>JAJLXE010000005.1:0-678029 GCA_030571095.1 Hansenula sp. yHMH451
AAAAAAAAAAAAAAAAAAAGAATTGACAAGAGCAGCACATTCTGCCAAAATTTGAAGTTCAAGCGCATGATTTATTCGCGAATTGGGCGTGTCACTAAGGCGGCTGTATCAGGCTAAAGTACCATTGGAAGTAGCATTGAGATACTACTCGTTGTTGAAGTCTTGGAATCTGCTAAACGAATAAGATTATCTTGGTAAAGAACTTGATTGATTTGAAGGATTTTGAAGGGGCTTAAACTTTAACCATTATTTTTGATACTACTCATCAATTGACTCCCAAAGTTTATTTACAGTATTGCTAAAATTGATAAAGGGTCAAGTCATCTAATTTCAGATCATAGGGATTAAATTAATTGATATCAATTTACCCAACTTCTACATTTCAAATAAAACAAATAGCTGTATATGCCTTTTGTTCATCCTGCTAGTGAGCCAGAAGGCCATAATATTAAAAAGTTTTTCAACAAGCTGAGTGGCCAACCTTCAAGTTACGCCCAAAAAGCGGATTATATCTTTGGTAGAACCCTGGGTGCTGGGACTTTTGGTATTGTTAGACAAGCTAGAAGAATATCCACAAAGGAGGAAGTTGCCATTAAGATTGTTTTGAAGAAAGCCCTAAAGGGGAATGAAAAAGTATTTTATGAAGAGCTAGGACTTTTACAAAAATGTAATCATCCAAATATTGTTGGGTTTAGAGATTGGTTTGAAAGTAAAGATAAATTTTATATTGTTACACAGTTGGCCACTGGTGGTGAATTGTTTGATAGAATTGTTAAAGAAGGAAAATTTACCGAAGAAGATGGTGTTAAAGTGGTTGTACAAATTTTAGAAGCTGTTGAGTATTTACATGATAACTTAAATATTGTTCACAGAGATTTAAAACCTGAAAATTTGATTTATATAACAGATGCTGAAGATTCCCAGTTAGTTCTTGCTGATTTCGGTATTGCTAAAGAACTACTGACCCCAGATGAGGTTTTAACCAGTGCCGCTGGTAGTTTTGGTTATTGTGCCCCAGAAGTATTGACAGGTACAGGACATGGTAAACCTTGTGATATTTGGTCTTTAGGTGTTATTGCCTTCACATTATTAGGTGGTTATTCACCATTTAGATCTGAAAATGTGAATGATTTCTTACAAGAGGTGCAAAATGAACCTGTTGTTATTTTCCATAAACAATATTGGAAGAATTTGTCACAATTTTCTAGAGATTTCATTGAACGTTGTTTAACCGTGGATCCGAAAAAAAGACCCACTGCAAAAGAACTGTTATCTGACCCTTGGATTACTACAAACTCTGAATCTTACAACACTGAAGATTTGGCTCCACAAATTAGAAAATTCAATGCAAAGAAGAAATTTAGACAAGCTGTGGAGATTGTAAAATTAAATAACAGAATTCAAAAATTAAGAGAACTTGAAGATAATAGTGAAGATGAAGATTCTGATTTGGCATTGTGTAAAAACGAAAGTGGTCAAGGGAAAGCTTTTGATTTATCAAATCTTGTTAATTCTTTAAAAGCATCCGGTACTGGAGGTTCAACCACAAGTCCATCAAATACTAAATCTGAACTAAATGCAAGTTTGTTCCATCAAGTTGTGAGGGCTGCAACAAACAATAAGGAGAAAGTATTAAATTATGACAAGGAACAAGCTGCAAGGAAAGACCAGGAAGGTACTGGTGATCAGTTGTGAACGCTCATAGATCCATAATCATATTTATCAGGCCGTATACAAAAGCTCAATGACAGTATAGTATATATTATATTTTTGTTTAATTAATTTAGTTTCAATTCTGTCCCACATGTTGTTGATATGAAATTTGATCTTCCTTGTAGTATGTATGGATGGATCAATTAGTTCAAAATAAATTCTCATTGGAAGATATAAAGTAATTTACACCAATTGGTTGAAGGTCATAATAATCTGCCCATGTTACAACACCATGATGATCTTTATGGTTTGAACCCCAATTTTCTCTGAATTTAAGCTTATGATTTGGAAACCAGCCATGTGGTTGTCTAAACAAGATGAAGACATATTTATGAACACCAGTCTCTTGTAAAGGTCTGGGTCCAACAAATTTAATTAGATCTTTAGCTGGGTTAAGATCTACTTTGAATCTAAACGATTGCTTTCCAGATTTCAAACTAACAATTTCATATTTATCATTATCAAATGGAATGTTGACCCATATGGCATGGCATGTCTCATATCCATCTTTATCAATACCGTCCAAAACCAATGTATACTTTTCTTTTACGAAGTTTCTTGTCAAGGGGAAGAGAGAAAAATATTCAAAATGTGGGATATCCAAAGCATCCAATGGGGAGATATAGTTCCCATAACTAACAACTTCTGATTTGATTTCGTCAAATTCAACCCGTAATTCACCTGGCGGCTTCCAGTGATAAAGATAGTCCAAAAGTACCTTTCCATCGTCTAATTGGCCTTTGATCTCTTTGGATTTAAATTTAAATTCAGGCAATATTTGATAAAGATTCAACGGAGTCTCTGGTCCTGCTCCTAAAACTTTCATTAGAATATAGAAAACAACAATAATGATGTTGATATCAACTAATGACATTTTCATAGATAGGTTCTAATTAGTCCTTATAGGGTCTCAGGACTCTGTCAATGAAAATTGATGGCTGAAGCAATTATATTGGGAGGAGAATTTAACCGCCCGTATATGGACCCATGTAATTAATTATATTTTTCATGTAAATTATCTTCATGTATTTTGGTACTCTTGATTTTTATAGCTGTAACTAATAGTTGTATCATGCATGATTCACAATCATTATCGATATATATATATGGGAGCGTTGCAGGTCATAAATACTGCTCAAAATTCGAGCGGGTCATACGGGTACTCATCGTTAGTACCATCTTACATCCAAATAAGAGAAATCAATGTATTCTCGGAAGAGTATCTCGAATGGTAGTAGAGGATAATGAGTCCGTTGATATAGTATGTGCTTTGTGTTAGACAATATATCGGTAGGAGACACAAGTTAGTAAGCGATTAGTCAGTATAATATTGAGAATCAGTAAATGTAAAGATTTAAAACAGATAAAATCTGTTCCTCGTGGCCCAATGGTCACGGCGTCTGGCTACGATTGTTAGTTACTTCTGAAACCAGAAGATTCCAGGTTCGACTCCTGGCGGGGAAGATTTTTTTTGGCTTTGAAAAACAGGTTAGAGCAACACACATTGGGCTTCAAGTTTTCACATATTTTGAAATACATGTACATCTGTTATTCTAAAATAAGATTGTCAATTTATGGTACATTTAAACACATTTTATAGTTACAGCTCTAGTTCAGTAGAGAACAGTTCACCAGTACGAACAACTCAGTTTTTCTTATCAACAAGTGCTTGGACTTTAGATTCAAGAGCTTTAATACGGTCATCTTTATCTAAATTTGCAGCAACAAGTTTTTCAACAATCTGTTCCAAGTTTTCAGCAACCTCATATATCTTTTCGATGGATCCCTTCAAAGTCAAAGGCTTCTTACTTGTGGAGCCGTCATCAGATTTGTTTTCAGCTGATGGTTGCTTGGTGGCTTCTTTTGGTTCTGATGTAGACTCTTTTTTTGGTTCCGTAGACTTTGATTCAACCTTTGGTTCAGTTTTTGATTCAACTTTTGGTTCAGCTTTTGGCTCAGGTTTTGGTTCAGTTTTTGGCTCAGGTTTTGACTCAGGTTTTGGTTCAACCTTTGGTTCAACCTTTGGCTCAGGCTTAGTTTCCAAACTTGTAGCTTTTGATTCAGACTCAGTTCCGTTGATACTTGATTTTGGTTTTTTGTCCTCCTCATCCCAACCATCGTTGTCATCCTGCACCTTTCCCACCTCTTCGTCATCCAAATCAGCAGCCTTCTTTAGTAATGCATCAACACTGTTGTTTTTTGAAAGATCGGAAATACCACGAGAGGATGCAGACGGAGTTGATTCTTTCACAGGTTCTGGTGTTGATTCTTTGACAGGTTTTTCTTTTTTAACAGATTCTTCTTTCTTTTCTGGTTCCTTAACTTCAGCTTTTACAGGAGATGAAGGAGCGGCTTCAGAAGCTCTGAAAGATGGGTCAGATCCATCGTATACCGACTCTAGCGAAAATAGCACTGGGCCATTAACAGATTTACCATTAAACCATTCTTCTGAAGACAAAGCTGGCTTGGAAGATGGTGCATCTGGATAAATATCATCTTGAAAGTTGTCTGATTTTCTTGGTACAATGAAAGAGACTGGTTCGATTATAGAATCATTGACCGTCTTATAGAGTCTAAGAACTTCATTATCAGCGACATTGACAGTTCTCTTTGGGGCAAATGCAAGCCCCCTTTGTGGTTCTGTCGACTGATATTCTGAAAGTGGGAAGAGTTCATCATCTTGGAATTCATAATAACGAATGTTACCATCACCTTTACCACCAACGTACAAAATCTTGTTTGAGTCATCATAGTGTGGAACCATTATACCAGCTGAAGAGTCAAGAGTATAGAAGCCCCCTATTGGACCAGCTTCGATGTTTGTGGCATCCCATACACCTAACTGACGATCAGATAATTTAGAGAAACCAGTGGTACCGATACGGTCTGTGTTACCAAACCAGACAGCTCTTGAGTTTTTAGCACCTGTGTGACCAGGACCTTCACTAACAATTTTGTTTGATCTGATATCCCAAACACGAAGTTTACGATCACGCGAAGTCGTAGCCAAAAGATTACCATTGTAATTGAAAGTGAAAGAAGTGACCATATCTTTATGAGCCAACGTGATATTGTCCTTACCACTTTCAATGTCCCACAACTTGACGGTGTAATCACCAGAAGATGAGGCAGCAACATTTTCTGCAGTAGGATGGAATTGAACATGTCCGACTTTTCTTTTGTGACCACCATATAATGCGACTGGGCTAATGTCTTTGGCTTCATCCTTTTCATCAGTATAATCGTGGAAGGAATAATCATCTGGGATCTTCCAAACACCAATTTTGGCATCATCTGAACCAGAGATAATGATGTTATCATTAAATGGATTAAAATCTGTATCGAGAACCGCAGCAGTGTGACCTCTGAATAACGGAACTTTGTCTGGGGACTTGCCAACTTCATTGACAGGAATAACAGCAAATGCACCACCACCTGAAGAGTTCCAGTTCACAGAAATGTATTTACCATTGGCCTGATTTCACGTTAGTATGACACGTCGATCGATATATTGGGTATGTATACTTACTTTGATAATGTTTGAGTCCCAAGCATTGGTGGTAACTCTGATATTGTCGTAGCATAGTTCTCTTTTAGATGGCTGACCGTATACATGACGGTATTTTGAAGCACGGACAAAACGACCACTGGTTGCATTCTGTTAGTAGATGCAACAATCAGATAAATAAGGGGAGTTAGCTAGTGGACACAAGAGTCGTAACTCACGATAGAGCTCAAACATACCTCATTCTTTCCTATACCAAATATTTGTCCGCTCAAGTGATTGATGAAGAATGTTCCGGAAAAATACAGGATCAATTGATCTTCAAGGTAAGGGATTCAATAAACTAGAGGCTCTTAGTGGATGATCAAGGTTATATTCGAAATTTCAAAACACCATTTTCGAGGGTCGATAGATCCGAACTATTGATCTTGAGATCAACAAGTAAGCTATTTAGCTTCAATATAGGGTACGAACCCCCTTATTCTTACTTCAAAAATAGTTTTTCTATACCTTCAAAAAAGGAATCCTGTGTTACCACCAATAGGTCTCATTATCCTCTCTATTTAACGTCGTGAGACCAATTGATTAGTTCTCCCCTAGTGTAACTGTCGGTCGGGGGACGACTTCACGCTTCACGTCAATTTTTTCTGAAAAGTGTTACTTTTGGTGTTCGTAAGACCTTTTGCCAACCATAAAGAGCCTTCTTTACTGTATTCTGGTGACATCAGATTACACTACTATCACCAGGGGTCTCTCAAACTTTAGGCAAATACCACGACACGGACTACCTTTTCCCCTTTTCCAGAAAAATATCCATTCCACTACTCTAGAGTAGGTTTACATAGCTCATCACCTTACTCGCTTTCGAGTAGCTCACTTGTTGTCTGATCAATACCGTCTTGTTCACGTCACCAATCCTTACAAAATTACCATATAAATGATCACTGGGGTTATACTCATTTGGATATAATGTCAATGAACTCTCGTCAAGCAACACCAGCTACGCCCGGTGCTACTGATGATGAGAACTTTCAGGAATTGGTAAGGATGATCAAAGGGTCACACAAAAATTCTCAAGACGATGGCTTACAACAGCTAGCACTTCAAATGTCTATGGAGTATATTCATAAAAATTTTGAAAGTAAACATTTGTTCTGTGACAAGGCAATGTACCACCCATGTATACATGCTCTCATTTTGTTCTCATTTCCTGAAAATGAAGCTTTAACGTGGTATAAAGAGAAGATCGCACACAGTTTAGACACCTGTTCCAAGTGCATAACCTTATTTCATAGAGGAAGAGCAAAACTGAAGATGACTTTTGCAATTGAAAGAGGAATTGATGCTTCCAGTGTCCAACAGTTCACCGCTATAGTGCTACAGTGGGAAGCTGAAAGATTGCTAACAAGACTACTACCAGAATGGAACGAATTCACAAATACAAGAAACATTAACCCAAATACACCAGTACCGAGAGGTATACTTATGGGAGTTGCTGAATGTCTTTCAGGTCCAGGTATTCTTAGACAAAATCATGACCTACTAGTGTTGTTCAATGAAATTCTTTACTTCTTACTTTCCATCGATCATAAGTTTGTTCAGATCTCAACCTCAATCACACCTGGTTACATATACCTTATGTTTGATGGTGATCAAGCCCAAAAAAATTGGGCTATAAAAAGAGTAGAAAGTTTGCATAATCCAACATCTTCAATGAAACTTTCAAATGTTTCGTCGGATATCCTTGAAGAATACTCAATCCATTTCTTAAATGTCCAAAGCCCAAGTTTTTTCAATGACTCTACGTGTGAAGTATTTTATAAAAATATGCTGCTGCTACTTCAACTTTATGATGCGAATGTCATAATAGAAAAGTTCTCATTACCCCAAGATATAGAATCAGTGCAGCAAGTCCTGACTTATGAGGTGATGCCCTTGCTAAGATTACTTCAAACTCATTTAATGTCATACTTAGTTCGACCATTACCATACATTTTAAAATTCTTTGACATGATCCTGACCAAGTTTGGAGATAAGTTTTGGAATCATACATCATCGTATTCTTTCCATAATTTCATCCACACAATCACTGGAACTCAGAGCTTCGCTAATTGTCTTGCTGAACTGCCATCTGAAAAACTTTCAAATTCCGGCACATACTCTAAAGATGCCATTGCTGAAGACATGCTTTCGTGGATTGATCCTTTTATCAGAACATTGGTTTCTTCCAAAAGGCAACAGGCTCAAAATAGCTTAGCGTTGAATCTCATAACACACATGGAGAGTCCAAACACAGTATCTTTAGATAACAAAGCTATGATTTTTGAGAAGAGTTGTCAGCTGGTGAGCGACGCTTTATTTATTGAATCAGACTTATATGGCCCTCAGTTCTCTACTGATTTACTAGTGAGAAGTGATTCAAGGGTTGTGGTCGATGAAAAACTTGTGAGGTTTATTGATTATGCAACTTGCAAAGCCATTTTTTTCCCACCTTCTGAGAAGTATAAAAACGGTGAAGTCTCAAAAAAGTCTACAGAAGTTCTTTGTCGTGCTTTGAGATTTGATCTTTTATCTTTTGCTAGAAATAGTTATGACTTACATAATGGTGAGAAACCGTCAACTCTTAAATTCTCCCCAGAATTATTCAAAGGTTTACTCAAACAAAATTTAGGGATTCAGTTGGAGCTAGCTTATCAGCTTTTATCGTCCATGGATAATGTCTCCGGTATTATTGCCCTTGGTGGTCCTCATAAGTCAGAGGTTGAAGTGTTTTTAGGGTTTTTGCAACAGTTCTTCGTTCTGTTCAGTGATATTGATACCAAGAATACAAAGATGATTCTCTCAAACCCCAAAAGTCTAAGTGGTTATTGGGCCTGCGTCTTCTCTTCAGATTCTGAGCTTTATCAGTCAGCAGTCGATATTCTTTATGAAACATTCGATGTCGAAGGGAGACTGGAAGGTATTCATGGTTTATTGTTGAACAACCTTGATGCGTGTATCAAGGCTATCAACAGCAACTTAACAAACTTGATTTTCATTAAATTTTATGAACCTTGTCCAAGAGCTGTTAGAGTTCTGATTGATGTTATAAGTGCTTTGAATAATAAGATTGATGGTATTTTCAATGATACTTCTGGGTTCAGTGATTCAGTAAAGGAAGTTTTGAGAAACTTCTGGAATAGATGCTGGAAGTTTTTAGAACTGATTTATATTGAAACTCTTCAATGGGCAAATAAGTATTCAGAACAAGAATTGGTTGAGTTTACAAGAGATACTTTAGATTTATCCCAAGCACTTTTAGGATGTTTCAAAACTATTGATCAGATATCCTCTGATAAGAGTGCTAAGCAAACAATGTTTGAAGTCACAAATACTTTCCCTCATATGTTAGTTTGGTTGAGGTTGAGTGATCCAGGTCTTTTAGCTTCTTGTGTAAAGTTAA
The DNA here is from genome assembly GCA_030571095.1 of Hansenula sp. yHMH451. Taxonomy (NCBI): domain Eukaryota; kingdom Fungi; phylum Ascomycota; class Saccharomycetes; order Phaffomycetales; family Wickerhamomycetaceae; genus Hansenula; species Hansenula sp. yHMH451. Next base: position 8,661 of record JAJLXE010000005.1, read on the forward strand.
TAAGCTCCACCGTTGACTTAGCTATGGAATTGAATTTAAAGTTTGATCCTAATGTTATTGTCTTGCTAGCAAAATATGGCTCCAGAGCCAAAAAGTTTAACAACAAACTTACTGATCAACAATCGTCAGAAATTATTCAAAAGGCTAAACAGTTTGACAAGGATCTAGTTGAAAAGACAATCGAAGAGTCGGAGAGATTAAGAAAGCGAAGAGAGCAAAGTGAAGACGCACAGACATCAAATGCTTCTAGTAGAGAAGCAACCCCACAGGTTGGTGGTCGTCCATCCACAAACCTAGGATCTTTATCTTCTTCATCCAACGTAGGATCCAGAAGAGGTCAGCTGAAGATCACTAATTTTGGAAGTTTGACTAAATCAGCACCAGTCGCTCCTTCCAAACCTCAACTACCTATGACTGCACTAGAAAGAGCTAGACACGAAATGAAAGAGAAGGTTCCAAGGGTCATTCATGAGGCTAGACCTTCAGGTTTCAACGTTAAGAATAGACAAACAAGACAGTCATCAAAAGACGATAGTTCAGATGAAGATTCAGATACAGAGGATGCTCGAACCTTGTTCAATCTGCCAAAAGAGAAGAAAGATGGTGGAATTATTGTTCTTGGTGGTTCTAAGAGCTTGGTCAAGCCTAAAAGAAACTTGGTGGAAGAAAGAAAAAGAGAAGAGGAATATAGCAGAAAGAGATTGAATGTGGATATGAGACCTCTTTACCAGAAAGTTTTGCAATGGTCTTTCCAAAACGAAAGTGAAAGCCCAGGAGGTGTCCAAAACAATTATCCTGTTGTTGCTGATAGATTTAATTCTGCTGATGATTATATCAAGGCCTACGAGCCTCTATTATTGCTGGAATGTTGGCAAGCAATACAGGGTGCTAAGAAAAAAGAGGCCAACAAGCCATTTCCTATCAATATTGCGTCTAAGACTACGGTTGATAACTTTTTTGAGGTTTTCTTCAACTTAACAAAGACTGATCTTCAGGAAAAGGGCCTCGCGGACTCAGACCTGGTTGTGCTTGCCCTAACTGCCGACCCTGGAGCACAGCTACGCTGTTCTGATATTCAGAGTTCGAAGCTGACTTGTCTCGCCAAAGTTAATGAAATCAAACATTTGAAAGGTGATAGCGTGGATGTTTCCTTAAAAGTCACAAGATCTGCAGCACTAAATAACATTTTGACACCAAAATCACCGATAGTTTTGATGAAGGTCATGCAAATGACAACGATTGAAAGAGAGTATTCTTCTCTTCACGGGTTAAGATATTACAATCTTTCAAATCAAATTTTGCAAGCTTCGCCAGATACAAGTGCAGTCTCATCAAATCAAGAAATCGAGGAAATCCAAAAGAATTACAAGGTCAACAAATCACAGGCCACTGCCATTTCATCATCTATCAAATCGAAAGGGTTTTTCCTCATTCAGGGCCCACCGGGTACTGGTAAAACAAAGACAATTTTAGGGATCATTGGCCATATGCTTTCAAGCTTCCGAGCGCAAAATGTTATAGAGGCCCCAGGTTCAGCGAAAATCAATCCTTCTGATTTCAAAAACAAGAAAGTACTAATTTGCGCTCCCAGTAACGCTGCTGTTGACGAGCTTGTGCTTCGTTTGAAAGACGGTATTTTCAACTCCAAAGGTGAACAATATAATCCAAAATTGGTAAGATTGGGTAGAACAGATGCTATCAATACTGCTGTGAAAGATATGACGCTAGAAGAACTGGTTGATGCTCAATTGGGGAGAGACCCTATAGCAAAATCTGAAAAGATGCCAGCCCTTTTCAAAGAGCTAACTTCTGTTAAGCAAGGCATACAAAAGTGCAGAGATAAATTAGCAGATGAAAAGATTAAAGCCGATGATAAAGTTAAGCAGGAGCTACGTGAACTTAAACAACAGGCGAATGCTATAAAAGCCAAGCTGGATAAAGAGAGGGAAGCGCAGACAACAGCATATAGAACTCGTGATGTGAATAGGCGTAATATCCAAGCCAAAATTTTGAACGAAGCCGACATTATCTGCTCCACATTATCCGGTGCTGCACATGATATGGTTGCCAATATTGGTATTAAGTTTGACTCAGTTGTTATCGATGAAGCGTGCCAGTGTACTGAACTATCAACTATTATCCCATTGAGGTACGGTTGTCAAAGGTGTATTATGGTGGGTGATCCAAATCAATTACCACCAACGGTCCTTTCCTCTGTTGCTGCCGACTCAAAGTATGACCAAAGTTTGTTCGTGAGAATGGCAAATAATTCGAAGCCTCTATTGTTAGATGTTCAGTACCGTATGCATTCAGACATCAGTAAGTTTCCTTCCAAGAAATTTTATGATGGTCACTTAAAAGATGGCCCTTCAATGGATGAATTGACAAAACGTGAATGGCATAAAGATACTTTATTTCAGCCATACAGGTTCTTTGATATTATTGAAGGTCAAGAGAGTCAAAATTCAAAGACATTTTCCTATGTTAACCGGATGGAGATCAGTGTTGCAATTGAACTTATTTCCACACTTTTCAAAAGGTTTTCTAGAATCGATTTCACGAATAAAATTGGGGTTATTACACCATACAAGGAACAAAACAGAGAGCTACAGAAGGTCTTTATTAAAGAATTCGGTCAAGCGATCAAAAGAGAAGTCTCATTTAATACCATTGATGGTTTTCAAGGTCAAGAGAAGGAGATCATTATTATGTCTTGTGTTCGTGCTGATTCAAATAAATCTGGTGTTGGGTTCTTGAGAGATTTTAGACGTATGAACGTTGCATTAACAAGATCCAAGTCTTCTTTATGGATTTTGGGTAATCATAACAGTTTAGTGAAGAATGACTTATGGGAAAACTTGATTTCTGATGCCAAGGATAGAAAAATGTTTGAAACAGTGGTTAAAGGATTTACTAGTAATTCTAATAGGAACGTTCCTGTTATCAATAGACCATTAGATAGAAATACTTCAAAGATAGACAGTTTCCCAAGTGATGATGTAAAAGGAAACTCACAAACCAGTTCAACTCAAAAACCATCTATCCAACCTCCGAAGCCAGCAATCCCACAGAGACCACTTGGTCCTTCCTCAAGCAATAGTGGCACTGGAATAACACACCCAAACAACAGTGGGATGTTGCCATCAGCACCAATAAAGAAGAAGACCTCAGTTTTTGGATCGAAGGGTAGTGAATTGAATAATGTCCAGCCGTACAAAATCAAAGAGAACTCTGGTTTAGGTTATCAGAGAGAACTAATTGATCCAAGTCAAGATCGCACTAAAACTAGTTATGGCTATCAACAAGAAAAAAGTTCAAGCAGTCATTCAAACGGTACTAGCTCTAATAGCCCGGACCACCTCAGGCGCCAACATACTGGTCAAGATCATCGTCCTAACTCAAGCAATTCCATTAACCCTGGAAGCGAGAGACAGGACAGCAGCTCAAGATCGGAATATCTGCCGAAGCCATCAAGTACGAATAATGTCTTACCAAGAGGCCCTGCTGCTTCATTCAAAGATCAAAATAGTCATAAAAAAAGATCAACTGGAAGCGTATTTGTTCAGCCAAGAAAGAGAAGACGTTGATTCTTTTCTACAATTTAATTTCTACATAGTAAGAACGTGCATCATAAATAATTTAGTCATTTTGAATTGAATTGTAGTTTAATCTCGTTTTGTTTGCTTGCCACCATTATTGAAAGCATTGATCTTTAAATGAGATTTAAGTGAATTCGAGGCCGTTGATGAATAATTCCCAGATCCCACTTGAAATGTAGTGCCTAATGAAGAAGGAACAACAGATTGATCTTGAGAAATATTGATCTTGGCAATTGATGGAACAGTACCTTGAGCAGACTGTGGTGATCTAGGGGTTCGTGAGGGTTCTTGTGTATCTTGATGTTCAGGCAATTGGATCGGAGGCGTTGAGTTTGGAGCAAGGAATTGAATACCTAAATCCAATATGACGATTTCATTATTTATGATTTTCCTTAAAAATAAATCCATACTTGGTATTGAACGTAGTCTATCCACCAATAATTCTTTAGCGTTGATTAAATGTTGAAGTATCAGATCCTTCACTTCATCTTGAGATTTTTGACCCTTAGCCTGGCTCTTGACTGCAAGTGCAATCTTTTCCTCCAATTCATTTAAACTTTTGGAAACATCTGACCAAATGATAGTTGCTTCTGTATAGCTCATCTCTTTCTCACTATAAGAGTAAACACAGTCATTATATGATTCTATTTGTCTTTCAAGAAGCTCAATTATTGGTTTATTATCAGTTTCTAAAGAACTTGTGGTTCCCTGCGAAGAAAGGTTCATCAGAAACGTTTTGAAGTTGTAACCTTCGTTAGTTGGATTTCTTCTGTCTAATGGGAATCCTAAGTTCTCATTCGATAAACCACTATTAATTGTACGTTCCTTGGAAATCTTTGTAAACGCCATTGCCTCTGACTCTTCAATTGTCCTCAATGACTCCAGATATGAAGATGCACGGCTTTCAATAATGCTTTGCGATTGAGCAATTTCATTCTTCAATACATTTTTCTTCTCCTTTAATTGTTGTAATCTCTTCTCTAATTGTGAGATTTCATCATCGACTGCATCTGAATCACTGATCAATTGTGACAGTCTATGGCCTTCACCATGATCTGGATCTCTTATATGTTCAATCTGTTGTTTGAGAATCTTTTTATCGTGATCCCATTCTTGAAAGGAAGTCAAAATGGCATTTTTCCTCCGTAGTTCCTTACCGTAAAGTTCGCTAATAGCCTCATAGACAGACCCACATGATTTCATACAACTCTCAATATTCTTTCTAATATTCTTGGAGCTGAATCCCTTCTTTGAGGTAGATAAATGATTCTCCAAATTAGCTTGAAGTTGGGTTTGAATTTTCTTTTCTTCGTTAATAAGGAAAGACAATGGATCACTTGAACTAGGTTGGCTTAAACGAATCGATAAACCGTTGCTGTTCTCTCTTGTATGTGATCCTAAAAAGTCGGTGTTGTATAAAGACGGTTCAAGATCTTCATAATTGTCAATTGAATATGTGGAATAGTCTGGGGTGTTCTTATTGACGTCATTGTAGTGCTCAGTTCCTCTTAAACTAGACCTTATCAAACTTTGATTCAGTCCTGATAGACTGTCATCATTTTCATCTTGTTCACTGTCTGTGTTATAGTTACTGGGCTGATCATTATTGTGATAAATTCGTTCCTGTGAACCTGTAGTATTGTCATCTGGAGTCTTTGGCTCATGGCTATTTGACCGATAGCTACTATTTGTCCCACTATGGAGTTGGTTCTTGACAAAGTCATTGGTGTCCAAATCGATCGAGTATTTGGAATTTTCAGATATTGATGATTGTGAATGAAGTAAGTTCTCTTCCTGATTTGATGGCGTGGGTATGGCTTCTGTTTTATCGCTAGACGCTATGGATTGGTTCCTTTTCCTGCTATTGAAAGATGATTTAGCAAAGCTACTCATAACGCAAACAGCAGCAAACAGACCGGGATCACCTGCTATAACTCTCCAGTTCCAGTGTCCTTTTGCCACTTAAAAACAATTTAACAAATGGTTAAATCTCAAACAGTTCAAGTCAGAAGTTAACCGCTATCACAATCCTGACACATAGCACCGGAACTTATCTTCATGTTTGTAGGTAAGGTCACCTGATAATCGATATCCGGCTGTGTGCGCTGGCGGAAACGTACAAAGTGGTTTTCAAAATACTGTTAAATGATATCAAAGGGCCTTGAATTAGGTGTCAGAAGATAGATTTGAATCGGTTATTGTTAAGGTTGAAACAGCAAAACAACCGAGTGCTTCATCATCTCAGATTACTATTGACTTTCCAATTAACTGACTGTCACACGAATATATATATATCCGGCCAATTGAACTTATTAGGGAAGCTAAGATAAAGGGGCTCAAGATGTCAATGTTCTATAAATCACCACTAGACTTGGAAATAAGGCTTGATGGAGAAGATAGTCGTAAGCAAATAGAAGTCAAATTAGCACAAGGAAAGAAGGACAAACTTGCGTTATATGAAGATGGTGAAAGTATCAGTGGAGCTGTTACAGTTCGTGTTAAAGATGGTAAAAAAGTTGAACATACAGGCATAAAGGCCCAATTATTTGGATCGATTGAGATATCTAATGGGCAAAAGGATGATTTTCTTTGTTTGAGTCATGATTTAGCATCAGCTGCCGAATTGACACATAGTGAAACTTATAATTTCCATTTTAAAGACGTTGAAAAAAGATATGAAAGTTATAAAGGTAAAAATTTAAGCGTTAATTATTATGTCAAGATATCGGTATTAAGAAAAAGTGCAGATATAACAAAAGTAAAGAAATTTTGGGTCTATATTTATTCAAGTCCAACTGATTTGAAGAAATCCATTAAACTCGATATCGGTATTGAAAATTGTTTACATATTGAATTCGAATATTCCAAATCTACATATTCTTTAAAAGATGTTCTTGTTGGAAGAATATATTTCCTTTTGACAAGATTGAAGATCAAACATATGGAAATAAGTTTAATAACAAGAGAAACAGTGGGGAATGTACCAAACCAATTGACAGATTCAAGCACTATTAGATATGAAATCATGGATGGATCACCAGTGAAAGGTGAGACCATACCTATTCGTTTGTTCTTAGGAGGTTATGATTTAACACCAACTACAAAGACCAATTTGTTTAATGTGAAGAATTATCTAAGCTTGGTAATTATAGATGAAGATGGTAGAAGATATTTCAAACAAAGTGAGGTTGTGTTATTCCGTGCAAAATAATATGATATGGTTTAATAGATGTGACTTATTGATTGGGGACATGATGCGATCCAAGTGTAGATTGAAGGGGGTAGTTATCTGTGATGGAGGGTCAATCTATTTTGATGAATCGATGGGTAATTAGTGGTACCCCAGGATGAGTCTTACACTATTTTGACAAGTTGTTCTAGGGCGGACCTCAGCACCGTTGTTTAGGATTATAGGTTATTGAGATCATCTGATAATATCACTAGCTGGATTATGGAGCATGACATCAATACCTCTTTATTCGTAATTACTATTATTGTTATGCATGGTCTGCTACGTCCACAATTAAAATTCAATAGGCAGCGCAAGAACGGATACAAAGCATTTCATTCACCAGCGCCTATGGAAAAACTAGCGCCTGCGGAAAAACCTGAGAATGAAGGTAGGTAACGTCTATCGATTCAGAAGAGACTAGTAAGATCTTCTGAGTTGTAGTTTGGTTGAACAATGAGTCTACTTTCATCAATAATTGAGTTCAAACTCTTTTGAAGATACTGTCCGGCTGATAAAGACAAAACCAAATGATTGAAACACCCAACAAATATGGGGACAGATTAGTGCGTTAATTTTTTTTCACTCCAAGTTAGTCAGAAGTAAAACTGCCTTCAAGTAGGGAAATGATTTCCACCACTAAATCAATCAGATCTTTAGAGCATACTAGGTAAAATCAGGTTACTCCCCCATCACCCACTGTTTTTTGTCCAGAAGTAGACATGGTTGGCTTTTATGATAAGATCATTTATAGGAGAATCGACAGTTAAAATTTGTATCTCTGCATATTTATGGGGAGAGCGTATATGACTAGGAAGATGAGGTAGTTTTATTTTGGATGTACGCCTTAGTCTATTAGAAATAACTATAATGGACACGCAAGGGACTACATGGGACTCGAAAGTGATGGATTAACAGACTTTTCCAGAGGTTAGTCCGTTACTCAATAACGCGTCAACAAATTCGAGTTTTCAAGTTGTTTTTTATGGAACTCTTCGCCCTGTTTGAGCTCAAATCTCGAGTTTTTCCCTACTGTAGCGGCAATCTTGCCGCTTGTTTTTCCGTGACCAGCCAACCAACGAATTGCAGCATACACTGTGTGTGCTTTTATCGATGCCCTAGATTTGAAGCCTGTTAAGGCCCCAAGCTTGTCGCTGATGATCACAAGCTGGGGAGCTATATGGAGCCTAGTGTATCAATAATGGATCATCAATATATTGTAAAAAAAAATCAGTGTTGAAGAAGAATCAAAGTTTCTTACGCAGCGGTGTTATAGAGATCCAGTTGAATATTATAAACAAGTTGTTCCATTACTAACTGTCAGTTATGTTACATCTCATGTCGCTTGTGTTTGCTTGTTATGGGGGCAGCAATCCGACACTAGCAACCCCACTAAAATTCCACATAGATTTGTCAGTAGATGACAGCCCATATCTAATTTGACATTTTAATACACCGCTAATCTATGGGCTAATTATCATAACAAGTCATAACTTAGTAGGAGTTTGATCAGAGCTCGCAAAAACTTTTGGGACAAATCCCTTGATGCAGTGTGCTCCGTTAATATTATTGGACAAAGCTGCCATAGATACATATGTGATTCTACAAGGGGTAGTATGAGTCGAAGGTTTACAATACTATGAGGAATATCGCCTATTGCTCAGGTAAGCTTAATGTCGAACTGTTGAGCGACAAGGATTAGTAGAGTTCGAGTTCTTAGGGATAAGACTTACAGTTTACCCCTGAGCAACAGAAACCCTTGTCCAAGAAATTTGTTGATTCAAGCGCAAATTCGTCATGGAGCTCCTTTGAATTTTGTGAAGAAATTAATTTAGCTCTTTGAAGTTCCCCAGCTCAATCAAATCTTAAACGCGCATTGACTCTGGAGTCTGATTAAAATTTCATCCCGATCCCCCATAAAACTTCCGCTAACCTGCATAAGTCCAGGGCAGCCCTTTGAACTCAAAGCATTTAAGCACCTCTTGGATATTTAATCCACCACACAGATACAGAGATGGGCCATCGTAAATTCTCTAGTCACCTGTATACAAACCAGTTGTCATCACGGTGAGTCCAGCAAGATTGATTTATCACACGTTCTTCTACAATAGGGTTGGACTATCAGCCCTTCGAATTTTGAAAATCTGGAGAAAGTCCCAAGACTGCCCAGCACCAATTGCTGGTCTCGGAATTTTCAGTTGTTCCGGTGACGACAATTTTTTCATTTGAGGAGAAACCATCAACAACCAACATGAAAATGAAAGCTAAGCCTTTGATTATTAGAGAATGGAAAGCTAAGCACTACAAGACCAAGACTTTACAAGACAAATCAATGCTCATCCATAACGTCTCACCTCCAAATGCAGGAAGGCCACAAGCAGAAATCTTATTTGGTACTGGACTTCAAAAGCCCGACACCTAAATATTTCTTCTTCCTACTCAACAAATTTTAAATTAATGTGGTATTACCACATTTTCTGACTCAAGTTGTTCTTCTCCAGACTTTTTAAAAATTTCGTAGTCTGAGTCTTGACCAACTTTTTCCATTCCGAATCCGCACTGGGCGTGATTGGACAAATATATTCTGGGGATCTCGCAATCTGCTTCTGTTGCATACATTTGGACTTGGAGTGCTTCTCAAAAATTGTTGTTTTGGAGTACTTGATCACTGATCAATTGGACAAACCCAGATAAAACTAGCGGGCTTCTACTGACTTAGAAAAAAAGGTATTTAAAGGTTTAAATATCCTCTGTTTTTACAGTCCTCCAGGTTTTGAACAATCTAAGACTCCATCACATCTATACAATTATATTAATTCATAATGTCCAGTGCATTGCTTGAAAAGACCGAAGATGGTCAATACTCTTACACATCTGATCGTTCATCCCCAAGTGGAGGTAAAGATGATATCCAACTAGATAGAACTCATGAAAAAATCAACAACTTACAACTAGATCCAAACTTCAATTTTGATCAAGAGATTGAAGAAATTGAAATCTTAGCTGCTAATTATAGAGCCGATAGAACTTGGTTTCAAAGAATGATTGGTCTTGAATATGAATTAGAATTCAAAAACAAAAATCATATGGTTTATCTGTTGGGTGCTTTTAGTGCTGCTGCTGGATTATTATCAGGTTTGGATCAATCTATCATTTCTGGTGCTTCTGTTGGTATGAAACCTGCTCTAAGCTTATCAGACCATGAAGCCTCTTTAATCTCGAGTTTAATGCCATTAGGTGCCATGGCTGGATCCATAATGATGACCCCACTAACGGAAGCGGTTGGTCGTCGTATGTCCATTATTGTTTCTTGTATCTGGTATACCATTGGTTCTGCTATTTGTGCCGGTGCTATGTCCCATAACATGATGTACGCTGGTCGTTTCATGTTAGGTGTTGGTGTTGGTATTGAAGGTGGTTGTGTTGGTATCTATATTTCTGAATCTGTTCCTGCTAGAGTCAGAGGTAATATCGTGTCGTTGTATCAATTGAATATTGCTCTTGGTGAAGTTTTAGGTTACGCTGTGGCTGCTATGTTCTATGAGGTTAAAGGTGGTTGGAGATATATGGTTGGTTCTTCTTTAGTTTTCTCCACTTTGTTGTTCATTGGATTATTCTTCTTACCTGAATCACCAAGATATTTGGCTCATAAGGGTAAAATTGGTGAAGCTTATGCTGTTTGGAAAAGATTAAGAGATGTTAATGATAGACAAAATCAAATGGAATTTTTGGAAGTTCGTCAAGCTGTTATTCAAGAACGTGAAAGAGAAAAAGAACAATCAACTATGAAAACGGCTTTTGAATTATTCACAATTCCAAGAAATAGAAGAGCTTTGTTATATGCTTCAATCATGGTCACTTTAGGTCAAATCACTGGTGTTAACGCAGTTATGTACAACATGAGTAACTTGATGGGTCAAATTGGGTTCAATGAAAAAAAATCTGTATTTATGTCATTAGTTGGTGGTGGATCTCTATTAATTGGTACTATCCCTGCCACTGTTACTAAAAAGGGTAGAAGAGTTTGGAGTATGAACATTATTGGGTTCTTTCTTGGTTTAGTGTTGATTGGTATTGGTTATAAAATCAATCCAGATACTCATCTAAGTGCTGCTCTTGGTGTATACATGACCGGGTTGATTCTATACATGGGTTTCTTCGGTTGTTACTCTTGTTTGACTTGGATCATTCCTGCTGAATGTTTTGATTTGAAAACAAGATCTTTAGGTATGACTATTTGTTCAACATTATTATACTTATGGTCTTTCACTGTTACTTATAATTTCACCGATATGAACAAAGCAATGACTTATACCGGTTTAACTCTTGGTTTCTATGGTGGTATTGCCTTCCTAGGTTTCATTTATCAAATCTTTTTTATGCCAGAGACTAAAGATAAAACTTTAGAAGAAATTGACGATATCTTTTCCAAATCTTCATTCACTATTGCTAGAGAAAATATGGTAAACTTGAAGAGAACATTTGGTAAACAAGTATGAGTTGTTACGATTTTTTTTGCATAGAATTTTTTATTTAAAGCTTAAGCAACTGTCAATGAATGTATTTATAAAATTATGATAAAGAAGAGAGTTGTAGATTTTGTGGATCTCAATTGTAGATAGGTATCTATAACTTTTGCATACTGGCGCTGAAAACCAGCGGAAATATGGCAGATTTTTTTTGGTTTTTGTGGAAGGTGCTAGAAGTAAACGTTGACCACTATTCAAGAGGACCTACGATCAAATTAAAGACCCTCTTCAACCGCCACCTTATCACTTCAAGTTCCAACGTTTTACTGAAGGATAACAACATATTAATATGTCCAGCAAAGAAACCGCCCTACAGATCATAAATTTTTTGAAGAGTTCCGTCTCAAACAATGAGGTCTCTGAAGATTATCTTGAATCAATAGATGTCGCCATTGATTGTATCGCTGATGCTTATGAAGTCAACAAGGCTGATGATGCCAAAGTTGTTAATTCAGAATTTAATGGTAAGTCCTTGAGGGACATCTTGGCTGCTTTCAAAGTCTCTAAGTCATCCGAGCCAGTTGCGGCAGAAGTACCAGTTCATATCGAAAGTGATGAAGAATCATTAAAGAAGGCTGACTCTTTAAAATTAGAAGGTAACAAGGCTATGGCTCGCAAGGACTTTGACGAAGCTATTGCGAAATATACTGAAGCCATCAAATTGGCCCCAAAGAATGCTGTTTATTTATCAAATAGAGCTGCTGCACATTCGTCCACAAGAGATCATGAGTCCGCAGTCAAAGATGCCGAAGCTGCCATTGAAGCTGATCCATCATATTCTAAAGCTTACTCAAGATTGGGGCTCGCTAAATATGCTCTAAACAAACCAAAAGAAGCATTTGAAGCTTACAAGAAAGGTTTAGAAAGAGAAGGCGATAAACCATCGGAGGCAATGAAAAAGGGTTACGAAACTGCTAAAAAGAGAGTCGAGGAACAATTAGATGTTGCCACTAACGAACAACCATCTTCAACAGACTCCACAAGATCTACTGGTGCTGGTGCAGGTGCAGGAGGGTTCCCAGATCTTTCATCATTACTTGGAGGTGCAGGAGGTGCTGGTGGTGCTCCAAACTTTGCTGATATGTTAAACAACCCTCAATTAATGCAATATGCCCAGCAAATGATGCAAAACCCAGGTGCTATGCAAGGTTTGATGAATAATCCAGCTTTAAGACAAATGGCTCAAAACTTTGGTTTAGGCGGTGCTGGTGGTGCTGGTGAATCCCGTGAAGCCGGTGAAGCAGAAGGTGCTGGTGAAGCAGGTGGTGCTGGTGCTCCAGATTTTGCCAGTTTATTAAGCAATCCAGCTATACAAAACTTGGCCAATAGCTTCATGAATCAAAACGGTCAAAATAACAATAACGGTGGCAATTGATTTTTCCCTAATCTACATAAATAGTTATTCAAGAGAAATAATCTTAATATATATAGTTAATTATGCAAGTTCGTTTTTTGTTTGATAAAATCTCTTTTATTTTTTCAAAATTCGTAAATCTTCCAATCCTCTTTCAAACATCTGAGTACTGAATTTGATATCTTTGATTTGCTTTCTTGTATATTTCTTTAAGGCAAACTCCAAATGTTTAGACTTGAAAATCAAAAAGTTATTCATCTCCATAGCCAATGTCTCATGGTCAAATTTGATTTCTCTACTCAAGTCCATTAATTGGTCTTTCACTTCGTGTAATGACGATAAGAGTTTCTGTTCATGCTTTGTCCTCTTGGACTCAATAAAATTAGTCAAGAAGGATGGCTTCTGTTTCTTTGCTGGTGAATCATTAGACTTATTCACAAAAAATGCAGTTTCATTAGTCAAACTATGGAAGCTTTCTTCGTTGATTTGAACTTGTGTATCTGTATCTGTACTCTCATTCTTACTGTTCTTCTTCAATTCAACATATTTGAATCTTTTGTAATTATTGTTGATCTCTATCAGTTCACCATATAACTTCCACCATCTGTAAATTTTCTCCTCCACTAATGACTTAGCTCTTTTAACGATTTGGTCCGTTGTCAATGATAAGTATAGGATCATACTGCATAAATCTTCTTCTGAGTCAACTTCCTTAATCGAATCTTTCCAAATTTCTCTAATATAGTGAAGTTCTTTGACGCCTAACGCACTGTCTGATGAGAAGGAATCAATTGACTGATGAAGCTCATTATGTTTGGTATCCATGAAATTAACAACCTTCAACAACTTATCATATGTGCTTCTCAGTTTATTTATCTCTTTAATTGAGAATTTCAAAAAAAAGTTAATTTCACCAATTTCTTCAGGTTGTAACAAAAACTGATCCTTTTTCGGTTCACTTTCCAATTTTGAAGGACCGTCAATAACAGATTTCCTGAAACTTATCAGCTTAAACTGAGATCTCTCGTACAATGGAGACAGCGAGAATTGTTCGGTTGACAAAAATTGCCAAAGAATTTCATGTCCTGCAAGTGACCTGTTTACTAACAAACTTCCCAGAAAGATGTTCAGTCTATCAACGATCTTGTTCAGCTTCAACTTATTATAAGAAGGTATATTTAGTATCACTCTGAAATTCTTTTTGATATAATCAACTGGTATGAAAGTGTTTGGGTATTCCAGATGAATCAACTCTATCAAATTCTTAAAATCAGTAAAACTTCGACAAACCTTGAAATCAAGACCATTTTTTCTTCCTCTAATGAGAACTTTCCACTCGCCGTTCTCTAGCTTCACACGTACAACACCAACAATAGTGTCATTCACCAGCATTGATGTGCTCTCAAGTACCTTACCTTCAAGTAAGCTCGACACATGCTGGTTCTTGGATAAATCCAAAGCGGTGAAATTATTCTTATCAGGTTTCAGTATGTTCACTCTATCATCATTAATTATTTGTTCAATATTCTCAAGTCTGTTATATTTGGCGTATATCATTAATGGGGTATAAGACTTCTTATTTTCTTCATTCAAATTAATTCTCTGATATTTCAAAAGAATATCTATATTCGAGCTCAATATATGTAACAGTGTATTGCCTCTGTTGTCTATATGGTCCTCGTAATCAAATGCAGAGTTGTTCCTCGTATACCAATCGTTTACCACTTCAAATACAGTCTTGATCATCTCTGAATATTTTGGAGTATCATAGCTTCTGCAAACAGAAAATAGTGGTGTTTGACCGTTCAAATCTTTTTCAAGCCAATTGATAAATTTCCCAACCTTAGGTATCAATTCTTTGTAATGGAATAAATAATGACCAATAGTTCTGTAGTGAACATCTTTGACGTTGAAGTACTCAATCAATTCTTCAACAGTACATGAGTTGAGCAGTATTTCCACAATATCATTGAGGATTTCAAAGTTTTCAGAGTTCAGAGCGATATTCAACAAACTAGCGTCAGAGGTTGTTTTATCGGCCAAAATATCTTCCAGTGTGAATATAGTTTCGTAATCAACCAAAAGTTTCCATGTATCGTAGTCATTAGATTGAACAGCTAACATCAAAAGAGATTCACCATTAATTGAGCGACACTTCAAGCTAGATTCAAAATCACCTTGGTAACTATCTGCCAATTCTTTCAAGGAAATTAGCTCTTTGGTCTCCACATATGAAACAACCTTTTGATTTGATAGGGAATAGTTTTTTAGAAGTCTTAAATTTTCTCCATCTTTTAAATAAAACAAAACACCTTCTAACGTAGATAAGGAATAACCTATAAGACCTAGATCTGTATTATGAAATGAGAAGTTCTGAACATAGAAAAGATGATTTTCAAGATTATGAACTTTGGAATGAATAACCACCATCAGAAGTAGCCCAACTAATGTATCAGCATCAACAGTTACACCCTCTATATTAGACAAAATTCTAACGGTGTCCACAAGTATTTGTGTTTTGGAATCTGCTGTCACAGAAAGGTCTAACTTTTTGAACTCGCTGATTGCGATGGATATTTTTTTTTCAACGATGTTCTGTAATTTGATATTATGCTTATAAGATTTGGGTAGATTCACTTGGTTCAAACCCAAAAACTCCATGTCATCATAATGATCTATTAGAAGGTCTAGGTTTATTTCACATAGGCGATGCCATATCTTATCATAAAGATTAAATTCAACATAATTGAATAAGCATTCATTGAAATCAATGTTTGGTGAAACCTCTAGGATAGAATCCACATGATTGGGGCTCAAAGTTTGAAATATATGTGTCGATAAGTTCATTGTCTCCGAGAAAACTTCAATCAATGAGTCTGTATCGGGTGCACTCTTGACATTAAATCTCTTGAACAATATTTCATATTTTTCAGCAATGATTCTGGATATTAGAGGAAACGTTCTTAATATTTGTTCGAATTTGACACTTTCTGAAGAAGATCTAAAGCTCACAGCGCTATCATGCTCCTCCACAGAAGAGCGGATGGTGTTTTCGTCGATATCATGCAACATAACTCTCTCCACAGCATCGTTGGAAGGCATTATTACTTCAAGCACATTGTACTTCTCGGGAGTTCCAAGAAGTGGCGCTTCAATATACATTATCATAAATGATCTTCCTTTTTCGAAATAATCATTAAAATTGCGGAAATAGTCAGATGACAATACCTTCAATCTCAGTGAACGCTTGAATCCTTTACCAGTGAATATAACATCTTTCTTTATTAGAACCTCTTTTTTACTTAACGTTGTGAATAACCTTGCATTCTTCACTTCTTCTGTGGTGATGATATGATCTTTTAAAAATTCCTCAGAGTAGCATAAGTCTTGATACCTTATACCGGTTTCCTTGTCAATGTAGTTCAGAAGAATGTTCAAATGCGGCACAAGTATTATCACACCGTCCTCTGGTCCTTTTGATATATTAGAATAAATGTCCTTGAGTAGGGACTTTGACGGCTGTGGGTTGTTGAATATTGCATTGAGAAATGGGTTTAGTAATAAAGGTAGGTGTGTGGGCATTGTTTCCAATAGCCTCTTTATAAAATAAATTAGCTGTCTCCTTCGCTATCTCAACGTTAAAACAAGTTCATAAGAGCCCTTCCGATTTATCTTCACAATTGTTTTTCTAGAAGGTTCTGTTGGATTTGACTTCAGGTAGAGTATTATGATCCGGTACTCTTTATTCCCTTCACTGGTGCCTTTGATCTAGAAGGTGCCAATATATCTTTTGGTATGGAACTGTGCCTGCACTGATCCATCGAAAGTGACAGTTTTGAATTTCCGGGGGATGAGCCGGAATTAGATTTTTTTCATGATAATGAAGATTTGATTTCTGCTTATTGTTGATGAAGTTGTCGTTCTTTGGAATAGTTATAGAGGGAGTGTACGGTGGCTCAGGCGAGATTGGAATAGCCATAATGGGTAAAGGTAAAAATAAGGGAAGCGAGGACAGGCCAGCAAGAGGCCCAAAAGCACCTGTCAAGAAGCACAAGAGAGTTGAGACTAAGCATCATTCTACCAGTGATAAGTTTCATACGAAACTAGCTATGTGGGTAAGTAACTTGCTACGACATTTCTTTCTAATTATTCCATCATAGTTGCTAACTGTTTTTGAAGGATTTTGATCATTGTGATCCAAAACGTTGTAGCGGTAAAAAGCTTGAAAGATTAGGTTTAATAAAAAGTATGAGAGTGGGTCAAAAGTTTCAAGGTATCGTTGTCTCGTAAGTCACCGTTCTGCTTCACCTCTGTTGTTTGTTGTAATACTAACTATATTATAGTCCAAATGGGAAAGGTGTTGTCTGCCCTAATGATTTAGAAATCGTTGAACAACAAGGTGCAGCTGTTGTGGAGTGTTCTTGGGCGAGATTAGATGAAATTCCATTTAACAAAATTGGAGGTAAGCATGAAAGGCTACTGCCCTACCTTGTTGCTGCTAACCAAGTTAACTATGGTAGAGCATGGAAATTGAACTGTGTTGAAGCCTTAGCAGCTTGCTTCGCTATTGTCGGGCATACAGATTGGGCTGCTGATCTGTTAGACAACTTTTCATGGGGACCTGCTTTCCTTGAAATAAATAAAGAGCTACTCGAGCTGTATCAACAGTGTACGGATTCTGATAGTGTACACAAAGTTCAAGAAGAGTGGCTGGATAAAATCGAGCAAGAAGTTGAAGATCGAAAAAACCATGGTAACTCAGAGGATATCTGGTTACAAGGTAACACTAACCGTGGAGCTGGACTTTCATCTCTATCAGACACAGACTCTGAATATGATGCTAATGATGATGAAGAAGAAGAAGAGGAGGACGGGGAGGAAGAAGTTGAATATGATAATCTGGGAAATATAATATCAAAAAAGAGTGAAACTGCACAAGATGAAGAAAGTGAAGAGGAATATGAAACAGAAGAGGAAGAAAACGGACATGAAACACTGAATCAACGTGTCAAGGACTTGAGCCTGTCATAGAAAACAGCATCATAATATAAATCTATGCTTCGAATACTGCTTTCGGCTTTTTGCATGTAATGCCAATATATTTGTAGTAATTTGATGGTCTGCGCAACAAAATCAAAACATTAATGATTTGAATACAATACTTTTGACACATTTCAACAACAGATCAAGGACGAGCATCAAACCACCATGGAGCCAGAAAAGGCCGAAGTAAGCGATTCACAGGTGCATTTAAAGAAAGAAATACCTGATCGTTGGGGGATTACCAAGCTTGTTGACGATATAGGCGAAGATGATGCCCCCAAAAATTTTGGCGGTCCTTTGCCATCTTTCAAATGGTTATGTGAAAATCTTTTTGACAAGCTAGACCAAGCATTTCAGAAGTCCAATTATTATTCTCATGGAAGAGCAACAGTAACAGAACAGAAACAAAGAATCATTGAGATATTTTTCAGAGAATGGAGGAGCACAGTGGGGCCTAATATCTATCCCGCCCTATGCCTTATATTACCTCATAAAGACCGATCAAGAATCTACAACATCAAGGACTATACTTTAGGCAGAAGGATTTTAGAGGTTCTCAAAATACCCAAGAATTCGGAAACAACATCTACAATCATGAAATGGAAAAGATCAAGAAGTGCTAAAGCTGCTAGAATGTCAGACATTTGTATTGAGGTGATCCGAGCGAGAAGAACAGATAATAAAGGTGGGAAGATATCAATTACTGAAGTTAATCAAATATTGGACAAACTAGCTAGGTTCGACTCTAAAAAGGAGGAGCAGCTGAATATATTGACATACTTGATGGAAAATATGTGTTTCATGGAACTACATTACTTCTTTGATATTGTATTGAAGAAAAATGTGGTGAGGAACATGGAAAATAAAATCTTGAATGGATGGCATCCTGATGCTCAACAATACTTGAGTGTTGTGACAAGTTTGAAAACAGTTGCTTATAAACTTTCTAATCCCACAGAAAGACTAGATGATACTGATCTATCCATCAATATTGCTAAACCTTTTTCTCCACAGTTAGCACTGAAACCGCAATTGACATATGCAAGAGTTGTTCAAAAGCTTCAAGATGAATTTTTTATTGAAGAGAAAATGGATGGTGAAAGAATTCAAGTCCATGTTGAAAACTATGGTGAAAAAATACACTATTGGAGTAGAAAGGCGACTGATTATACCTATTTATATGGTGAGAATTCTAGACAAGGTTGTATCTCACCACATTTAAGGTTCATTCAGAGTGTCAAGAACTGTGTTCTGGATGGCGAAATGGTTACCTTTGATCCTCAAAGAAAAGCCATCCTTCCATTTGGTGTGTTGAAAGGTAGTGCAGTGACTGAATTACAAAGAATTGAGGCCGGTGAAGAAGAGAATAAGCTGTCCGCAAGACCATTATTTATTGTATTCGATCTTTTGTATCTTAATGGGAAATCACTAGCTAATGTTCCACTGGAAAAAAGGAAAGAATGGCTATTGAAGGTTTTAATTCCTTCTCCACAATTTGTTGAGATAATTGAAGCTAATAAAGCTGATAATGAGGAAGAAATTAAGAAGGCTCTTACAAGAGCTATTGAAAGAGGTTCTGAAGGTGTTGTTTTGAAACAAACAAAATCATTCTATCAAGTTGATAAAAGAACTGATCAATGGGTTAAAATAAAGCCTGAATATTTAGAAGAATTCGGTGATAATGTTGACTTAGTGGTTATTGGCAGAGAAAGAAGTAAAAAAGATATGTATTTCTGTGGTCTTAGGGTTGCTGAGGAAGGAACTGAAGGAAGTATGAGCACAAAATTTTGGAGTTTTTGTCGTGTTGCTAATGGGTTCGATAAAGACGAGTATAGAGAGATTGATAGAATCACCAAGGGGAAATGGAAAGACTATAGCAAGATAAAACCACCACTGGATTTGATTGAGTTTGGTAAAAGAGAGCCACAAGAATGGATTGATCCGAGAGAATCATTTATTCTTGAAGTTAAAGCGCGCTCTATTGATCGTTCTATTTCTAGGAACTATAGAACTTCGTCAACCTTATACAATGCTTATAATCGTAAAATCAGAAATGACAAGGACTGGAGAACATCAGCAACTACGTTGGAGTACCAGGCTATGAAGGAATCAAGAACTTCTATCAAATCTTCAGAACAAAAGCTTGTTTCTAAAAAGAAGAGATTGATAAGGAAAAGGAAAAGAGAAAGTCAAGATGAGGAGGTTTGGAATGAGGAAAGTTTTGCCCAAATTAGTAGAAACTCTCATGTTTTTGATAGCCTCACGTTCATGATCTTATCCGATGCCTTTTATAATAAGCTTAGAATCAATATAGAAGAATTAACCACAATCATTCATAGAAATGGGGGTAAGTTCACAAAAAATGAGCAAACGGTACCAGATTGGCATAATTTAAGAGTTATTAGTGATAAATATACTATTCAAGCGGATGCCTTAAAGAAACAAGGGTTTGATATAATAAAATCATCGTGGTTTTTCAAATGTGTTGAATTACAAAATCTTATTCAACTAGAACCTAAATACTGTTTAAGAGTCTCTGAAATATTAGAGGAGAAAGTTAAGGAAAGAGTAGATTTGTTAGGTGATAGTTATATTGTTCCAATTACAGAGGTTGAATTACAAGAATTGATTGAGGAGAATAAAGGAAATGTTGATGATGTTGAAATGGATGAACAGTTGTTAGAAGTGGAATTATTCAATAGGTTGAAACCATTCGTAATTGATATTAAAGCTGCCAAAAAACATTATCTTTATAATCAAGCAAAACTTAAATTGGAACAATTTGGAAGTGAGGTTGTGGAAGAAATTAAAGATTCGAATATCATAATAATGCCAAGTTATGAAGACCATGAGTTGGTTAGTAAAGAAGTTAAAAAAGTAAGGAAGGAGTTGAGTGAACGTGCTGAATTTAGTGAAAGTTCTGTAACCACTACTAGAATTGTCAATGGAGAATGGATTGATGCATGTATCAAAGAGAATACACAGGTTGATGCTAAAAACTACCCTGTTATTAGTGAGAGATAGAATTCTTACAATTGTTACTCATTTGTACAATAATAAACATATACTTATAAATAAAAAACCCTAATATACAACCCATAATTATTAAATCTTGTAAAACCTTACAACTTTCTTCTTTTTAAATTTCCTAATTTGACCCAAATATAATAAAATATTACCAAAACGTGTTTTGAAACAACTTCATGACCCTGATGAACTAAAGATAATAATAACCCCAACTTCGATCCATATTGGTGGATGGTTCATGATACAATTCAACGACGAGCCATGTGTCTCAAGCCGTGGACCAACAAAAAATTCTAATCAAATAAACTAAGACAATCAATCATTTGGAAGCCTAAAAAGTTTCGATCAAATCTATTTAGAGTGTTTTAATTGAAAACATTAAAAGTAGCCCAGTCGCTATCAAAAGCGCCACATGACTCATGAATCAATTAAAAATACCCTTCTAGATACTAATCTCCTCTAAAATAAGCCATGAAAATAAATCAATTTCAAAATAATCTTTGAAAAAATGATAGGAATGAAATGTGTTGAGAATAAAAACAATCAATGAAACCAAATACAATAATGTAAACCAATTATGAAGGATATGAATAACTTCACTCAAGTAACACGAAATCATCTAATTGAAATGTATTCGAAGGCGCATCGGGCTAAAAGTTGCAAACCAAGAAGTATAACCATGTCCTAAGCTAAAACATCACCTGATATTATAAGCTAGGACACAGTATAAATCTTAGAAGCACGTAATCACTGCTGGATTACGCAACTCATCAAATCCATATTCATTATCAAAAGTGTTGACTTGAAATTCATCAAGGTTCATTTTGTCTGTAAAAACACCATCAGTAGTTAAGGAAGGAAATCCATCCGTTTCTTCTTTTTTAATAAGGATATCTTCATTGAAAAACTTGTTACTGTCAAATTCAACTTCGTTTTTAATTGGGGATGTACTCGTTTCAGTACCAGTAATGATATCTAACGAAAATCTATTTGAAGTAACTGGGGAAGCTTCTGGAGATGCAAAAGTTTGAGTGAATGAGTTTGAAGAGATTTCTGATTCGGAAGTTGAAGAACTAGAACCAGGAGACATCAATTCAGGTAAGAAATCATCATGATTCTGCTTTGGGGAAGAAGTGAATGATTCAGGAGTTTTAGGTAGGACTGATTGTTCGCGTTCTTCATTAAAATCTTCACGATCAATTTCCAAGAAATGTTGATTTCTCTTTTCATTTAGATCTGGTAGTGAAGAGGTTTTTTGAATCATTGAATCAACAACGTCATCACCACCTTCATAGAATTTCATTAATCCACCATTCAAATCTTTATAGAGATGTAATTGTTTTTCCAAGTCCAAGACGTAAGATTCAAGGAATTCAACATGCTTTCTCTTCTTTTCTCTAGAGGCATGGGCGGCTTTTCTGTTTCTAAGAATACGTTCGACACGACGTTGTTCTTTTTCTTCTTTAGTTTTAGCTCTCTTTCTTGGAGGCAAAGATGTTTTGAAATTTGAAGGGATCTCAACGTCGGTCATACTGACAGATTTGAACGCTAGCAATGGAAAAACAGGAGGTGTGACAGGTACTCGACAGTAATGTGCTGTGTGGGTATAAGAGAACAAAGCGCTGTGTATGCTTGTGTTCAAACAACTGGTGTGTTGTTGCTGGTTGTGGTTGTTGGATGATTTTATCTTTGTTTATTGGGTGGGATCTTTGGAAGGTGGGAAAGGATCAAGTATTTATATTCAGACTAGTGGCGATATCTTCCAAGTTTTCTATTTTAGAAACAGGTGTGTGCGCAATTTGAAAGCCAAACAATGCATGTGCCTCGAAAAATGGGAATCACTCTTTGCAATCCTAGTGTTTCTATGTGGTGCCTACCGCGAATGGTGGTGTGGGATTCTAGACTTTCCTGCGCTACTCAGACTTTCCCACAGGCTCAAAGTTCAGAAAGGGGGCCTCGTAGTGGGCGTACCGTGCTCTAGCTGCCCACTGCCCCACTGGGCCAGAACAAAATCGCTGGGCAGAGACTCTCTGTCTAGGAGCTCACCCTGGGCAGACTTTCAGGATTAGTCGGGGAGAGCCCCAGGGGCAGCCTGACATAATCGTCAAAACTAAAATTTCTCACTGTACTCTTACGTAGAATTCTGAGCCTTGTGCAAATAATTTCAGCTGCTTTGTTTTGTTGATCCCAGCCGCAACAAAAACAAAACTACTTTAGCAGAACATGATAGGACAATCGATGCCTTATTCAGCCCTTACTCTCCTACAAGTGGAACTGGTTACTGGAATGATTCTGCGAAGTCTGGAATCGCTGATAGGTTGATGCCTAAACTAATATAGTATGTGACATATGCAAGAGGATGAAGCTTCAAGTATAGTAGTCTCAGAATCGTAACATGACTACCAACATGAAATGTTCCACTCTATGATTCAAAGCACACTACAACTCTTTCCAGAAAAACCTTAAGTAGCTTTTAAACAATAATCAATCTCATTCATATTCTCTCTACCTTTATCATGGATTGCGTTTTACGTGTTTGATTCACTGTTCCATGGATTATCAATTTATTTTTTCACTATAATTAAGGCAAGGCGATCGAATTCAACTATAGTACGTCTTGAAATGATCCGCCAGCTGAAAAAATTAAAACATATTCTCCCTTCTACTTCTGTACTGAATAATAGCTAATTAGTCAAATCCAAGCTGTTCGCTGCACTCTGTCAAGCTTATTTCACTGTTTGTAGTATACACTATATCTAATTTATGTGCCAAGTTGGAACTGTTTACTTAAAAGATAGTAACTAGATGTCTATCGTATGTTTTATACATCTATATAGCTTGCACAAGATGGAGTTAACTGGAAGTAGCAAGATCGAGAAAAGCAGTTTTAAGATCAATCTTAGATCGAAAACAACATGAAACTTCGAGTATACCTCATGATGGAAGTACAAAGATAGTGAGTGAGTGCATGTAATACTTCCTGTACATTCCTACATTGTTAGCTAATACTTTTTATGATGAAAGTCCTACCAGATATAACAGTTGAGAGGGCTGTCTGAGAATCGTTTGGATAAATTGGATAGCATGCCATTTCTTAGCTTCACCAAGACCAAGTTCCAATTATGCTGACCATCCAATCAAGACTTTTCGGCAAAAGTCAACATTGAACGTAACTAACCCCCAAGGCCTCAGCTTTCCATGTCAAATGTTTCTTGAAATCGGCCCAATAAGACATTATCTATCCATCTGCTTTCAAATCTTCAACTCATCCAATATTTGCATCATGATGAGTCCAAACATTTGAAGTGAAATCTTATCTCGAGCATATTTTTCATTATTGTTTTGAAGAGAATCTCATCACTAAATCTCAAAAAAAATCCGCCCGCCGAAATGTGCGTCTAGGGCCTTCTCGTAAGATCTAAGAATTCGCGAAAATCTCATCAGTAAACAAATGTAAACAAAACAAACAATGCTACATTCCATTGGAAAATGTAAAAGAAGCTCATAGTTTACCCAATACACTCTTTAAACACAACACAATAGGCCCAGCGCTCGCTCATACTCAAACCTAACCAACTAAAAAGTTTCCCAATTTCAGAACAATCGTCCCATATTTCTTCATTGAATTTACAATCTACTATAAACATAACTAAGTTCTAGAGCCCAAGATCTAAATTTAATACTGGTTCGAAAATTATACACAAAGCACTTCGTATGAAGCTATGCCAGACGTTAGCTCCATCCATCCAGAATCCAATAATTCTGTATCAACTGATACAGAGGAATCGTTTCTTATAAGGCAAATTAACAAATCCCAATTATTCAATAATTCAAATTCAAATTCAAGTTCGTCAAATTCTTCAAGAAAACCAGGAAAATCATATTTTAGAGAATCTTTCATTGATGAGAATGGTGCTAACAAATCATTCAGTGTTTATCAAGATGTTATAAATGAAACTTCAGATGAAAGTAAAGATGTTGATCTTTCAGGTTTATCAAGTCTTGATCTTAAATTGGTAGCTGGTGGGAATGTTTTACAAGATTTAGATGAAAATAGTAAAACAATTTCAAGATCCAATTCACTAAAGAATATATCTAGATCTGGCTCGATTAAGAATGGTGATATCTTGAAGAGAACGAGGTCAACATTAGGAAGAAGTAATTCCAGAAGAAGTGATACAAAGAGAAGATCAACGAATTCTATTCATAATTTTTTAATACCACCATCAACATCTAGCAATATTGAATCACCAAGTGAATCTTCATTCACAGTCGGGTACAATGCTAAAACAGGCTCTTCAATTTACGGATCCAATACAAACTTAAGAGTTCCAACTCCTGAATGGCCTGCACCAGATCCTCCTAATAATCAAGCTTATAAAGAAGAAGATTCCGCATATCAGGCATATAATAGAGAGAGTGCTTATAGAGAAAGAATATATTCAGCTTATGCTCAAGATGATGTTATTGAAGAACCTTTGAGGCCTCAACAAGACTTTCAATTTCAAGTCCCATCTCAACCTCAACCTCAGCCGCCTATACCTTTACAACATTCTCAATCTCAATCACAATTTCAACAACCCGAATTCAAAGTCCCTACAAAGAAGTCATCACAATCAACACTTCATTCTTCAAGATCTGGTGAGTCCACAAGGAAGTCCATATTAGAATATGAACTATCGAGGAAAAAGTCACCTGGTGTTCATCCATTGATGTTGAATAATAATAACAGTCATAGTTCAGATGGAGATATTAAGATTCAAAATGTTCATACTGTGGCTAGACGTGGATTGGGATTCAGTATTGTTGGTATTGTCCCATCAATTCATTCAGCAAGAAGTCCGAACGTGCCAAATTTTAACATTGATTCGATTGATCAAGCACATTCAAAGAAGGAATATGAAGATAAAGATATTCAAAGAGTTAAAGATCAACAACATAAAATGTTCAAAACAAAGAGTCCTTATGATCAAGAATCATTTGATAATGAGAAATTGAAAAATGTGAATACATTAAAAGAATCATTTGATTCTGATGATTCTTATTTTGATGATGATTTACTATTGAAAAGAATTCATCAATCAAGATCTCAAGCAGAGAACAATAAAGCTAAAAGAGCAGACACTTTAGCTTGGTTCATTCTATTCATTTCATTCCTTGTGCCCCCATTGTTCTTCTTCTTGGGATTTGGTCTACTGGATCAGTTCATTGGTAATATCAGTATGAATATCAAAAGAATAAGTATAATTGTTGGACTATTATATTTAATTATAAGTCTTGCATGTATTGGTATTGGATTTGGAGTTGGGTTGGCATCTGTTTAAAATAATGATAGCAAAAAAAAAAGATCACGCATATAATGAATAATAAACAAACCATGGCTCCAGCCAATCTCTAACCAGTCATATCAGTATAAACCATGAGGCACTATCTTACTTTAGCCCAGTAGTTTCAAATTCTTAGTCCTTATGACCTTATAATTGTCTAACAAGTTCTCGGGGTTCAAGATTCTTAGCAGCGTCTATGGGCCTCGGATGAATTACGGGAATACCTCCAGGGCGGTACGCGCAGCACGGTTCTTTGATAAGAAACGTCAAGCCAGATCATTAAAATTCAAGTTGTTACAAGCGGGTTGGTCAAGTTATTATTGAATGGTTTAATAGCAAACTCCATTAAAAAACTAGTGATAATTGTACCCAAATCTTACCAATATACATCAACAGAAAGGGTCACAAGCATCAGATATATAATATATTGAAGAATAGGGGTTTGTACGGTTAGCCATGGGGAATGTACCAACTAAAGAAGATCGTGGGAGTGTTCCATCCTCACGTAGAAGAGGTAGTTCAATTTCAACAATACCGGGACTTCATCATAGTTCACCAGGATTCCCAAGTCAAAAGATAAGACCATCAAGAAGGAGCTCTACAAAGGATAAAGAAAAATTCAAAGAAGTTCATGCTTCTGGTCTTGTTGTTAAATATGATGAAAATGTTGATGGAGGATATTTGGCCCCCTATGGGACTTATAATCTGAATTTAGATTATAAAATCAGTGTTGTTAAAGAAGCAATTATTGAAAGAAAATTAGCTCCTTTTTATACACCTTTACAAGATTATAATAAAAACTGGAACGATGAAGAATTATTAAAAGTTATTGATGGTTTAAAATTACATGCACATCCTTCCGAAGCGGATGATGAAGACGAAGATTTAAATTATGATTTTGAAGCGGTTGATGAAAGTTCATTAAGTAAGAAAGAATTAAAGAAACATATTGCAAAGAAATTTAATAAACAGCTTAAATTGAAGAAAATAAAGTGGCAAGATGACGAAGAAGCTAGATATAGAAGTGAGAAAAATACATCAAAACAAGCGGCTAGTAAAGATTTGAAATTACTTGCTTACAGAAATGTTATGGAATGTCCGATCTGTTTCCTTTATTACCCTAAATGGTTGAACTATTCAAGATGTTGTGTTCAGCCCATTTGTTCAGAATGTTTTGTTCAAATTAAAAGACTTGATCCTCATTTCCCTCATGATAATGAAGAAGATGATGTTGAAACAAAAGCCAAAAATGATCCAAATTTATTAATTTCTGAACATGCAAGTTGTCCTTATTGTGCCACTCCAAATTTTGGTGTCACTTATACACCGCCTCATACATTTAGAACTGGATTAGGAGGGGATATACCAGCAGGATCTTTCAAATTACCTTCAAGTGATAATGTGATAGTGGAAGGCGAAGAATCTACAAGTTTTGATATTGATGATAATTATTTCAGAAAACCAAGTGTATCAACACGTCGTGGGTCATTAACGGCTACGAATCCTCTAGTTATAACAACAGACTTTATTAGACCTGATTGGGAACAAAAATTAAATTCCGCAAGAGCAAAACTGGCTAGAAGAGCTGCAACAGCAAGTGCAATCCATGCAAGTAATTTGTTAATTCAAAATAATGATCATGATGTTGAACAAAGAATGATTGAAGAGGCTATGAGATTAAGCCTTATGGAAGAAGAGGCAAGAAAGAGAAGAGAATCATCAAGTCGGCGTTAAATAGGGGCACATACTAAAATTACAAGCTACAAACCCAACCTCATCTCGCTAGCTAAAATCACAGTATTGTTTTGTGCGGCAGTGTCCAAGATCCCATCGGGTCCATATACGATCCCTATGTTCAGTTAATGTCACAATACAACATATTCATAAACCCATATTAGTATACAAATACATTTAATTTACGCCTCCAACTTCTGCCAAGTTTGCCTGTAGACTTATAGCCACTAAAATGGAATTTTTCTGGGGAACAAAAAATCTAAAATATGAGGTCTCCTAAAATCAAGCCCTATATGCAGTCATGTGATGTTGTGAAAAAGTCGAGTATTTAGGTTTTTCAAACATCCAGACACCTGCACCGCGAAAATTCCTCGAGATGTACCAAATTTTTTGAAAAATCAACTTCTGAAAACTACAACGAGGTATGTAAGAATAGCTAATTCAACAAAGAAATAGTCTGCTATCTTAGCTTAAATTTGATTATTCTTAGTATTAAACACAATAAAAATGTCTGTTGAAGCTTCTTTATCATACGCTGCTTTAATCTTAGCTGATTCAGAGATTGAAATCTCATCAGAAAAATTATTGGCTTTAACCAATGCTGCTAAAGTTCAAGTTGATGAAATCTGGGCTAACTTATTCGCCAAAGCTTTAGGTGCTCAAGACATCAAAGGTTTATTGACCAACATTTCTGCTGGTGGTGCTTCTGCTGGTGTTTCCGCTGCTGCTCCAGGTGCTGCTGCCGGTGGTGAAGAAGCTGCTGCTGAAGAAGAAAAAGAAGAAGAAGCTAAAGAAGAATCTGACGATGATATGGGTTTCGGTTTGTTCGATTAAGGAGTTTAAATTATATTAAATAATACGTTTCATAATCGGTTCATTCAAAAATAATGAGTATTGTATTAAGGTGCTTTTAACTCAAAATTGTATGTTAATGTTAAAAAAGCTGTAATATATGACTTACAAATCGAAATAATTGGAAATGTAGTAACATTAGGGAAGCTAGGGAAACAGCTTTCATCTTTTTTGAAGAATCATGGTAATCACGTATACATCTTATCATAATATTGTGCCAATTATAACGATAATTATAACGATATGAGTTGTTCTAAAAGGCTGCGGATAAAATGATTGTTAAAAACAAATTCTACAACTGCAATACTATATGACAAAATAAAAATCACACAAGATTACATTAAATATACAATGCTAGCACCTCAATAATTGAAGCTTTATAAAAAAAACGACGTGTACAAACTTAGAATTCACATAATTTAAATCATATGAAATTTGAATCCTAATAATAAGATAGTATCCTTTTCCAAATTTATTTTTATTAATTTTTATTTATAAACGAAGTTTTAATTTAAAATTTCATTCATTCACCTTATTTCTTTTTATCAGCTTCAGCTTCAGCCTTTTCTCTAGCTCTCTTTTCTCTGATACCTCTGTATTTCTTTTCGGATCTAGCTAATCTTAAAGTTCTGAAAGCGGTTTGTTCTGGTTGTTCAACAGCTCTTGGTTCAGATTCTGGAGTTGGTTGGACAATTGGGAAAGTTTGAGCAGTTGATAAGACTTGTTCAGCTTCTGGAGCTTTACCATTTCTTGGGAAAACAATCAATTTAGATTGGTATTCTTTTAATCTTAAAATATTAGCTTCAAAGATTTCAGTTGATCTGTTTTGACGACGATGGTCAACAGCAATACCAACGGTTCTAGCATAAGCTGGAGTTAAACCAGCGGCTTTGATTTCACGTAAAGTGAAACCTCTACCGGCTCTAACTTTTCTGTTGTATTTGATGGTTGGAGCTCTAACAACTGGTCTCAAAGCATCTAATGGTTTTGGAGCAATTTGAGCAGCTTTTGAAGCTCTAGCTTGTCTTCTTGAAGCTTTCTTACCGGCTTGGTCAAAGTGAACTTTGACACGTTCTTGCCAGTGCTTTCTGAAATGATTTTTCAAAAGTGGTAAATTCTTAGAGATAGCTATAGGTAAATGGTTAGTACTCAAATTTATAAAATGTAAAATGTGGTGGAAGCATGGGCCTTAGATCATCATTGAAATTTCATTCCACTCCGATCATTTCATGACTTTGTAACAGCCTCTTATTTCGGTTCATTTATGGTCCCTCTCATAGTATCTTCAATAGTCTTTGGTATATAGCGAACTTTTGGGCTCAACAAACGAAATGATATGAAGACATGTGTATAAAACGAGAGCTCTGTTTGCTCATTGATAATCCTTGTCATATTTCCACCTTTATGTCACGATATCACATACCCATTGTGAATAAATTTACTGTCCTTTACACTCAATAACTGATATCAGGTCAATCTGTTGATAATTTCGATGAAATTTTGTTTGGATCTTTGCACTAGGAAAATGAGTGGCCGCTGGGTCCCGAACCAATTCTGGCCGTTAAGGGAAATTATGGAACGCCCACACTGAGAGGCAATTGTGCCGTAATGGATTGGCAGATTCAATCTCTGGTGGTTAGTACTGAGTGGTGTGTGGATGTATCTGTCAATGCGCTACAGTCACACCCTACTATAGAGATAAAGTATTGAAGACTTTCAAGTCCTTTAAGCATTGGATCATGATAATAAATATCATATGAGTATTTTCATTCTATAATTATATACCTTTCACTTTCAACTACCCAATTTTCTATCCCATAGGCTATTAGTTGACTCTCTAATAAGTTTGTCATTAACTCACGTGATAAGCCCTAACACAAACGAGCAGTCACAGCATGCGCCCGCTGCGAAATGGCAGTATATGTTCCAGCCGCGAATGTGTTCTGTGCTCCTGGTCGCACTCCCGCGAAATCGCTGCTCCGTGCAACACAACTCACAATTTTCAACCATTCTCTGAAAAAACATTTTGTTCATAAAACTACCATAAGTTGTACACCATTATAGAGCTGCTCATCCATATACCACAGTAATCATGCCTGAAGAAAAATCAGTTAGAAGTGTCCAAGTATGTTCAGATAGTATACAGGAGGAACAAGAGTGTGTGAAATAAGAGTGTCTTTTGATTGTCCAAGGAGAGTTTTGATGTCCATTCTGAAAGGAATAGATTTATATGGAAGATATTATGATTAAAGAGAGATAGATCGTGAACTCATTCAAGATGAAGAAAAGGGAACCCATATGAGACTGCAAGAGAATAGAAGGATAATGAAGCAGAGAAGAGTCATGTTTATTCTTACTCAACGACCTAAAAGAAGAAGGATCATATCATTCACACACATACAGAACCATTCAACAGAAAGCGTAAATACCCGTTGAACAGGAGATCTAAGACTACACTTTAACACATACTATGAGCCTTCCATATAGAAGTTTTTTCCCGAATCATTCATACTAACATTTTCCACTAGACTTTTGGTAAAAAGAAAACCGCTACCGCTGTTGCCCACGTCAAAGAAGGTAAAGGTTTGATCAAGGTCAACGGTGCTCCAATCACCTTAGTTGAACCAGAAATCTTACGTTTCAAAGTTTACGAACCATTAATCTTGGTTGGTTTAGACAAATTCGCCAACGTTGACATCAGAGTTAGAGTTACTGGTGGTGGTCACGTTTCCCAAGTTTACGCTATCAGACAAGCCATTGCTAAAGGTTTAGTTGCTTACCATCAAAAATTCGTTGATGAACAATCAAAGAACGAATTGAAAAAAGCTTTCACCTCATATGACAGAACCTTATTGATTGCTGATTCAAGACAATCAGAACCAAAGAAATTCGGTGGTCGTGGTGCCAGATCTAGATTCCAAAAATCTTACCGTTAAGAAATGTCATCTCCATCATCATCTTTACCCATCAATCCTCAGCTTTATGTACAATGTTTCTTTTCTTTCATTCATATATAACTAATCAAAAAAGAATGGTTTGAAAAATTTGTGAAGATATAAAAATTAAGTGTAGATGAATCCTTTTCAACAACTCTTTGAGAGTCACCATGTAATCCCTAGTAATACATCTATTATAATCAGGATACATCCATGCTACGAATCAATGTCAGTGACTTCTTATGCTATGTTCCGTTGTATTCGCTGGTTTTCCCCGGACTGGTTTTTCCAAACGCGTTTGAAGTGTTAAGGTCACTAAAACGTAAACAAAAAGACCTTTAGGATTTCTGACGCGTACAGCATTGCCTTGTACAACAATCCAGGAAAGCACACTTAGGAAGCCTTCATCCACCTTCAACCCCATAGAGAAGAGTTGGTTTGACTCTAAGACCTTAGTTGGCTCA
Organism: Hansenula sp. yHMH451; assembly: GCA_030571095.1. NCBI lineage: Eukaryota > Fungi > Ascomycota > Saccharomycetes > Phaffomycetales > Wickerhamomycetaceae > Hansenula > Hansenula sp. yHMH451. Next base: position 40,755 of record JAJLXE010000005.1, read on the forward strand.
AACTGTCTGGTTTAATCATCTTTGTTACCACCAATCAAAGGAATTTTTCGTCACCGTTCTTTTCGTGTTTTTTTGTTTTGATATAGACATTTATACCTGAAGGAAAGACATTTGGCATTCGAACATGGTTACCGTTGCACAGGATCATCTAATGAACTCGTATGAAGCGGAAGAGGAGCGCGCTGTGAAAATACTCAGCGACAGTATTGCAAAGGACCCATCTGTTGAGTCAGATCCGACTTCAATTCCTGATTATGTCCAATCACAAGAATTAAGTAGTCAAGAAAGTACGCAAAATGATACACAAGAAACTTCTAGAGTGGGATTGCACAACAATGCTAATGCTACTATATCTGCTGAATTGCAACGGCAATCTGTGTCTTCTCAATCATCCATAACCTCCATCTCATCAACCACAATATCATCAAATCATGCACACGATGCAGATGAACCTTCCTATGTCTCTGATTTGATCAAACGCTCCAAAAATTATATAAACTCTAATCAACAAGAAGTAGGTGTTGATGAACATTCCAAGAGTCTTATAGGTGAGTTGGTCGCTAGTTTAACTAAGGCAAGAGCTGAAGCTGGCCAATATAAAATCAAATCTGAATTGTTATCAATTTCTTCTAAAGACGCGGATATGAGATATGAAGTTGAAAATGAATTAATTAAACGTCAAGTAGAGCGATTAAAGAGCCAAGGAGAAAATATGGATATGTTAACGAATAAGATAAGTCATCAAAAAATGACTTTAAAGAAATATAAAAATGAAATTATCAATAAGAATAAAGAAATTATCAGATTAAGGTCTAAACAACATCTTTCCTCAATTGATTCTAAAAGAAGAAGGAAATCAAATAGTGTACCGGGTGGGATGTTGGATACATTGGGGCTATTAGCATCGCAAGTTTTAACCGAAGAAGAGAAACACGGGATGTCACAATCTCAATCTCAAGCTTCATCAAATCATGATAATTCACAACAGAACCATCGCCCACAACATTCACATAGTTTCCAAATGCCCAGATTGAACAGTTTTAAACATGTATCTGAAAGAACTGATAATGCGGCTAATGAAACAACAATTAGTGAATACAGCGTAAATTGATTAGCCTACTGAACGACTGCTCATTATCATTTCAATTTAGATTCTCAAAGACACTACATAGGTAATACTACTAACATAAATTTTGTATGACAACGTGTATTTTATAATAAATATGTAAGTTTTCTTAATAAATAATCATGTAACATAACCATACCATGAGATGGAAAGTAATCATGAGGCAATGAACAAATAAATAATAATAAATAAATAGTTGAATAAATAGTATGGATCTCTTGCCTTTATGACATATACAGGCAAAGGTATCCAATAAATTATATGAGGTATGAGATGGAATATGAAAGATATCAGTTTGATGCTGGTGCTGGTGCAGATTCGTTCAAAATCTTCATCTCTTGTTGTTTAATTTTCAAACCTGCTAATCTATCATATTCACCACCCAATATTCTCTCCACAATAAGTTCATCTCTCTTTTGGATTTCTTCAGGGGTCTTATTATCATCTCTTAATATTTCCAAGGCATTTTCAGTGGTTTCAGTTTCCTCCAATGCTCTTAATCTTAATTCTTTTTCAGCCCATTGATCAATACCTCCGTCATCTTTGAAAAGATAAACACCAACAAATAAAATATATCCTGGGATTAAGAAATAGCGAGTCAAGAATTCCCAACCTTCAGTTTCCTTTTCTCTAACAACACGCCATTTCACTTCACCATTAGAATCTTCATATGGAATCTTATCAATAATATTACCTGAAGCCCCATTTTTGGAATTTGGTAATAGGGCTTCAATATCGGAATAATTATCAGCATAAAGTCTAGCGTTTGCCTCACTTAAAAACAAATAATCCCAAAGATTAATCTTACGTTTCTCATTTAATACTGATAGATGAGCCAATTTGTGTAATTCTAAATCGGTTGGTTCTCTTGGTGATCCATCTGGATTTTGATATAATTTTGAAGCTGAAGGTAATGAATCAATCAAATATCTAACATCTTCTTCAATCACCTTCTTAAAAGCTGGAACCGCTCTTGTTGCATGGAATCCACGCTTGAATACCACTGGCTTGAAGAAATTTCTCAACATTGGACACTTGGATCTCTCAACGCCTCTGTTCACTTGTTATTACCTTTCAGTTGTTAGCTTCACCAATAAATCTAATGACAATACCCACTCCTGAACTTTGGAGCGCTGCTGTTCCGGTTGGCGCACGCCTTACCCTGAAACCGAATACCCCATAAAAATGCTCTCTACATAAAGATTTCAACACAACGTCAAATACTTTTTATTTAAAATTCTAGCACCATAGATATACAAAAATAATAGAAATAGTAGGAAAACGGCTAGTAACACTAAGAAGAAGGTGAAATAACTCAGGTGTTCATATAAGTTGATGGATCAACACCGCCTTCTGGGAATTCAGCGATTTTAACATCAAATCTTTCTTGAATTTTACCCAAGACAGTTTCATCTTCTTCAGTGGAGACAAAACTAACAGCTAACCCTTTGGTACCGAATCTACCAGCTCTACCGACTCTGTGTAAATATTGATCGGCTTCATTTGGTAAATCGTAGTTGATAGCCAAGTTGATTCTTTCAATATCAATACCTCTACCAAAGACATCAGTGGAAACACAGATTCTCTTGTTGAAATCTTTGAATAATTTATATCTAGCAATTCTTTCTTCTTGTGGAATACCAGAATGAACAGCAATAGATGGGAAGTTAGAATCAGTCAAGATTTTATTCAATTCATTAGCTCTTGCGGTTGATTTAACGAAAATAATAACTTGGTTGAATTCTAAAGAATCTAACAAGTCAGCTAAACGACGATTTTTTTCACGTTCAGCCAATTTAATATAGTATTGTTGTAAACCATGTAAAGTTAATTTGGCTTCATCATCAACATAAATTTCTAATGGATTTTGTAAGAATTTTTTACAAATTGGTCTAATTTCTTGAGATAATGTAGCAGAGAAAAACATAACTTGTTTTTCATGAGGAGTAGCTCTGAAAATTTCTTGAACATCTCTTCTCATATCAACAGCTTCCAAAACTTTATCACATTCATCAATAACGAAATTTTTCAAATTGTTCAAACGGATATATTTCTCTCTTAACAAAGCATTCAAACGACCTGGAGTACCAACAACAATATGTGGTGCAGTATCCTTGTTTTTCAATAATTCTGCATCTTTTTTGATATCAGTACCACCGTAGAAAACAGCTGTTTTAACATCTGGCATATATTTGGAGAATCTTAGATATTCATTACGAATTTGATAAGCCAATTCTCTAGTATGACAGATAACTAAAGTGGAAACTTCACCTGGAACTGGGTCTAATTGTTGTAAAGTTGATAAAACGAAAACAGCAGTTTTACCTAAACCAGATTTAGCTTGACACAAAACATCAGTACCATGAATGGATTGTGGAATACAAACTTGTTGAACTATGGAATTAATGTTAATAACTTGCTTCTCAATAAAAAAAAATTTTTCAATTATATTTTGAAATTTTATCACTGTTCTCAATGATTATAAAGACATCTAACTGATAATTTTCTCTCAAGTTTCTTCCTTATTTAGCATATAGCTGTTGAATGTTTGAATTCCTTGTTAAGAGAACTACCATTATCACATTTATCAAGATTTTTGAACCGGGGATTAAAGAGGGAAAATGGGATAAAAGAGGTAAAGGGGAGGTGATTTAGGGGTATCGGACAATGGAGATAGTAGAAAACAAAATCAATTCATTGGAGAATCGGAACCATGTTTGTCTTATTGTTGTTGCTTTGATAAAAGCAAAACTAAAAAATTGACACGTTGAGACTGTTTGGTCTATTTGACACGGGTTGAAACTTGCAATAAAGTGGATTTTGTCTTTCAATGGGTACAACCCCCAAACTTGAATGAAAATCGATCTTAAAATCTCGAGGAAATAGATTGAAAGGAACCGTAATTCTCAATCTATCCAGGAATAGGATAAATATTCATCCCGAGATTCGATAATCATGATGATCAACATGTGGTAATGTGTTGGTAGTGCTTGATATCTTTATAATTCAAAGAGAAGGCAATGTGTCTAAAAGAATAACTAACCTTCTGATGGATGTTCGAAACCACAATCAACGATGGCCCTTGATAATTCAGGCTTCAATAGGAAATCTTTGAACCCAGTTGAATGGATACCAACGTAAGAACCCTTTTTGTCGTCACCATCCTTAGCTTCACCAGCAGTGGATTCTTGGACAATGTTATCTTCTGGTTCAGAGTATTCTAATAATTCTTCTTCTCCTTCGTGGGACATCTTGGTAATTGTTTGATAAGTTCGATGGACTTGATTTTCCAACTTTGACGTGGTTTGTTTTGGACATGGCCGATTTAATTTGCAGTTTTTCAAAATCAACAACTGTTCGCCCCCTGTTCTTAGTACTGATATTTACCCTTGGACCACATACAATCATTGTTCTGAAATTTACACACAGTACTACCAAAGAACTTCCCACAAAAGAAGCCAACTGGACCCTTTAATACTCGATAAGTTGATTTTCTGGTTCAATAAATGTATGGCTATTGACCATTATGTGCTTAATGATCGAATGATTATTGGTTGGGCCTCGGGCCGCCAGCCGGTTAAATGCTCGAAAGATGTGATTTGATTTGATTTGATTTGATAAGAAACTGTTGGTTGATAAGAAAAGCTACGGATGGAGATCTGATCGAGTTTCAACGTTTATAAGACTCTAGAAACCCCGACGCTTTCCACTAAAAGTCTTTCTTCTCATCATCAGATATCGTTAAACCATTATGACAGCTGCGAAAGAAAACCCCTTGAAGGTAGTGGACATCTCTTCTTTAGAGCAAGATAATGCAGATGATGTACTAAAAGGTTTCAGTGAACAAGGCTTTTTATTTGTCGATGGTCATGATTTCACTCAAGGAGAAGTGGATAAGATGTTTGAATTGAGTACTGAATACTTCAAATTACCAATGGAAGAAAAGGAAAAAATTCCAATTGACAAAAAAGACTGCGGTTATACTGCTTTCCATCAAGAAAATCTGGATCCCGATTTGGAGAAAGTTGGTGATCCAAAAGAAGCTTTCAATTATGGTGCCTTCAACTTCTTAACTGGTGATTGTAATAAGGACCAACTTCCTGAGATGTTTAAGACCCCGGAGACTTATGAGTTTATCAAATCCATTAATAAAAAACTATTCGGCTTATCAACAAGAATCTTGGAGCTGTTGGCTATTGGTTTGAAAATTGATGAAAAAGATGGTGGAAAAGATTGGTTCAGTATTAGACATCCACCTGTTGGCGATTCTATAACTGCCTTGAGAATGCTACATTATCCACCTGTTTCTCAATTGTATGCAGAAAATTCAATCAGAGCTGGTGCTCATACTGATTACGGATCCATAACGTTACTTTTTCAACAAGAAGGCCAAGAAGGTCTTGAAATCAAAGTCAAAGAGAACGATTGGAAACCAGTTCCATACATTGCATCAGCAAATCAATCCTACTTGAAAGAGGGTAAAGCTGCTCCAATCATTGTTAATATCGCTGACCAGCTTTCATTTTGGACAGCTGGTGTTTTAACTTCAACTTTGCATCGTGTCAGACTTCCTACTGAAGGTTCTGATAGATACTCTATTGTTCTATTTGTTAGTGCTGATTCGGATTGCAGATTGGTTCCAATCCCTAGTCCAATTGTAGCAGCTGCAAGAAAAGAAGACATTTCAGGTAAGAAAGAAACTGATTTCATGACTTGCCATGAGTATATGGATCAGAGATTCGCAGCAACGTATAACTCTGGACATTAAGCAATACAGTTGATGCTGGCAAAAAAAAACGTCGGACTTTTATTATTATTTATACAAGTCATGCAAAAATTTATATTATGAATATAAGTTAAAAGGTGTGGTTATCATATTATTGATCTCCAATTGTAGTATCAGTGTTAAGTGTGGTGTTCCCTGCAGAAGTAGATCTTTCAAAACTCTCAGAATCCAATTTTTGAAACTTTTGTTCGTCAAGTTTTTGGTATGTCCCTTCCGGTTCAAAGTTCTGCAATTGAACAGCATCAACCCTTTCATTATTTTCATGATCAACTAATGGGCCATGGAAATTCTTTTTACCCCATACGATCCATAATAAAGATGCGAGTAAAACAAAGAAAACAAAAACTAAGGAGGCATAATTCATGCTTGTACCTGTAACAGGTAGTTGAGGTGGCAAACTGAGAACAAAAATGGTAAACAGCAACCAGCACATACTAATTATATTTATTATGAACCCAACATACTTCAATTTAAATGCTGCACCCCTAACTTTCTTTCTACCACCAAGAACTAAACTCGTTATTGGTATTAATGCTGCTGCGCATAACGAGATAACAGCTGCACCAACAAATGCATTGAATGCTGCAGTAGATACCAACGATAGTAGACCAAGTAAATAAGACACACCCATGGATAAAAGAACAGAATTTTTAGGAACTTTTGAGACTGATTCAGAACGAACATAGGTCCATATATTACCATAAGGTAGGGCACCATCACGACTCATACTGAAAACGGCTCTTGAGGAAGTTTGAATAGAACCAATACCGGAGAATAACAGGTTACCCATGATCATAATGACAAGGAAAAATGAAACAACAATGGAGTTCGTAGCCAGCTTGAAAATCAGCACAATAGGCATGATGTTTTTGTTTTGATCAACCAACAACGATATTTCAGGCAAAACTGCCAGTATTGGAATAAGGAAAATGAACCCAGCACCACCAGCCAGTAGCACTGCTAATATCATTCCCTTAGGCACAGTTCTTTCTGCGTCTTTCACCTCTTCGCTTACAGCTGGTAGTAACCCAAACCCTTGTAATGTGAAACTTGCTTGTTGAAAACCAATCATAAATGCCATAGGAGCGGGCCAGCCCGACCTAGTGTTATCAAAAGAAGTGAAAATATACTTGAGACTATGATAACGAGGTGAAAAAAGTAGGAGCAAGATATCTATGAATAGTATGGCATAAATGATCCAGTAGACACAAATTTTATTGATGAGCTCAAGGTGACGTGAAAATTTCAAATTTATTAGACCACAAATAGTCACAACAATGTAGAACACAACCACAGTTAAAACTGCATCTGATTCGTATCCCGAATCTACTATTCCAATCACAGACAACATGAACTGTGCACCGGCAAAAGTGATACTTGTACTCATTGTCCAGTTCCCTATAAGTAGAAAAAATCCTGTAAACCACGAACAGATTAGACTGTATTTTGGCTTCGCTATTATAGCAGCACCACCATGTAATTCTATAGGGTATTTAGAGGTGATCTCACCAAGAGACAGTGCACAGAGAATGGAGAATATGTAAACAATCATGTATCCACCAATAATAGTGGCTGGCCCACCATCAAGCAAACCAATATTCATGGTAGTGCCCAAACTCAATGGAGCACTCATAAGGCCAAATCCTAGCCCAATGACCGTTGTGATAGTCAAATTCTTATTTAATTCTTGCTCATACTTGAACTTTTCCACTTGAACAGTGTGATCCTAGAACGAAATTGGTTAGATTTAGTTGTGAGACAAGTTATCAGACATTTTCACTCACTATCATATCATTTTCGATCGCTTCTGAAATGTGGTGTATCAGTCTATGGGTGTATGACGCCTCATTAGGCACAGGCTCTGTCGCTGACGACATGAATTTGCTGTCTTTCTATATGGTTTGTAGCTCAAGAATGGTTATGTTTGGAGGATTGGTTCCACTAAAGGTGAATTTTGTTGAAGCGGTCCATCCATCTTGAAATAAACACTTTAAAACGTTTTGTGCCTCTGAGAGCCGCCATAGGGGCTTCTTAACCATCAGTTATTATTAATTGATAGCTCGCTGAATCATTGTAAAATCTTTTCATAATTGAAGGAAATTAATTCAAAAGCTCTTAAGATCGATTTGTATTCTTTTCAAAGGGAAAATAACCGTTGTTCTTTCTAGTAGATTTCTATTCATCCTTGGTTGTTGTGTTTAGTGAGCCTACGCGATGGCAGAAGCTTTGAAAATTTAAAATTAACGGTGAAAGTTTACAACAAAGAACGAGCATATATAATCAAACAAGGCCATACGCTGACGTCCTTTGAAGAACGAACAGGATGGATGAAGATCGTTATGATGAGTAAGTAACGTTAACTCCTAGTCTTGGAACGATTGCATTCTAACAGCAGAAAAGATTCGGTAACCTGATTGGTGATATCTCAGATTCAGATGATGAATCAACATCATCAGTAATCTCAGGCGAACCATTGAAAGTCGACTCTGACCATGAGATAGATAGTGATGATGAAGATGTGGACATAGATGGAAATCAAGGCCAAGTTATACTCCAGGAAGATAAAGTCTATTATTCTACAATGTCAGAAACATTTGGAAAGGATGTCGAGACAGTAATACAAACAACCGACAATCAAACAATTGAAGAACCTTTAATCAAACCTACAGTAGAGAAGAAGTCAAAAGTTGAAGAAGAAAGATTACCAAAGACTTCATATTCAAAGGATTATTTGATTGACTTGCTACATTACCCATCCAAAGTAAGGAATATTTCATTTGTTGGAAGTTTGAAATCTGGAAAGACAAGCTTCTTAGATACATTGATCTTAGAGTCTCATGAGCTAAAAAAGATCTCTAAAAACCAAAAGGCATACAAAAAATTACGTTACACTGATAATGAAACTCTTGAAATTGAAAGGGGTCTCACTATCAAGTTATCCCCAATGACACTATTATTACCCAACCTGAAAGGTAGCTCAGTTGTCTTGAATATAATAGATTCGCCAGGTCATGTGAACTTTATGGATGAAGTTGCAGTTGCTCAAAGACTAACAGACATATCAGTACTTGTTGTTGATGCTGTCGAAGGTTTGACTGTGGGTGCTAGAAAGGCTATAGACAATGCGTTGAATAATGATATTGAGCTTTCAATTGTTATTAACAAAATTGATAGACTCATCTTGGAACTCAAATTGCCACTACAGGATTCATATCATAAGCTTCGAAACATCATTGATGAAGTAAACACATACGTCAAAGATAATGAATTTGTCAAAAACTACTCTCACAATACAATCTTCTCTCCAGATTTGAATAATGTTGTCTTCGCATCTGCTGATTTAAGTTTCTCTTTTTCATTGAAATCATTTGCTTCTCTTTATATCCAGCGATTAGGCTTACCTGTTGATGTGATTCAATTTGCGAAAAGGCTATGGGGTGATGTTTACTATAATGAAGCAACAAACAAATTCACTTCTAAAGGATCAAAAAGAAGTTTCATACATTTTATTCTTGAGCCTATCTATAAGATCATCACACAAGTGCTCACACAGAACCCATCGGAGCTACAAAAGACATTATACGAAAACTTCAATGTGGGACTGCCTAAAAACTCATTAAACTCAGACCCTCAATTCCTGCTGAAAGAGACTTTCAAAGCCGTTTTTGGTGGCTCTTATGGCTTTGTTGACATGGTTGAAAGCTTATGTGATCCTGTAAATCACTCGAAAACATCATTATATACAGGCCCGGATGGTATCTTGAAGGATGGTTTGTTACGCCCTAGTAAAGAGGGTCCTCTAGTGGCTCAAGTAGGTAAGATAATGGATGGTTCAACAGCATTGGTGAGAGTTTTAAGTGGTACCATTAAGAAGCGTGATAGTATTAAGATCCTGGGCCAGCAGTATAATGACGATGATGAAGATTTGCAAGTTTTACAGGTTGAAGACTTATATCTGGGTTGCGGAAGATATAAGATACCCATCGATGAAGCGCCTGTTGGATCCATTGTGTTGGTCAAAGGTGTCGAATTGACCTCAAAAGCATGTACAATTGTGGGCAACGATATCTCTGATGATATTTATACTTTGAACACTATTGACTACCTGAACAGGGCTGTATTTCAAGTGGTGGTTGAACCTCAGGTTCCATCAGAATTACCAAAACTTTTGGATGGTTTAAGAAAGATAAACAAATACTATTGTGGTGTTGAATTAAAAGTTGAAGATAGTGGCGAGCATGTCATTTTTGGATCCGGTGAATTATATCTTGACTGTTTGCTTTACGATCTAAGGCAAATCACGAAAATCAACATTAAAGTCTCAGATCCAATAACTAAATTTTCAGAAACCGTGTTGGAGAGCAGTTTCACAAAAGTGTCCATTAAATCGCAAAACTTACAAAATGAAATAACAATCATTGCTGAACCTCTAGGGGATACTTTGGCAAATGATGTTGAGAATAACAAGTTCAAAAATGTAAAGCGTATAAATAAGGTTCTTCGAGAAGAATATGGATGGGATTCACTAGCTGCTCGTTCTCTTTGGACATTCGGTCCAGATTCCAACGGTCCAAATGCATTGCTGGATGATACATTATCTGATGAAGTTGATAAGGATATACTAAAGACAGTAAAGGATTCTATAATTCAAGGCTTTCAGTGGGCTGTTCGTGAAGGTCCATTAACTGATAGTGCCATCAGAAATGTGAAATTCAAACTTATAGATATATCACTGGCTAAAGATGTCTTACAGAGAGTCAATGGTCAAATAATTCCAATGGTCAGAAGAGCTTGTTATGCTTCATTCATGACCTCTACCCCAAAAATTATGGAACCTATGTATGCAATTGAAGTTACAGCTCCATCACAAGCTGTTCAAGTCATCGAAGAAATATTGGATAAGAGACGTGGCTTAGTGCTCAAAGATACACCAATAGCTGCTACCCAACTATATAAAATACATGGTCTTGTTCCAGTCATTGATTCAATTGGTCTTGAAACAGATATCAGAGTTATCACAGAAGGACAGGCCCTTGTCTCTTTATACTTCGATAGGTGGTCCATTGTTCCTGGTGATCCATTGGATAAAGATGTGTTCATCCCTAAATTGAGACCAGCTCATATTAATAGTTTGGCAAGAGATTTTGTCATGAAGACTAGAAAGAGAAAGGGATTAAGTGGCGAACCAAGTTTGGCGAAATATATTGATAGAGATCTTGCTGAGAAGTTAAAAGAGTTTGGTGCCGTTTTATAACCTACAAGCGCCTTAATATATTACAAACTTTGAATTCTGATATTAATCAACTATCGTACAAATTAAAATATAAATGCTAAGTTTTTTGAAATCGCTTCCTAATTTCTATTACGTTTACTTTTTCCTGGACGACTCTTACTTGATTTCCCTTTCATCTTACGTTGAGAGAAATCACGCATGTCTGCACTTGACTCAGCATCATTCTTTCTCTTAAATCTCTTCATACCACCTTGACCGTATTTCGAGTTCTTAGCATCTCTCTTAGCATTTGGTTTGGTTCTCTTGTTTCTATCTTTACGTTCATCGTTATCAGCAGTGGCCTCTTCTATAGCAACATTGAAGTCATTTGTAGTGATCTCTTCATTTTGTCTCTTTCTCTTCAAACCTTTAATTTTGTCCAAAGTTTCTCTCTTTTGTTTTTGACGTTCTTGCAAAGTAGCATTTTGAACTTGTTTACCGAATTTTTTCAATTCCCTTTGTCTTCTAGCATCAACTGAGGCTTTCTTTTCTGAAGCCTCCTTCACTAATTTATTCTTTAATCTATCCATATGTTCATCTGATTTTACCATTTCAGCGAAATAATCAGATGGTCTTGTAAATGGTACTTTCATTTTCAATAATCTGGAGCGCCCTTCTAAAGCTGTACCTAAAGCTTGTTTGTAAAATGCTAGTTCACGTTGAGTATCATCATATATATCTTTAATTTGTGGCTCGACGTTTTCTTTTGATGTGATACTTTGGTGCTCTTGGAATGAATGTTTTTCCCATGGTAACTGAATACGTTCAAGGGCGTTCTTTAATGCACCAACGTTGTTGATTGTTAGTTTTGAATGTGGAACAATATCAGCATCTGAGTCAATTTCAACATCAGATAATGGAATATCTTCTTCTTCTTCGTCCTCGTCTTCTTCTTCATCTTCAGCGTCATCATCCACATCTTGTTCTTCCTCATCTTCATCTTCCTCGTCTTCATCATCTTCTTCATCTTCGTCTTCAGACTCACTATCACTTCTAGCTAATTTGTCAAGATCCAATAAATATTCTTCCATTTCTGAATCAGTTTCTTCAGCAATTTCAACTGAGTTCTCTTCCTCATCGTCTTCTTGCTCTTCTTTCTCTTTTCCGTTTCCTAGGGCACCAGCTTTTTTCAGCAATCTTTTCTCTTTCTTAGATAAAGCAGCACTTTGATATTCCTCATCATCCTTTGATTGAGATTTATTAGTGTTTGTTGGCTTGGCTTCGACCTTCTTGTTGGCTTCTGTTTTTAGACTTTCTGTGGAAGTGCTCTTTGGGGAGACTTTCTTACTTTGTGATTTAGTTTTGACCATCTTGAAAGCTAAATGATTCCAACTTCGTTACCTTAAACGGGATAGAATATGCATCAGATTATATTTCAATTCTCTATACTACTTAAAATTTTTCTGAGATGAGCTCCTGGCCCTTCCAAAAGTAATTCTGCAGAACACATTCGCGGGTTATGCCAATTTAATATGGCCGCGAATTTACCCTGTGAAGTTACTCAAATCTCCGCGAAATATTTTTAAATTTAATTTTTTTGATTTTTTGAGTTTTGAGTCGTGATTATTTAATCGTTAAATCGAACATCGTAGGTGCTCGACGCTCGTTTAGATTGAAATCTTTCGACACATTTTATCCAAATTATATTCCACCACTTGAATTAAAATCCACTCGTTTGTCTCAATCGTTCTTATATTCAATACATAATACCCCGTACAATGTCAGACAAGGCCTACAAGAAAGACAAATTCGTCGCTGTCTTCCCTGAATTGGTTGAAGAATTAATTCAAGTTTTAAAAGACTACGGTATCAGAGAAGAAGCTGTTGAATGGTACAAGGAGAATTTAAATTACAACACCCCAGGTGGTAAATTGAACAGAGGTATCTCAGTTGTTGACACCTACGTCTTATTGAAAGGCTTAAACTCTGTCGATGACTTGTCAACTGAAGAATACAAGAAAATCGCCATTTTGGGTTGGTCAGTCGAACTTTTACAAGCATATTTCTTAGTCGCTGATGATATGATGGATCAATCCATTACCAGAAGAGGCCAACCATGTTGGTATAGAAAGGAAGGTGTTAATGAAATTGCTATCAACGATGCCTTTATGTTAGAGGCCGCTATCTATGTCCTATTGAAAAAACATTTTAGATCAGAATCATACTATGTTGATTTATTAGAATTGTTCCATGACGTTACATTCCAAACAGAACTAGGTCAATTACTTGATTTGATCACAGCTCCAGAAGATCATGTTGATTTGTCCAAATTCTCTTTGGAAAAACATTCTTTCATTGTCATTTTCAAGACCGCATACTATTCATTCTACTTACCAGTTGCCTTAGCTATGTTTGCAGCTGGTATCAATGATCCAAAAGATTTGAAACAAGCTAGCGATGTTTTGATTCCATTAGGGGAATACTTCCAAATTCAAGATGATTACTTAGATTGTTTTGGTAAACCAGAAGACATTGGTAAGATTGGAACAGATATTCAAGACAACAAATGTAGTTGGGTTGTTAATACTGCTTTGAGATTGGTTACTCCAGAACAAAGGCAATTATTGGATGATAATTATGGTAAGAAGAATGCTGAATCAGAAAAGAAAGTTAAAGAGTTATTCCACAGCTTGGGAATTCAAAAGATTTATTTGGATTATGAAGAAAAAGTTGCTCAAGATTTGAGAACAAAGATCGCTAATGTTGATGAATCAAGAGGTTTCAAAGGTGCAGTATTGACTGAATTCTTGAACAAAGTCTACAAACGTTCCAAATAGATTACACACCTTTGTGGTCTAATTTGTGTGAACAAATGTTCTCTCTCTACTACAAATATTTGATTTCCATAAATCATGAAAGTTTATACTTTTAAAACTTTATATTTTTCTTGTAATGATCATAAATAAAAACCGTTTGAACCCATAAAAATAAATGTAATCATATTAGCATATTTTTATAGTAACGAATTTGTCAAGTCAGTAGACTTCAGTGTCTGGTCGACTTTACCCTAGAATCCCATGCAAATTCTGAAAATAAAATTGATGAATATGATATAGTGTATGTACAAAATAGCAGGAGACCTTAAACATTGACTCTTTCTAATTCTTCTCTACCAGCTTTGGTGTATAAAAATTCATTGTAGTCTCTGGCTTGGACCCACCATTCCCAAATGAGGATACCTGGAGCAACGATGAAGAAGATTTGGTTTTTAGTTCTTCTGAAAACGTTAAAGATAGCATTGTGAGCAACACCTTTCAAGACGTTTTGAGCAAATGGAGAGACAGCATAAGTAGTGATACCTTTTTGAGCTGGGGAACCTATTTGAATCATAAGTTAGTAAATTCATTCGTCAATTATATCAAAATATTGAAGCTTTATTTGGCTATATAAAACTTGATATCAAGAATTTGCCAGCTTCAAAGTTCACATGAAAAAAACGTACCTAAAGAACCCCACCAGCCCATGTAAGCTTTTGGATGTGGTGCACCTCCCATTATGAATAATCTGTTGTTGTAATAAAAGGTTGTTTAACAAAGAACTTCAACTGATTATCAACAACTTTCAAGTTATGCTTCACTCTTCTTTTTTTTCCTGTGATTCGAGGAATTGGTTTTTCGAATTCTTCAATTGGCTGGAGCGATTTTCGGGGGCACATTTACCCCATTCGGACCACAGTCATCTGACCTTAAGGCTGAATTCCGGGATCGCGAACTCGCTCTGCAGAAATCTCAAAAATAACAATCAGATGCTTTGTTTGAAGAAGATCGAGGGCGAAACGTAGACAAATCTGACCTGATTTCACCTATTGAGGGATGTGCTAAGGTTGACCGCTACTTCAATCTATACCTAATATTACTGTACTATACCATTTATTACCTCTATAGAGCTCATCAATTGTCGCTGGCACTTTATTCCTACCAAGAGAAGAATTCAGACCCTTCAAAACTATCTCACATTTCTTAGATCATCATCTCCAGACTAGGTGCAATATTTTTGGAAGTGGTCTCCACAATCAACAATCACAGATATATACACATTGACCATCAATCTGCAGTTGATGAATTATGGCAAGCAGCGGCGGTTTTAGTACACCAAGGGTGAAGATAGGACTAAGTAACAGGAGATATGCATCGCAATCATTTGATGTCAATGATGAATATCTGCCAGATGAAATATCAACCCCCCATTTAGCAAGCAGCTTCAGTAAAAAACTTAAGGAAGATGAAATGGAAGCTCAGGCTTCTTCTACACCAAGCAGTAATACAAGTTTCACTCCAGTAGGTTCAGTTTCAAGACAGAACCCAAGAGTCACCATGTCAAATAACTCTCCAGTTTACAAACTGAGGAAAACTAGGCCTTATGGTCAGTTACAGAACGCAAATTCATCGACATCCAAATTGCAGAGAATCTTTTCAGAAAATGAAACGTCAAACTTCAGTCAATTGAATGGTAGAAGACTATACCATGACCAAAGACACAGACCCCACAGAACCATGTTTTATGAACAAACAGAAATCCTACCGGAACCTCAGCATAATGTTTCTTCTAAAAGTTTCTCTAACTTCTATGAACCAGAGCTCGAAGCTAAGGCTTCAAAGCATAAAGGTTTAGAAGATGAATATATTCCAGATTTTGATTTCAGTAATACTATTCAACAATGGACTGATTCATACTATGCCGGGACTGACTATGACAATTCATTCGACTCTTCTTTAAATGATAGCATGCCTTCATCATTAGTTTCACGTCCACTCACTCCGGTGGGGAGACTTCATTCACAAGTAGGACCTGTTTCTGTTCCACAAAAGGAAAAATTGAAGATTAAAACAGGCCAAGATGGTTTAACAAGCGATGAAGAGCTTTTAGTTTCAAAACTTCCACAAAATTTTACTGATCTACCGTTTTCAGTGCGGCGCAAGTTATTGGCTGATATTTCACCAAATGGTAATCTCGAAGCTATTAACAAAATTGTTAAAAAGAAGTTCAGAAGGCAAAAATCATCCCCAGCTGTTCAGTTCTTATCTAGTTTTAGTGAACGTTCATATAAGCCAGAAGGAAGCGATAACTGCGTTCTAGGACATTCATTAGGTAGCATTATAGGGTTCGGTGCGTGGGGTATAATTAGGGAATGTACATCTCCAGAGGGCCATCATAGAGCTATAAAAGTCGTGCGCGTTAAGAACGACGCCGCTAGAGAGTTTTTCAAAAGGGAAACTACTATATGGTCTCAATTAAACCATGAAAACATCCTAAGGTTAATAAGTATCAAAGAATCACCATCTGCTATATTTTGTCTTACAGATAGGGCTTATGGTGGTACATTATTTGATACAGTCTCCAATTGGGGTGTTTATCCTTCCAAAACAATTCAAGTCGATGACAGAATTACATTAATAAAACAATATACTTCAGATATACTATCAGGTTTAATATATATGCATTCCCAAGGTATTGTTCATGGGGATGTCAAACTTGAGAACTGCCTTTTAGCTGATAAGACTTCAAACAAGGTTTTGATATGTGATTTTGGTATGAGTTTAAGATTCAAAGCTCCTGTTGATTTGGGTGAAGTCCCAATACCAGGTCATAGGAAGATAAGGCGCCCATCAATTCCTAGGTCTTATTCAGGTGGTAGTTTGAAATCTCCAAAATCATTACTCAAAATCTTTTCGGAAAGATCCTCACCTAATGACGAACCTAAATCAATGAGACATGATGGACAACTTTCTTTCAAAACACAGAGCTCCGCTGCGGTCACGGATCCTCCATCTGAACCTGAGCCCTTTGAATACACTTTTAAAGATATAAATGACCCCAACTTACCCCATACCCACATTGGGTCTCTACCATATGCAGCACCCGAATTGTTAGAAAGTCAACCTCCACCATTGGGCCCTTCTGCTGATATATGGGCTTTTGGTGTTTTGCTTTACACAATGATAGTTGGGAAATTACCATTCCAACATTCATTTGAACCTAGACTCCGAGCAATGATTGCAGCTGGAAAGTATGATACAGAAATCTTGGAAAGGGCATCTCATGAGGAAAAGGCCCTTTATGACTCAGTATTAGGATGTTTAACAATCGATATGAACAAACGTTCAAGCCTCGAGCAAGTTATGGTTTGTTTAGATTCAGAAAGCTCATGAATGATGGCCTTTCAACCTGATTTGGATCAAATTAATTCTCATGTTCAAAAATTTACTACGAGTAAATGTTGCATTTAGTACTGTATAATTTCATCAATTGCATAAGTTAACTACATAACGTCCCTTAATTATGAAAGTAATCAACAGATAATGGAATGAATCTGAACTAGATTGAACCCTTCAATGTTTCCTCCAGATGGGGAAGAAGTTAGACAAAAATGAATTACATGATTACATAAAGCGTTACGAATAATACTAACCTCTGTAATTTTATTATAAGAGCCCTCGCTGTATGTAGGTGACATGGAGTAATCAACAGCCACCAATGTCAATAATTATTGAGCTAGTTCTATTGAATGGAGTCGAATGAAACTAAATGCATAGATGGAATGGTGAAAGCGCCCCAGTGTATATATACTCTAAAACAATTGATAGCCTTTATGTTCGCTTAAATTTCAGCCAAATATCTGCAAGATATATTGCATTGCTAAAGTATAATTTCATAATCATAGTCAATATACGAAAACATTTTACAAACACATATAAACTACATGAGATAGCTCGGACTAATGAGGAGTCTTAACCAACAAAAAAGATCAGCCGGGCTCTCGAAATTGGATAAAAAATTAAAAACTTTTCGGTCCTTCTAGAGTCTTGTTAGGTTAAATTCAATGTAATACGAATAAAATATTAAATTTAAAATATTAATATTTTTTTAATTTCACATATATATATATAATTATACAACATATTTCAATTCTTTTTGTCTTTGCGAGACTGTTAATTTATGATGGAAAATTAAAAAATTTATGGAAATTTAGAGAAAAACCGAAGAACCAAAAATATTTCGAGATCTTGACTTTGGATATGTAAAAAGAGCTTAAGCATTTAAATCTAGAGATCCTGGATACTATGATTATTTGATAAAGTAACGATAATGTAAGTTAAGTCAAAATATTACATAAGCGAGACAGAGATTACATAAGCAAGTGTTATACTACTGACAAAACAGCGGATTATTTAACTTCAAGTTCTGGTTGTATAGTGTAGTGGTTATCACCTTCGGTTTTGATCCGGATAACCCCGGTTCGAATCCGGGTACGACCTTTTTTTTGCAAATCTCTGTTTTTTTATCAATTGATTGATAGCTATAATAGAAAAGTAAGCTCTTAGTCGTATCCTCCCGTCAAGCCATTTGTTTTAGAGTTCTAATTGGCTCATAATAGCACTTAAAAGTGTCTAATTCTGTCTTATTTTGTTTTGTTGCGCGTGCCAAATATTTGATAGTAAAATTGCAGGAAGTCCGCGCTATTGTTTTGTTGTACTGTGCTTTACCCGAGACGATGAGCAAATTGAATACCAATTTTCGATACGCTTTCTGGACCATTCTGTAGGGAGAACTCTGAATATATGTCTATGTATAACTATTTGTGAGATTAATTTACTTTCTGATAGAAACCAATTTGTATCGAAAGCTAATTGAAGATGAAAGAAATATGTTTGAAACCCGCAAGTACCTTCCTAAAAGGGAAGAGAAACGGGCAGATAGCCTGAAAGTTGACTCTATTGAATTAGAAACTCAAAAATCTAAGATGACTTTTAACGTGAATTTGATACTTTGTAATATATCATTGTTAATCGTTTAATCTCGCAGCTGTAAGATATGGCTAGAGCTTCCTCAAGTGATTCCTCTGGGAAGGTGGCGAAAGTTAAAAAGACGAGATCAAGATTTGGTTGTCACAATTGTAAAAGGCTGAAGGTGAAATGTGATGAAACCAAGCCATCTTGCCTCCTATGCCAAAAATCTAATAAGAAATGTGACTATTCAATCCAGCTTACATGGGGTGGAAGACCTTACAAGAATAAGAAAGCTAATGATTATGGGTTCGCTACCATTGACTCTTTCACTAAAGAACAAAGTCCAAATGGCTTCACAACTTCCATAATTAAGCCTCCAAGTCCGGATACACCTTTGAGCTTTTCAGAAGAAGCCCCATTTAATGTCATTTCAGATACCATTCACTCTAATCCCAAGAAGCGAAAGATAGCTGATTCATTTGAATCACCTCTAGCTACACCGTTCGGAACATCTTCAGGTAAACTTTCAGATGTGGACGGAACCTCAATCCAATTTCTCGATTCAGATCCATTGTTCCCAGATATTTCCAATATAAACAAAGAGAATATGAATCTTCCTGATTTACATGGATCTAGCTCTTTTAAGGATATGGAAACTACTAATGTTGCAGCTAAAAATTTTCTGAATGATTTGATTCTTCCGGACCTGGAAATGTTTGAAGAGGATCAGTTCAGTTATGCTTCCACTCTAAACCCAAGAATAAAAGCTCTTGAGGATGATCCAGAGAGCCTTCTAGATGAGGAGAGCTTGATGACAAGAAACGTATTCTCAAGCATCTCTTCATCAAATGAAACAAGCTTAATGAGGGCTACTTCTCATCTTAGGAAAGATGAAGAGGATATGGAGAATGCTAGACTATTAACAGGCTATGAATTCATTCCATTTGCATTTGCTCCCTTACCAGATATGTTATTAAAAGTTCCATACTTCAGAGAGAATTATTATTCTTTCGTTGAGGTTATTTCAACTTACATTGTCCCTGCACCACCTTCGGCTTATGAAGAAAATCCTGTAAGATGTCTAATTCCAAGAATGGCATTATCATCTAATACTGATGGTATGCTTTCTTTGCTTATTGTTACTGGGATAGTTCAAAACAGTCTGTTCAGAGGAGAACAACGTCCAAGAGCCATAGTGAATATGCTTTTGAAGAAAACTTTGAACGATTTATATACAAGATTAACAGATGGTCAAGAAGCAGAATCAGATTATACCCTTGCTTTAATTATGATGTTGGCATGTTTTGAATCAATATTTGGCGAACAGCATGATTGGAGATCCCATCATTATGGTTCCCGTAAGATCATTTTATCAAGAGGTCTTCTTAAGATTAGTCAAGATATCAAAAATTCCAAAAGAAAAGTTGTGAAACTTGCCGTTGGAGAGGAAAGTGATATTGTATTTTTTGTGGCCCGTTGGTTTGCATACACGGATGTTATTGGATCATTATCTTCATCCTTTAGATATGCAGGTATTTATGCTGATAATGAAAAGCATTTGGTTTGGAAATCACCAAATATTACAAGAGAAGATGTATTGGCGTTGAGAGATATTGACCCACTGCTAGGATTTGACTTAAGGTTATTAGAGCATTTTGCTTCAATTGTTACACTCGTGAAAGAATGTGAAGGTCGTGTTGATCCAGATGTCGTTTCTATCCCACTAGTTGAACGTGCTTTACAGATAAAGGATAAGCTTTTTCAAGGTTTAGAGGCCGGTGAAGCAGAAAGAGACGAGATTGCTCCGCAAATTATCTTGAGGGAAGATCAAAAATTATTACAGAAATTAGCGGGCTATGATACATTAAGAGCTACAAATAAAGTATTTGTATTGGCTGGTGTTCTTCAAATTTATAGAAGAATCCTATTAATGCCTGGAACAAATCCATTAGTACAAAATCTTGTCTCTGAAATCGAGAATATTCTAAAAGCAAAAATTAGTGATGATGAACCAGCTGCATTCTGTACGATATTTGCTTCATTCACAGCAGGGTGTGATGCGATAGATGATGAAACAAAAGAATTCTATAAACATAGAATCCTTTCTTTAGGCCATCAAGGTTATGTATTCGGTTATGAAGCACATAGTGTTATGCAAGAATGCTGGAGAACAGGAAAATATTGGGCAGACTTGGTTACAGAAAGAGATATCGATTTTAGTTTCTTTTAAAACAAGCGTTTATTTGAACGTCAATCCCGAAATTATTTTTAATGACTATGAATGAATGAATGAATGACCTAATGCAGATGTTTTGTTGTTTGTTTCATAAAAGAAACTCATGATTTAACAAGCTTTGAGCAGATGCTCTTTCTCTGTAGTTCCAGACTAATGCAGAGTGTAAAAATTGATCAAATTGAGGATCTTCTGTAAATGATGATTTTATCGAAGGTGGTTTAACTGGTGTACCTTCATTATTTGGGAACCCTAAGAACTTCCCATTAGGATCAAATCTTGTAAAAATGTATGCCTTTTGATCAATAGATTTGATATTTTTCCCTTTACAAACAGAACCAAACTTATTTAGTTCTGATCTTAGTTGTAAAACAGTTTGTGGAGATGGAGGTCCAATTGCACTTGCAACCAAACTTAAAAGATGATTTTCATCTCTTGCTCCAAATAATGGATTTCCAGTGTATAATTCATACATCATCACAGCTAATGACCAAATATCAATTTTTTCATTATAACGACAACCTAATGAAATTTCCGGGGCTCTATAAAATCTTGATTGAATATAAGGATATGAAATCTCTCCAATGGGTGATGATGAACCAAAATCAATGATTTTGACATCTAATGAATTTGGATTTACTAACATGATATTTTCAGGTTTGATATCAGCATGAACAATACCTGCACTGTGGATTGCATCTAATCCACTCAATAAATCAAATGTCCATTTTTTAATGATATTTAGGTCGAATGCCCTAAATTTTGTGGATTCCAATGCATCATAAAGATTAACAGCCAATAATTCAGTAGTGATACAAATATGAGATCTGAAATTAAAATGACCAAGATATTTCAAACAGTTTTTACTTCTCATTTTTTTTAAAACTTTAATCTCATTAATGCATTGTAATGACCAGGTAATATCATTTTTCATGACCTTAATGGAAACTTCTGAACCAGTTTTATGGTCAAAGCACCTCATCACGTTACCAAATGAGCCCTTTCCCAAGTTGCCAATTATTTGATATCTGTAATGTATATGATCTCCAACATCAAGGATCAAGTTTTTTTCAGAATCATCAAAACCAAAATTTCTTCTAAAATCATTTTTAGATTGGGATTTATGCCTTTTGGATCCAACGTAGTAAACTTTGTCCAACTTAGACAACTCAGCCTTCTCATAAGACGTCAAGGAATTGAAATCAATCATGGTAGTTTTTTTGTTTTGTAATAGTTTCGTATGGTCTTCAGGTTTTAAGATATATTTAGTTTTATCAAATGATAAAAGGCAACTTTTCGAGTCCTTTACACTTCTAACTTTACCAGAATGATCATCCCCAGAATTCTTTAGTACGCTATTACTAGCAACTCTTCTTTCAACGGGAGCCCTTCGATTTAAATCAACCAACTTATTGTTGGGTACTTGTTGCTTGACAGGCTCCTTGGAGATTTGACTTAGGTTGGTGCTAACACTGAAAGATTTTGTAAAAGTACCTCGCTTTTTAGGCATAAAAATGTTTGAACTCTCATTCTTGTCTGACGTTATTGATGAAGTATTAGGGCTTATATTGTTCTTTATGGATCTAGGAACTCTAGGGAAAGTTGGTGTATGAGCTGCTGATGATGACGATGCTATATTGGATATGGATGGGTATCTTGAGTATCCTAATGTTGCGGAGCTTGTGGTGTTATTAGAAATGCTTCTCATTTTTGGATTATTGAGATTTGACAGGGTGGAAGATCTGGGTATTTTGGCATTAGATTTCAGATTGGAAGCAGCAGTTGACCGAGTTAATCTGGTAAATAAAGGCGAATCATCGATTTCAGAGGAGAATTTTTGGGAATCCGTAGTTATGTCCTCTTTCAGGGAGCCCATTGTATTTTCATGGACTGATCTTTTCTTTGCCAGGCTATTCAGGCTGACAGATCTTGTAGTATTTGATTTTGAAATTCTTGGCTCCACAGTGGATGGAGCAGCTTTTAAAGGTGATGATGTTTGATTTTGAACTCTCCTCTTTAATAACAAAGACGTCCTATTGACAAGACGAGGTGATGTATTAGTATCAGAGGATGATACACTTCTCGTTTTCATGGAAGTTGTACTTGCCTTTGCTTCATACTGACCCATATTGTTCTGCACTTTCCCATAATCTGATGCAGTCTTAAGGCTTTCAGAATTGACAGGAGATTTCTTAGCCGCCCGTTTTGGTTTGGAAGGGGATTCAAGTGATAAATCTGATAATTGGTGAGTTAATTTCGTGATAGTAGACGGTGGTGTTTGATTATTCACAAGGAGCTTTGATTTTGGGGTGGAGATACTCAGATCTTTGTTAATGATTGGCGTTAAAGTTTTCCTAGAGGATGCACTTGTTACCAATGGAGAGGATGTGATTCTGGGAATGGATGATTTCTTGACGCTACCCAATGAAGCCTCGTCTAACAATTCCACTGGAGTAGATACTTGTCGATTCTTTATTGGAATTTTTGAAGTGGATGTAGAAGCTTCTATATTTTTATATCCAGGCGCCCGCCGCGTTTTGGGCATTTGTACCGGTTCCTGCTGTTCAGATCTGGGAACCATGGTGTGAGAGGAAGAATCTATATAGACTCTTACTATTAAAATACTCTTTCCCCTATTTTGGGCCTTCTAAAAGTAAGATTAATCCTACACTTTCACCTCAAATCTATATAGATTCAGGTCTCTGTTTTGATTTGGAAATGGGTTGGGACACAAAACAACGACCATACCGGGTCACCTTCAAGTGGTAAGCGCACCGCAGAGCGCGAGTAATAGCGAAAAATATTAAGATCTCGAGCTGAAAACAGTAGAAAAGAGCGTTACAAAAGATCAAAAGTTTGTGGTTTGAAGTTGATTTTAAATTTCACAATCTGTCATACACAATGTCTATAACGCTATCAGATCTCACTACCAGGGACATTCTTCTCCTGAGCCAAATCGCGGAGCAGCAAGGCGTCGAAAACTACTCGAGAATCCAAGACCAGTTCGTGAACCACCCAGTCTTCAAACTTTCCCATAACAGACTGAACAACTCGGAGCTAGATTTGAAGGCTAAGGACATCAGCTCTCTGGTTGAACAATTGCTCTCAGAACATGAAGACAAGAGTATTGTAGCCATTTGTGAACATTACTACAATTTGAGAGTTCAAGAACTCAAGAACGAGCTTGGAGAATTGAAAACCGAATTCCAGTCGGCTAAAAAGAGCGTGGCCAGTGTTTAAAGCTGAGCATTCAAGTCCCCACACGCCAAATCCAGAAAATGACACTAAAAAGTATATAAAGGATAGTTTTTGACAGGTTTTAGATCAACGTCAAGAATAATCATCAAAGTATCGCAATACAACAGAATCAAGAACTAGCAATGTCCTCAGTGGCGACACTCAAGAATATCAACTACAAGGGCATCGGTGCCTTCTACAGCAGGCACAAGAACTTGATATTGAGAACATCTTATGTGCTACTCATCTTTTTGAGTTTCAATACTTCGAAACCAGCTGCAAAGAAGAACACAGACAAGAACTCAGAAAAGACGGATGAAGAGAAAGAGGCTGCCGCTGCTAAGGCGAAGACTGAGGCTGGTCACATTGATGGTGCCGCCATGAAAAGACTTGCCAAAGCTATTGTTCCAGATTTCAAGTCACCAGTACTTTTCTATTTCATTTTGCAGTTGTTGTTACTTGCCACCAGAGCTGTCTTGACTTTGAAAGTTGCTACATTGGATGGTCTTTTGGTCAGTACGATGATTAGAAAGAAGACCGGTAAATTCCTCAGATTATTACTGAATTGGATGCTTTTGGGTATACCTGCTTCGTTAACAAATTCATTACTTGATTTCACAACAAATCAACTATCCTTGAATATCAATAAAAATTTAACAAAAGATTTGATTGAACTATATCTACCAACTGATCAAGATGACGGCAATTCTCCAAATAAAAAAAATCCGAATTATTATTCTTTAATTCATATGAATGCTGACGAAAAAGTTGATGATCCAAATCAACGGATAACAACAGATGTTAATAACTTGGCTTCATCATTGGCAAGTTTACCAAATCACATCTTGAAACCGACTTTAGATTTAATTTTATGCTCTTTTGAGTTGGCAAAATCAGGCTCTGCAGAAGGTACTTTGGTATTGGGAATAATTGCTCATGTTACTTCATTGATTTTGAAACTTTTTTCTCCAAATTTCACCAAAATTGCCATTGAACGTTCGAGACTAGAAGGAATATTAAGATCTTTACATTCAAGAGTTGTGTTGTTTAGTGAAGAAATTGGATTTTTAAGAGGTCATTCAAGAGAATTGGATATTTTGGATAGATCATATTATGAACTAGAAAAATTTACAAATTATGAAATTAGAGCAAGAGCTGTTTATGATACTGCAACCACTTTCATTGTTAAATACACTTGGGGTGCCGCAGGCCTTGTTCTATGCTCAACTCCTATTTTCCTAAATAAATTTGCTGGTGTTGTTGATCATAATAGTTCAGCCACATTTGTTACAAGTCGTCGTTTATTATTATCAGCATCTTCCTCATTAGGTATGATTATTCGTTCGAGAAAGGAAGTTCAACAAGTTTTTGGTTATTTTAAGAGATTGGGTGAATTCAAGAAGAATTTGGTTGATATTGACCATGCAACTTCTCAACAAGCTCAGTCTAGTAAACTTGTTAATTACGACGATAATGTGATTGAATTCAAGAATATCCCATTGATTACTCCTGCAAATATCACTCTTGCTGAATCTTTATCTTTCAAGATTAATCATGGTGACCACTTATTAATTGCTGGTCCAAATGGTTGTGGTAAATCATCACTTTTCAGAATCTTGGGTGGGTTGTGGCCAGTTAGAAATGGTGAATTAACAATTCCACATTTTGAAAATGTTTTTTATCTACCACAAAGAGCTTATTTAAGTAAATCTTCATTGAAGGATCAAATCATTTATCCAAGTACTGAATATAAATACCAAACAAACAAAGAATTGGTTGAAATTTTGGAAGTTTTAGATTTGAAATTCTTAATTAGAGAAAATATAACTTTAGAACTTTCAAGAAATACAAACCTTGAAATTGGTAATATTGATCCATTTGAAACTGTTAGAAATTGGCCAGAAGAATTGTCAATAGGTGTTCAACAAAGGTTAGCAATGGCTAGACTATATTATCATAAGCCAAAATTTGCCGTTTTGGATGAATGTACATCTGCTGTATCCCCACAAATGGAACAATTGATGTATTCTCATGCTCAATCTTTAGGCATTTCTTTGATGTCCGTTGCTCATAGATCTTCTTTATGGCATTTCCATACTCATATTTTAAAATTTAGAGGAGATGGTACATATTCATTCACTGAACTTGATGCTGAAAAGAGATTAGACTGGGAGAATGAATTAATTGAATTGAATAAATTCTTGAGAGATGTTCCAAATTTGGAATCAAGATTGAAAGACTTGAAGATTGCTCAAGAATCCCAAGAGTTCAAACGTACCCAGTCACAAATGAGTATGAGAAAATTGCCATTAGCTCAGTCTGCTAATTAGACTCCAAGTGTCTTCCGCTATCATATATTTATTATACACTATTTATTGTTGTTTTCATCAACAGATTGTAGGATTATTGAGCTGTTCTTCATGTAGTTCTGATGTCCGGATGTTTCATTTGCCCTAAAAATAATCTCATCAAAATTTTACTACAAAAAAAAAATTCAAATTACAATCTCTACTTTCTTTCCAACCTCTTCAAAATAAACAATATGGAAAAAAGTATGTACAAAAGAAGAAAAACAAGTAACGAAATTTTCTTATTTTGGTGATGATACAACTTATTTATGCATAGTTCAACTGATCATAACTGAAGATAAACATAACCATCGTCTTTCGCTCCTATCTGATTTCAACTATAAGAAAAGTTTCCAATTTTGGACTTGTTAAAAACTGATTTTGAAGAATCACCATGACTAACAAAGTATTTAAAGTAGTTACAAAATTCAAGTAACATTTTTATCTATGTATATTATGCAATTAATTATGATATCATTAAATTCGTTCAGTTTCTGGTTTCAAAGCGTACATTCTAACAGCGAATAATTCTTTTGGTAAACCTTTTTGTACTTCAGTAGCGATCAATTTTAATCCTGCTTTCTTAAATAGTCTCTGGAAATTTGCATTGGATCTTGTAACTGAACTATCTTCAGAGTCGAAAACATCATCACCTCTTGAATTATTTTCCTTAACAACAATTGTACCATTTTCTTGAAGACCTCTTTTACACCTTATCAAAAATTCAATGAACTCTGCATCTGGTAAATGTCCAACACACCATTGACACCAGATCAGCCAATATTTTCCTTCTTCAGGAGACCAATCCTGCATACCAATATCATATATCTCACCTAATTTTCCTTGTTCTTTCAAACTTTTCAATTCAAATTGCATTTGGTCTACAAATGGTTTAACAGGCTCGACTAGATCAACTTTATCACTAAACTTATGTAGCATATATCTCGTGACACGACCGATACCAGCACCTATATCAACAGAATATTTGATCTGATCCTTAGCTGGAGTCATCCTAGCCTTTAGTTTACGTAGGAAGGTCGATGATCCCACAACGTCAGCCTTTGGGACTGATGTTCCTTCACCGTAACCACCTAGCACACCATCCACAGTAGCTGGGATGGCTGTCCAGTAGTCGATGGCATTGTCATAATCTATGAGAGCATCAGCCCTGTTATCTTCAGCTTCACTCATTTCCAAAGCGTTGATCTATGGTTCCAAGCTAAGCTCGTTCAATAGTCCACGGCTGGAACAAAGTTATTGATCTGATTTTTTTACTTAATTTTTACCCGAGATGAGATTCCGTTGATTAACCTTAAAACACAAATACGACAACGGCTGTCCAAAGAGGGACAATTGCAAAGCTATTAATAACCACCAAAGGTCTTCTTATTCCAACAGTCTCCTAAATAACAAGAACTCTTGTCATATTTACTCCTTATTGTACTGCCACGTAGCTGTGTTCTTTATCTTGTCTCTGATTGATGACATAAGCAGTTGCTCATTAAATTTCCACAACTATGAAAAGTGAAAAGCGTCGACGTTTACTGACAAGCCAGCTGGATAACAAAGAGAAGTCATCCACATTCAACTTTCTTTCTCCCCCAATTAAGATCTCCCTAAAATGAGTGGATGTAAGTTTGCAGACCTAGTCGAATGCTCTTTTGGTAGTCGTTTTATTGTTTAATTAAAAGTTACTAACACTGAAAACCCTT
Source organism: Hansenula sp. yHMH451 (assembly GCA_030571095.1). NCBI lineage: Eukaryota > Fungi > Ascomycota > Saccharomycetes > Phaffomycetales > Wickerhamomycetaceae > Hansenula > Hansenula sp. yHMH451. The sequence continues at coordinate 69,196 of JAJLXE010000005.1, forward strand.
AGTCCGTCTTATCGATTTGGCTAAACCTTTTCTACCTCTGCTACCAGAGATCGAGTTACCATTGGAAGAAGTATGTATTGTTTCATCTTTCCACTGATTTTAGACGAAAAACTAATGTTTGCTGCAGTTGACTTTCGATGATAAAGTCATTTACACAATTGGTAGTGCATTCTTGTATTTGTTGGCCCAATTACCACTTTATGGTGGCTCCAATATAAGTAATGATCCAATTCACTGGCTACGTCCTGTATTCGCTGCTGAAAAGAACACCTTGCTAGAATTCGGTGTTTTTCCAATCATTGCAAGTGGATTCGTCTTCCAAATATTGGCTGGTTTGAAAGTTATCAAAGTTAACTTTAGCGTTAGAAGTGATAGGGAATTATTTCAAACATTACAAAAAGTATTTTCCATTTTCCAATACTTTGTTTTAACCAACATCTTTTTATTCACCGGCTACTATGGCTATAACTTAACCTTCTGGCAATACATCTTAATCAATATTCAATTGGTTGGTACTGGTGCTGTGTTCACTTTGGTTTCAGAAATCATAGATAAAGGTTATGGTTTCGGTTCAGGTGCTTTAACTTTTGTCACCGTCAACATTTCCGCTAATTTTGTTTCTGATATCGCTGGTTTGAACTCAATCAAAACCACAAGAGGTTATGAATCAACCGGTGCTTTAGTCACTTTGATTAAAAACATCCGTAACAAGCCATTCAAAAATGCCATTATTGAAGCTTTCACAAGAACTCATTTACCAAACTTGACTCAAGTTTACTTATCTGTCGCTACTGTTTTAGTCAGTATCTATTTACAAAATTTCAGATTAGAACTACCAATCAGATCAAACAGAGTCAGATCTGTCAGCAACGTCTTCCCAATCAAATTGTTATACACTGGTTCTTTACCACTTCTGTTCTCATACGTTGTTCTATTCTACATTAATATTTTAGGTTATGCCATTGTAAATTTGGTTTTCAGAAATGATGGCAACCAAATTGCAGTCAAGATCTTGGGTAACTATGTTACCACTGGTTTCAACTCAAATTTTGTTGTTGAAAAACCATCAATCTTATATTTCTTTGCCCCATCATCTGGATTATTTGATTCATTGCTCTCCCCATTGAAAACCTTGGTCTTTTTTGCCACCATCTTAACCACATCAGCTTGGTTCGCCAACGTCTGGAGTTCAATTTCTGGTTCGGCTCCAAAAGATTTGGCCAACCAATTTAAAGAACAAGGTATTACAATTGCTGGTCGTAGAGATAACTCCATTTCAAAGGAATTACAAAGAGTCATCCCAGTAGCTGCTGTTTCTGGTGCTGCTGTATTAGCTACTATTTCTGAAATTGGTGACATTTTCGGATCAAATGGAAAATCAGCTGCTGCTATTGTTGCTGTTGGTTCAGCTTTTGGTTTCTTAGAAATAATTGCTTCCGATTTCCAACAAAGTGGATCTCAAAACTTTGGTTCAATTTTCGGCCAATAAGCAGATTTCACACAAAACGAACGTGCTTGAAGGATATAATCGAATGCCCATCTGCCCATCAAAAAAAAAGAAGGCTCATGCCACCAGTCTAAAACTCACATAATAATGATCACAATTTTTTTTCATAGATATCAAATTGTAGCTGAATTATAGTATACGAAGAAGGTATTCTCATTAAATTTCGTTTATTAATCGCACCATGTTTTACTTATGGTCTAATCAACCAATACAAGCTTCTCAAAATTTTGAATCCAACTATTTTCCTGTGCTTTTGATTTCCAGTTCTTGAGAAGAACATCGCTTCTCATTACTGTGCCATAAATCACCTTAGCAGTAACAGAAACAGGCTGTAGTGATCCAAACAAAGCATCCTCTGTTAAAGTTACTTCAATGGACGCTTTATACCCTTGTACTTTGTTCACCTCTTTGATACTTATCACCAATGAATCACTCATATCAATATTCAGCGGAGAAACGAGTCCTAAATAGTATAATTCATTATCTAGCCAGATGAGTGATCTCACAATGTGACTAATTTGCATCAATTGTTGAGGCAACCCAATACCCTGTGTCCTTGAAATAAAACGCTGAACATAGGTTTTCACCAAGGCTGGCATGTTATTATCTAGCTTGAAATATCTTGAGTTACCATCTGCCAGATTGGCTAGATCCACTTCAACTTCCACAAGACCATTACAAGTCGAGCCTGTGATTCTTGTCCCATCTAATTTCAAAAATTTAATTCCAGAAACTGATTGTACTGCTGTGAATGATCTTAATGCTATTTTCAATCTTGAGGTTGGGTCCATCTCATGTAGCTTGACCAGAGAACTTTTTTGTCGAACGCTTTCTTCGACTTCTCTATATAGAGCGATTGTTGATTCCGCTTCGATATCTTTGTCCTTGATAATTTGCAGCCTTTCTTTGGTGGAGCCCAAATCTTTCAACGCCTCATTCAATTCTTTTCTTGTGTTCATGAAATCTTCATTTTGAGAAGCCTGGAGAGTTTCATTTTGGTCTGTTAGTTTGTCCAAAGAATCCGACAAAAGCTCCAATTCATCGTCCATGTTTTTATTCAAATCCACAATATCTTCCAACTCTTTGTCCAATTTAGCCGTCTCTTGTTCAAGATTTTCCAAATTTAGTATTAAACGAGTATCCAATTCCTCTAAAAGCTGATAGCTCCAACTATACCAATAAGTCTCTGCCTCCTTATCTGATAGCGTTTTCATGAACAATAAATGGTCACTCAATTTCTTTTGTTCAGCAAGGTTTGTTGATTGATAATATTCACGAACTAAAGAAGGGTTCTCCTCAGAAAACTCTTTGTTTAAATTGTCGAATAAATCCTTCAATTCGGCCATATTCTTCTGCAACTCTGAGCAACTAAAGCTGTATAATTCAAGCCATGGAATTTTAGAGCTTCTAGCTTTGAGGAAGTCCACAGGGGCAATATCATTGAAATTACCTTCATTTCTGGTTAGTGTCATAGTGAAGTCTTCATTAATATTCAAATTATCGAAAAATTCAATTGAGAGGTCAGCTAAAAATTGCTTTAAGGAGACAGGTTTATATTCTAGATCTTCAAATTGATTTTCTCGAGTATCTTCTTCCTGGGATGGCGCCAAAGGTGCGCTTTCTATTGCACTATGTGGCAAAGTGGACGGTAAGTAATTAAATCTGTTTTGACCGTGATATTTTGAGGTCCTTAAAGGAGTGAATGAGCTTTTCGTTTCTTCTTGTAAGCTTTGTTGAGAATCTGAATCACCTAATATAGAAACTGGAGGCAGCGAATTTGAATCGTAATTCAGCGATACTGGAGGAAGTGATTCTGAAGCATTTGAAGTATTAAGTGTGCTTCTTCTTCTTTTTCTAGGTGTGAGTGAGTTAATACGCTCTCTCAGGTCTAATGCAGCGGAGTCACTCAGAATGTGCTTTCTCTTGGAAGAGATAGGTGAACCGGTTTCTGATGTGTGTGACTTTGATGGCCTGAGTGGTGTAAGACTTTTTCTCTTAGGTGGTGATCTTGAACGCCTTCTAGGAGTGTGAGAATTCTGGGAAGCATCAGACATCAGCTTTGTGACATCCATGGTCACTTCTGTTTGGTCAGCCAAGCCATAATGAGTTTCATCAATATCCATATTTTGGGTAGCTGTTAAGTCCAAACGTTCAGTTTCTTCATTTGGCATATTGCGGTTAAGCTGCGTATTCTGCAGCGTTATGGCTTGGGTAGAACTTTCAAAAGCTTGTGCTGAAGGCAATGGATGTACTATTGACGATCGACTTGATTCACCATCTTTGTTATAAGTTTTATCTGGGGTAAATGGCTGTGTTAAATCCATCTCTACTTCTTCAGTAATATCTTCATCACGATCATTGTCAAAAATACTGGTTATGGAACCGAATGGCCTGTCAGTTTGGCTATGCGATTCATCAGTTTGCTGAGAATCTGGAAATGGTATGCCCTCTGCTGGGGATTGAAGCATTAATTGCTGAATATTGCCCAGTGGCTTGGTCAATTCCATAGTACTGTTATCGTCATTATCTTCGAAGCCTTGGCTCACGTTCATATTATCAGAACCATTATCACTATAGATTTCAAACACTGGATTTCCAGTATTTTTGTTAGGTGAGGAATAAACATGTGTGTCATCTTCCATTTCCACATCGCTGCTGTATGTGTAGCTTTCTTGTGATTTTTGAGGACTACAGCTATCAAGGGAGGATATTGAATGCCCACTTATTAACCGTTGACTTGATGATGGTGCATATGCTATGGTTTCTCTTCTTTTTGGTTGTCTTTGATCTGGACCTGAACTGGGTGGTACAAATTCGATTTTGTGAAGTGTAACTTCTGGAGCGAATGAAACTCTTCTTCTGTAACTCTTCTTCCCTGTAGTTGAGCTGGTTCCAACCTGTTCATGATCTCTTAAGGCAAACTGCATAACATCAATTGTATGGTTTCCGTCGTTTTTGCGTTGATTCTTGAGGATCCCTTTACCTAACGAATCTCTTCTATTTGGAAGTTGATCAGCTGGTCTATTCTCCTTATCCTCGGAGTGGCTTGGTGACATTGGACTATTGGTTTTTCTGTTAAGAGCTCTTTGGATGGATGTGCTTCTCACTTATCGGATTATATGCGCACATAAGTTGAGGAAAGTAACTAATCATTATATGCTTTTAGATCAAAACAAACTTCATTTATTTTAACATCGTCGCCATGGTAACGAAGAGGCGAAAAGTAAACAAATATTGACCGGGTCACACCGGGACGGGCACGTCGCTGTCTCCCAAAAGTCAAGACGGTTGATCAAGGGATCCTACGCATTGTACGGGGTGACTGAAGAGTTTGTTGTCAAGTTAAAGAGGAAGATGCGAAGTGCTTAGTTACACATGACGTATAGCAGTGAATTAAAAATATTGGACAACGAACTGGGGGCTCCTTGAACTCGATATGGGAATATCCTTACCCTTGTGACTGGGAATGGCGCCAGATCTGGAGCGATGAGCTCAGGGCTCATATGCCGTCTTAAATTTTTTTTTCCTCAGTATGCTGTCTCGTTATCATGTTAAGACCTGGAGACATTAACGTTCTTTCAAAGCTGCTTTATCAGGTCCTGTTAGGTCTGGAATTATTTCTTAGTTATGTCGGACGGTGTGCTTAAACCTGTTGAACATCATGGTCCATCTATTGCGGTAAAGTTTTACGAAGATGATCTGTTATTTGTGGGCCATGGACCATTATTGAAAATATACAACTATAAAACCTCAGAGGTAATAAAGTCTGTTAGAATTTTCAAGAAAAATAAAATACATGGTATTACGTTTGACAGGGATACGTTCTTGTTCTACGGTGCCAGATCTTTCAACATGCTATCCTATGATCAAATATTGAATAAACCAGACTTGGTTGACAATGAACAAATGATCAATGATTGGATCATCACCGCTGAATTTAGTTACAATGGATTGGAAGCTTTCCTGCTCACTGCACACAATGTGATCCTAAGTGTTGATTCATATTCGCAGACATTACAGTGGGAGAAATCTGTTTTTGGAGAAAAATCCATCCTTTACTCGGGGTCCATCAGAGTCCTTTCCAAACATGATGTATATATTAATGCTGGTACAGTTATGGGCGGGGTGATCATTTGGAACCTTTACAAAGAAGAGATTGTTCATACTCTGGTGGGTCATGAAGGGTCTATTTTCAACGTTCAAATGTGTCCATCTACCAACCTTATTGTCAGTTGTTCAGATGATAGATCAATAAAGTTATGGGACTTCAAAACGGGAAAACTATTATCTACTGCTTGGGGTCATACAGCAAGAATCTGGAACTTACGATTTTATGCTGAAGAGAAAGCCGTTATTAGTGTGTCAGAAGACCTCACGTCTAGAACCTGGACGATCACTCAAGACCTGCAATTGGTTGCAAATGAAACGTACCAGCTACACACTGGGAGACATATTTGGGGTTTGGATGTCAATGACAAAGAACTAATTGCAGCCAGTGGTGGTAACGACGGTCGTGTGAGGTTATTTTCAATTGTACCTGGTCAAACAGAAAGCTCCACTAAGACTTTCACTCTAAACGATATTTCAAGCTCTGCTCCAAATTATGTTGTTAAAAAAAATGAAATTGTGAAAGGTTTCTGGCGATTAGATTTTGGTCTCGTTGTAATTACATCAGAGGGTTCTATTTTTTCTTATGCCAACAACGAATGGAAATTTATCAGAGCTGAAATTTTGTTCCAAAACTTTTCATTGACAAATGGATTTAGTGAAAAGAACATAATTGTTTTCACCAATACTAAAGGTACATCTTTGTTTTTAAAATTTAACTCCAATGGTGAAGTTGAAAATGAAAAATGGGTTCACACTGAAGTCACAAAGGCTGTTAATGCGCTGAGCACATCCGACAGTGATAATTTTTATTTGATGATTGAGTCCCCAAACACAAAAGAAAAGCTTGTTGTTTACGAAGTCAATGAAGACCTAGAAATTACTAGAACTGTACAGTTAGTAAAAGGCCCAACGTTTGTCAGCACTTGTTTTGAGGTTAATGACGATTTTGTCTTTGTTGGGTTCAGATTGAGCTCCTTAGGTATTTATCGCTTCTCAACTGGTGAAGAAACTAATTTTATCAAAAAATTATCGATCAGTGATACTGTCACATCGGTTAAAAGCATCAAATCTAATGATCAAAGCACTCTCTTAGTGGTCTCAAATCGAGATGGTTACTATGTCTATATCAAATTTGACAAGATGACAAGTCAGTACGAGTTTATTCACTCTAACAACACCAGAAGAGGGTTTCTAGAGGGCTCTTTCCACATCAATAATGAATTAATACTGTTTGGATTTAAATCCAGTTTCTTCTACATATATAACGAGTCAAGGGATTATGAGATTGCGTACGAAAACTGCGGTGGTGCTCACAGACAATGGAAGCTATTCCAGTCCGAAGGTTCTTACGAATTTGTTTACACTCGGAGTGGTACTCTTACAATAAGAGAAGCCTCTAAGACCAAAGTTGACTATTATTTAAGTGAAGGTACACATGGAAGAGAGATCAGAGATATCTCCATGAGGGACAAACCATTGAAAAATAAACAGATCTTATATATGACTGGTGCTGAAGATACAACATTGAAATTATCATCGTTAAGCAGTACATCTGGCCAAATCAAAAATCATTGGACTTTGAGAAAACATACATCAGGTCTTCAGAAAGTGAAATTTTTGAGAAGCGACCTGGTTGCTTCTTCATCAGCGAGAGAGGAATTTTTCGTTTGGAAGATTGATGAATCATTTGAGACTCCATTGATTATTCCATTTGCTGAATTACCACCTTCTTCCGACAACCCAGATTTAAGAATTATGGACTTTGATCATATTGATGTTTATGATCAATCCGGAAACCTTGAAGGGTTGCTACTTGTTTGTGTTTATTCAGACTCAAGTATCAAATCATGGTACTTCGAGCCAAAAATGAATTCTTTTGTTCCTGTCTTCAATGGTTTCTATAAGACATGTTGTTTACTTGATGTTGAATTATCAATTGTAAACGATCAGGTGTTTCTTTTAGCCGGTGCAACTGATGGTCATCTAACCTTATGGAATGTTACACAAGAAATTCAATTCAGAGTCTCTGGTGACCAACTGATCTTAGGCGAATCGATTGAGTCAATGAAGCTTTCAAAACCAGTTTCCACAATCGCTGTACACCAAAACAGTATCAAGTCTTTTGATACTCAAAGAAAGGACAATGAAATCGTCGTCGCTACAGGTGGTGATGATAATGCATTAGCTATTACAAGTTTCAAGATGTCTTCTGAAGGAGTTGAGTCAAAGAAAGTGTCACTCATCGAAAGTGCTGCTTCATCTACTATAACATCGTTAAACATTATATCTGGTAATCGCGTCCTAGTTGTATCCGTCGACCAAATTGTAAGACTTTGGGGCTTTGATACTGGTGTGCTTGAACTGTTGGATAGCAGAACTACCACAGTAGCTGACACTGGATCGCTAGATACCATATATCAAGGTGATGGTAAACATATGGCACTAGTTGGTGGTGTGGGGTTGTCTGTTTGGAACATTGAATAGATTTCCCAATATAGGAAAGCAAAATATTTATAGAAATACACTTTCAGTATTTAATATACCATAAAACAAACCTTATATTGTACAGGAAGATTGAACTCTTCAATAAAATATATACATGAAATTCTCTTTAGTTATTTTCTCGACCTTCAAAATTAACCTTGACGTTGTTTATGTTTTTTGTTTGATTTGCAGTAAACAAAAGTACGGCCTTTTCTTCTCACGATCTGTAGATGTACAGTTAGTATATAATTTTTCCCTGCTCTTCGTGAATTCAACTTACGTAGCAGTGATCGCAAAATTTTTTGACTGAAGTTCTAACTTTGAAAGTTCTTGCAAGCGTTGGCTGTATGAAGCCAAAAGGGGCACTGCTTAATAGCGAAGTTGGTCTTAGTTGAGCCGCACTTCTTGCGAAGGAGCTGATTAAGGAATTCATGAGGATATGAGGTGTGAAATAGCAGTAATAGCGCTTCAAGATAGATAGAATTTCCTATTATCAGTATTTTTTTCAATACTTTTTGTTTTGGCAGGGAAAACTTTTGAACAAGGGCCACGACATAAACATCATCAGAAATCCTGTTGAACACTATTTATTATAAGGAATACCAAAAAAGACATCAGCTTGGATTGTGATCTACGAAAGACAAAAGTTTGAGTTAGAGGTTCTATCCGAATATTTTAAAGAAGATCCCGTTCATTCAGAGCTCTCAGCTTAACCACATCTGCGATGGAAGGCTGGAATGAGGTACGTACATCTCTATAAGGTACAATAACAAAGCAAAAGACTAATAACTCATCCAGATCATAAGGTCACCAGTGATAAGGCCCCCAAAGGCACCAAATGTGAAACCAGAGACAGTCACAGCCTCTGCGTTTGACGAAAACAGTGATATAGTATGGATTGGTGATTCATCTGTAAGTTACGATTGGGTTAGAGACCATTATCAAAAATTCACTTCTAACAGCTCCAACATTTAGGGGTTCATAGGATCATACACAGGGCAAGTTTTGGCACCTTATACTAGATTTTGTGCTCATAATGCAGCTGTTAAACAGATCATATCATATGCTGATGGTGTCGTGTCCATCTGTGATAACTCCTTTAGAGTCACAAATAGAAGAGGGCTGAAGGTGTTACAATTGACTGCAGAAGACCATCCAAGCCTGAATAAAATCGGTGCTATAGCTTCTTTGTCACCCAATGAGGTCCTTGTGGGAACCTCGTCAGGACTGATATTAGTTGATCTACGAAATGGAAAAAAATTCACTGTGATACCCTATTGGCAAGATGTCGTTATGATGGCGTCCAGCAAACGTTATGTGGCTATTGGGTTATCGAATGGATCAGTTGATATATTCGATCCTAAAACTCACACAATTCTTAAAACCTTCCAAGCTAGTTCTGGAAGACTATCAGATATAGACCTCAAGGAACATACATTGGTCACATGTGGGTATTCGCACCGACACGGGTCATATGTGCTGGACCCTTTGGTGAATGTTTATGACCTTAGATCTCTGAGACCTCTTGCGCCGATTGCATTCCCAGCAGGTGCTTCATTTGTCAGGTTGCATCCTAAGTTGTCAAGTGTTGCTTTTATAGCTTCTAAGACTGGGCAGCTGCAAGTTGTTGATATGCATAACCCGACCAATGTTTCACTTTATCAAATTGATGCTCGTCCAATGGTAAAGAGTTTTGAGCTTTCAGTTACTGGTGACTTTCTGGCTATTGTGGATGGTTACTCACTCCTTCATTTGTGGTCCCATAGTCCAGAGCACTCCAATATGTCCAACAAGCGTCCGCTTGAGTTCGCGTCGATGCCAGATACGAACTCAACGCCTTTGTCTATCGAAGAGGATGTTTCACTTAGTACAATTGGTCTACCATACTACAAGGAGAATCTTTTATCGGCATGGCCTGCTGAAACAGTTTTTCGCAGTTCAGGAACTATACCCAAACGTATTGATCCTTCTATTATTCAAACGTCTCGAACTATAAACGGTCTACCAATAGCTCCTTATGACAAAGATAAATACGGCAGAAGGAATCTTGCACGTAATTATGTACCGATTGGAAACATTACAGGGTCTGGGAAATTTAAGAGCTCGAAGGGTACATCATCCCCTTCAAAACATTCCTCGAAGACCGCAAAAGATATCTTTGAAATTGAAAAATCAGATGAGGCCAACAAACCGCCTCCTGCATTCAGAAAACTTGAAATTCTGTATAGCAAGTTCGGTGTTGGTGACTTCGATTTTGACTCCTACAACTTAACCAACTTTGCAGGTCTTGAAGTGCATGTGGATAATGCATACACCAATGCTCTATTACAGCTTTACAGATTCGTTCCAGAGATTTTTAATTTTGTCACTGGTAATTTAGCCATAGAAGATTTGAATCCTAAATCAATATTGAGGGAACTGGGATACCTTTATGATATGTTGGTGAAATCATCTGGCCAACATTTCAGCCCAGCAAATTTCCAGAAGACTCTTTTGTTATTAGATGATGACACAAAATTTGAGCTCTTTGACAAAGTCAAAGGATCACAAACTAGGGCTTCATCAGATCTTGGGGCTAAAATCCAGCTGTTCAACCGTGTGTTGCTGAACAATATCGTGAAGGATGAAAAGAAAGAAGTTTGTGGCACCTCAAGAAGTTTAGCGTCGCAAATGTTATTTGGTATTGAATTGGAAAGACAAGTGAGGTCGTACACAGGTGCAATGTCAAACAATATGAGTGTGATAAATACCCTTGATTTACTTCCGCCACATGTTAATATGCTTAAAATCTCAACGAGACATGCCATTGATCCTTCAATACTTTCATTTATTGAATCATCTGCTAACTTTGTGGAACAGAGAAACATCTTGAATGAAGCCACAGGCCAAGTTGAACTTGTCGAAATAGCGCACACAGTAAAAAGATTTCCTCCTGTATTATCTCTTAACTTACATCTTCAAACTGATGATCTCAAAGCTATTAGAAATACCAATGATTGGTTGAGAAAGAGATTCTTCGTTGGTCAATCAAAAGGAAGACTTTCCATATATGACAATGTGAAAAATAGTATGATTGCGGACTCATGTGATGAGTATGTCTTGGTTGGATTCGTTGCTGAAGTGTCGGGTGAAACAGATAATGACAAGCATTTGGTTTCATTCATCAGAATATATGATGACAGTACCAAGAATCATCAATGGTATTTGTTTAACGATTTTTTGGTTGTTGCTATTGATGAAAACGAAGCGTTGAACCTTTCCTATTGGTGGAAGAAACCGTTAACATTGGTCTATAGAAACAATGGTCGACCAGAGCAATTCGATTATACAGCTTGGAGCCATGGACTAAATGATGAAATTCTTTATAGAGATCATTTTGCCGAAGGGACCAGGGAAGGAAAGAGAATTGAATATGAGTTGTTGACAAAAGAGGAGGCACCGAGACCAGGAACATTAATAGCTATAGATGCTGAATTCGTGACCTTAGAGGAAGAACATTTTGAATTAACCAGTGATGGTGTTCGCTCTATGTTGAAGCCAAGTAAACAAACCTTGGCCAGGGTCTCTGTCCTGAGAGGTGACGATGGTCCAAAAATGGGTTCACCTTTCATTGATGATTATGTTGTTGTCCAGGAGGGTATTTTTGATTACCTAACATCCTTTAGTGGTATCGAACCTGGTGATTTAGATCCTAAAACCAGTGACAAGCCTTTAGTGAATAGAGAGACTGTTTACAGAAAGTTATGGTTACTAGTTAATATGGGGTGTATTTTCGTGGGCCATGGTTTATCCAATGATTTTAGAACCATCAATATGGCTGTTCCGAAAGCTCAAGTCCGCGATACTGCTGTATTTTTCTATAAGGGACAAAGAATTCTTTCTTTAAGGTTTTTGGCTTATATCCTATTGGACAAGAAAGTGCAAACAGGCAACCATGATTCAATTGAGGATGCTCATACTGCATTACTATTATACAAAAAATACCTTCAACTCAAGGCTTCAGGTACTTTCAATGAGGTTCTTGATTACATTTACAAAGAAGGTCAAGCTCTGAAGTTCAAACCCCCTGAAGATTTTTAAAAAAGAAAAAGGTGCGTATATGAATTGTATAGAATAACTTAAAAAAAAACGACATATAATATCAGCTTAATTTCTGTACGTGCTCTTCAGGGACTCTAATGGCAGCTAAATCAATCCTTTTATTTTCTGGAGAATTATTAGCTCTGTCAACGGCTCTTGTGGATGGCGCGACTGGCGATCTAAGAGAGTTTCCCAGACCAGTCATTGACATATTTGCAGTTTGAATCACTGTAGGTCTATGCTGAGACTGTTGTTGATGATGCTGGTGTTGTGTATTAATGGGAGGCTGTGAAGTGTTGCGGTCACTTGGAGAATCTCCATCCACCCAAAGTTTATAGAGCTTTGCTTGGAAGTCGTTGGTGTTCACTGTCCTCACAATAGACCCAGTTGGCTGTGATAGATTTTGACGATTGCCGTTTTGAAGTTTGTTTGGAGGACTCCTCTTGTTAACTCTCTTTGTGGATTCTAAAGAAGGATTAAAGAATCTTCTGACGTTAACATATTCTCTGGAAACTTTTTCAAAATCACGTCTTAATTGTGGATTATTATTATTATTTCCACTGGCAGACGGTAAATCTAGTAAACTGTTCTCTCTTTGCAGCCATAATCTTTGTTGTGTTCTTGTTTCAATATTTGAGTTGTTTGACTTGAGAAATTGATTAAAATTTTGTGGGGTTCCAGCAGCAGACTCCCGTTGTACTCTACTATTTGAAGCGAAGCTCACACCTGAAGGGTCTCTTGCCTTGAATGCGGACATCATCGAAGATTCGTTGGAAACACTTTGACTCCCAGCGTTTTGCATCGTGAATTGCCGTAGTGAATTTGTAGAGCTCGATGTGGACTTCATATTCCCCAAAGTACCGCTAATGTGATCATTTGAATGAATATATTGCAGAGTATCATTATTCTTGATCCCGTTTACATTATTAGCATTCCCATTATTCATTTGATTATGGACGAGTGAATTCATGAATGGTTGATCACCAAAAGCTCTAACAGCACCAGTTGACTGCGAGAGAATCATATTTTGGTAATAATGTGACAGGCTATCCTTATAGTTATCAACTTCTTGATCCCTGTTCTTTGAATTGAAACTTGCAGATTTATCAAAAGTCGAAGTTTCATTAAGACCTAGTTTGGAAGTCTTCTCTTCTAATGTTGGTTGGGAATGTTTGGATGCTTCTTTTTCATGTGAACCAGCAACTTTCTTTGGTTCTTCAGGTGGTATAGATGACAATGGTGATTCACGAGGTATGCTATTATGACTGAACTGAGGCGGTGCTTTATAACTTAGCTGTATCTGTGTTGAATCTACGTTGTTATTCTGTTCATTAGCAGCATTGTCACCTTCATCACTAAACTCCTCCACTTCTTCTTCAGATTCCTCATCATTGTCAGCTCCATTTTCGTCATCAGAATCTTTACTCAGCTCCAGAACAGCTTTCCCACTAGTCCTTTGCACGGGTTGATGTGATCTTGTTCGAGCCAGCGGCTGTAGGGCAGATAGCTTGGTGAAGCTTCGATTCTTTCTACCCAATGTCCCATCTGTACTTTTCGACCTATTGAGAGCAGGGCGTTGATGAATCTCTTCTATACTGGTGATTCTCCCCAGCTTGTTCAAATTTCTTCCGTAAGATGCTGATCTCGAGTGGGATCTAGCGGCATACTGTTTGCCCTTTTTTTCTTGAGCTTTACTTGTTGGCATCTTCTCTTCCCTTCTTTCTAATGAGCGCTCTGACGTTCTCTTTCTAAAATGACAACTAAAATTCCTTGAGCAAACTGCTTAAATAGCGCTCCCACCAAATGTTCCACAAAGCGCACTCAGTTATGTTTGAACTTGCGCTTGTCTGTTCTTCGGTAAGATTAGCTCTTGATGATGGCAAAGTTGATGTTTCTTGATTTGCAGTTCCAAATTTGTTTTCTACTTGGTCAAAGTCATGTTTTCTTCAAAGGCGCTGGCCGGACTGATAGTTAATACTGACCCGTGCCATAAACAGTTAACAAATGGCAGAAATTTGTAGTTGACAGAAATCTAAAAGTACACCGTTAACAATTAAACAAACTTATCCATCGCAAACTGCATCACAAAGACTAACCCACACCGTTGAACATGGATTTATTTGAAATATCGGATTTTTACTTGAACAGAATTGTCAGCGCAGACCCGCAAAAAAGTGGACAGGGAAGAAATGAGACCAGTGTGCTTCCAGGATCTAGAATCAAAGTGCTTCTCCTTGATCAATATACCGTGCCAATAATATCATTGAATTCAACACAGTCGGAATTATTACAACATGAGATTTACTTGATCAATAGAATTGATAATACCAATAGAGATAAGATGCGTCACCTCAAATGTATATGCTTTTTAGAGCCAACAGAGGAATCGATAAACCATTTATTAGAGGAACTCCGCAACCCAAAATATTCCAGTTATGAGTTATTCTTCAATAACTCTTTAACCAAGACTCAATTGGAGAGATTAGCTGAAAGTGATAATTTAGAAGTTGTTACTAAAGTGGAGGAAGTCTTTTTGGAATATTTAACAATCAATAAAGATTTGTTTTCTTTGAATTTAAACCAAAAAATCTATGGTGATTCTCTAAATTCATGGAATGGTACCGCTTTCAACAAATCTGTTCAAGGATTGACATCATTATTACTTTCGTTGAAGGCAAGACCAGTTATTAGGTATGAAGCTAATAGTAAGATGGCAGCTAAGTTGTCCAAAGAGTTGATTTATGGAATTGAAAAGACAAATTCCCAATTATTTGATTTTAAATTGAAGGATTCACCACCATTATTACTTGTTCTAGATAGAAAGAATGATCCTATTACACCATTATTGATACCCTGGACCTATCAATCCATGGTTCATGAGTTATTAGGAATTGAGAACAATACTGTTGATTTATCAAGTACACCAGGTATTTCGGATGATTTGAAAAAAATTGTTTTAAGTGCAAGACAAGATGCATTTTATGATGAATCGATGTTTTTAAACTTTGGTGATTTGAGTGATAAGATCAAAGATTATGTTGTTCAATATAAAAATAAGACAAAGACAAGTAGAACTTTAGATACAATTGAAGATATGAAGAGATTTATTGAAGAATTTCCTGAGTTTAAGAAATTGTCAGGGAATGTTAGTAAACATATGTCATTAGTATCTGAATTGGATAGGAAAATCAATCAATTAAGACTTTGGGAAGTTAGTGAATTAGAACAAAATATTTCCTCTCATGATCAACATAATTTGGATCTTTCAGAAATTGAGAAATTATTAATAAATAAATCTGAAACACAAGGGAAGGCACCAAGTTCACCAATTTCAGAAGATTCTAAAATTCGTCTAGTTGCACTTTATGCACTTAGATATGAAACAAATTCCAACAATCAAACTAATCGTTTGAAAGATATTTTGAAACAACAAGGTGTTCCAATTTATAAGATTCTTGTTATTGATTACTTAATTCGTTTAAGTGGTGTTTCTCAAAGATTAGATGATGAACAAACAATTTTCGATAAGGCTACTTCAAATTTAATCTCAGGTTTTAAAACTAATCATCAAACTAATAATATTTATATGCAACATGTTCCAAGGTTAGAATCTATATTAAGCAAAGCTGTTCGTGGGAAATTATCTGAAAAAAATTATCCAATTCTTTCACCGTATTCAGGAGTTTATAATAATTTAAGTACGGAAAGAGCACAAGATATTATCGTGTTCTTAGTTGGTGGTGTCACTTATGAAGAGGCTCGTGTTGTTTCTGAATTGAATTCAATGAATAAAGGTGTTCGGATTATACTTGGTGGTACTTCTGTTCATAGTACTGAATCTTTTATTGATGAAATTGAAGATGCTGGATCAAGATGGCCAAAGACAACACCTGGGGAACGTTTACAATCTAGAGTTAAATAGGCTTAACTTTTTAGTGGTTTCAAAATACATGAGATTATATATGTTCGACATGGCGCGCTAATGATTAAGTGACATTTGTATTAAATATTGATTCGTTTCTTCAGATTCGTATATATTATTATTATTAATATTATTCTAAGTTAAATATGCCAATCATCTATCTCTCGCCATATTTCCCAAATTGTTGTTCCCAAAGTAATAATTTCCTCGTTAATCCATCCATTAATTCTAAGGAACCATTATAATTTTCAAATAATTTTTCAATGGTTTCTTTATGTTTTTCATCTTCAACATATTTGGTTAAATCATTTTGATCCTTTTGTTCACTAGCTATATCTATTTGAGTTCTTCCTATAAATTCCAATATAGCTGCAACTCTTTTCCTCATTTCATTCATTGTGGTTCGTTGTTGTGGCAATCTTGGTTTTGTTGGTTTATTAAAATCAATTGAAGAATCTTTATCCTTTTGAGGCGATTTATTATTTGATGTTGTCTTGGTCTTTTTGGAACGCTTTTTAGGTTTCGAACCAGTTGCAGTTGTTGTATTGGCAGACGAATCGTTATTTGATTCTGAATCATGAGGTTTATGCGTTTGTTTTGAGCTTGGTGGTGCGGATGATAATTTTGTTACTGTTGTGTTTTCTGTGATTGATGAAGTGTTTTGATTCGAAAATTCATCATTATTATTATCTGAAGCTTCTTCCGATCTCTTTCGTTTACTTGAGTTTTTTGAACTTGTAATTTCTGTGTTTGAATCTTCTTTGCTTTGTGAATCCTCTTGTTTGATATCATGATCTTGGGGTTGTGAATTTTCTTGATCATCCTCATTTCCATCTTCAAGTTCATGATCATCTTCTGGATCATCGTCATTTCTTCTAGTTTGTCTTCTTCTTGAAGATCTTGAGTTTCTTGAATTAGATTTCTCATCTTCTGAACTCCCATCTCCAGTTTTGCTATCTTTTTTACTCTCCTCCATAACTCTCTGTATTAGAGCCTCATACCTTGCATCCTCTCTTGAGTTGAAAGTTCCACGATCTCTTCTTTCTTTTTTCTTCAGTTGTAATTCCTCCAATTCCTCTTTATCCTTCTTCAAGTCTTTAGCACTAATAGAATTTGAATTTGAATTTGAGTTATTTGAAGTTGAACTAGATACAGCAGGTTTTCTGCTTTTTCTCTTGTTTGCAGTAGTTGAAGGTTCTTTGGGTTGAACAGGCAAATATTTGGTCATTTTACGATCAGGCCTTACAATGATTGTATGCAAATCTGGCTTACACATTTCACACCAATATTTCTCTGGAACTATTTCAGAGATGGAAACACAATACCCATGTTGCCAAACAGAACATTTCTCACATTGGATAAATAAGCCGTTTTCGTCTGGTGGGTCCATCTGACCACAGATGCAGCGAGTTTCAGCTTCCTCATCATCTTCCTCTTCTCCATCTTCAATCTCTTCTTCAAATTGTTCCTCTTCCTCAAACTCCTCTTCTTTTGAATGGATTGAACCTTTATCGGAGCTTCTCGTGCTTCTTAAAGAGGGCATCTTGTAGCTGGTTTGAAGGTGATCTAGGGTTATCTAAGGATGGTTTCTCTAGCCTGTGATAATGAAGCCAGTGCACTCTTCTAAAGCAATAAACTAATAGTAATGGATCTAGCTGTAAACAGAAGAACTACACAGAAATATATGTTTCCCTTTATATGGAGAAAGTTGTTTTTGAACTTGAATTTTCTGATTCTTTCGCGAAACCATCCCAAAAGAGGCAAGACACACAATGGGAAATGGTTACGTTCGCCTGTGCTAAAATCTGCCACTATTCCACGTGCCAGAGCAGACGTTGTGTGTCCCCGTGTCAGTTTTCCTCAGGTGGTCAACCAAAGATTTTGTGCTTTTTCTGTTCTTGTTGGTGCAGTTGATTCTGTTAAAGTGGTGCAGCAGTGTGGGTTCATTAAGGCTGATGGTGGTGGTGGTGGTGGTGGTGTGAGAATAGGGTGAATGTAGAGGTTGATGGGCTCGAGAAATACCACTTTCAACGACTATTATTAGCTGTCATATCTCAGTGTTACCAAGTTCCCAAGTTCCCAACACTTAATTCGGCATCTATCAATCGTTATGTGCCAACTTTATAATTGTAAGGTGCTACAATCAGTTGACCATCAATCGTCCAGCCCGCGTAGAACCATCACACAACCCAGCAGATCCTACCTGAATCAATGGAACAGCTGATACTACATCCCAATCAAACTTAGACACTTACACACGTACACACCTTTCCCCTTTACAACTCCTCATGGGATTCACCAAGTTTGTATTGTAAAAGTAATTTGATCTGTTGGAGACCGGACCGTAGTGCTATCAGTGATTACATCAGCACTCGGCCATCAGATGAGCATGCGAACAAACACATCAAAACAAGGACTATTCCCATTGAATGGCCCATGGAATACCTTTAAATTGGACCATTCACTATATATTCACTATTACTCTCATATTATTCTCGAATCAAGATGAATTTTCAACTGTTTCTTCTCGCTGTTTCTAACTTTTTTTTTTTTTGATGATATTCTTTCAATTGTAGTTGCGTGGTGGTCATCGTCACCTGGCGAAAAAAAATTGAGCGCAAAAAAAAAAATCCACATTGATATATAAACGTTCCAATGCACTTATTCTCTTTTAACTTAATTTTATAGAGAAAAAAACTTTTGTTTACTCAATTGAAGTATTTATTTGAATCAATCAATTAAAACTTAAATCAAATCAATAAAATCATATCCATAATGGCTTTAGAAAACTCCAAAATCGGTTGGTTAGCCTCCTTAAACGTTAGTGAAACTCCTGAATCACAATTACGTCGTACTTCAATCATTGGTACTATTGGTCCAAAAACCAATTCCCCAGAAACCCTTGTTAATTTGAGAAAGGCCGGTTTAAATGTTGTTCGTATGAACTTTTCACATGGTTCTTATGAATACCATCAATCTGTCATTGACAATGCCCGTAAATCTGAAGAATTATACCCAGGTCGTCCATTAGCTATTGCCTTAGATACTAAAGGTCCAGAAATCAGAACTGGTACCACTAGAGGTGGTGAAGATTTCCCAATCCCAGCAAACCATGAAATGATCTTTACAACTGATGAAAAATACGCCAAAGAATCCGATGACAAAATCATGTTTATTGATTACAAAAACATCACCAAAGTTATTGAAAAAGGTCGTGTTATCTATGTTGATGATGGTGTTTTATCTTTTGAAGTTATCGAAGTTGTCGATGCTCAAACCATTAAAGTTAAATCAGTTAACGCTGGTAAAGTCTGTTCCCATAAAGGTGTGAACTTACCAAACACTGATGTTGATTTACCAGCTTTATCTGAAAAAGATAAGGCTGATTTAAGATTTGGTGTTAAAAATGGTGTTCATATGGTTTTCGCCTCTTTCATTAGAACTGGTGAAGATGTTAGAGTCATTAGAGATGTTTTAGGTGAAGATGGTAAAGATATTAAAATTATCTCCAAGATTGAAAATCAACAAGGTGTTAACAACTTTGATGAAATTTTAAAAGAAACTGATGGTGTTATGGTTGCTAGAGGTGATTTAGGTATTGAAATCCCAGCTGCTCAAGTTTTCGTTGTTCAAAAACAATTGATTGCCAAATGTAACTTGGCTGGTAAACCAGTTATTTGTGCCACTCAAATGTTGGAATCTATGACTTATAACCCAAGACCAACAAGAGCTGAAGTTTCAGATGTTGGTAACGCCATTTTAGATGGTGCTGACTGTGTCATGTTGTCTGGTGAAACCGCTAAAGGTAACTACCCAATTGAAGCTGTTACCATGATGCATCATACTGCTTTGATTGCTGAAAAAGCCATTGCTTACCCATCTCTATATGATGAATTGAGAAAATTAACAAACAGACCAACTGGTACCGTTGAAACCGTTGCCCTGTCTGCTGTCAGCGCTGCTGCTGAAAACAATGCTAAAGCTATCATTGTTTTATCAACTTCAGCCACCACTGCCAGATTAGTTTCTAAATACAGACCAGATTTACCAATCATTATGGTTACAAGAAACCCAAGAGCTGCTAGATTCTGTCATTTGTACCGTGGTGTGTATCCATTTGTTTATGACAAGCCAGCTATTGAAAACTGGTCAGAAGATGTTGAAAACCGTTTAAGAGGTGGTATTGATGAAGCTGTTGGTTTAGGTATCTTGAATAAAGGTGATAACGTTGTTATCATTCAAGGTTGGACCAAGGGTATTGGTCACTCCAACACTGTCCGTTTGTTAAACGCTTAGGTTCGTTTAATAAATTAAGCATAAACAATTTGATGTTTTTCACGAAAATTTTTAATATAAGTTAGTTTACAAATTAACAATATATATAATGAGTTTATTTATATCGTTTTCAATTATAGCTCAAAATCAAATGAATGAAAATTATAGAGTATAGAAGCCTTTCTAAAATTGTAGACGTTTAAAAATTTTACCTTCTCGTTTACAATATTGATCAACAGTTCTATGTAAATCTTTGAATATTTCAACCCATTTATCACAAATATTTTGATCAAGTTTGAACACCATCTCAACAAGGTCAATTAAATTTAATGCAAAGATAAGATTTTCTTTCAATAATGAATCCATATAATTTTGAAATAATTCAAGATCTTTGGAATGCGGACCTTTATTCTTTGTATGTATGATCCATTTCTCAACCAATTCAGATATCTCCCTTGGTCTCTTCCTTTTTTGGAACGTTAATGGTACAGTTAATTGATAAAATAATTCGGGCCCTAATTCTTCAATTCTTTGAGGTTCTTCGGCTTCTGAACCAATAATATTATTATTACCAGCTAGAGCTTTTAAATTTTCCTTCATCTTGGAAAACTCAGTACGATTGGCCTCTTCGTATTGTTTCCATTCTTGAATAATGTTTTCCCTAAGAGATGTTGGTAATTCATTTAGCACCTCTTCATCATATTTTTCAAGTTTCGCTGGTGATTTGGAAGGTGATCTTCTAGAAGGGGATGCTTGTTTCTTCAACTTCTTAGAAGGACTTCTTTTCGGTGATATCACACGAACAAATTGAGGTTGTGATCCATCCATCGGCCAAACCTGTTGTAAATATGATTTCCGATCCTTTTGTGGAGTCTGTGGATTGATTGATATTTTTCTTCTTCTTAGTTCTTCTCTCAACTCATTTTGAATATCTGGAGGGAGTGAATTGAAAACTTCAAGATCAACTTCTTTGGGAAATTCTGGAACACCTTCATTAGATTTATCACGTTGTCCCTCTATATTTTTTCGAACACTAGATGGTAATTCTTCTAAAATTGAGGAATCAAGATCACTTGGTATTTGGTATTGTGTTGCCTTGTGATCCGAGATGGCAATAACTACCGACTCATTAAGCGGCCCATCAGTGCTCTGTTTCTGAAGAGATCCATCATTCAATTTTTGTTTCTTGGGAAATTCAAATTCAACTTTTTTGAAAGGTAGTCTCTTCTGATTCCCAACTTCGTCATTTGGAACCAATTTCGAAACAGATAACGAGATACCTCTTAATTCCGGTGGATCGCATCCAATACTTCTGAAAAGAGCCCTTGTTTCTGTACCAAAAGTTCTGAAGTCACAAGTGGGTACACCAAATTTTGATGATTTCGAAAAAGCATCACATTTACCGCAACCAAGGTATTTAGGCGGATCAAACGGTGCATCTGGTGCTCTTTTTAATAGTTTAAGTGACATCTGTGATGCAGACATTCCCAATTTGGAGAGCCTATCAGCCATCTCTCTCCCTAAACTGAATAAAAAGTTGTCAATTTGTTCAATATTATCAAACCTAATCCCCCAATTCACATCAATTGAGACACTTTTCCTTAAAAATTCTCGTGGATTTTCTGATATATCGATAGAAGTATCATCTAAGCCTCTTGCATAATCATGAAGTTTAGCACCTGTCTTGACACCGAATATTTTCACCAATCTTGATTTATCAATTCGTAAAAGGTCACCCACTGTAACTTTTGCATCCGTGAAGTCTGTAATGTCTGGATGGATCTCTTGAATAAGCTTGGTCTCAATAGAGTACCCAGTCCCTGGTAAATCCCTAACATTGATACTCTTTAAGAAATCATGAACATGTTCGTGTAAATAAAACTGACCTTTTGGCTTAGCATGTCTTAGTGCTAATTTAGCTAACAACACATTATTAGAGCACCCAGCACTGACCGAGCACTTAGTGAGTTCATGAACTTTCTGTCTTAGATTTGAACATAACCTCTCAACACTCACCACTGGGTCATATTCATCAACCAACGAGGAAATATCCAACAACGCTTCATCGACAGAAACCGGGAAAATACAGTCAGGTTTCAAATCAACTAGAATATCATAAAACTGCTTCGATATTTTTTCATAAACTGGGAAATTATAATCAAGACAAACAAGCTCAGGGCATAATCTTTTGGCAGATCTAACCCACATACCATTCTTCACCCCAAATTTTCTGCAGACATAATTACAACTAGCAATATCAGCAGATGAATTTTCTTTATTCCCACCATGAGAAACACAGACAGGAATATTATCGAAGTCAATCTCAGGATGCGATATTGCAGATGCTGTAGCAAAGAAACAATCAAAATCAACGTGCATAATAACTTTGACCCCATTCTTCTTTCGTTTCCCATCTTTGTTTTTCTCCTTAGCCTGAGCCAAAGCTACCGAAAGAAACTCAGCTCTCAAGTCAGATTTCCAGGTACTCAAATGGTGCAGTCTTGATTTGGCAAAGAATGTCTTTAAGAAATCAGGATGCTTGGCATCGATAACTTCATCAGTCATTATATCATTGACTACTGATTCATTATCTGATTGTGTCAACGGTAAAACTTCATCTTCCTCTTTTCCACGAACCTCTAAAGCATCTCCAGTATCACCTTCGGTAAGTTCAACAGTTGAATCAATCTCCTGCTCCCTGGTCTCATCATCGTTGACTTGTTCTTCGAAAGGTAATCTTGCTTGCCCATAATCAACTTTTATAACACTATAATCGCTCCATTTTAGTTTTTTCTCCTTTTCAATACTTTCAGTGATCCATTCAGGTTTGACAACTTTATAATTTCTGAATTCGATCTCCTTTTTAGGTGTCAGCCTTGTTGCAATTATATGAGTAGCGGCACCTTTTGAGCCTAAATGATGGATAAATTTCCCACCATAAAGTATAATCAATTTGTGTAATGTTTGAATACCAGGTCTAGTATGTCCATTAACATGAATGATACAACCTTTGAAAAGTTGTGGTAATTCTGGAGAAAGACCTTGTTCAACACGTCTTTGATGATCCCAAGTGAGATATTGATCATCTTCTTGTTGCTGTGCCTTTGATTTCGCAGCAAAATAAGTACCATAGTCACCAAACACAGGTTCTGATTCATGAACTAGAGGTTCTTGTTGTTGGGCAAGTTGTAACTGTTCTTCTGATAATTTAGGACTTGAAGGTGGTAAAATATCATCATTCTCTATTAGTGCATTCTCACTCTCCAACTCATCTCTTAAACTTGATAATTCATCCCCAAGTATATCTTTGGTGATTTCGGTATTTACAATGGCAACTTCTTCTTTAGAAGGTGAAGGTTGAGATTGTTTCCTTTGGCTTAATTTATTGATGAATTCAATTAGTTCGTTATCATCTAATGAAGTTAAAAAACTTTGATTTGTGGCTTGTGATACATCTAAATCGTCGTCATGTTCATTGGAAGCAGACATATCATGAAATCATTTTAGGTACTTGAAGCTCTCTCCATATAATAAAAGCCTTGCAGAATGAATTTTGTAGGTTTAATTTTGTTTATGATAATTGTTTGGATGGCGTCTGAATCTGAATGAGATTCGCGGATAATTTTTTATGTCAAAATAAGTTAGCGCGCATACTACAGATTCCAATATTTTATTTCAAGTGTTTTCATAACTCATCTTCATTGATTGGTGTATAAAAACATAAAACCATAATTAGCATAAACCAGTTATTCATCAAGGGTTGAACAAATATAAGTATGGGTCAAATAAATAAATAAATAATAAAAGTATTTTAGCAAACACGAACCTGGGTCTTTAATCTAACTAAGCAGCTCTACTTTTAACAGCACTGATTAATGAATCAACCACCTGAGGGTTTGATAAAGTACTAACATCACCTAGTTGATCTTCTTCACCAGCTAGAATCTTTCTCAAGATTCTTCTCATTAATTTTCCTGATCTTGTTTTTGGTAAATCATCAACCAAAATGATTAATTTTGGAGCAGCGAAAGGACCAATTTCTTTACGAACAGTTAAAATCAATTCTTTTGAAATTTCAGCTTCTTTTTCAGCTTTTGATTTATCCTTTAGCGCAACGAATGCAGCAACGGCTTGTCCGGTCAATTCATCAGCATAACCAACAACTGCACTTTCACCAACCAGTGGATTTTCAATAAGAGCAGCCTCAATCTCAGCAGTGGATAATCTGTGACCAGAAACGTTAACAACGTCATCAACACGACCCAAGATCCAAAAGAAACCATCACCATCTCTAGCAGCACCATCACCAGAGAAGAAATAACCTGGGTAAGGTTTCAAATAAGTATCCAAGAAACGATCATAATTTTTCCAAATAGATCTTGCAATTGAAGGCCATGGAGATTTAATAACCAAAATACCTTCTACATTTGGTCCTTTCAATTCTTCACCACTTGTTGGATCCAAAATCAAAGGTTCCACACCAAAGAATGGTAGGGAAGCAGAACCTGGCTTCAATGGAGTAACACCAGTAATACCAGTGATCAATTGAGAACCTGATTCAGTCATCCACCAAGTATCCAAGATTGGGATTTCCTTTTTACCAATTTTTTCATAGTACCATTCCCAAACTTCAGCAGCAATTGGTTCACCAACAGAACCTAAAGTTCTTAAAGATGATAAATCATAACCTTCAATATAAGAATCACCAGCTCTTTTCAACAATCTTAGGGCAGTTGGTGCAACGTAGAACTGAGTGATTTTATACTCTTGAATGATTTGCCAATAACGAGAATAAGATGGATAAGCTGGAGTACCTTCAAAAACAACAGTGGTACCACCATTCAACAATGGTCCATAAACAACATAAGTATGACCCGTGATCCAACCAATATCACCAGCAGTGAAGAATTTATCTTCTTGATGGAAATCGAAATTATACTTTAAAGTGATTAAAGCACTCAACAAATAGCCAGCTGTTGAATGTTGAATACCCTTTGGAGAACCAGTTGAACCTGAAGTATACAATAGGAATAATGGATCTTCAGAATTGACTGGGACAGGTGGGAAATATGGACCATATTTCTTAATCTCTTCATGCCACCATAAATCTCTCTTATTATCAAAAGGAACATGATTCCCAGTTCTTTTATAAACCAAGACATTTGTGACTTGGGGACAAGATTTCAAGGCTTCATCAACAATTTTCTTGGTTTCAATAGTCTTGGAACCTCTCTTGGATTCGTCTGCAGTGATAACAACTTTTGAATTGGCATCGTTAATACGATCTCTTAACGAAGCTGAACTGAACCCAGCAAAGACAACAGAGTGTAATGCACCAAGACGAACAATAGCCAATAATGTGACAATGGCTTCTGGGATCATTGGTAAATAAACAGCGACAGTATCACCTTTCTTAACACCAAGACCTTCCAAGATGGCTGCAACTTTTGAAACATCTTTTAATAATTCTGCATAAGTAATGATACGGCCTTCATTTGGTTCATCTGCTTCATAAATGATTGCTGGTTTGTTTGGATTTTTAAAAGCATGTCTATCAACAGCATTATAAGAGGCATTCAATTGACCATTGACAAACCAAGATGGGACATCATTCCCACTGAAGCCTTGGGATTCATTTGGCCATCTAGCTTTATCAAAAGGTCTAATCCAATCCAAATGTTCAGCGGCAAGATCCCCAAAGAATTTCTCAGGATTTTCAATAGACTGTTTATAAAGTTTTTGATATTCATCCAAATTCTTAATAAATGGATCTCCTGGTCTTTTCCTGTTGTTTTTTGGAGGTTGGATAGCTTTGATGTTTAGCAAATGGGCATTTTCAAGTACCTTCTGTGTGGATTCAGGCATTATGGACTTCTTCTACTGATTGGCAGTTGACTATATAGTAGTTTAGGAGATGCCAATTGAATGAATATCTGGGGATGATGGCATATTTATAGGTATACAATATTACGATACGAGTTCACCATTGTACACATTGAACACACTTGTTGAACAATTCCAACCATTTGAGACCCCACAAGAGCAGATGATCACCAAATAAAACGACCCTTGTGCGCTCACTCAAATCCAAACAAAAGTAAAAAAACTATTGTGTCTTTCCCCTCCACCAAGACATTTCCAGCTGATTTTTTTTTTTATTCTTCCCTTTAAACGAAAGTTGGCCCATTTTTTGATTTTGCAGAACACAGTCGCGACTTCCGGAGAACTCACCAGCCACAGGTCTTGGATCACGTAATCAGACGACATCTCACTAGCCACATCATGATGACATAATCGTTATTTTTTGAAGATTGTGGCTAGTGCCCCAAAAATAGAAAAATTGTGTTTACGTTTCCAAAAAGTTACTGCCCACCGCGAAGAAATCAGAAATTTACCAAGATATAAAATATAAAACATCTTCAGCCCTTAAGTAGTGAAAGTCGAGCAAAAAAGCCAATCCTTCTGTCATATTTTGGTTATTGTTCTGATTGGAAAGGTGGCCAATAACGCGATAAAACCTCCTAGCTCATCATAGCTCATCAAGGATCCAGATCTCAAGTGTCCTTTGGATTATATTCAAGCCCGTGTCCCCATTTCCATTCTAAAGAAATATCTTCAACACTTTTTTTTTTTTTTGGCAAAAGCATCACGTCAACGTTGAAAGTAATCTCAGTTCTTAGTATTATCAGATCATATTCTATAAATATTTACAACATTCCCCTGATTCAAATATAGGCGTGTCTTCAAATAACAAATAAAACACCAATATTTATTCAATCATTCACATTCCACATTATTACATTCAACCATAGACCACTCATCCATCAACTTCAACTTCAACACTACACAAAAGATACAAGATGAAACTCAGCATATGGTTTCTATTCTGTCTCATAACGTCTGTGGTAGCAGAACGAGTCATCAAAACAGGATCTCTTTTAACGTGTATGGAATCTTCACAACTAACGGCATCTTATTTCGATGTTAGATTTTATCCTTCAAATAATACAGTGGAATTCGATATCAGTGCTGTGACAACTATTTCTGGTGATGTTGTTGCTCATGCCCAACTGATTGTTTATGGTATCACAATCATGGATAGAACTTTAGACCTTTGCGATTTGAAATTAAATCAATTATGTCCATTAAGTGCTGGGAGAATTGTTGTTGATTCAAATTATCAATTATCAACTGAATATACAGATCAAATCCCATCAGTTGCTTATACAGTTCCAGATTTAGATGCTCGTGTTAAAGTGGTTGCTTATTCTGCTAATGATACTTCAACCCCATTGGCTTGTGTTGAAGCCATTTTAACAAATGGTAAAACTGTTCAAACTAAATATGCCTCATGGCCAATCGCTGCTATTTCAGGTCTTGGTTTAATCACCTCAGGTATCATTTCCATCATTGGTCATTCAAATACTGCTGCTCATATTGCTTCAAATTCCATTTCTCTTTTCGTTTATTTCCAAAATTTAGCAATCACTTCAATGATGGCTGTTGATAGAGTTCCTCCAATTGCTTCTGCTTGGGCTCAAAATTTCCAATGGTCAATGGGTATTATTAATGCTCAGTTCATGCAAGATGCAATCAAATGGTATGTTCAAGCAACTGGGGGTACTTCAACAGTTGTTGTGGAAAATGCTGATACTTTATCAATCTCAGTACAAAAGAGAAATTATATCGAAGCTGTTGCAAGACGTGCCCCACAAGCTGCAATCAGTTTGTTTAAAAGAGCAAGTGATACTTTTAAAGATAGTTTAGATGATTCTTCCATTTACACAACAGATGAACGTGATACCGATGCTATTACTTCCAAGATTTTGGTTTTAAGAGGTATTCAAAGAGTTTCATATTTAGCTGGAATTGAAATTTCCAATTTTTTCTTAACTGGTATTGTGTTTTTCTTATTTTTCGTCTTCATTTTATTAATTTGTTTAATGTTTTTCAAGGCATTAGTGGAATTATCGATTAGATCAAATATTATGAAACAACATAAATTTAATGAATTTAGACAAAATTGGGCCACAATCATTAAAGGTACTTTATTCAGATTGGCCTTGATTGCCTTACCACAAATTTCATTATTAACATTATGGGAATTTACTGCTCGTGATTCCGCTGCTATTGTTGTTGTTGCTGTGTTTTTGTTAATTATTGTTTTCGGTCTATTATTATATGGGGCCACAAGAGTAATTATGATTGGTAGAGAAAGTTCAAGATTATATAAAACTCCAGCTTATTTGTTATATGGTAATTTGAAAATCTTGAATAGATTTGGATTCCTTTATGTTCAATTTAAAGCTGATAATTATTGGTGGTTAGTTCCATTATTATGTTATACTATTTTACGTTCAATTTTCGTTGCATTGATTCAAAAATTTGGTAAAGCTCAAGCTTTATGTATCTTCATTATTGAATTGGCATATTTTGTTGCATTATGTTGGAAAAGACCTTATATGGATAAAAGAACAAACATTTTCAATATTTTGATCCATCTTGTCAATTTCTTCAATTCAATCATGTTTTTATTTTTTTCCAAATTATTCAAGCAACCAGATGTTGTTTCATCCGTTTGTGCCGTTGTTTTATTTGTTGTTAATGCTGTTTTTGCTTTATTTTTGTTGATTTTCACAATTGTTACATGTGCTTTATCCTTGATTTATAAGAACCCTGATACAAGATATCAACCAATGAAGGATGATAGAGTTTCCTTTATTCCAAGAACTGAGGCCATGGAAAAATCAAACAAGAAGGATACTGAATTATTAGCGCTAGGTGAAACTGTGTTATCAGGTCAACAACCACAACAATTAAACAACCAACGAGACTCAGAATCTGATTCAGAAAATTCAAACAAATTCCCACAATCAAGAATACCTAATTATGGTGATAGATCACGTTCTGATTCTTTGAATAGTAGTTCACAAGTTGAACCATCAAGTGCAGTTTTAGGTACAACAAATAACAACAATAACAATTTGCAAAGACCAGGTATTTCATTTGCCGATACAACATATAAGGGGAATTCAAAATTTAATAACTCGAGTGAATTTGTTAATAATCCTTATGAGAACCCTTATGCAAGAGCAAGACAAAATAGATTTTAAGTTTGAAATGTTGAATGTTTAAATGAAGATGTTGTGTTATGTTGAGTTTTTTTTATCATTATTTAAAAAGTATAGGACTATTGGTTTATCGTGTATATTAACTCTGAACAATTGAATGTTAGGTACGAAATCAATATTCATTACTTGATCTTTCAACTGTAATTGTGCTTAGCGGTTAAATTTCTTTAACAACGTTTAGATTGGGTTTACTCTCTAGAAAATCTTCTACTCAATAGTCCTGGCTACAACAAGCTGGTGATTTATCATAGCAACATATATCTATGTAAGAATCTATAAATTGTTTTAAAAGACTAGGTGCTGAAAGTGTTGAACCAATGAATTTGGTCGAATAAGGTCTTTTCCTTAGCATATTTAACCTGTTCATCTTTAATGTCACCTCTAACAGCATACCCATGAGAAGCACCACTGAAAAGATCAATTTGGTAGCGAGCTTTAATCTCTTTTAATTTTTCCTCAGTTTGTTTTCTTAATTCATCAGTGAAAATAGGATCAGTTTCAGCTGCAGAGATTAATAAAGGTTTCTTAATTTCAGAAACTTCTTCAATACTGACAAATGATGGATGAGCAATAGCACCTGCTGTGACTTTTGTTGAATTTGTTAATTGTTGAATAACATATTTAGCACCAAAACAATAACCAATCAACCCAATGAATTTTGTATCAATTGCCTTAGTTAAACCATCTAAGAATGATTCAACAATTGGTCTTGTAATGTCTGATGTATGCTTTCCCAACCATTTTGGTAAATCAGTCTCACCAGCGACAGCATCATCACCTTTTAAGATATCTGGGATTAAAATATAATAACCAGATTTAGCCAATTCATCTGCAACTAATAAAACATTGTTATATTTGTTACCATAAATATCGGTCAAGATGACAATAACTTTGTCACTTTTAGTACCAGTAACATAAGTATTCACTTGAGACTCTCTGTTAATTCCACGATTCGATCAATTGACTTAATCTCATTATATACTTACAACCATAAAGTTCGATATGTTTTCCAACAGGATTACCTTCTATTCAAAATCACTTAGTTAGCGCTATAATTCGAAACTCATCACCAGATCAATGGCGGCTAAGAGAAGAGAACATACCATGGAAGTTAGATTGTAAACAACAAGCACCAGGTGGATTAGAAGCCATTTTGTATAATTGTAATATTTGAGTTAATTGAGTTTAAATTGAAACTAGAGAATTAATATGAAGAGCTTGAAAAGGATAGATCCCAGTGCAAACTAACAAATTTCGGCATTACAAATCAAGCATCGAAATATTACATAAGTGGGCTCTGGCCAATGATGAGCCACAGATGGACTTTACAAGTTATCAATTCTCTGGTTTAATCAAATACATCTATATTCTATTAGTATCAAAATCAAAAAAATTGTCTCATCTCTCCAGAGAGCCGCACTTAAATTGAATATTAATTTTATTTGAACTCGCCAAGTAGAAAACCGCGGTCATTCTATCTTTTACAACACTTTTACAATTTCTCGGTCAAGCTTTTGACACTTTTTGTACGCTTCCGAAATTGGAGGACCACGAATTTACGCACCAATTGCTAAAATTATATTATCTATTGTTGTGGTGTAAGTGTGATCAATAATAATTGAGTGCTTTTATTCAAGTCATCACCAAAAAGACGTCAAAACTAACTTTACAGTTTTCTCGCTTCAACGGTGGAATTGAATCGAGAATCTATAACCGGACTCAGAATCGAATGATAATTGATCAAATAGATATCTACATGCGTAACCATATTACATTATATTCCAAGAACAGGCAATATCCAAGACTCTGTGATTCAAAACATGTATATATAGATAGAACATGGTGAACTTACTAGTTAACACCACAAAATTTTTGATCACCGAATATACTTTGATGAAACACATTAACCCACGTAATTTGTAAACAATTTGGCTCTTGTGGGGGTTTAGTAAAACCTGATGCTGGTTTATCAATAGTTTTATCAATCGACTTTGGATCAATTTTAGCTTGTTTAACCTCCACTTCCGGTTCTTCTTTAGTCTTGGTCTTGATAACTTTCTTGATTCTTTTACCATTCTTGTCAAATTCTCTTTGATCATTTCTTGACGATTGTGAAACAACAAAAGTATTTGAATTATCCTTAACTTTCTTCTTGGAATTCTTAACTTTTAATCTATGCTTCAATTTTTCACTAAGATCATCCAATTTCTCAGTATTATATTCATGAGGATTCAATTTAACTATAGCATCGGCTTCAGCATCTCTTGGATGAAGTTTCTGTTTTAAAGATTTGGAACTAGCAACAATTTGTGCATAACTCTTGGTTCTTGGACTATATGTATCAATCCCAGCATCATTCTCTTGAATTATTGAAAGTGGTAACGTCAACTCTTGGAATTTACCCTTTGATGTTAATGAATGTTTGGAAGAGGGAATACCAATCTCACGTTTATTGAATTGTGAATGGATTCCATCACCAGGTTGTAAAAAAGGTCTAGTGTGATAAATAAGATCGTTTGGTGGTTCTGAAAAGACCTCCACTAATAATAGACCTCTTTTCTCCCTTCCCATTGATTTGTCTTTCTTCACTCCATTATATGCCGGAAATAAAACTAAATTATTCATATCCTCTTTAACTTTGATACAATAACTGACATTAAAGAGTTCCACATTCACAGTACAGAAAACCGAATGAACCAATTGATTATAACCAACGGATTCTATCCATTCTTTAGCAAGTATATCGAAGAATTGATTCAAATTTTGACTCCCCATATAATCTTTAACTTTTAATAATGGCAAATTATGTTCCTTTGCATTATAAGCACTATTCCCTGTATTGAAAATAAAGGTTAAAAGTGGAACATCTTCATCCAAAGGTTGTTTATAAAGCGGTGTCATATGCTTAGGAACCAATAACATTTCGTCATGTAATGCATTAACATCAAGATGTTTCGGTGCATTCATAACTAGACAAAAATCAGTGAATTCAGTGAATTCTGGTAATTCAAAAGGGATAGCATGATCAATAAATTTACTATAATCAACCCTAGTCTTTTGAGAAGGAACCTTTAGCTTATCTGTAGTATTGAAAACGAAAAAAGGTCTTGTCTTTTCAGGAATCAAAATTTCTAAGTTCCCGTCAAAATCCTTGTTTGATAATTTGAGCTTCTTAGCATGTTTAACATGATCTTTGAGACCTAGCCCGTTCAATGTCTTTTCATTCAAAAGATGCCTTGGAATTATTAAAACATGATCATTATCATTAGTATTAGAGGTAGAGTCATCCAATTTATTCAAAACCATAAGAGATCTTAATTCTTTCTCCAACACACTAGACACATTATTTATACTAAAAAATTCCGAATTTGCTTGTGAGTGTACAAGTTCCTCTGAGTTTTTCAATCGCTGTGTTGGAGCACTGGATATTAAAGACACAACCGTGAGAAGATGTAAAAATAAATAACGTAATAAGATCATCTTGATGTTCAGCAAATTCAAATATTTGGCAATGACAATAGCAATGATGTAGCGTAATACTTGAACAATTATAGTATGTATTTTGATGTAAATGCATTGGAATTGAAGGTTAAGATTAAATTCCAATGTTCATATTTCAAAATGGGTTTGTGGTGATGATATTTCACTACACAAAACCAAAATTTCCGGTCACCTAGTCGATGAAAAAGCAATTACCCAACCCAGCTTACACCATTCAGAATGAAATAATCAAGAAAGAGAGAACAGCGCACCATTAAGCAATAGATTCCTGAGTAGGAGCTCTCTTCAGAAGTTCATTATGATCATATCAATTTCCAAGCAATAGATTCACCGGAGACTATCTTCCTCACCAAAATTCTTCGATGTCAATGGAAAATTTTCCACCGATTCATTTCATTTCATACAATAGTAGTACAGTACATAGAGATCATCACCGTCTAACTGATCAATTACAACTTGATTACCAAATAGAAGTTGAAGTTAAATTGAAGTTAGATACACCTAACTATTTCGCGACCGCTGCGCGAACCTGTGCACTACCCGGTGAATTTGGAACGCTTGGAAAATTAATACAATGTTGAGAATCGTATAGAATTGTTAGATGATAGGGTCTTAAATCGTAAGGTGTCAAATTTTCACAGAGTTATTTCTCACAACTCTTAATTGATACGGTCAATTGTCAACCATTACAATGCTTAGAAACAGTATAAGAGGGAACATATCGTCATTGGGCACAAAGTCAATTGGCTTCAAGACAGCAAGTGTTGGTATTGCTAGATGTTTTTCAGATGATGCTAAAACTACCCATTTTGGTTCGAAAACTGTTCTTGAATCTGAGAAAGAGAGGTTAGTTGGACAAGTTTTCTCCTCAGTGGCTTCAAAATATGATATAATGAATGATGTTATGAGTTTAGGTGTGCATAGATTATGGAAGGATCATTTTATAAGAAAATTAGATGCTGGGGCACGTCCTGGAGGAGCCCCATTAAATTTCATTGATGTTGCTGGTGGTAGTGGAGATATTGCATTTGGATTGTTAGACCATGCTAAAGCTCGATTCCAAGATGATAAATCCACAATGACAGTTGTTGATATTAATCCTGATATGTTGAAAGAGGGAGAAAAAAGATTATTAGATACAAAATATAAAAATGATGACCGTGTACAATTTTTGGTACAAAATGGTGAAACATTAGATCAAATAGAAGATAATAGTAAAGATGTTTATACCGTTTCATTTGGTATTAGAAATTTCACAAATATTCAAGCAGGTTTAAATACAGCTTATAGAGTTTTAAAACCAGGTGGTATAATCGGAGTTTTAGAATTTTCAAAAGTTGATAATACAGTTGTTGATTTAGCGTATCAAAATTGGTCAAAATTCTTACCAATTTTTGGACAAGCAATTGCAAATGATTTTGATTCATATCAATATTTAGTTGAATCAATTCAAAAATTCCCAAAGCAAGAAGAATTTAAATCAATGATTCAACAAGCTGGATTCTATGTACCAGAGCCTGGTTATGAAAACTTAACATTTGGTGTTGCTGCTATTCATATTGGTATTAAATTATAAGAGAAGACATATAAATCCTTGTAAATATATATAAAGTTAAATTATTTCTTAATTAATGTAGGTTCCGAGAAATTTCGCGAATTTTTAGAATTCACGTAAATTTTGACAATGAAAAGTTGACGTTTGGAAGTGATTTTATCATTGTTGAACTCGATATGTGTTCATGTTGAATGGGATTGAATAATTGTAAAGTGCTGAGAAGATAATGCAAGATTCATTCCACCAAAGTTTAAGTGGGATAGTGAAAATTTTAAAGACTATTCCAGGTTCGATAAATGTTCAAAACATTCAAAGATTATCGAATGTTTATAAGTTTGAAACATTTATAGAATCGATTGATGAAACTACTAAAAGATTATCCATTGCTGGCAAGATTCTTGTTATTGATATTGATTTTGTTGAGATACCCAATTCATCAAAAGATTTTACCAAGTTCCAATTGAAAGATGTTCGATTAATATTAGCCAATAATAATAATAATTTCCAATATACTAATACTCAAAATGATGAAAATATTTTCAAAAATACATTAGTGAATTATAAAGATCTGAAGAAATTTGATGGTAATTTAGAAACATTATCAATTTTTGATCAATTTAGTTTAGATGAATTTGATCTATTTGATTATTATGTTTTGATTTATAAATTTTTGAAATCGAAATTTGAGTTAATAAATCCAAAAATTTCAATAGAAATGAATCTAAATGATCAATTTCATATTATAATTGATGATAAATATGAATTAAGATTGATTAATGATGAACGATTGAATTTGTTGAAAGTTGAATTGAATGAATCAAATGAATGGACGAATAATGAACAAAGAATAAATGATGTCGGGATTCATTTGAGATTATTGGACTCTACAGCTTCAATTCCTATACCTAAAGATACGCTGTTGATAAATGATATAATTCTTGGAGATGATTATACTTCTGGGTTATTATTTGAAAATGGTGAAGTTTATAAATCTTCTAAAACTTCAAATCTTACATTGGAAGGATTTCAATTCTTTGCAAGTCAAATTATCAATATAAATGAATTTTTCAGTAATGATTTATCTAAAACTATTAAAATATTGGAAGAATTGATCAAATTTGAAAAAATTAACAAATTCATAAATCAATTAAAGGGGAATTTCCAATTAGTTAATAAATTTGAAAATTTAGAAGATGAAGATATTAGATTGGTAGATTTTATGAACGATAACTCGAATATCGATGAGGGAACAATTGAAATTGAACAAAAATATGTAACTATAAGTTTACAAAAATCAACTATTGAGATAAAGAGTAATTTCAATGATGAATTAAATTTTGGTATAGATTGGGTTGATACGGGGGATTTTGAAAGAGGATTGCAGAGATTACAGGTCTTGTTAACTATGTAATAAGAGTTATGGAGATTGCATAGGTCATTAGCTTCTTATTCGGATCAATTTGGTATATAAAAATATGGTACGTTGTAACATATAACAAGACGTTCTTTATATATATAGATTTTCTCCAGCTCTCTGCCATTTTTGCTCGTTCCCGGGCTCGCGAACATTGCGGAGGTCCATAATTTATGGCATCTCCAGAGATTGATACAATATATATATAGCAGCTCTCTAGTTTGATTGGCCCATTCTAGAATTTAGAATTTTAAATATAGCAACCATGAAATTCATGTATCAAGTAGATTATTTAGTCAATTGTGCTTAACGACTGTTCCTGATCCACCACCTAAATAAGGAATTGGACGGCTTCCTAAACGGGTTATATAATATGAATATACCATAAGCTTGCCAATAGGCAAATTGTCAGGTTTAAGATGTGTTATTCAATTGCCGGGATACCATGGTGAAATTATATGAGTATGACGTGTATATAAGGGTAATGGACCTATGGCCCATTATTATTAATTATAATTAATTAAGTTAAAACACCACTAAAAAAAATGTCAGTTCAATTCCCACTTCACTCTTCGTTACCAGCGTCAGATCCACGTATTGTGCAAAGGTCTTGGCGTGCGTGGCCGTGCCCAGAACGCCGAGCGTGTCCCGATTGGGCAGGAATCCTCGAACCTTAAACGTTTCTTTTCGGGACTGGGAGTTTTCTTGGCGGCAAGCGTGTGTGGCGCGCACCAGCGCCATCCACAATCTAAAACGCCAAGACTTGATCTCTGCTTTATTTTTAATGCGATCGTGGACCATAGCACCATACGCCAGCTAAGAAAAACTATACAAGAAGTTTGAAATTTAATATGGTACGTTAATAATATTAGCCTTATAAGCATATAAGAAATGGCAATAACTTTTAACAATTAACTACCCCTGTATAAGGCAATTGCCCCCAATGGAGTCATACAGCTGAGCTTAAATGGGCTCTTATAGCTGCTGTTAGCTGTTACCACTCTATAACAATGCTTGGGCCAAGCGCTGCTATACTCGCCACTCAACAACAACACATCGAGTAGCAACACCTCTACCACCACCAACACCAATCCAATGAGATAGTTATATATATATATATATACTTCATATACAATCCGTACAATATCAATAAAAAATAAACCACAATCCTTAACTAATCAATCATCTTAACTAAATAAACAAGTTTCTCAACTCTATCGACCCTGATAACGTAATAAACGCACAACTCGCAGCTCGAAAATTAAGCACAAGAAATTGGAAATTAAATTTCTCCTAATCGAAAAACAAAAAAACTCAAGCCAAAAACGACAAAACCCAGAAAAACTGAAAACTGAAGATTGAAAACTATCATCGGTTTTTTTCCTGACGTTTCATTTATCCAATTCCCAACAACAACCAACAAATTCATCAACAATCAACAATCAATCAACACTCACACCTTTGCTACTTCCTCCAACTATTCCATCAATAACTTGGCTACACGTACTCGAGAATTGAATCCCCTGTATCAACCCTTTTAACCGCCTTGACTGTTGACTACTTATTTTTGGCTAGATAATCCTCAACAACACCTATATAAAACTGAGCTATTGTTTACAAAAGCTACATTGAACAATCAAATATCATCTCTATTGACAACGTAAAAGCAATCACATTTGTCAATTCGTTGTCTAGTATACATTGAGAAGTTTTATTGTACTATATATCTCACATTTATCATCCCAAAAAAACAACAATAAGCACAATAAACAGGAGAGGATATAATTATAATAATGGCCACTCAACAACCAGTCGCTGGAATAGTCCAGCAACAAGTACCAAGACAAGTTCCTCATCAACAAGCTCAAATCCAAGCCGTCCAGACTCAACAAGCTCAAGCTCAAGCTCAAGCTCAGGCCCAAGCGCAACAACAAGCTGTCCAAGCTCAACAGCAACAACAAGCTACATCGGCTCAAGAACAAGATCTAAATAGTGCCACTGCTGACACTTGGTTAGCAATCGGTTCATTAGCTGAATCCTTAGGTGATGCTGATAGAGCCGCTGCTGCTTATGATGCCACTTTAAGACATTCTCCAAATTCAGCCCCAGCTTTAACTTCTTTAGCTAATCTTTATAGAGCTCGTGATATGTTTGCTAAAGCTGCAGAATTATATCAAAGAGCCTTGACTGCTAAACCTGATGTCGGTGAAACTTGGGGCCTATTAGGTCATTGTTATTTAATGTTGGATGACTTACAAAGAGCTTATGCTGCTTATCAACAGGCTTTATATCATTTAAGTAATCCAAATGTTCCTAAATTATGGCATGGAATTGGTATCTTATATGATAGATATGGTTCTTTAGAATATGCAGAGGAAGCCTTTGGAAGAGTTTTAGAATTGGATCCAAATTTTGAAAAAGCAAGTGAAATTTATTTCAGATTAGGTATAATCTATAAACATGAAGGTAAACTACCTCAAGCCTTAGAATGCTTCAGATATATATTACCAAATCCTCCGGCACCATTAACTCAACCTGATGTTTGGTTTCAAATAGGTGCTGTATTGGAACAACAACGTGATTATAATGGAGCAAAAGATGCCTATCAAAAAGTCTTGGAAGCAAATCCTAAACACGCAAAAGTTTTACAACAATTGGGTTGCTTATATTCTCAACAAGGTTCAAATTTCACTGATCCAGAAACAGCACTAAGATTATTGAGTCAATCTTTAGAAATTGATCCAAGTGATGCTCATTCTTGGTATCATTTAGGTAGGGTTCATATGTCAAGAGGCGACTACACTTCAGCATATGATGCCTTCCAACAAGCTGTGAATAGAGATGCCAGAAATCCAACTTTTTGGTGCTCAATTGGTGTTTTATATTATCAAATCTCTCAATATAGAGATGCTTTGGATGCTTATACAAGAGCTATCAGATTAAATCCTTATATTAGCGAGGTCTGGTATGATTTAGGAACATTATATGAAACTTGTAATAATCAAATCAGTGATGCCTTGGATGCTTATAAACAAGCTGCAACTTTAGATCCAAGTAATCCTCATATTCAAGCAAGATTAGAACAATTGACTAAATTCCAAAAGGAAGGTGGTTCAAATGGTAACCTACCTCCTCCTCCTCCACCGTCTCAACAACCAAGATTGCCTCAAGGGATGCTACCGCAACATCAACAACAACCAGGTCAACCGGGTCAACAACCAGGCCAACAACCAGGCCAACCACCAGCTTTACAACAATTACAAATGAATCCCCAACACCAACAACAGTTCCAACAACAACAACAACAACAGCAAGCTCAACAGCAGCAGCAGGCTCAACAGCAACAACAACAATATCAGCAATATCAGCAACAGCAGCAGCAGGCTCAAGCCCAAGCTCAGCAACAAGCCCATGCACAAGCTCAAGCTCAAGCACAAGCTCAGGCCCAGGCTCAAGCTCAAGCTCAGCAGCAACAGGCCCAAGTTCAACAACAACAACAGCAACAACATCCACAAATCCTATCCCAACCACAACCATCACAGCAGTTCCAACCGTCTCCATCCACGACAACACCACAAATTAATAACACTGCTATCAAACCTTTAAACAATAATTTCCAAAAAGTTGCACCATCAAAACGTGAATTAGAAGATCAAAATCAAGGTCAAAGAAAAGCTAAAAAGCAAAATAATAATCAAAGATCTGCGGGCTTATCAAATTTAGTTACTCCTGAGGAACCTTCTGTCAAAAAGTCAAATATTAGTTCACTAGTGGATGCTTCATCTGATTCTGCTGCTACTAACACAAACCCTGCTGTTGAAGAAGCTGCTAATTCAACACCTGCTCCATCCCAAAGTGCTGAGTCTGTAAAACCTTCTCCAAAAAAAGAGGAGGCAACCCCTGTTGAAGAAGCACCAAAAGATACCGAAGACCTAGCTGAACCTAAACCGCAAGAACAAACTCCAGCTGCCGCTAATGAACAAGCCTCTGAAGAGAAACCAAAATCTGATACGGTTGCTACTGCTGCTGAAGTTGAAAAGGCTGTGGAAGAAGAAAACGGAGAAACTGCTGAAGCACCAGTTGCTGAATCTGCAGAAGTTGACCAAAAGGAAGATGCACAAGTCGATGAATCCAAAATTGATGAATCTGTAAATGAACCAACTGCTACTGCAACTAATGCAGATTCAGAAAAATTGGAGCGTAAGGAAGAAGATGAACTAGAAACAAATGGTTCTGCGCAACCGCCAGTTGAATCAACTTCAGAAGAAACTAAAGAATCATCAAAAGATGAAGAAGATAATGTTGGAGCTGAAGCTACAATAAAACCATCAGATGAGGCCATTGAAAAAATCAAGGAAGATCAACAAGATCAAATTGAAGAGGACGGAATCAAAAATAATAATGATGAAAAAAAAGATGAATTGAAGCAGATTGAAACTAGAAAGATTGAAGAAGATGAAAATTATGATGATGAAGAAGATGATGAAGAATCCACTAAATTAAATGGTTCAAATTGAAGAGGAAATAAAGAAAAACTATCTACGATATCTTCTCTTCTCTCGTGGTTCATTGTCACCATAATGAAAAAAGAAAACGTTATATCCATTTGGGTGAAATTTCAATCATAAAGTCACAGCAAACCTCATTGACTTTTTTTCAATATCTACGTTTATTCCGTTACAATTGCTCATTAATTTTCTCCGTTTCAATAGTGGGTTTTATGTCTTGCAGGGAGAAGAATGAATATGAAAGTTTTGTTATATGTTTTGAAAGAAGTTACTTTTTAATTTTACGATTGAGATTTGTGTTTGTGTGTGCTTTTAAGATACTTTAACGTTTTATAATTTGTATAAATATTTTTGAAAAAAATCTGTATTATCCTGATGATATCAAAATAAAATGTTCATATTGTAGCTACATATATACTAATAAGATATATGCATATATACAAAATACATATATATTGATAGTCATCTATCGTCCTAGTCATACTTGAATGCAAAAATTCTCAACGTCTTCACTTGATCAATCGTTATAGCTCTTTATCAATAACACCCTCCAAAAATGATTTGATCTGTATCAATGTATCATTTTTTATATTATCCGGAACCAAGTCTATATTAAATTAGCCT
Organism: Hansenula sp. yHMH451; assembly: GCA_030571095.1. Classification (NCBI taxonomy): domain Eukaryota; kingdom Fungi; phylum Ascomycota; class Saccharomycetes; order Phaffomycetales; family Wickerhamomycetaceae; genus Hansenula; species Hansenula sp. yHMH451. The sequence continues at coordinate 110,307 of JAJLXE010000005.1, forward strand.
TCATACCTTGAACAATCATGAAATAAAACTCACCTAATGCCTTTGGTTCTAATTGATTGTTTAATCGACTAAAATTCAATCCATCTTCATGACTGATTTGTTCTTTCATCTGTCAGTATACTCATTATATGAAGGTTATTAACAATGAAACATACCTTCTGCTATTTTTCTTATTTTATCATACCATCCTGATTCTGCAAGTTTTTGCTTTAATGATGTTGAGATTCTATGACAATATTCTGTTAGTTCAATTTTATATTTAATGAACTTGGGAAAACTAACCTATCATATTCTCCAGTTTCTATTAGACGTTCTTGGATTTTGGACTTAAGTTGATCTGTTTCTGAGGACATTACTTATATCTGAAATCGATTCTATGCTATCGTTTCTATAGAGGTCAAGGTATATCTTGACTTCACTATGTGCATAAGATTGATCAAGGTTAGTTTGTTTCACCTTGAAGGGTAAACAGAAATGGTATGAGCAACAAATATCACAAGGCATATTGATTTGGGGATTTTATGTTATAACTTGTTTTCGATTTGAATATAGAACAATTGGGGAAATTCTTATAAAAGGAAGCCAATTGTATGATCAGATCCATTAAACCGTATAAAAGTTTATCAACGAGACAAATATTATCTCGAAATTTCACCCAAACGTTAAATATTACTACAATGGTATCACCAAAAGCTGCACCAGAAAAGGCTAAAATCCTCAAAGTTGAACCATTAAAGTCAGAAGATGCCAAATGGGCAAAGTTAGAAAGAATAACATATGCCGACCCAAATGGTAAAGAACGTCTTTGGGAGGTTGCATCAAGAACTACAAAACCATCAGGTTCAGAAGTTGATGCTGTGGCTATCATTGCGATTTTAGAGAAATCATCTGGACCTGAAATTGTTTTACAAAAACAATTTAGACCCCCAACTGGTGGTGTTTGTATTGAAACACCAGCGGGATTAGTTGACCCAAATGAAACAATCCAACAAACTGCACTACGTGAATTGAAAGAAGAGACAGGTTATATTGGTAAAGTAATTTCACAATCTCCAACACTTTTCAATGATCCAGGGTTTTGCTCAACAAATTTATCATTAGTTGTTACTTCAATTGATTTAAATGATGAAAGAAATCAAAATCCAAAACCAGAGCTAGAAGATGGGGAATTCATTGAAACTTTTTCAGTTCCAATCAAAAATTTTGAAAAAGAATTGCAAAAACTTGTTGATCAAGGTTATAAGATTGATTCAAGAGTTCAAAATATAGCTGAAGGTATCAAACTTTCACAAAAATTTAAGCTATAATACTAGTACATGAATATAAATGATCCTTTATACTTCGTATCATGTAGCAATATAAACTTTTGAAAGAAGATCATGTTTAGTTTATATGAAGGCATTTTTCGATCAAAAAAAATTCTTGAAAAAAAATAACGACACCTGCAGGACTCGAACCTGCGCGGGAAAATCCCAAAAGATAACCTTGAAGTAATTCATTCAAGTCTTTCGCCTTAACCACTCGGCCAAAGTGCCCAGAGCTACAAATCCAACATGATAATGATTACCTGAAACTGTATTTTGATTAGTAATCACTTAGTCATCAGAAATAATCAAAAAAATTACCAAATCTTTCGCATCCCACTTTAAGATGCCAAATTCCTGTTCAACAACGTACCAAATTTCGAATCTTAAAACCAATAAATCAAAAGTCTCAAAAACACCGTTTCATTTCTGTATAGCTGCCAACCATATCTTTTAGGTCTATCTTGTATATCACCAAATTAATAAACTACTATATATATATATATATATACATATGTAAGTAAAAAAAATTAGGCTATCATACTTCTTACTTCCAACAGATCCAGTTCTACATTAGTTAATTTGTTAGATATACACTAGAAGACTAATCTGAATCATTTGGAAACGAAAGTAACTATGAGTCATTTGAAAAAAATTTCAGCCTTTGAGCTAGTCCTGAGATCATATCAGGTTTACGTCCCGGTTTAAGAAGCCTATCCATAACACCGAGGAAAGAGTTTAAGATTTATTCATGAAATACATTCTGTCACCAAAAAATAGCAAGTGGCAGTTCCGTTTTCAATTGTACAGTGGTACTTCAAGTCTCGATCAGGAGGTCGATAGAAAGAAATCAAATTAATTATTTTGAAGCTACTGAGATCTGGAGCCTTTTTGTTCGAAAGAAGAATCGTATTCAGAGATATATTAACTTGTTTCTTGAGGAGGTCAGAGAGAAAAAAAGTGGAGCATAAACAAAAGAAAGGAGCAATATCCCTTCATTTCAAAAAGTATCAATGGATGTAGTTTTACCAGAGTTACCGCTCATCGCATTTTTATATACAATTGTAAATAAAACGGAATCCCGCTAGCAAGAAATATTGATATTATTTCATTGAATTGTCACAAAAATGTACCACCATCAATTAAAGTACATGATAATTCTAGACCAAGAAAAGGATTGCTCCGGATAGAACTAAGAATAACTTAGAGTTCTTTAGAACTGGAGATCCCGCTTCATATTCTGAGAGGGGGGATGAGCTGGAATAATTCGCACTCGAGTTGGAGTTATTCAAAGCATTTGTATCTGCGTCCTTGACGCTATTTGATAGGTGAATGTGTCTCTTTGACTTGCTATCTGCTTTGTTTAGCGAAGATTTTGAACAAGAACTTGGAGAAGTAACACCAGTCGAATCAATCTCTAGCGATGTTGATCTTGTTTCAATAGACGCTGTCGATATACTATTTGTTGTAATAGCTTCAGAGACAGAAGAATATTTTGGTGCCTGTGTCGAATCTGGAATGGAATCACTGACTTCTTTTATATTGGAATCTCTTGTGTCTATCTTTGGTTTACCAAATAGAATCTCCTTATTTTCACCATCAAAAACACCATAAATGTATGGAAAAAATACCCACCCAAAAGTGACGACATCAGCATCACTACCAGAAATAATATTTTGCAAGATACATTGGTCAGAATTCTTTACTTTTTTAGTGAACCCTGAAGGCGGTATTTCAACTGTATGTCCGGCAACTTCAACACCGATAGGGGAAGCTTTGGAGCAATCAAATACATAATTCTTTGAGCTGGACTCATAGTATGCACCGAGATTATTTAGAAGTTTTTGGTGAATAACACTAGGAACAGTCAATCCAGTAGTATACCCACAGTCAAAAGTCAGCTGATATACATTCCCTAAAGTAACAGAATCACAGTTAGCTGTCAATCCAGTCAAATATGTCCACCACAAGCGGCCGTTTGTAGACCCTTTCAGAGGAGCAGAGACTAATCCACCATCGTATTTAGCAGTATCAACAGCGCCAAATGATATTTGCCCAAGAGAATGGTCTGTAGCACTTGAATAGATAGCAAATAATTTTCTAGTTAGCAGTTTGTTCTCTTCAAGCTGATCCAACAAAGTGGGCTTGTCGTAATCAAACCCTAAGCCGAAAACATTTGTGTCACTGCTTACGCCGTTTGTAGAGGTTTCAGTAGCTAACCCAAATTTCAATTTGAATATGTCACCATTTTCCTCGAAACCAACGGAATCTTCACTCCAATTACCTTTGTAACTTGTAGAGTCAGCATACTGGACACTAAAATCTTGTTCGTCATTTTTGTAGCTTGATGATTTTTTATAATCGAACCCTTTAGTTTCTGAGACTTGGTTTGATTGAACAAAACTGGTATATGAACCAGAGTCTAAAATAACAGGGACCTTTTGCTTTTCGCTCCCAATGTAGAAATCAATTATTGGTGCTGAGTTGGAGTTTCCTTCGAAGTCAGTATTTAGAGCATCTCTTTTCATCAAATACCCCAAATCATTGCGCTTGAACTGGAAATTTAGAGTAGCGTTGGTAAATTGTATGTAGCATATTGAGAAAAACAGGATGAATCCAAGCATATTTTGAATTCTTCAAGAAATTTAGAAATTATAAAGCAACAAAGCTAAAGGTATAGACTCAAATTCAATTTTCCTTTGACTGGTCCATTCATTCTTTTTATACCCTCCCATGAATCTAAGCATATGAATTTCTGTCCAATACATGATCATGTTTAATTATTCACGATTCAAGATATCAATATTAAGTTTGGAACAGACACTTTCTGGTTTTTTGATCAAGAATTCAAGTCGCCGGCAGTTTAGTCACTTATGCTTCAAAATCAAGGTTTAGATCGCCCTTTTTTCCTTTTTAGTTAAATTGGTTTTGGAATATGGGATACTAATGGGAGAATTTCAACGGTTGATATGATGCACGAAATCTGCCATAAAACACACTGAACGCACATTGCTGCGACTGGGAAACATAACGAAAGTCCAGAATCCAAATTCTCAAAGGTGCTGTATGTGCTCTAGCAGAATGTTCTAATGATCACAGCCTCCGGTGGGAAAGACGAGTATGGCTGTGGCAGTAATCTCAAGTGGTATATGAGGTAAGCCTCGATAGCTAGTTTTGTTGTGACGGATTTTCTTTGTGAGTAAGGGGACCTTACTGCGTTGTTCTTTACATTAGCTGACCCTCGATTTATTTCTTTGCAAGAATGGATCAAGTTTAATGAATTCACACTATATATGTACATAGGTTATATTACAGGCCGAAATTTAGCTATCTTGGCTACTCTGTCTCTGAATTATAATTCTGGGACTTCTCACAATATCTTTTGATAGGATAACTCGTAATTAAGTAGCTATATAGTACTCTTCTGAATGTTCTTAATTATAAATAGAGCTGCGTTTATCAAGGATACCACATACCCATGAGGTACATCTCCATCTATCAGCATGTATGTCATCTCTATTAGCCGTAGTATATATTGCCCATGATGTATTTAGTCAATTTGCTTATAAACTCATATCTGTAAAAGGCTTAAAAGTTTTTTTCAGTTAGGTTCCTACTTGAACATGCATAGAACTTTGTGTCCAAGCAAAGAAGTACGGACAGGCCCTAAAGATATTGCCTTCTTGACTCTTGGGAAGAGAAGCTTCAATTTGTTGCAACCCGAATTGAACGAAAACAGAGTCTTACGAGAGCTACTTGAGAGGTGAAACATGAGAAGAGGTCAATATATTTCTAGAGCCAAACGTCCAAAATTGGTTATGTGCAGTGGTTTCTTTTGAAATATATATATATATCTATACTATATAGAAAGAGTCAAAGGTTAAAATGAAAAATGCAGGGCATGCATGGTTTTATCGAATATCGTCAAATGAACAGATATATTGAAATAAATCCATATAGTTATAGATATATTAATATCTCAAATGGAAAGTCAGGTTAGGCTTTTATCGGATTGTGACCTTTGAATAAAAAGGAATGGTGCTTTGTATATATGATATTGAAGCTCTAGTTCAAAAGATAATTTGCACGTTATGCGTCATCAGCTTCATCGTATCCGGATCTCCCATGATAGATGGAGTACAGCGTGTATTAATTGGTTATATCTGCACACCTCTAGTTTTTAAACATCAGCCACAAGTGTTGCTACTAACTAAATCTCAGATACAGATCATTTTTACTTTCGTGGTCATTACTTGATCATAGAGTATTTATAATCTTTAGAAATTCAACCTTTAATTAACATGTATGGAATTCGTATTGCATCTCTTCAGGCATTCTTGAAAGGCTTGAACGACTGAGATATCCTGAATTCCAGAGGATCAAAGTCCTCAATTATCATTTCAACAAAGGAAAGCTAGGTTTTCACATATCTACATCGAGAAAAGTTATATTAATACAGGAAAAGTGCTCACCACGTAAGAGTTAGTGAAGTATGAATTACAAGCTCTTGCTCACATATTATATAGAATCAAAAATTGCTCATTATATATAATTGACTAGTATACAAAAAAAGGGTATCATAAGGACTGAAGGTGAATTTTTGTTTGCCATTGTAGCAAAAATCATGAAATAACATTAAAGAACTGTGACCATCATGGATCAGAACAAGAACATAATAATTGGAAGAGCGCTCAACAGACCGACGGTCAATTTGTTACCAGCACCTTCGTATTGTGAAACAGAAGCTGGAGATGGAGTGTTACCACTGGTTCCGTTTGAAGTTTCATTATATGAAGATTGGGTAATGACATTTGGAATGGAGCTGCTTGCAGGTTGTGTAGTTTCAGTGACTAACTGGGTTACAAAATATGTGGTGTCTTGCCCAGTTGATGTTGGGATCAAAGTAGTGCTGAGTGGAGCTTGACTGATTGGAGTAACAGAGACAGATGATGGGAATGTTGTAACTTCTCCGTTTGGCAAAGTCGAGGTGACTTGAACAACTTCCGTGGAAGTGCTTTCAGCAGATTCTGAGTTTTTTGATGATTCTCCAGCATTGGCAGCAGTGGAAGAGTCTTTCGATGATGTAGATGCGATCTTGGTCTCTTGGCCGTTTGGTGAAGTAGATGTAACTTGAACAATTTCTGTCGAGGAAGTTTCAGAGCTTCTAGACCCTTCCGCTGTGGACTGGATTGAAGTTTGCACTGGACCGACTGGTGATTCTTCGGTGGAGCTTTCAACGGTTGGAGTTTCACCTCCTAAGGGACAGTAAGTGGTGTAGATGTTGATGATATTACCAATGGTTTTGGTCACGGTAGTAACAGCTGCTGTGGTGGTATGCTCAGTGCAAGCATTTTCAAAGCATGATGTGATAGTAGCAATTGTAGTCTTTTGGTTCTCAACAACAGCGGTTGACGTGATTTCCTTGGCAAGTGCTGACGTGGTACCTTGATTCCCGGATAAGGTAGCATCAGAAACGGTTTGTGAGGATGATGGATCAATTGCCTCTGAAGAGGAAAAGACTGGACTTTCTACTTGAGAAGCTTCAGTTGAAGTCGCGGAACTTGTTGCAGAGGTTGCACTGGAAGACTCAGAAGGCTTTTCAGAAATAACAGTAGAGGCTGGTGCATTGATAGTATTACTCAAGTTGTATGTTTGAGTAGCTCTCTTCACTAATTTAACACCGTTATTATCAGTCACAATAATAGTAATTTCAATTGAGGCAGAAGCAGCAGCTATTGGGTCGGTGGTGATGAGGGCTTCTAAAACTTCATCCGAGTCAATAGGGGTGGAATAAACATAATGGAATGAATCTTGGTTCTTTTGGAATATGGATGGTGAAACCCTTGACCTACTCACTGATAAGACGATATCCTTGAAGGAAATACCAGTGTTGCCGCTTGACACTAAAGCAACTTCCTTCCAAGGGCCCAATCCACCAGGAATTTGAACGGTCCAAGTTGGTGCACCATTAACAAATGAACCATTAATAGAAGGAGGAACAGTGCCAGTTGGTGAAGCAGATAACAACTCTGACGATGGTTCAACTGATACGCTTGAACTGTTGAAATATCCACTGAATGCTGGAGCTGATGAGGCATGAGATGTTGATGGAGCAGCTGATATAATTGGTACAGATGATGATGGTGTCAATGTAGCAAATGATGAAGATGATGGAATGCTAGACACCACAGAGGACGAAGAGCTTGAGATACCAGCGGCAGAGGCTGGAGAGCTTTCAGATGAGAAGGCGAAGGATGATGAGTACTCAAGGGAGGAAGCAGAACTTGCAGAAACCGACACTGACGAAGATGAAAATGATGATTGGGTAGATGATTCGAAGCTTGAGCCTGATGACACAACAGCACTAGAGCTAGAGAGTTCAGCGGAACTTGAAACTGAGCTCGAAACTGAGTCCGAAGCTGAGCTTGCAATAGAACTTTGTACAGCAGAAGAAATGGAAGAGCTCGAAGATGAAGCTGACGAAGAAAGTGAGCTAGATTCAGAATCTGAGCATGTTGTGTAACCAGTTGAACCAGTATAATATGAACCTAAGGAAACGGAAGAAGAAAATAAACTGACGGTTGACGCAGAGGTGTATTCAATTGAATTCGTTGTAACAGTGGCGGTCTCTGAATAGCTTGGAGCTTTGGTAGAGCTTGGGACCGAGTCGCTGACTTCGACAACGGATTCATCAGTGACGCCCTTATTAGGTGTACCAATTAAGACTTCTTTGTTATCAGCATCGAACACAAAATAGAAATTATCAAAGAAGGTCCATCCCAGTTGAAAAGAGCCTTCTGAGCTAACTCTCCAGTTAACAGCACAGTAGTCGGTACCAGTGACTTCTTGGACGAATGATGAAGTTGGGATTTCAATTTGAATACCACCAAAATCCAAAGTCAACGACTTTGATTTAGCACAATCAAAAATGTAGGCTTCTTGAGTGCTTTCATATTTGGCGTCCAGTTCATTGATTAATTTGTTGAAGACATCATCAGGGAAATATAATCCAGTACTTGAACCGGTATCAATCAAGACAGGATACGAGTTCCCATTTGTTATACTTTCGCAACCGTGGAAAACCTCGAATAACTTGACATTCCAAGCTTGTTCATCAATGACTGGGACGGCAGTCAAATCACCAGTAAACTTAGCAGTATCTATACCACCGAAGGTGAACTCACCTTTTGAAATTTCATTTTGATAAACTGAGAACACTCTTTTAGAAATGATATCTTGTTTGAATAAAGTATCTATGAAAGTTGGATCTGGCGAGTCTGGGTAGAAACCTAAACCAAAGATGTTTGAAGAATCTGAAGCATCAGTGACCAGACCAAATGTTAAGTTTGCGTGTTGTGAGTACTGAGCGTCAAATGCGACATCATCAGAAGCCCATTGACCTTTGAATGAAGTACCATCAGCATAGGCAACGGTATAATCTTTGCCCAGTCTTGAGAGTGAGCTAGAAGAGTTAGCGTCGAATCCGTTGTCAGAGATTGAGCTATCCTGAACATAACTGGTATATGAACCAGTGTCAAAAGAGATGAACACTTTTTCATGTTGGCTACCAAAGTAGAAATCAGTACCTGGAATAATATAGGTCTGAACAGACGTATCCAATTCGACGGTATCTTTCTTGGTTAGTCTGTCAAATAGGTCATTATGTGGACCAACAGGGACTCTCAACAAACCAAAGGTTTGTGGTAAAGCAGACAGAATACCAAACAATGTGGTATAGCTCAACTTCATATTGGATCAAGAACAGTGGAAGCAAAGTATATCAGCTGGCAAAAAAAACACAAATAAATCAGTAATGGCTGGAAATATCTTATCAAAAGAATGAATTAATAGTTGGTTTGGAGTCCAAGAGATTGAGCGAATGTATTCAGTTGGATCTCAGTCTGGGGATGAGGTTTTTGGTTTTGTCAAGTGGATGAATTTAATTTATTGTTCTGTATAAATATTTGAAGGAAGACGAAAACATTATATACTCCCGCTCAATGCTGCACGCCCACAGTCCCAAACCTTGAAGCACTCTCAGCACAATTCTACATCTGTTGTTTTTTCTTCTATTTTCAGATTCGAGCTCAACCTCTATTGGAAAGGTTTTCATTGCGGAATGTGAAGGTTTACAGATACTAACATAAACATACAATTCGCACAGAGATTCGCGTCACGACTCAAAAAAATCCCCCAACAACCGTGGCCAAAGAAAACATTCCGGTTGGTGTTAACAACATCAAAACAAATAGATCAACGGAGTGTTCAGAAGCTTAGCAGAACTGAACCATTTCGGAAGCTCACTCATTCTCCAAGACTTTCTTCAAAGGAAAATTGTGTGGATCCGTTAGCATCGTGCTGAACAAACATCCTTTCTCAAATTTGGCTGCTGCTCTTTTCCAAGAACCAAAAATCTTCAGCTCCCTTTTCGGATTCTGGACCCAGATCTCATGCGTGCTTATGCAGGTACATCCAAAAAGAGATTTCCTGGTGCTCAAAGTGGACTGAATTTTTTAGAGGGCACTGGCCCCTGGGCACTGAAGTCTGAGAATGCTTGATTACAATTAGTTGACTGTTGTAGTATGTTTTGTCAGTGAAAAGAGCTGCACAGGGAGCTCGAATATCAGGAAGTCGCGCAGTGTTACGGCATGTAAGGATATATGAAAACGTACTTGGCATTTTCCCCTTCACAATCATAGCGGACCAAGTTCAAGGGTTCAAACTTCACTTTGGACTTTTAGTCTGTACGATGACAGCTAGGTATATCTTGAACTTGCACATTACATTGAAATCCCACTAGGTAGTGTATGTTTACTGTGAGAAAAATCATCATTATTCTTCATGGCAGTTACTGTGATAGGCGATGGGATATACATTACTCTTGAGGCCAGGTATGTCAATATTATAAACTAAAAATATTGCTTAAGTGGATTAATTTGTGACGTCGACAGGTGCCATTATATATACTGATCCGGAAGCATTACATGTATAGTGATGATTCGATCGTAGTCTTCTCAGATACATTTTACTGTGTCAAGCCCATCGATATCTAGGGTCGCTGTATACAAGAAATATTATATAACAAATCAAAATCTTTTTTTATTTAAACGATAGACAACATAAATAAAACATCTACTTAAACACTATACTTAACAATCTAATGAAAATCAATCAGAATGAGTTACCGAAGCCTTGTCCTGTAGTTTGGTAACCCAAACCAGTATTAAATGATTGAGCTGGAGAACCATTGGTGATCATCAATGGTTGGTTTCCTAAAACTGGCTCTTGGTCTTTCTTACCAGCTTCTTCTCTCACTTTCAAATCACTGATCAATTTAGTCAAATGATTGGATCTGTCTCTCTCAACAGCAATATGATATGGTTTGATATACTCGTTCAAATCATGCAGCCAAGCCAGTTCAATAACCTTGTCATAACGGATCAAGTCATATGAACTGTACAATAGAGCAATAAATGCTTCATTGTTACCTGTTTCAACAAAGTAGGTTAATAAATCTTCAGCAACCTCAGTTGATTGAGAAATTGTGGCAGTTTCAATAGCTGTGTTCCAAAGTTGGTCAGACTTTAAAATTGATAGAGCCTTGTTCCATTTCTTATTTTTGCGGTATAATCTAGCAGCAATTTGTCTAAAGAAAATCAGATCATGTTTCTCCAATCTACCAGCAAGGTCAATGGAGTCAAATTTATCATGCGTATCAACAACTGTTCCCAAAGTCTTGTAATCTTCTTCTTCAATTAATAAGTCGTGGTATGCAGCATTGACAACAGAGTTGTTCTTGTCCAATACACTAACTAAGAATGGCTTGATCAATGGCAAGTTATCAGATTTTTGAAACAATCTCACAACTCTTGGAATATCAATTCTAGGAGTTAAAACTGTCAACAGGTCAGTAATCAAAGAAGGATGCTCATTAACATAGAAGTTAATAGCTTTGTAGTAAATTTCCAAGTTAGCAACTTTAACGATAATTTCTTTGAACGATGAATGATCAAAACTTGAAGCAGCCTTTTCAATCATAGTCAAAGCTGCGTTATCCCATTCATCATAATGAGCATATAAGAAAATCAATTCTGGCCACAAGTGAGCAGTTTCAGTGGCTCTGATAACTTTTGGAATATTAATTCTAGACCAGAATAATTTCAAGTGTTCCAAAGTCTTTGACTGGTTATACTTGGTGTATAAGATAGCCAATTCGGTGAACATACCCATATGTGCTCTTTCCAAACCTAGACCAGCTTCGAAAAGCGAAATCAATTGATCAAAGTATCCTTCGCTTTCGTATTTCTCAACTAATTCATTCAATTCTTCAGCATGAACAATCAAGTTCAAACCACAAATTTGGGCCAAACGGAATTCTTTGTGTTCAAGACAAGCATCATTAACTTGTTTCCAGACTTTGGTATTACTAGCTTTTCTTGCGCATTCAACAGCTGATTGGTAATCATCCAAAAAGACTAAAGTACTAGCCAATTTTGAGTAGTTGGAAACTGAAGAGTACAATAATTTAGCAGCCTTGTAATCTTTACGATCGTATAATTTTTCACCAACTTCATTCAAATCAGCAACGTTTGAACCGTTCAAAAATTTTTCGATTTCATTCAATTTACCCAATTCAGCATAAGCCACAACAATCTCACCGTCAATCTTTGGCTCCTTGTAATGTTCTCTAGCTAGTAGTAAGAATTTGATCAACTCTTCAAACTTACCAGCGGAATCAGCAATGTCAATAACCGACTCATAGTTGGAGGCATCATCGGCTTTGATATAAGATTCAATAGCTTCAGGAATACGTAAACCATCTAATTGAGCAGTACCCAACTGGCTCCATAATTGTGGTTCACCAATTTTTTCAGCATAAGATTCACCTCTATCCAATGACAAGACATCTTCAACCAAAACTTTTAAAGCTTGAGTATGTAATTTGTTTTTATCATAAATCTCAAAAGCTTCTTCATGTAAACCGGCTTCGGTAGCCAATGAACCAATCTCATTTGGATCAAATTGATCTAATTTTTCAATATAAGAGCTGACTTTAGTTGGTTCAACCTTAATAGCAGTCAATAACAACAAACCTTGTAATGATGGATTATCGTTGAATGGAGATGGTTCCAAAATGATCTTTTCTAACAACTCAATCAACTCTAGTGTTAAACCATTGTCCATAAAGGCTTTAACAGTTAATGAAACAGGTTCTGGATCGTTTAGCTCAGGAACAGCAGTACCAACAACCTGGTCAATCAATTGTCTTCTGTGGATGTTATCGTCACCCAAAACCTTATTCCATAAAGACAAATCAGATCTTTTGAGTAAATATCTAGCTTGGTATTTGTACATTGAATTTTCGTTGGTAATTCTAATCAATTCATCGTCATTTGAACCTCTCTCGTAAGCAATATAAGCCAAATATGGATCTCTCTTCTCACAATAGCGACCAACCTCCAAAGTGTCATAAGAGTCATTTTCTTTTAAGAATTTCTCAGGGTTATTATTGGAGTCAATGTAAATCTTAGCCAAGGTGTTGAAAACAGCACGATCTTGAGAACCAGTGTTCAACGTAGCTTCCAAGAATGGTAACAACAATTTCAAACGATTTCTCTTTTCAACCTCAGCAGTCAATTCACCAACTGGAACTTGGCCCAAAACACTTTGAATCAAATTTTGAATGACTTTTTCATCACAGTCAACGTCTAACAATGCTGCGACAACTTGTGGGGTCTTTGATGGGTTCACTTGTTGTACATAGACTTCAATGAATTTGAAGAATTGATGTTTATACAAGTATAAAATCAAGTCATGGACATAGTTAAAACGGTCACAGACAATAATTAAAGGTAACTGATCTTGTAGATTGGCATCTTTCAAATAGTTCTTAACCTTCTCGGAGTCGTAAACATTGTTATCTTTGACAACACGCTCGATTTCCTTGACTTGGCCTAATTTAGCAGCAGCTTGAATGTATTTGAAGACAACATCTTTGTCATCAGTCAAGTTCACAACTGATGCCAAGTAATAGTATAAACCTTCATAAGAACGGAATTCTTCAAATAATTTAATCAAGGTTGCAGATCCAATTAAATCGGAGAATTTAGTTGCAACTTGGATTACAATTTGCAAGTTTTGGGCAATATTCTTATCCAATAGCTCTCTTAAGACAACAGTTGATTGCTCGACATTCAACTTACCAAAGTATGAAACTAACCAATCAGCTGGAATAGAACCGGTGTTGACTATAACTCTTTTAATATCTTTGATATCTGAGTAATTTTCCAAAGCTCTTTGATACAAGCCAGCCTTCTCAGACAATTTAGCAATAGTTGGTTTATCATAATGATGGAACATGTCATTACCTAGGATAGCATCAGCGACTTGTGGAGCATGTAACAAATTAATTTCCAATAATCTTGTTTGCAAATGACCCTGGTTTGGTGAGTCATCCTTCAAAGCATCTAGTAAGAATGAGGTACCTTGTTGAATAAAGTTTTGACTGAAAAAAATATCAGCAATCTTCTCAACCTCAATTTGTTCACTAGTTGATGGTGAGTTCAATAAACTGATGGCGAACTCTGATGCCTTATCTGGGTTTGATCTTAATAGGTTTGAGATCAAAACAATGAAGTTTGGTTGATAACCGACTTTTTCACTGTATGGTAGGATTTTATCAAATTGACCAGTCTCAGCCAATGCACCAATAACTTTTGGATGGATTTTGGCTCTCAAGTAAATAGCCAGAGCCAAGTTCAAATCAAATGGCTTGACAATGTCACCCAATTCCTCGGATGAGGTCAATTTATCCTCTTTAAGCCATTTTTCAAAAAGCTGCTTACGGTCTTGTTGCAAAACTGGTTTAGCCAACTCGATGGTTTCGAATTCATTCAATTGGCCCTTATCCAATAAAGTAGAAAAATATTGTAAAACTGGGGAGATGGAGCCTGGGGGGGCTTGAACATTCTTCAATTTTTGAATGGTTTGTGGTGTTCTCAATTGTGCAGATGAGGCGGCAACTTTAGCGGCGTTTGAATAATCGCCTTGATTCAACAGTTGATCAAATTGTTGCAAAAATAAGTTTTCAGCGCCTGGTAGCCCACCTCTTGAGGCCAATGAAAGAGCTAATGGAACATTGGACAGCTTATTCAAAATGTAGGGAATTAGCTTCTCTTTGGCAATTTCAACGGCTAAAACTTGACCTTGCTTGTTGATGGCCAAGATACCATTGCCGTTTTCGTAATGAGAAGCAATGAAAACAGGGGTGGCAGTTATTCTATTAACGAACAAATTTTGGCCACTTTCCAAATCATATAAATGGATGAAACCGTATTTGGTCAACAAATAGATGACACCAAACTTCTTTGAGATCTGCACACTGATTGGGAAATCATTCGTAGCATCAGGTGGGAAAAAGATATCAACGGTTTTCTTTTGAAATGGAGGATTGTTACTGTCATGATCAATTTCAATAATGTGTAATGAACCACCAGATTCTGTTCTGTTACCACAAACAAATACTTGGGTTGGAGCGCTAGCATTCTCCAAAGTCAATTGGCTGAATCCTGCAACATGGCCATCAACAGCTTGTGAAACATTTCTTTGTTTGGAGAAAAGTTGAATCTTACCAGCGATACGTCCGTTCTCTTGGGTAATACCCACAACAGCAAACCAATCAAAGTTATCATTGGCAACAAAGTTGATGATCTGAGCATTGTTCAAATTGGAATGTCTTGAAGTTAATTTAGTTGGGCCTGATGATGGTTGGCCATCAAAAATGTTCCAAGTATAAACAGAGGAAGCGGTCACCAAACCCAATTGTTCATCATTCAACCATTTCCAGAAGATAACAGGTTCATCAGTATTAAATGACTTTAGCTTTTCTTTGGTCTGTAAGTTGAAGATCTGTAAGGTTGTACCATTTGCTCTCAAAGAGATGATGAATTGTGAAGGGTGTAAGATGGCGTTATCAGCAGTCATATTTTTTCTTGTGACTTGATTGTTGTTGTGCAAATCGACAATGGCAACAGTATTGGCACCATTGACTTGCTCTCTAACAACCACATAATGATCACTTTCTAAAGTTGTAGATCTGAATTCGAGCGATTGTTGATTTATACCTAGAGAGGTCAAATCAGTCAACTCTGTGAATTCAATTGGAATATCACTCATATTGTATAGCGTTTTCTATCCGAGAAAGAGTTTGAGCTGAATACAAATGATGTGGCTATAAGAATTGAACAGTATAGATAAATGACTTCTCGTTGCTTGGTCGAGTATAAGGGTCTTTGAGCTTTGTTGTAGTTGATTTGATCGATTCGTTGTCGTGTTTTTTTGCTGTTCCCCCTAATTTGCCAGCGCCGAATTTTGGCAGAGAAATCCAGGTTTCGGAACGGGACGACGATGCTCTTGATTACGGCAGTATGGTAGGAGCAGTCTCAATATAGATAAACCAACCGTAATTACCAAACGATTAAAAAAGTGATACAAGAAAACAATGTATTAGGAAACAATTGTAACAAGGATCTGGGAAGACATACATTGTATACAAGTATCAAGCTTTAATTATTACTGAGTCAGATTATACTGAACATGCTCTACAAAATCATCCCGAAAAACTCCAACCAAGTCCACTGAACGGGCATATGACTTGATTCCACTGAGGAAATAGGTGGCTTCTCGAGGAATAAGTCTATTTAACCACTATTCAAGTCCCGTATCATTCACTAATGCTTTTCCCAGGCATATTAGTCTTACACTTCCCTTGTACAGTTTTGGAATTTTTCAACTGGTCCAGGCGTCAATTATCTTCTTGATCCCGGTCGCTGTGATTTCTCCGAGAGTGAAAAAGATGTAGAGATTTTTATATGATCAGTGAAGTGACAATTTCAACATTTGACCAGCTAGAACCACACCAAAATCTCTGTTCACGATGAGTCTCGAGGCTATCAAATTTGATAGAGATTCCAGATCTCTAGAAATCTTGGATCAGCTACTCTTACCTTATGCCACCGAGTACATCACCATTAACACAATATCTGATGCACACAACGTGATCAAGAAAATGCAAGTCCGTGGTGCTCCAGCCATTGCTATTGTCGGTACTTTATCTATACTTGTTGAGCTGAATGTTTTTCTGAATGGTAAGTTCAATGATCAAACGTTCTATGATTTATCTGATTTTGCCAATTTCAAAGAGCAGTTAATTGAAAGATTGGAATATCTTGTTACTAGTAGACCAACTGCTGTTAATCTATCAAATGCTGTCAACCAGGTGATTGAAATTATCAGATCTACAAAAGCACAATCTTTAGATCAGTTCTATTCAGAAATATATGCCTATGGTACAGCCTTGATTGACGACGATTACACGAACAATGTCAAATTAGGCGAACATGGTAAAGATTGGATTCTTGAACATCTAGTTAAGGAAAAGTTTCAAGGACCATTCAGTGTATTAACAATCTGCAACACCGGATCACTAGCTACAAGTGGCTATGGTACCGCCCTTGGTGTTGTTAGATCTCTATGGAAGCATGCTAAATCAACTGAACAATTTAGTGAATCAGACGAACCAGCTACCAAGAAAACCAAAATTTCAACACCATATTTTTCACGTGTCTACCCGTTAGAAACAAGACCATATAATCAAGGGGCTAGATTGACTGCCTATGAATTGGTTTATGAACAAATCCCATCCACTTTAATCACTGATTCTATGGTCACCTATTTGGTTTCAAAACTGAATAAAGATTCTACGGCACCACCTATCAAGGCCTGTGTTGTGGGTGCAGATAGAATTGTTAAGAATGGTGACACAGCGAACAAAATTGGTACTTATCAATTAGCTTTGATATGTAAACAATTTGGTATCAAATTCTTGGTTGTTGCACCAAAGACCACAATTGATCTCAAGACCGAGCATGGTGATAACATCATTGTGGAACAAAGACCTGCCAGTGAACTGCAAACTGTGAGCGGTGGTGTGATTGACTTGGCTACAAACACAGTTGTCAAGGATGAAAAAGACCATGCTATCAGCGGAAAAGTTGGTGTTGCGGCTCCAGGTATCGAAGTTTGGAATCCCTCATTCGATGTGACTCCACATGAAGTTATTGATGGAATTGTTACTGAAGACGGTGTCATTACAAAAATTGATGGGAAGTTTGATCTAGAGTCATTGTTTAAAGATCAGTAACCAATTTGAGTTAATAATGAAAATGATAATAGAACATTCATATAGAATCAGCGATTTATAATTGTAGCGTAATAGCGCAACAGATTACACACAATGTGGTTCGGCTTTGTTTCCTAATGGGTGTATGGTATTATTCCACAGTTCAAATATTGATCGGCCAACACAACTGATAACGTCTTATATATGGACCTACAAAGCCAGAGATCAATTTCAAAGCTCCTCTTCTTTAAATATTACTTAGTATTCGACTTAATCAATTGTACTTGAAGGGGGCCATAATGTCAAGCAATGTCAAGCTGGATAACCCAATCGGACAAAGAGGTTCTCGCAAGGGCTCGATTTTGAAGAAGCACCTTTTTAGTGCTATATTGTTCATCTCTCTCGTTGGGTATACTTTTTATACCCACTCACAGTCCATCTCATACTTTCACAGTGATGATATCCCACCAAACCCATATGCAAACATTAAAGCATTGAAGCCATCCGGTTCTACCAAGGCACAATTCATCTACACAGATTCCGAGTTCAGAAATAAGTCATTGGAAAGATATACTGGATTGCTTAAGATTCCAACAGAAGTGTATGATGTATCAAGTAGACCAGAAGAGGATATTTCAGGATGGGAGCCGTTTTTGGATCTTCATGAATACTTAGAGTCCACTTTCCCATTAGTGCATAAGCATTTGAAGATTGAAAAGGTTAATAAGTTAGGTTTGGTTATCACTTTCCAAGGTTCGAACTCGAAGCTGGAACCATTACTACTTACTGCTCATCAAGACGTTGTCCCAGTTGATGAAGACACATTGGATAGATGGATTTATCCACCATACTCGGCGCATTTTGATGGGAAATTTGTTTGGGCTAGAGGTTCAGCAGATACCAAGAACTTGTTGTCGGGTATATATGAGACTTTTGAAGAATTATTGAAAGATGGGTTCCAGCCCAAAAGAACTGTTATCTTTGCAGGAGGTTATGATGAAGAAGCAATTGGAAGATATGATGGGGCTGTCTCCTTACAAAAGTTCTTGGAAGAAAGATATGGTCACAAATCCTTCTATGCGCTGGTTGATGAAGGAGGTTCGGTTAGTAAAGCTGGTAATACATGGATAGCAACTCCATCAGTCGCTGAGAAAGGTTACCTGGATATTTACATTCAATTATTTGTCCCTGGTGGGCACTCTTCAATCCCACCAGATCATACTGCAATTGGAATCATTGGTGATCTAACCACTTTGATTGAATCTCAACCATACGACTCAGTGCTAACAGCTAATAACCCAGTGTTGGACTTTTTAAGAACTCTGGCCGAGAACTCAGACGAATTGGATGCGCAGACCAAACATGATTATATCCATGCCAAATATGAAGACAGTGCACGTGAAAGAACTCTGAAGAAGCTAACAGGTCCAAAGGGCACTAAATATTTGGTCCGTACTTCTCAAGCTATTGATATTGTTCAAGCTGGTGTTAAAATCAATGCGCTACCGGAGATCTTAACATTAGGTATTAATCACAGAATCTCTTTGGAACTAACTGCTCAAGAAGTTATCGATAAAGTTGTTGGTAATGTCAAGAAAATCGCTAAAAAGCATGGTCTAGGTTTGACACTTGAGGGTAAAGATACATTGTTTAAGACTACAGAGGATGGACATTTCAATGTTTATTGGGTTCAAGCCTTGGATCCTTCACCAATCTCTAGAACTGATGACAAGACTTGGGATATCTTTGCCGGTTCAATTAAACATTCATTTGACGACATCATCTTCAAGAAAACAAATGAAACTGTTCAAGTTGCACCTTATTTGACTGGTGGTTATACTGATGCTTCAAGATATTGGCCATTGACGGATCATGTTTACAGATTTATTGGATCATCAAATCAAGAACTATCGAATGCCCATGCAATTGATGAACATTTTGAGTTCGATGGCCATTTACAAACTATCGCATTTTTGTATGATTATATCTTGAATGTCAACGAGTATGATAGTTAGACTACATAGCAGCTTTAACCATAAAAACAATTGAAACACATGTAGTGTTATCTCTAAAAAAATTCTATGTCTTCAGTCCAAAAGTTATTTTATAGATCTAGACTTCTATTATCTATCTGTGTACTCTAATTTGATCTATTTGTCTAAGACTTTGACCTCATTTTCGATGAAAGTTTTGTCATATGGGGCCACAGCTGGGGTACCAAAGACCAATTGAGCCTGCACAGTCCAAGATGATGGGATTCTATCACCCAAAGCGGCTTGAACATAACCGTTGTAATGTTGTAAATGGGCACCAAGACCAATATCTTGCAAAGCGGCCCAAGTGGTAATATGAGCTGCACCACCAGCGTTGGCTGCCCAGGTTTGGAAGAAATCTTTAAGGAAAGCGAATTTTTCCTCATGTTCTTTTATAGTGCTTTCATCATTGAAGAAGACCACGGAACCGGCAGCTTCATTGACGATACTTGTTGGTCTTTTTTTACCCGAATCCCCTTCAATGGAATCAGCGACTGTTTGCCAAATAGACTTGTGCAAGTCACCAGTGATGATAATAGCACGGGTAGATTGTGAGTTGAAAGAGGTTGGTGTGTGTTTGACAATTTCTTGAACGATGCTTTGGACCTGATCAATTGTGACACCTTCTGGCAAAGTTGGTTTCAAAGCGTAGTGTGTACGACGTGCAACGACTGTTTTCAATAAGGACATTGTTAAAAGATGCTTCTGTGTTTTAAAGTGATGGGTACTATGGACAGTTGGGATTGATTTAGCTACACCAACCAGAGGAAATCCGGGTCTTTATATACCTCTACGCTCTGCACCCAGGATTATCATTTTATCACGTATTTTAAACTGTGGTTTCTAATGCTTTGTAACGGCTGGAATATTTACAAATCTTAGTCAGCTTCGCTAGCATTTCAATTTCCTGTTTCGTACGACTGATTACTGCTTACTAGTGCGTAACTACTCGGATTTGTAAAGGTTAACTAGCATATAAACAATAGCACATATTGACCGGGTCTCTAATTACAAACAGTGACTCCTCTTCTTGTATCCAAATATTTGCTGACTCATTACTAAATTTTATTTCAAAACGTAGATTAATCATGATTAACAACTACGTTGGAAGGAATATTAGCTTCAGTGTAGTGTCCCGGCAAATCTTGACCCGGAAGTCCAATGAGGGTCCAGAAAAGTTTGCGCCTAGATAAAGAATTCGACTTTGCTGGAGAGCCCTTGGGATTGATCAAGTGTTGATAAAAAATTTATTCAGCATCCATCTTGCCCGTTTGTTGTATGTTGAAGTGGAGATTTATCACTAAATCTATCGGTAGACTAACACAGATAGGAAGAATCATGACCTCAGAATTGACACACCCAACCATCAAAGACGGATGGTTCAGAGAGATCTCTGACACCATGTGGCCAGGTCAAGCTATGACCTTGAGAGTCAAAAAAATCCTTCACGTTGAAAAATCATTGTATCAAGATGTTTTGGTTTTTGAATCCACAGATTACGGTAATGTCTTGGTTTTAGACAATGTTATTCAAGCTACAGAAAGAGACGAATTCTCATATCAAGAAATGATCACTCATTTGGCTTTGAACTCCCATCCAAACCCAAAGAAAGTTTTGGTCATCGGTGGTGGTGATGGTGGTGTCTTGAGGGAAGTTGTCAAGCATGAATCTGTGGAAGAAGCTGTTCTATGTGACATTGATGAAGCTGTCATCAGAGTCTCAAAAGAATACTTACCAGAAATGTCTGCTTCTTACAAACATCCAAAAGTTAGAACACATATTGGTGATGGTTTTAAATTCTTGAATGATTATAAGAACACTTTTGATGTCATCATTACTGATTCTTCAGATCCAGAAGGTCCAGCTGAGTCTCTTTTCCAAAAACCATATTTTGAATTGCTGAACGAAGCCTTGACTGAAAAGGGTGTCATTACTACTCAAGCTGAAAATATTTGGTTACATTTAAAAATCATTACTGATTTGAAAAAAGCTTGTAAGGAAGTCTTCCCAGTTGCTGAATATGCTTACACTACTATCCCAACTTATCCATCAGGTCAAATTGGCTTTATGGTATGTTCTAAGGATTCTTCTGCTAACGTTAAACAGCCATTGCGCTCAATCTCTAAAGAAGACGAAGACGAGTTGTACAGATACTACAATAAGGATATTCACGCTGCTTCTTTTGTTCTACCGACTTGGGCTGCAAAAGCTTTGAAATAGATTAGATGTAATTGATTTGTGAACTTGTCATTTTAACTTCGTAATATGTTTGTACTACCTGAGTGTTTTTAGTGTAGCCCATCACATTGATCATGGTGGCCGGTGCTGTGGTAACTACCATTTTCAGATCACCAAAGAGAACGCCAAAAGGCTTCAACTCTTCAGCCAAAACTTCTTTGACATCGAACCACAACGAACTCAATTGGTACTCGGCGATGTGTAAGAGAGTCGTTGGTCTAGCTGGGGGTCAATATGAGGCAGCAATATGTGACTTTTTACCCGCAAACAAGGGAAGATCCGGTTTAGTGCAGGCCATGATCGAGGCATATGGCTTTCATGATTTATGTGAACATATAACTGTCAAGCCTGCCAAAAGGGAGGAACTAATCAGATTTCATGACTCTTCTTATGTAGATTATGTTTTACGTCCTCGGAGAAAAGTCGATGAAGAGTTATCTATCATTCAAAGAAAATCACTTAAAAAATTTCAATTCATTCAATCTGAAGAATTGGAACCAGATCAAGAATATGATTCGGACCAAGAATCAGATTCAAATGATACGTTGCTTAATTATGGTCTGTTATACGATTGTCCATTATTCCCATTCATGTCAAAGTATATCAATATAACTGCGGGATCGAGCATTTCTGCTGCCAGATATCTATCAACTCATAATATCCAAGACAAGAAGGAGAAGGTTCAACGAATCAGTATCAACTGGAATGGGGGTCGTCATCACGCTAAAAAAGCAAAATCTTCTGGGTTTTGCTATATCAATGATATTGTCCTAGGTATTAATGAAATTAGGAAGCAATTTGAGAAAGTTTTGTATATAGATTTGGACTTACATCATGGAGACGGTGTTGAAAGTGCTTTTAAATTTTCCGATAAAGTATTGACTTTTTCAATCCACAGAAAAGATATAGGATTTTTTCCTGGTACCGGTGCTCTGAAGGATAAGGGAAAGGGCAAAGGTGAAGACTATTGTGTTAATGTTCCTATAAAACATGGTCTAGGAGATGAGTCCCTTGGAAAAGTTATTGATGATATATTGACACCAGTGTTTGAAAAATATGACCCAGATTGTTTAGTTATACAATGTGGTGCTGATGGATTAAGCTCTGATGAACATCAAGAATGGAATCTCACCATAAAGGGATTTGGGGAGCAAATTAAGAAGATCCTAACATGGGGAAGACCGACATTGTTATTAGGAGGCGGTGGTTATGAACATCGTCAAGTCGCAAGGTGTTGGACTTATCTCACAAATATTGCACTTCAACAAAATACCGAATTTGATTTGATTCCAGAGCACGAACTATCAGATATCTACGAAGATGAGAACTACGAATTTTGGAACGTTCCTCCAAAAAATATGATTGATGAAAATACAGAACAATATATTAACGAACTGGCCAACACTATAAGCAAGAGGACTGAATCATGGTAAACGGTCTCCAAATTTGAAATCCCAATTTTGCACCCATCTTTCAGAACTTTTAGCAAGAGCTCCCTTTTTAACTTGTTCAAATAATGTTTCATCTTTGAGTAAAAGTTGAAGACTTTCAAACATCTCACTTGACGTCTTCACTGAAAGACCGTTCAATCTATCCGTCACCAATTCTGGTAATGCAGGGAAATCTAATGCTATGACCGGGATACCGCATCCAAACATATCAACGACTTTCATGGGTAGATCAATACCACTGGATGATGTATGTAACGAAATACCAACATCCGCAGTAGCTAAAATTCTTGGATAGTCTTCAGCTGTTAGCCAGGCGTTAATGACATTTATCTTTTTGAAATCAGCTGCTTGAACACTTTGTAGGAACTCATTCCTCATTGGGCCTTTCCCAGTAATGATGACTTTCAAGTTCGGCAATGATGCGTCTATATCATATTTTTTCAAGGCATCAATCAAGATATTGAAGTCTTCATCTGGTGTGAAGGAAGTGGAACTGACCAATATCTTATCTTTGTCAATATCAAAATTCTTGAACAATTCAACGTGCTTCTTGATCACCTGTTTCTTGGTGTTTAGATCAATAGGTCTAAACTGACTAGCAGCCTTATCATGTAGAACTATTATCTTTTTCTTGGAAACACCACACTGTTTAACCAAGAATGTTTTCATGGCTTCAGTAACTGTCAAATTGATATCAGAATATACCGCTAAGAATTTCTCATAAATCTTAGCACCCGTCACAAAGGGGTGATCTGGGCCCAACTTGATCTCTAAGATACTGTAGCCCAAGTTGTGCCAGTCTATTATTAGTCTTGTTCTTGTGACATATTTGTATGCTGTAGCAATGATTAATGTTGGGATTGAAGGAGGATTCTGTACTAATATGTAATTCGCTCCTCTGAGTGATAATAAAAGCTTGGAAATAAAAAATAATTGGCCCATCACTTTCAATGCTGCGAATATTACAAAAGGCAAATTGCTGGTATTATGAATCACCTTGATCTCATGGATATTAACATCCTCGTCTTCGATTAGGTCAATGGGTGGTTGTTCTTCCAAGTATCCGCATAGATCCACTGTATATCCTTTATTGGAAAAACTTCTGGCATGGTAGCACATTCTAGGCGAATGGCCCAAGTCACCCAAGACGAATATTATGATTCTCTTCTTTGTCGAAATATCACCATAGATGAACGGTAAGACAACGTAGGTTAAGAAAGGTAATGATAAATATAGCACAATCAAGTACCATACCCATTTTGGATAGTCTAGCCATTCTATAAATTCGACTGTTTTGGAGTAAATAACTCCTATTATTGGTACAGACTCAACCAACGACATTTCTGGTTGTACCTCGGACCGAAAATAAGGACACTCTTTTTCCTCAAATGATCAAAAGACAATGCTTTACGGAGTCTAATGTGTTTGATATATTATAGATTCGACATGATATATATATACTCGATCCGGTGTCACGATGTGAAAGAAATCGATCCGAACTAAAAACAGACTTGTGGTGTGCCTCTTACCAGATGTTGAAATGCTGTGCCATGGAAAACCAAAACATTTTTTTGAATTTCCTTTATATATATATTGTGGACAGGACTTGTTTACGATTCGACACGACAGCAAATAACATCAACAGAAACAGCATCAACGATGGTAAGTTTGGTTAAAGGAGGTTAATACAACGAATTCCAAGACCGGAAAACACTACAGTGCTTGTTGGGCTTGTGTGGTGAAGAATAGGCTGATGGCCAACTCCAGCGCCCTGATCTGTTACACGTACCCATTCCGTGGTGATTTGGATGGCGTTGTGATATGGATGACAGGTTATGGGAATTCAAGTTCACACTCACCTTCTGGATTTGATCAAATATATTGGATATGTCACTAACCCTAGTGTATAGGCTACTGAAAAACTGACTGAGCAACAAATTGCAGAATTCAAAGAAGCTTTTGCTCTTTTCGATAAAGATCAAGATGGTCGTATCTCAGGTACTGAATTATCAACAGTGATGAGATCTTTAGGTTTTTGCCCTTCCGAATCAGAAGTCACAGACATGATGAACGAGATAGATGTCAATGGTGATCACCAAATTGAATTCAGTGAATTCTTAGCTTTGATGAGCAGGTAGGTACCAACCTTTCCGATACAGCCTAGGAGCATATGAAACTAATAATACAATCACAGACAATTAAAGACAAACGACCATGAACAAGAATTGATAGAGGCTTTCAAAGTATTTGACAAAGTAAGTCACTTAATGATCTTTTGGAAATTTGGAATTGAAACTAACGAATGAATAGGATGGTGATGGATTAATCTCTACTGCTGAATTAAAGCATGTCTTAACTTCAATTGGTGAAAAATTATCAGATGAAGAAGTTGATCAAATGATCGAAGAAGTGAGCAACGGTTCTGGTGAAATCAACATTAAACAATTCGTCTCCATATTGGGAGTTTAAATTGTTCATTAGATTGCATCTTTTTTAACTTTTTTTTTTGCAGCTATGCCTTTATTGTTATCTTACGTCTCACTTTTTTCTATGCACCATCAAATACCACCATCAATAACAGGTTCTAGATAAGGAGTTCACTATCGCTTATGAGTTTACTAATTGAGTGACTTTTGTTTAGATATTACGCCTACATGTGAATGTTATTCAAGTACTGATAAATATCAAAATCGTAGACACAACATTTGGTAGTTATACAGGTATGCACTAATGTCTCACGAAACGATCGTCTTCTTTAGGGACAGCATTTTTTAAATATCTCCTGAATGGATTATCCTCTGGATCATCTTCTTCGTCTTTTGTCCCACCGAGGTCTTGTTTTGTCACGTTACTATTAGTCTTGACAGGAACTGTCTCATCGTCATTTTTACGGGGCAGTTCCGATATAACTGATGAGAAATTACCAGCCGCTGCATGATTTGTTTGGAAAGATGGCTTTTTTGTTGGAACTGCCGGTTTGGCAGCTTTTTTTCCAGAAACTGATATTTGTGGTTTATTTGCAGAGATTGGAGGTGGTGTTTTCTTTTCAACAGATATTCCTGATGGTTTCGGAGCTACTGGTGGTGGTGTTTTCTTCAGTCCCTCAGGTTTTGGCTTCAGTGTAGGAGGTTGCTTTTTTGGTCTACCTTCTGCAATAGCTTGAGAATTCACAGGTGGTGGTAGTGCAAAGGCTGAAATATCACTTCCAGTACGTGTAGGAGGAGCTGGAGGTTTATAGCTTGAAGCTGATGTGGATGGAACGTTATGCATTGGTTGTTCATCTTGTGGTTTTCTAAAAGGTTTTGGAGGTGGAGCAAAAGTTCTTGGAGCTGTAGCTTGTTGTGGTGTAGAGCTAACACTTGATTGATGTCCAGGTGCTGTAGTTGTAGTATATGGAGGAGGTGGAACTCCGGACGATTCCTCACTTTCTGAAACATCACCGGAAGAGACAGCTGAGCTTCTTGGAGGAGGTAATGGCACAGCACTAGATCTTGGTGGAGGAGCTGGTGATTGAGTAGATGAGCGTAGAGAAGCGGCTGAGGAATTATTTGGTTGTGAGAAGGGTGTATGAGAAGGTGTACTTTTAGTTGTTGGTGTTGAAGCAAGCTTGTTTTGATCAGGTAAAACAGCCCCGCGAGGTTTTGGTGGTGGTGCAAACTTGACATCAATCTTATAATCATAAGCTCCAGAAATACCAGATTTGGTTTCTTCCCCTTTCTCGTTCATAGCAGAGTGTGTGGTATTTCCCGTGTCTACCTTCTTGATTGCCACTACTGATGATCCACCGGTGCTTGTAGCTGCTAACTTAGATGTGTCACCTATGTTTGACGAGTTTGGTGTTGATATTAGACCAACATGTTTTGGTGGAACCGGAAGCTTCGAAAGATCTGGTGAATTAATCTGCTTATTGGCATCAATTTCTGCTACTTCGACATTCTGGGCGATCCCTTGTGCGTTATTGATATGAGTACCAACAGTATTCTGTTCGGGGAGAGGCTGGTACTGCTGAATTACCTGGGGAGATGGTGGTTGGTTCTGGTTCAAGGAAAGAGATTGCATCTGTGAAGTTGGTTGCTCAGCTGCAGTGGTACCATTGAGTGGTCCCTCTCCTGTAGATGCTTGTGGTGGTGGTGGTGGTGCAACGGCTGCCCTGTTATAAGTTCTTGGACCGACTGCTGGAGGAGGTGGTCCTGTCTGTGACGCTGGCTCACTTGTTGGTAATTCTGTCACATTCATGGTAGGTTGTTCAGCTACTGCACCTTTGTAGTATGGATTCTTAAAATCTAACAAAGCCGGAGCAGCTTTAATGGCTGCTGTCTGAATTGAGTTTTGTAAAGAGCTCTGTTGTTGAGGTTGCTGCGCAGTCTGATCACTGTTGGCAGGCTGATTATATTGGTACTGAGTGAAAGCATTTTGCGCAGCTTGTATATAATTAGGCTGACCAGAAGTCTGCTGATTTTCTTGGGTAGCTCCATTAGTCTGACCATACTGATTTTGTTGACCTGAAAGTGTTGCCTTTATACCTTGAGATATTTGATGTTGAATGTTTTGTTGAAAGGCATCCTGTGCTTGTTTTTCCTGTTGTGATTGTTGATTCGCCTGGTTTGGGTTGGCTGCATTTGGCTCTACTTGGAAAGATCGTGAAAATTGGGTCTGGAGGGAATTTTGAAGAGATTGCTGAAATGGTATTTGTGAATTCTGTTGATTATAAAGTTCGCCTGTTGTAGTAGCAGAAGTTTGAGCCGGCTGTTGAAGTTGCTGTGATGATATTGGAGCTCCAGTTCTTGGAGGTACCCCAGGGACAGCTCTAGCTTGCGAAGTGGCTTGCACAGCATATTGTTGAGGTTGCACGTTCTGTTGAGTAGGTACAGTAAATCCTTGAGCTTGAGGTTGTACTTGAGCAATTGGCTGACTCTGCCCTGCAACAGCTGGGGCAAGGTGTGGAGGCAGTTGGGGCTGTTGCAAGCTTGGATCAACAATTCCCTGAGGCGCTGCCAACGTTTGGGTTGGTGGTGTTCTTGATTTGCTGGTATACTGCCCTTGTCCTGGTTTCAGTGGAGGAGGTGGGAGATTATCCACTTTTGGCAAAGCATTCAGTGGTCTTGCTTCTCCAAAGTTTGGCGAATCTCCTAGTTTCGTTGTTAGTATATTTGTTTTTCGATGATGTGTATTCTAAACTCTAACATACCTCCTGAATTCCCTTGCTGGTTTGAATTGGTAGTTCTCTGGTTTTTGGCAGCTTGGTAACCAGTCTTTCCAACAAACTTGGCCCCTTTATATCCATATTTTCCAGTGGTCACAGCTACAGTCTTTGCACCACTCATGATACTTTCCTTATTGTTATCCCAAAAGTTACTCATTGTAGGCTCCTATTAATAGTCCAGTGGTTGATATTGGAGGTTTATTTGACGACTTGTTAAGCGTCTTCGCAATTTTGAAGTATTGAGTGTGACAGATTTTGCAGCTGAAAATCAAATAATAGCTGGCTTTAAAAAATAGTAGTGATTATAGCTCTCTTTTGTTCAGAGAAATAGTCTCTATTTAAACTTCAAAAGGTTTTCTGTCAAAATTGTGAATGCAAAACACCGCGAACGTATTCTGTGCTATTCCCAAAAATCGAATTGCCGGCTTGTTTACTTTCCTCAGTAAACGCGTCTGTACAATTGAAAAAAAGTAGTGGTCTGAATAAAAGACAGAAATCAAGGCAATGTCCATATTTGACAGCAATCTAAGACTTTTCAAGTCCACGGGCACCGACAATGATTTTGGCTCTGAAATGTTTCTACAAGAATTAAGGGCCATGGTCGTTGTAATATTAGCGGAGTCTCACGACGATTTGATCATCTCTTCAGATTTATCGTCATACTCGGTGGAAGAACTGCAGCGGGCCACCACTATATCACATGAGAAGGATATAGAGACTCTTGATGGTGAACGCTACGAGATTAGTTCCATTATGATATCTTTTCCAAACAATATAATAAGGAAACAGGCAATTACATTCATAAGGACAGTTGAAAATTCCAAGAAGACATATAATACATTGATACTGACCAGGGGTACAGGAAAGCTAGTAAATTTAGTGCTTCAATGGATTAAGTCATCAACTGGTATATTTGTCAAACCTTTGAAATTTGACTCCACATTCCTGCTAGACTGTATGAATATTGTGATCAGTGGACTTCAAAATGACATGAACAGACTGGGGGACCTTGAACTATCATTTGGAGTGAAGACACAAAAAGGCAATTTATCACACATGTCAATTGAGATTCCACACAAAGAGATATTAAAATTTGCCAAGGAAACTAATGATGGAAGTTTGAAAGATGCAATTTACGAGTTCTTATTAGACTCTACTTCAATAGACTTTACAAAGTTCGATCTCGTAAGGTTCAAGTGCAATTTTCTATATATAACCAAAGATGGTAAACTGAAGTTTTTCAAGGGTATGCCTAGGGCAGGTGCTACAGATATCATTGGGTTCACGGCATGGGTTTTTGTTAAGAAAATATACGAGATACTATAAAATAGTTTGAAACCGGCCCAACTTGACTAAATAAATAACGCAGTTCTATTTGTTTGGTGAGATCACATAATACTCAGCCCCAAGGAATTGACGAAGCTGCTTTCTATTTGAACCTTCCACAAAAGAATAATCTGGAAGCTCAGAAGCCAATGTATCAAGCTTCTGTTTCAATTCTGCCTTCTTCTCATCCGGTAGATCTGTGATATAGCTTCTCGATAACCAATAATCAAAAATTAGATCGGTATCAAATTTCTCAAACCTGTAGATGAAAAAATTTTTGGCGTCACTCACATCAAAAATATCTTGATCTTCAAAAGCTTTTCTCCACTCACCTTTTCTATACTGTGGAACTCCGCTATCATAAGATTGGGCTAAAAAAGCCAGTCTTTCCCACCCATCTTTTGCCTTCAATTCATCATCTGATAGACCCAAATCTTTACCTGATAACTTAAGACTCTTATTGTTTTCAATAGAGTCAAAATTCCAAATTAAGCCTAATTTACCAGAAGGTTTTAACACTCTGCGTATTTCCTTAAGGGAATCCTTGTCTGCAAACCAATGGAACCCTTGAGCAATAATCACAGAGTCAACCGAACTATCGTCTAATGGTATGTCATAACTTGATCCTAACCTAGCGTCAGTTTCTGGGAAATTCTTTTGGAAACTTTCAATCATACCAGAGGACGGCTCTACGATTTTCAAATTGTTCGTCTTCCAACCCGCTGCAATCAATTTTTTTGTAAATTTACCTGTACCAGCAGCCAATTCCAAAATCTGTTTCTCGTTATTGTATTTAACCAGGTCTCCTTGTTTACTATCAACTAATCCAAGATCACCAAGAAAGCTCGTGACAAATTTTGGTTCAAAATCGGGTCTAACCTTGTCATAAAGAGTATGATTTGAGTTGAAAGAACTAAGGGAGGTTGGATGCACAGTGCTTTTCGTCGAAGATGACATTTTTTGTAAAATGAAAGGTTGACTTCTTATATGTCTTAAGAATTGTCTTGTGGATTGAGTGGCCATGGAGTCGTAGAAGTAGGGTTTGTTTTAGAGGGTGGGTTGGTGTAAATTAAACTACATTCCTTCAGCGTGGGTGAGCTTGACTCCACTCTTTTAAGTCAGAAGCCACAAACCTCTGTAACTCAGCAAACGCGATCTCGGACTTGTTTTGATTTGAAGATTTATAACGAAGAATCGGGAACAACGAGGTTTGTTGATGAATGTGAAGCTTCGAAAATCTACAAGTGACATGTGTCAGTTGAGGTTGACAATCGATAGGTATTCGTAGATCAGGATGACTTCAAGTATCCAACTTTGTGCCACTCGTTATTCTCGGCTTAAAGACGTTGAGGTTCTCTATTGTCCACAATCCAGGCCCGAGACTTCATGTCCATAGGAATTCTGCCCTAAACAAATAACTTCTAGACCGTGACTTGTGACGCGACGCGACCTCGAGGTTCAAGAACCAGAATATTTTCAATTTAGGATGATAACTACATCTCAAGTGCTAGCTAGTATGATGTATCTACCGGTAACGTAACAGGTGCCAGATATTGATCTAGCTTCATGCAATCCTGTCGACTAAAGAATGACGCCTTTGTTCAGCTACATATGCTGTATTGCAAAGATAGGTTTGGTTGGGGATTACAAAATAAATACCACGGTTTTCAACAATATTGAAAACAGTATCAGTCACCAACTTAGAGTGAGACACCATAAAAATAGTAGAGGTTCGTCGGCGCCCAAGAGTCAATAGCTGTGTATCAAATCTGTTCGAGAAGATAGACTTCTCTTACACACTGTAATTCCTTCACGGGGCTAGTCAGTGTATTTGGCCGTGAAATCAAATGATACTAAGTAGTAAGGCCTTCTAGCCTGCTGAGACCTGCAATTTGTATACGTCTACGGTCTACCATTTCAACCTTCGCGGACGTTGGCTCCCTACTGTTCAGCTGCTGATATATAATTTATAATCGCAAATATGTATGTGAAGACTAATTAGGGCCCTTCACAGACCATGCTACCATATTAATCTACAACTCTATATTATTTTTGAGCTCTATATATAATTTCCTAAAACAAATAAGCACTTAAGTTCCAGACTGTTAGGTAACTCAGCTATGGTTAATGGTAGCACCTTCCTCTCTACCTCCTTCAAGTAACTGAAAAAAACCAGTAAGTACGTTTAGGCTTTAGCCCGAAACTGGTCAATGATTGAAAGATACTTAACAAACTCCTCACTGGTCTTGCCATTGGCCATAACCTTAAAGATGTATTTTTTAGACAATGCCGATCAGCACCTCACTATAATCTGGAAAGGACTTACAATTATACATCAGTCATCAAAACCACTCAAACACCGGAGATACGATAAGTGGTCCCTTCGAGAGAATCATACCATATTGATAACAAACGCCCAGAAGAATGCAACAATTCTATCCAATCATTTCATCAGCAATAAATTTAACACAAGACTAAACAAGTTTTAATACCCCCTAAACCAAGCACCAAATCTCTCCCAAGGTCTGTTCCCTTTTAAGTTCAGAACACTACAGTAACCATTTCCCTTTGGAGCTTTGACTGGCATGAAATCTGCAACAGCTATGCATTGAAATACATAGTAACCACATCAACTCCTCTTCAAAAGGGTTTATTTTACAGTAAAAAGAAATATTGTGCGCCCGTTTTGTCTTTCGTACAATTTATGAATAGTGGAGCCAGAGTTGGGATGTGAAAATGAACCATACTCGTTAGAGACCCTCAATTATACTGACCAGTAGAGCCGATGGAAGAGTTCATTTGGCTCTAGCTTCATTTGGTCATTTCATACCTTCTTCAACAATGGTTTAT
Organism: Hansenula sp. yHMH451; assembly: GCA_030571095.1. NCBI lineage: Eukaryota > Fungi > Ascomycota > Saccharomycetes > Phaffomycetales > Wickerhamomycetaceae > Hansenula > Hansenula sp. yHMH451. The sequence continues at coordinate 142,892 of JAJLXE010000005.1, forward strand.
GAAATAGTTTGAAGCGCGTTTCCAATTATATACCCTTATTTTCTACTTATTCATCGACACCTTCTTATTCATTCATATACATATTCACAAACCGTGTTCTCACTAAACCAACAGAATCAAAATACTCAAAAATGGTACGTTCAGGCTCGTTTAACGTGACTGGCTTGAAATTAGTGATTATATTGATACTTTTCTTTGTGAATCACGTCCTATCGGATGTATCCCCATCAAAACCAATTAAAGGAAGTGAGTTCACAGTATCTTCGGGAAGAGCTGTGGTCACTGTTTCATGGATAGAGTCTAACGCCATACCAAAGTTGACTGATATAACAGCATATACTTTTGTCTTATGTTCTGGTCCAAATAATGAAATTCATCCTGTTTCCACTCTGGCAAAAGCTGTTAGCCCAAACAGCGTTGATGATAATACAATTGAATTAGAAATAGATTCTTCTTTAGGTAAAGATGGACAATATTATATTCAGATTTATTCACAAACTGATAATGGGTTCACAATCAATTATACAAAGAGATTCAAATTATCAGGAATGACAGGTACTTATCAACCAAGTGTTGGTTCTGTATCTGATCCTCCACCAGGTCAAACATCAATGGCAGGTGATGATGGTGTTATGGTGGAGACTGATTCTCGTTCATTCACTATTGCATACCTATTACAAACAGGTAGAACAAGATTTGCACCAATGCAATTACAACCAGGAACCACCATTACAAGAGATAAAACAAACTGGAAAAGACAACATGAAACGAGTGCTGTCACATTTTTCACTGCCCTTAGGTCATCGCCATCTGTTTACTCTACTATAACACAAGGTTGGTCTTATACAAGATCATCTGCCGTTAACTATGCCAGTGTGGCATTATTCCCTTCGCAAAATGGAGGCTGGTATCACCCATCCGAACGACTATTAACGGCTACGTTTACATCCCCATCCCAATTGGCGACTGCCACTCCAACTTCATGATCAGTGTTTGACACATGAACTAAATCTTGAGTCTTTTTGAACCTTTTTGGAGACGCATTGATTTATCATTTTGTTTGGTATCTATTTTAAATATAAGGACGGTCTTTTTAATAACAATGTAACGATATTCACAACTAGAATTTACAAGAGCAAAGTTTTATCAGATCACACAACACTAATGTACATTCCTAGGGTCTTTTGGACCCATCGCTATATATAGACATTTAACCGGTTCATTATTTTCTTGAACGTTTGAAGTTACCACCTCTTCTGTTTTTAAAGCCATTGAATTTTCTCTTCTTTTGATTATTGTTGCCACCAAAATTTTCATTATTGGCCTTCATTTCCACGTAGGCTGGTTTACTCATGATCAAAAGCTCATTGTCGTTATATTTTGGCTTTTCAGCTAATTCAACAAATTTCTTTGCATCTTCTAATTCAGCAAATTCAACAAAGACGGATTCTTTGAACTTCTTGTTGTCATCTCTTCTTAATCTCACTTCGTTGACCTTACCATAAACACTGAAGAATTTTTCTAAATCATCTTGAGAGGTTGGTTTTTCTTCACCAAATCCTTTAGCGTAAACACTTCTTTGGAATCTGGATTGCTTATCGGAATCACTTGGGGGTAAGATTGGGTTTTTACGTTTGACCAATTCACCATTTTCTGAAACGACTAAGAAATCAGAGGTCTTTAAAGCATCAACAACAGCAGATAAAGGTCTGAATTTTTTCATTCTGTTAAATGAAGCAAGAGTGCTGATAGAGACCCAACCTTCTTCATTGGATTGAACAGTTCTCCACAAGAACTTATCTTTTGGTAAGTTTGAATCACTGAAATAGAATTCAACTTGTTTTAGTACTTCAGTTGGTTCAAATTCTGTTGCTTTTTCTTCTTCAGTAGTGATGGCGTCATCCTCTTTCTTCTGTTCTCCTTCTTTTGGAGTCTCTTCTGTCTTTTCTTCTACCTTAGCTGGTTCTTCTTCTTTTTCCTCAGACTTTTTTTCCTCTGTCTTTTCTTCAGACTTTTCTTCGGTAGCTGGAATAGGAGCTGAAGCTTCAGCAACTTCGGTCTTGCTAGAGACTTCTTCAGATGTTTCTGGAACTGATTCAACAGGTTTCACTTCTTTTTCTTCAGACATTCTGTGATATTGATTGATATGAATCGACCTCAAAATTCTGTTTTATATGCCATTAATCTGAAAATTTTGAATAATGTTTGAAAAAAAAATTGACCGATGACTTGTGATGAGGCACATTTTCGCGGAATAGCCCTACAATAAATAGTATTATATTCATAAATCCATATTATTCAGACCAGCAAGCTCCAATAACAATGAAAGTGGAAACTAACTCTCTCTCTCTTTAAGATGTGTCACATTTCAGAACCCAGAAATTGTTCCTCTTCATTAACGCCAGGACCTCTATGCCAGCAAACCAGTTTCTTCTGCCCTCGGATAGATGATTTGGAAGCCAGTCTATACACATGTTCGAATTGTTGAAGGTAGGATTTTGGCACATCAGTGTACTGGTAGTTCTGGTCCCCATCTTCAATATTTTTTGCTGATTTCGCCTTCATATTGAAGCACTTGTCCCAACTTGTAGTTATTATTGAACAGCCTAAACGATCTTTAGTGTTCTTCAAAATTGAAGCCAAAGCGGTATATTCTTGAGCACTCGTTCCTAGATTCTTGGTGCTCCAGTAGAAAACTGAAATGTTATCAATCAAAACCAACGAAATGGGCATATCGTCTAGCGATTCTGCTGAACCTTGAAAAAGGTCCGATTCAGGATCTCTTAAAGACTTAACAGCTTTCATTAACTCACCAAGTGAATTCATAGGCGGTACAATGATCAGTTTATCCTTTTGGTCAGGCCGTATCATTCTCTGGATCTTCTGAAGCCGTACTGTACCTTCTCTAAAGCTGTTCAGTAGATCAAATATTACAACAATCCCTGGCCCTTGTATATCTTGTGAGAAGCACTCATGCAAGATCTCTTCAATGTATTTGTTCCGAAATCCATTGGGTTGATCAACCAAATGGATAGTAGTGCACTCTCTTGTGTTGATAAAAGGGCATTGAATCTTATTGTTTACAGGAGATATAAACTTCAGTGGTTAGTCCAGTAATTCTTCCATTCTTATCAATGAAATCCTCAACTCACAGCACTCAGGTTGACAAACTTGATGTCATTTAAAAATTCCATCTAGCCCAGATCAGGAGAATGGAGAGCTTTTAGTGAAAAAACTGAGCTGATAAAAGAAGGATAATTAGCCAATAGCTGACCGATAGACGCTCGATGCTGCTTATGTTCCTGTTGTAGTTAGCTAGTGTGGTTCTCAAATTCCGAATCCTCGGTTTGGAAGTTTTCTTCGAAGGATCATCTTTTGTATTCTGTCAATTCTCACAGTTTTCCATCTTTTACATCCATTCTACTATATGATTTTTCGGTCTCCCGTATTTTTTGTGAAGTCTGCATTAAGGAAAGCTACAGAACTCTTGAGTAACGCAAGAATATTTTATCTCTCTATGGTATATAAGGTGCTTGTGTGAATTTATTCAAGAAGTTGTAAAGCGATAGACATGAAGCCAGGTATCAAGATATTGTCATTTAAATCACTGTTACCTTCTAAAATACCACTAAGTGTACATGTCATCAATAGTGCATGGAATGACTTATCAACGAAAAACCAACCGACGTATTTCAAAACCGAGCAGACAATATAAGTTGAAAGAATAAATGTGAGTGTACCCTCCACCGTTTTCTTTGAACGACCCCAGTAAATAGCCCCATAGTTCGAGCCGACGATTGAGGCCAATGAATCGCCAACACCCAAGACGACTAATCCAACTATTGAATCATTAAACAGGATTGGCAAAGTAATACCAAGAAATAAGTATATGTAAGAAACAATAATTGGACCCTTGTCATCTCTGAAGTCGGCAAATAATCTCAAATGATTGTCCAATAAGACACCGAACGGGTTCAACTTCAAATATCTAATTTGCTCCACTAACAAGAACAAGATTAACGAGCCAGATAAACTCACTTTAACAAACTCAGTATCAAGATATAACGGATACACCAAAAGACCAAGAACAAGAAAATGCCAGATCTTTCTTCTGAAATTTGGAGATAATTTAATTTTGTAATTGAAAATAGTTGGAATCAATAACAACAACGAAAACAACCAAATTGAGAGAATCTTTGTTCTTGATTCAGTAGCAGTAGCATATTTATAAATCCAAACAATCGAATTTTCTCCTAAGATTGGGTCTAGTTGGTATAAAGTCAACCCAACAAATGTCGTTGTCCATAGGGCTGTAATGATGATAGTTCTGAGAAGTGTATTTGAGGTGTATGCTCTTGTGATTAGATATAACAAAACCACTCCAGCAGTGAATGAAATAAATAATTTTTGCAAAAGGATGACATATAAAGCTTCTGATTTGATCAGATATAGATCCGTGATAAGGATACTAAATAAACCGACTTCGACTTCATCTAACGACTTATACTCAGATACACGACCCAATACATAGTTCACAGCAAAATGACCTAAAACCACCAATAAGTTGATTCGATGGTCTGAATGTTCTGTATTCGATCCCAATATCGATAGTTGCACAATCACTTTGGCAAAGCTAGGAAGTTTCAAGAGTGAGGTAGTCAATGCAACATTGTATAATAAAAGATCTCTATCAAGAACCAGTGCCAAAAACGATGGCAAAAACACCAAGTACACAATGTTCCATGATGGCAGAGACACTTCCTCTTTGGGATCTTTTTTACTAGCCTCTTCACTTTGAACTCTGTACGTTATAATGAGCGCAGAAATCAAAGCTAATATACCACAAGCAACACTAACCAACAAATTTGTTTGGGTCTCTTCCAAAAATGAATCCCAGTACTTGAAAACGGCTAGATTAGTCACAAATGCAATCACTGAGGTCTGAACGATTTTATCAGTAGTAGCATATTTGGATCCAACAGTACCTATCCATCTTAGTAACTGTTCCTGTGGTATTGGTGGAGGGTCTGTATGATGAGCTGTCGTTCCGAGATCTTCGTCCTCAACTTCTTCCATTTGTTTCTGCTTGTTTTCAGCAGCGAGTCTCTTACGCTCCCTTTGAGTGAGGGTAGAAGAGTTACTCTTGGATACCATGACTTTTCTGTGTCCTTCTGTACAGCTAATCACTAATCATTAATTTATTTGTTTGGCTTCAACTTTTGACGTATGTTTTTTTTCTGTCTCATCTATCGCGTTCGGATTTGCAAAATGATAACAGCAAAAAATGTGCCGAGAGTCAAGTCTTTAAAATGTGATAAAGACAGTACAATATATGATAAATATCTATCGTAAAATCGTATTAATAACAGCGCACGCTGAGAGATATTGGTATATAATATATAAAAAAAATCTTTTCTTTGATTACTTTTTGGGATACCTTGGTTAGCTGCGTTGGGATTCAGAGCTTTTACTCAATAGGCTTGTTCTTTCAACTGTAGCTCCTTGCTCATCTGTCACTACCTCTTCAGTGTCGTTTGGGAAAGTTTCATAATCTTCAACATGTGAAACACCAACAGAAGACAGACCAATTGTTTTTAGCTCTTGTAACATCAAGTCTCTGATTTTGGTTGAAAAAGTGCCTATATCCTCCTTTTTTAAATCTTTGGTAGGAATTGGCTCCAATACCTTGATAACAATTTCTCCAGCTTCGAAAGTGTTGGTGGTAGAGTCGAGTAATGGTGAAGTAACAGAGACTACCAATGGGATGATTGGAATCCCAGCTTGTTGTGCTAAGTGGAAAGCACCTTTTTTGAATGGTAATAACTCAGGAGTCTTGCAGTATGATCTGGTACCTTCTGGGAAGATGAATAGACCTCTCTTTTTCTCTCTCAAGTTATCCAACGCCCTATTCAATGTTTTCACTGATTTTTCTCTATTTGAGCGATCCAAGAAGAAAGTGCCACTCAAAGACATGAACCAGCCTAAGAATGGAATGTATTTTAATGATTTTTTTGAGGTAACAACACACCCTTTTGGGAAGACTCTTCCTAATATCAAGATATCTAGAGCACTCTGATGGTTAGATATTAAAATGGCTGGCAAGTTGTTCAAACGTTCTCCATTGATTAGTCTAATCTTGATCCCCAATAAGGAACTGAAAGTGTAGTAGAAGACTCTAGCAGTAGTCCATTGCGCAAGGTGACGCTTCCCAACAAGCGTCAAAGCGATAGAAGCCAACACCCCATACAAGGCACAGCCACCTAGTACGGTGGCAGCAAAGAAAGTCTTTGTGTAGAACTTGACTGATTTCAGAAAGCTCATGGTATAATCAGTTGGAAGCGAGAGTTGGCTGAAGACTTGTATAAAGGTTGAACAAAGAGTGAAGCCCATCCAGCTCAACCTGCTACCCAATTTTTTTAAGTTTTTTAGCTTCTCAACAAGAAGATTTACATTTTTGCACTGGCTGAAATGGCAGAGTTTGGGGGAATTCTGTATGTGACCTGTAGTAAACTCGCATTGGAAGGTAACAAATTACAGAAGGTCAATGGCGAGGCAATCAATTATTATCTTCTTTTTGGTGCTATTAGCTCTAGTACCAACTTTTTAAGAAATCGGTTCATTGTTTCAACCCCATTTAATGTGGAGTGGCAGTCTATTCACGTGACAATTAAAGATGCTGCTCTAACCAGGTATGTGCTCTGAAATCAGCGGCTGGTGGATGGCAAAGGAAGTATATAATTGAAGACTGATCTTCTAATTCTTCAATTGCCACTGGAAAAGGGGTAAAGCTGTTGGTTGTATATTATAGTGACATTGAGCTATATATCTACTACTTCACTGATCTTACAAGACAATCAACAACGGAGAGAAAATCTCAGACCGTGGTCTTGCACTGTATGATACCAGGCTGCTACTTTACTGATCACAAATCATGCCACAAAACATAAAGGCCCCAGTTCCTTTGAGAAATAAGGCCATTATAAACCTGGCGAACGACACCACTAAGCCTGTCAGACCTGTCTCAAGTTTAGACTCATCAACTCAGCCTAAGAAGCCTAGATTTGATAGAAAACAATTGACCCCAGATCCAACTGTTTTTGGTGTCAAACAGTCGGAAGATGTACAAAATTCTGAACATGATTTACTCACCATGAGATTGAAGCATTATGGCTTGGACTATCCCGAGACTTATGAAGAATATCTGAAAGTTTCCACTGATAAGAATTCGAAATTTTATGCAAGAGAAGAAGCTAGAAAGCTGGATTTGAAAAAACTATTACCTTATTCCACCGAGTCACACAAAGACCAAGCCAAGTATTTGACCCAAATTTTGGTTCATCTATATATTGCCATTAAATCGTTGGACTTGGAAGGACTTGTTAGCATCTCAACTAAAGATTTGGCCTCTGTTAAAAATGATATTGAACTTGCCCTGGATACCGACTTATACAATACAGATCTCTCATTCGATTACGAAAACGATGACGACCAAGATAATGGTGATGATGAAGACGAAGATGGGAAATCTTCAGGTGTGATTGGTAAAATTTTACCACGATCGGCTACTATAATTAGTGTCAATCACTGGACAAATGAGTTGAAGACTTGTTTGAAGGCAAAGTTTGATATTCCGTTGAAATTAAGAGCATCTTTGGCAAAAGTTTATTTTTATTTAAGTGTTGCAAAAGGTCAATCAATAAATTCACAATTGTTCATTGATGTTTTCGTTAAGTTAACTTACAAATACAGAGATCAATTAAGAGAAGACAATCTCTTGGTTTTGAACCACAAACCGTTACTAGAATTGATTGTGGATTTCTTCCCAGATGTTGATCCTACCTATGATATTTATAACCCAACAACAAATGAAGCTGATAAGAAAGTTTTCAACTCTACTATGAGACTTGCATTGAATTCAAACTATTTTTTCCATCCAAAAGCTATGCGTGAAATTTATGATTTCACGCTATCCAGATTTTCAATTCCTACTGCATTTTTGAGTTTGACAATTCTATGCAATACTCTTCCGATCTTTATCACAGAGGAAGAATCTATTCTGGATTACATTTCTTCCTTATTTTACTTCTGGTCAAATAACACTTCAATCAAGGCACTGGATGTAAACATTATTGATTTGTTAGGACGTGTTTCACGAACTGTCTATTCACAAGTGGCAAAAGGTGGATCTAAGGCACAGCTAGGTGATTTTGGGGTTTTCTCTGAAGTACAAATTGATTTTATCTTCAACAAAATCCAAAACAATTTAAGGAACGATTTCAAGGTCTCCACATTTTACGGTCTTGCCAGAATTCTTGTCTTTTCTATTAACAACAAAAACTTTGACAAATTTTATCAAAAACTCAGCATTCTGTTGAAATCAATTGAAACGTTTGCACATCCTTCAAATACTGGTCCTTGGTCTGTTTTGATTGCAAGATTCTGTCACAGGTTTATCAAACAATATCATAAGAGACACATGCTTGAAAAAAATGAGGACACTGAACTCCCTGGGGATATCAAGTTAACAAGGGATATAAATGCAAGGATTATCGATTTGTTTAGAGAAGTCGTTTTGCTTGGTTCTCAGGCTAAAAAGGATACCATCTGCAACTATTATGTAGCATCTTTGGGTTATCTTACAGATTTAGATGCTACCAACAAATTCATTTTGGTTAATCAAGTGTTAATTGATCTATATGATTCGCTAACTGATCAATTTATTAACTCTAGTCATAGAATCATTGTCTCGTTAAAGCAGTACACTGAAGTTTCCAGATTCATGATACATGACGAAGTCTACAGAATCCACACGACCAACTTATTGTCTCTATTGATGAGCAAGATCGGTAACAATGATTTGAACTTAACCAATAATGTCTTTAACACATTGGTCACAGTTGGATCACTCGTGCCATTTAAGGATCTTTCCACAGAAGATGACTACGTATCATTCGAGTCTAGTACTCTTGGGTTTATCCAAGATCATTTGAACTTTCTTAAAGAGAACCCACTCGAAGAGTTCAGCCCCGATGATGAGACGGTGCGCAATGCTTTCATTGGATCCACAAAAATCTTCAAGGAACTTGTGAAAACATTTGTTGATAAATTATTTTTGCTTTTAGAGGCAGATTTGAACGAAAGATTGGTTTTCAAGATTACGCAATCTCTACTGATTCTCTCACAGTCATTATCACCTGAAATCTTCGAATATTTTGTCAGCGTTCTTGACGATAAATTCGATAACGGCGATTTCCATGACTTAGAGCTGAACGACAATGAGGCCCTGTTGTCTAATATTTATGCTACTATAGTCAAATATGACACATCTCGTTTTGACAAGTATTTCGACCTTTTGAATGGTCTGATTAGAGAACAAATTGAACAAGGTGCTGGGTCTATCAGAAACAATACAAGTAAGATTCTTGGTGGTGATAAAAAACTTGTTGTCTATCTTGCTCTTTTAGCAGAAATTTTGAGTGTATCCAATAGCAACGTCTTACAGCATAAAGAGAGCTTTTTGGAATTGACTAAACTCTTATATGAAAAAATTTCAAATCCATCACTTCATGGTTTAGCATCTAACGTTATTCATAAGACTTTATCAAATATCACAACAATCAAACTTATTGATAACAGTTTGTTTAGAAAGAATGGAGCTATCAACTACGAAGAATACTGGGGTGGTAAGCAGTTTGATGAGGATCGATTTGATCCTAAAAACTTGGATTTCAAATGGTATCTTCCAGGAAATGAAGAAGTGTCTTTTGCAGTTGAACTTTTTGAAACTGTTACTGTTGAAACGTTGGTTAAGTTGGAAGAATTGACCAAGGATCAAGATTCAACTGGACTCGCATTCTCTGATGAATTTACAAAAAACCTTCTTTACATCAGCAGCTCTTTATCTGGAAGTAGTATCCTGTTTGACCCTGACTATAATAATGATCATAGTGATAAAACTGATACGTTCACCTCCACCTCATTGCAAAGAAAACTGATGATTCTGAAATCTTTAAGAGCCTCAAGAACAGATGACAGAGAATTCAACATGGATATTGAAGAAATTACAAAGTATCACGAAGGTGTTGATCTTGTCTCTGAAAATCCAACAATCAATGATAACGAGAAAGGTGATGTCAAGGAAGACTTCAATGGTGTTGTCAATGGCGTTGCTTATGATGTCGAGGGTATAAACATCGAGGATGAGGTCCCAAGCTCTAGACTACTGACTCCGATGGCACAACATGATAGTGATTTAACATCCATCATGAACTCATCTGTTGCTTTCAGAGAACTGAAGATCTACAATTGTAATTACTTCTTTGGGTCTAATTCGTTGGAAAAAAGAACCTATACTAACTATTCTCATATCCATTACTTGAGATCCTTAGTTGGACATGGTTTACATAAAATTTATGAATACCTAAAAAATAGCCATACTGACAACATTCACTTATTCCAGGCTTTGTTACATACTTTGGAGGCATATTTCTGTGATGTGGGTAAATTGTCTACTATTGACTTCGAAGATGAATTATTTATTGATTATACATTTTTGAAAAGGGTTCAGTCTATTGGTAACTACTCGAAACCATTCACTAGATCTTGTCTTGGTGCCAGAATTGAAAAATATCATCGCCAAAGAGTTATCCTCCACTCAACAAACAGATTTCAGACTAAACTTGATAAAATTTTGCTGGGAGACATTACAGAGCTCTCTACATCTGCTTATGCCAACATTTATCAACCAGGGCAAATGACAATGATAGAGACCATGAAAAAGCTTATTGGATCTTACAATTTCATTTTAAATCTTGTCATTGAAAACATTGAAAAGTCTATGCATGAGAAAGACTACAAAAGGGTTGAAGCAGGGCTCAGAATTTTCAGACTCAAGAAAATCCACAATAAGCTATTATCTGACTATGTTCATATTGGTAAGGTAACGGATATCTTATCTCGTTGTTTGAATATAGATAACTTCGAAATCAATATTTTGGCTCAAAAAGGGTTCAATGATTTTTCAAATTCAATAAGGATTCCTTCCGCTATTGCCATTCTCGAGGGTGATGAGATTGACTCTGCTATTAGGCCACCAGACAGGTGCATTGATTTGGAAATTCAAGCTGTGAAGACCGCTAAAGATTCCAAAAGAAAATATTACATGAGTAAGATTGATGATCTTCAAGAATTTTTGATCAAAGCAGAATCGGAAAACCACCATTGGAAACTCTCGCTTTTATATTTGAAATTTTTGACTAACATTCAAAACTATTACGAAGTTCCTTTGAAAAAAAACGTTCTCGAGCTATTAATTTTGAAATCGCAACACAATCACCCTGCGCTAGTTCGTCTCTGTATAAGAGCATCAACCAAGTTGTTCGATAAAATTGTCAGGTTTGCTATCTTCAAATATGATTTACTGAACACTTTCAATAATAAATATGCAAGGGAAGGTATGATTAAGGTTGACACAAAGTATGGTTTTTCTCAGAAATTCTCTCAGGAGATGAATAACTTTGAGTCCCCAAACTACTTTATCGATGGTCGAGCATTCAAGGGGTGGTTATTCTGGAGCAACCATATTCAAGCTATTGATTCGACCAAAGCTGCTATTGATGTTGAGTTTAGTCAGGAAGATCAGGAGAGCTTAAAGCTGTTTGGCTCATTAGTAACCAAGGAGTGGGTGAGTTCGATTATCAAAACTTTGATGCAAGATAATGAGACAAAGGGGGTTTTCCAAAGTGTTGACGTGTTTTTGTTCTCGACAGTTGTTCACTTGATTTCACTGGGCTTCACTAAGGTCAAGTATCAGGAGCTCCTCCATTTGATCATCGAGAACTACGAGAAAGATGAGAAGGCATCGGTAATTGTTGTTGCAGAGATCATTTGTGGGCTATTAGTTGCAACTAATCATACTACATTGGAAGACATCCAGGCCAGAGATAGTTTCTTAGGTCCATTCTTAGATCTAGTTCTGAGTAATGATTTAGCTCCAGATACAGCAAGTGTTTGGAACATTGTCTTTTGGTGGATCCCATCAAGAATTGATGTCAGAAGGGTACCAATTCTTGCGTCGAATGTTCAAAAGCTTGAATCCATTATTGATGCTGGCTCTGATTTGGCTTTTATACAGTCTGCCAGAATCAATTTTGCTAAATCATACTTGGCAAGTTTGGGATGGAGATTCAATGATGCTGAGAGAGTGTTCGACAAGTTACTTTTTGAGCACCCGTATCAATTGGTCAGAGATCAAATTGGAGGGTTGGTCGCAACTTTGGCATTCACCATTTTCAGAGAGTCTTATGACAATTCCGATGGCTTCCTAAAAGCACAGCAAAAGAATGAGCTAGGGCTGTTGACTTACGAAACACCTAAGTCTTTTGATGATAGAATTAAAAAGCTATTTGCCCATGCAGAAGAATTAAGAATTAAAGCACTAGATCTATCTGTCCAGGAAGCTCTAAAATCTGACTATTTCTATATCTCATCCACAATTTTAAGGTGGTTAGAAGATGCTTTGAATGGTGTGTTTTCTATAGCTTTGTCACCACTTGTCAGAGATATCATTACTCCGTTTTTATCTAAGCTTGAGAGCAATAGGGAACTTTGTAAACTTGCTGGTATCAATCCTGGTTATGTCTATCACCATCTTGCTGATATCTCTTACAGACCCGAAACACTACCTCAAATAGTTGAGGTTACTGAAAGAAACTATTCTACAATCCATCAGATTTTGCTTCAGTTGTCATTTATCGAGACATTCTTCTCCCGCCAACTATTACTACTTGATGACTCTCAAAAATTCCAGCTTCTTTCCCGTGTTGATGAGTTGTTATTTCACAAATCTGTCGAGGTAAGAACGAAAGCAGCAAGTGTACTTTCTGGTCTAATACATAGCTCGCTAGGGTTTGAAGGTGTTCAGCAGTTTACAGAACGCTATGTGAAGTCATTAAACAAGAAAAAGGCAAATAATTTCAAAAAGCTCGGCTCGGAAGAAATCATCAAGCTTCATGGAAGCACAATAGGGTTAGGTGCCTTAATATCAGCTTATCCATATGTTTCACCGCCACCAAAGTGGCTGCCAGCACAAATATCAATCCTAGCTAGGGCCTCTTCTTATCCTGGTATTATTGGTAAGTCTGCAAAGGAAATTTTGAGTACATTCAAAAAGATAAGATCTGACACATGGCACGTTGATCGATTATTTTTCACAGAGGATCAACTTGAAGACTTGGAGGGTGTTCTTTGGAGTAGTTATTTTGCATAAGAGGATGCTACATTGTATACTAGATACGCTTTCGTTTATCAAAAACAATTATATTGAATAGATGTTTGCTTATTACACTTTGCTACGACTGTATTGTAAAGATCAGATGTCTAGAGATACTACTAGTAAGTTCTGAGATTCTTTAATTAACAATATACAACGCATCTATTGCCCCTAAGCACGAGTGGTCTTTCTTCTTTGGTTATTTCTCTTATCCATACCATTTAAAGCACCAGAAATGGTACCAGGTGCACTGGCTAAGGCACCTGTGACAGGGGCAAATTTGAAGTTCTGATTACGTTTGTTATGGTGGACTTGATGTTGGTCGTTGCCTGAGTTATGACCACTATAAGAATAGCCTTGTTGTTGTTGATGACCACCAGCCAAACGTTCATTACGATCTGACAATGAAGTAGCTCTGTCAGCTAAGCTCAATGCTAATTCTTGTAATCTGTTCAATTCAACACCTTTAGTGAAAACGACCGATTTGGAAACTTGGTCTAGGCCAGCAGCAATTTCTTCATTGAAAATCATTTTTGATAAAACGGCTGAAACTTTGCTTTCTGGAAGTTCAAAAATTTGTGATAGCTTAGCAATTGAAAGTTTGGAATAGAATGATTTAAATTGGAAAACATATGTTCTTAGGCCTTCGACTTGAAGCTTTTGTTTGATTAGAGCTCTGATCTTGTCAGACTCTGGGAACAAGTTCCAGATTTTGATTGAGGCTAACAACTCAGAAGCCTTTTGCCATTGACCGGCTTGTAAAGCTTTAGCAGCAGTCATAACGTAATCTTTGGTGTTTTCCGGTGGACCTTGAAAAGTTTGTTTCTCGTGATATTCTAATGTACGACGGAAGGATTTGGCTTGTAGTCTCTTCTTAGCATCAACAGATGTACCTAATTGGGCATATTGTGGAATTTCAATCAATAAAGAACTGGTCAAAAACACAGTTTCTAACAATTCTAAATTAATATGAGTATGGAAAGGTAACAAACGCTGTTTGTCAGCAACAGTATTTTGACTGCTGTATCTTTGAGCACCTTGACCCAATAATTCTTTGTGACGTGGGGAAGTAGCAATTTCTTGCAAAGTTTGATTGGCTTCTTGGATCAAACCATTTCTGAAAGCACATAGACCAAGCTGAACTAAGGCTCTGTTAAACAATATTTGAACCGATGGATCTGATGTATGAATAGAGGATTGCAAATGAGAGATCAAGAACATATCCCTAGCTTTAAAATATTGGTTGTTAAATGCATAGAAGTAGATGTGAGAAAGCATGGCACGTTTACGGTAGACAGCATTGGTTTGTCTATATAATATTGATGCCAATGAATCCAATAAGGAGTCGATATAGGACTCATCATCACTGTATGGCAAGATGTATGATTCTTGGGTAACGGACTCAACTGATTCCCAAGCAGAAATTTCACTTTGTTTGATCAATGCAGCTGGTTTGAAATAAATGTGATCGAGTCTTCTTGAAACAACTCTGGCAATTTGGTCACCTTTAGCAGAAACAAGTTCTTTTTCAGGAATGATAAATTCAGAGTATAATTGAGCGCGGATGATCGTGTTGTAAAGTACTTGCTCGTCTTTTAGACGGTCAATATATTCGGTTGTATGTGGGTCAATAACTTGTAGGGAACGGGTGAACTCATCATCTAATCTCTCAACAAATGAAACGACAGAACCTAAAATCTCACGGACCCCTTCACTATTTGGAGTTGGTTCATTTTCAATATCATCAGAAGCCTCAGCCGTCTCAGAAACACGGTACAGAGTTTTGTTCACTTCCAAAATTTTAAACAAACTATTGATGTCCTTAGCAGCAGCTTTCCATTGATCAATGGCTAAATATGATAAGTTAGCGAAACCGTCCAATCTGTATGGGATCAACATCAGATGGGAAATAATGGATTGATATGGTGTGGCAGCTTCTTCAATCAAGCTTTCTAGAATGGTAACTTGTTCACGAACATCAACGTTCTTTTTACCTCTTGAATCTGCAACGGAACGTAGAGTCTTGAAAAACGAAATACTTGCTGTAGTCTTTCCACCTTTACCAACAGTGGTGAAACCTTCAGTTGGAGCGGGAGTTGAAGCTTTAGATGGGGTTGCAGAGACAGAGCCTTCATTTTCAAAAGCTTCCGGGTCGGCCTTGAAAGATTCAACAAGTGAGCTGTTCTCACGGACAGCTTTCTTGACTCTTTGTCTCACAGTGTTGAAAGCTTTTGATTCACTTGCATTCAATTTCTTCTTATCTTGTTGAGTCTCTTGGATAAAATCATCTAATTCAGCAATAGATTTGATGTAAATATTTGGAGTGGACAAGTTTTGTTGCTGAGCACGAGTTAATAAACGATTCAACTTATCGAATTCGGATAGAGCCACTATCCAATCGTTTGAATTCTTTGAGGAATCAATTGTGGTGATGGCGGCTTTGATTTCATCTGATAATTTATCTTTAGCACTCTTGACAACTTTCTTTCCGTCTTCTTCGTCGGATGATTCATCATCACTAGCAGCACCTTTGGTGAACTTGCTTTTCAAGAAATAAGCAGGACCTGAAGGGGCGTCATCATCAGAGTCAGAGTCATCACCACTATTATTGGCGAAAGCTGAATCGTCAGATTCCTCTTCTTCTCCTTCTCCTTC
Organism: Hansenula sp. yHMH451; assembly: GCA_030571095.1. Classification (NCBI taxonomy): domain Eukaryota; kingdom Fungi; phylum Ascomycota; class Saccharomycetes; order Phaffomycetales; family Wickerhamomycetaceae; genus Hansenula; species Hansenula sp. yHMH451. Next base: position 158,817 of record JAJLXE010000005.1, read on the forward strand.
ACTTTGAGAATCTAATTCTTCTTCTTCTTCAGAGGAGGAGCTGAGCAATTCTTCCTCAGAAGAGGAATAGTCTGAGTCTGAGACTCCACCAGCGAAAAAACGGGACATTGTTGGTTTGATAAACTGGTCTTTGTTCTGGCGTCTGTTATAGGCCTCTTTACTACCTTATTTTATTTTCACTTTTTTTTTCGACAAAAAAAATTATCACTATTAAAAATTTTCCGCAGTAAATCACAGCACAGATCGGTTACTTTCTATTTACTCCACGCGTAACTCTGAGTATCCATAGTGAAATATTGAAAGGAAGCAAGCAAAAATCCATATGTTAGCTCTTCAAAATAGTGACTGGGGAGACGCCAATGAATTCGTTACCTTTTAAATGCCTTTTCACAATTGTGACGCCCTTTTAAAACCATCTTTCTCCTCAGGGATGAATTCCTAATAGTGCGCATTGCATTTCAAAAAAAGATTATGTAATCAAAAGAAAAATTGCAATTTAAAAATGAGATGCTTTACAAATGAACTATCACAATGTCAGACCGTTTAATTTCAAGTATCATTTATTAGTTTGCTAGTTAATTACTTGCTGGTTATTGCACATTCCCAACAAATTAGAAGGATCACAACTTTCAAGAATGTCAAGCGTTCCACGCCCAAAGCTATCACAATTATGTGAACTATGTCATTGTCGTAAAGCTATGATCAAAAGGCCAAAGAATCTACAAAAAATATGTAAACTGTGCTTCTATAATGTATTCGAGACTGAAATTCACAACACTATCACCAATAACAAATTGTTTCATAGGGGTGAAAGAGTGGCTGTCGGTGCCTCAGGTGGGAAAGATTCCACTGTACTTGCGTACATGATGAAGCTTTTGAATGAGAGATATGACTACGGAATTGATATTGTGCTATTAAGTATAGATGAAGGTATTGTCGGGTATAGAGATGACTCACTAGCCACTGTTAAGAGAAACAAAGAACAATATAACCTACCCTTGGAGATCGTTTCATATAAAGATCTGTATAATTGGAGTATGGATGAGATTGTGAGCTGTGCAGGTATCAGGAACAGTTGTACCTATTGTGGTGTACTAAGAAGACAAGCCCTAGATAGAGGTGCTGCTAAATTGGGAATTAATCACGTTGTAACTGGGCATAATGCGGATGATATGGCTGAGACTGTTCTCATGAACTTGCTAAGAGGTGATGTTGCAAGATTAGAGAAATCAACTACAATTATGACGTCGAGTAGCGGTTCACCAATTAAACGATCAAAACCATTCAAATACTCATATCAAAAGGAGATCGTTTTGTATGCACATTATAAGAAGCTGGATTATTTTTCTACCGAATGTACATATGCACCGGAGGCTTTCAGAGGTACTGCCAGAGAGCTGATGAAAAATCTAGAAGCAATCAGACCAAGTTGTATTATAGACATTATCCATTCTGGTGAAAATCTTGTACTGAGAGAAAAGAAAGTGAGAACACAGTTCAGAAAGAACCCAAGAGCTGGCACCAAAGCCATTAATGAAGAAATTGAAGTTAGAGCTGATGGTTCTGTGTCGTTGAACAAAAAGCCATTCGTGGATGGTAATAGGTGTGAGAAATGTGGCTATTTATCGAGTAATAAAATTTGTAAGGCGTGCATGCTGTTAGAAGGGTTGGAGTTGAATAGAGCTAAAGTATCGATTGACGGGAACTCATCCGTTGATGGTGCAGCAGTGATGACTCGTACATTGGAGAAGTTGACATTTTAATGCACTAGTCAGTATATGTGTATTCATCTGTGTATTTTTTTTGTTACTGGCTTAAAGCATTGGTGAAATAGGAGTTATTTATTACTTAATCGTCTCTTTAGAATTGAAAATGTAAGTGCTTTAAAAGTCGATCAACCATTTAGAAAGATCATCAGTCATGTCCTCGGTAACATCATGTTCAGCCTGGTATTTAATGGCTTGAAATCTGGCGTTTGGATCAAATTCTTCCTTGGTTTTAGCTTCAGTATCGTGTTGAGTTAAAAATGGAATTGAATAATCAATCAAAACTAAAGGGTCATGTTCCCCAAACAATGCCAAGGTCTTGAGTTTCTTGATATCATAACTGTGAGCTACCAGTGCATCGTCCCTGGCAACAATATCAAACAAAGCTCTTGGGTATTTCTTTTCGTCAAAATTTTTGCTTAAAGAGCTATATGATTCATTGTATAACGAGGTCCTATTAAATTTCCCCAAACGGTTCAGTAGCAAAGAGCTCAAATCGAAACATCCAACAATTGGGGCAGCCCCATCGAATATTCCCGGATATTTCACAACAGCTCGAGTAGCAGAATGACCGCCCATTGAGACACCACTCACTATGTAACGAATTTCAAATTTCTCAAAATCTGGAATGAAAGCGGGCAGATAGTCATGGATAGTTTTCAGATCAGCAACTGCACCGTCGATATAGGAGAGCATATCAGCTGCATGGGTAACATTGCCTTTGTTCCAACTCTGCTGGTTTTTCTCATTAATCAGCCTCTTTCCATGATTTCTATGGTCGAACGAGATAACAATTACTGGTTCAGTATCGGCATCACCACCTTCATAATACTTTGTCAGCAACTCATGAGCCAGCTCTTCGACTACAGCAGCAGTAGAGGTTCTGCCGTGTAATAAATACAACACTTTAAGACTTCCTGATGGTTCGACGAATTTTGAAGCAAATGGATTTGGCTTATCTTTATAAAAGTGTGCGTACACTTCCAAGCCTGCAATCAACAATGTCTCTTTTATGACCTGTTCATTGATTTTACCGGCGCTTTTAAATAGGTGAGCCATGATTGTGGTCGTTGCAATTCACAACTTAAAGTATGCTTTCAGATTGTGCACCGAGATCTTAAGACATTGTGAAACTGTGTGAGATTGTTTCAAGATTTGAATTTAGTCGATTTTAGTTAGATTCTCCGAAATCCATGAAACAAATGTGTCGGAGCCACTACGCGGTGCACAGCTGTTCATCGAAAATAAGAAATATTGAGTTTGAAGCATATCTTTCATTTATGTCTTGGGATAAAGAAGGAGAAAGTACATCTATTTCTAACTATTATAACTTTAGCATTATTGTTTTACCTCTCATCACGTAAGCACGCGTTAATGTTTTACGTAAGCCGCCAGCCATTAGACGCCAATTTTAAGTCAGGAACATCATTTGCAATTGATCAAGAAGATATATTGAAACCATCACCGTATTCTTTATCGCTTAGATCGTTTTAATACCACTTCAGCAGTCCGGTATTGCTTCAAAAGATCCATTCCACGCGCAATGCGCTCATTTATCAAGTCACATCGTCGAGGATCATCAGCTAATCTGAGCGAAGGGTCGCTTCTTACTGAGCTTAATACTTCAATAAATCCATCGGACCTCACTCAAGATGAAAAGCACAACAGCTCTATATCCGCCAATTCATCAACCCAATCGTCACCTATACGGCAGTCGCCATCCTCTCCTATTGTCAACAAGGGCAAAAAGCTGCATCGCTTATTTCAGAGGAACAAGAATTCATCCCAAAACTTGTTTAACCTATCATCACCATTGTCCCCTAAAAAGTCACCTCCTCCCTCAATCATAGGAACGAGGACCCACGAATGGGGGAACGCTAGTAGCGATTCTGCTAAGGGAAGAAGCAGTATGAGATCTACGAACAGGAAAAGCACACAGTCATCACAATCATCAGCAAACTCACTTTCCTCAATGGATGATCCAAACCTTCAATCGTCAACCTCTAATCATATGAAGGACCCTTTTAATGTTTCAAGTGTTGGAGAAGAAAACGAGTCTATTCAGCTTCCCCTGAATACTGTTTTGGAGATTCCAAATGAGGGCTACGTAGGTCCTTTCATGAGGGAGATTCCTATTTCTGTTGAAATGAACAAGAAGAACAGACACAGACGCGCCCAAATCATATCTGCAGACGCATTCAAACTGGAAGACCCAGCTGAAATCATACCAACATCTGAGCTACAGAAACAGAAGGAGACATCTTCGCCAGATCTATTCAATGATGGATTTGTTGATCCCGACGAAACCGTTGCTGAAACTATACAGAATGAAAAGATACGGCAAAGGGAAAGTAAAAGTGAAGAAGAGGAAGAAGGGTTACAAAGAAGCTCCGAATCTAACTCAGATGGCGCAAGTGAGTTTTCATTCGAGCAAGATAACAAACAAGGGCGCAATGTGTCTATTAGATATTACAAGTCACCAGCTGAAGACCTCGAGGAACGTCAATCACACTTGGTTAAGGAACAAGGTTTTTACATCAATGACCTAATCGATGATGACTTTGATGAAGATATGAATTACTACGACGAATATGATGATGATTACAACGACGATGAGGAGATATTCAATAAAAAATACTTTTCAGATGATGAGGACGATTTCGTACCAAGAATTGGAATCTCGAGTGTGAAACCACCCGAAAGCACGAAAGTGACTCCTCAAGTATCATTTACTGAGCACGAAAACAGACATTTGGATGAATCCGAGAGCTTCGATAGTGGCAATTATGAAGAGGAATATCAGGAGGATGATCTTGAAGATGACGGAGAAGGGGAACCTCAAGATGATGTCTTAACTTCTCTGGCTAAAGAAGCTGACGGTGAAGAACAAAAATCTCAGCAACCTGTTGTGTATGATGAAACGTCGGATACACCCCTGGATTCAAAAGTAAAGAATGGTCTAACTAATAAACAAGATGGAGAAGGAGACCTTAAAGAACATAAAACGGTACAACTTGAGCTCTTTGATAAGAACGAAAACGCTCAAGATCTACATCAACAGCTTCATGAAAGTTTACAAATCCAAGACCGTCAGACCAATGTGGCTCTTACTCCAGCTTACCCTAGTCATAAGAATGGTTCATTCCACGGAAGTCTCTTGAACTTAACCAGCTCACCATCTAAAGCGCATGATGACTTTTTAAAGCCGAAAAGATCCTTGAAGTATCACCAAGTTTCAACTACACTAGACCAAGATGTGTTACCAAACAGATATTCCTGGCTTAGCGAAGATGAAGATTTCCACAATCATGCGGAAGCCACGATTTCAAACTATTCTTACGATTCATTACTTGATGAAATCAATGGGATCCCAGAAGACCTTGATTTTGAATTCGATAAAAACGAAACTTTACCTTCTAGGTCCAAATCAATGAATAGCAGCTTCAGAAGAGATAAGGCTGTATTTGACAACACCCCACAGAACACCAAATTCGAAAGCAATAACAAAACAGTCACGTTATTCAACCGCCCATCTCGTCAAAGTTCTCTGAAATCTAATAATTCTGTGGAGCACAACCAACAGGTATTTGGGTATATGACACCAAATGGATCTTTTACTTTACCGAACCCAACATTCGCCAAACCTCAAAATAAAGAACTATCACCAATCACTGAAGGGTCTATTGATGGCTCACCATAGTGTTTTCTTGGAAAGTATAGATTGATCATCTATGACTGCATAACCCTTTATTTACTTGACTACAATTTTAACTTCCCTTGTAGATTACAAGTTATTAAAATTAATCTCTATAGATAGTTGTCCTTTCGTAATTGTTTAAACTCTGCAAGTTTAAGCTAATGTGCTTGAACTCTGAGTTCTCATATAAGTCTCAAAATCATAAGCTTGGTTATTCACATAGTCATAATAGTCCGTTGGGTTTGAGGATTGTCTTTTTTCAAGTGCCATAACAGGATCTTCACCGTAAACATAACTTTTTGGTCTGGTAATGGCTGGTTTCAAGGGTTTGTTCTTCACTAGGTCGGCATGCAATTGGCGAACATTCGATAATCGATTCTCGTCATTTCTTTTGGATTTCATTAGTTCATTCTGTTTATTAAGGAGAATAGTCCTTTGTCTTTTCAGGTGGTCCAAAACTTGTCTGGTATTTTGCATGGTATCATCACATAGCTCAATAACTGTTCTGTTCTTATCGGTATAAGTTCTTGAATATTTACCAAGTGGTTTTCTATTTGCGTTTTGGACTTCGTGGCCTTTCTCTGATGAATTATAGTGCAATTGAACTTCTGACGCAACGGTTTCAAATGAAAAGTTGGAAAATGCTCTGTTTGACTTTTCAAATTCTAAATTCCCCAACGCTGATTTTGATCTCTTGTGTCTAATATTCAAAGGCAAAGTGATCGACGCATTTTCTTCTTCCTCGTCAAGAATAATTGTTTCACGAACTTTGCCACCAACGTTTTCAAATGTAGTCCTATAATCATCATTCGATGGGAATTTATCATTTTTCTTCGAAACAACGTCATAACCCTCATTAGTCAAATCAATCGTAGTTCTCGATGCCTGTATCGAGACCGCAGTTCCGACAGTTTGATTGGAAGAAGTGGCACTGAAAGGTTCACTAATCTCAGATTCATAACTCGACTGACTTAGAGCAGAAGACAATTGCTTATCACCTTCCCTTTCATGCATTCTATAGTTGGATATTTGACGGATTCTATCAGGCTCGGAATTATCAATCAACTTGACAACTTGTGGTAGATGTTGGGATCCAAGAGGTTGTTGAGGGCGATTCTTTGGGACATGAGCAGCTGTGCCTGTGACTGGTTCAGCAAATTCTCTACTCTGTATACTAACTGCTGCTTCAGGTGAAGCTCTCTGGTACTGTATTTCATTTCTTAGACGAGATGGTTGTAGGCTATTAAGATTTTTTGCCTTTTCTGAAGCAACTAAATTCAAAGTGCTTCTAGAGCTTATAATCAACCTTCCTAAGTCAAGTAATTGATCACTTGGGTCAACTTCTTGCTCCATTGTGTCATGGCTCAAAATGCTTTCAACATCAATACTCTCAATATCTGAGTTTTCGATATCGATGCTTTCTTGGATAGAAGTAAATGATTGGTCTCCTTCATTGGGCGTACCGGTTCCGTCCTGTGCAATTTCATTTGGTTCAGAGATATTCTGCTGTGAAGTAATTTCCTTGTTCTTTTCACCATGCTCAGCGACATGTGAACGATCTTCTTTTAGTAAAGGTTGCACCCCACTTATTGTTGATGGTTGTATAGGAACCTCCGAAAGTTTGTCCACAGGGAAGTCAATAATGCGAGACTGAGAACGTCTATGATTATGGACTCTTCTTGGAGATGGAGCAGCTGCCGTTGTTTGTTCAAGAATTTGTCGAAATGGTAGAGGTTCGGTCTCTATATGCTGATCATGCGAATGTTGATTTTGCAAGTTATGCTGTGAGAGTTGTGCGTGTGCGAATCTCCCATAAGAAGATTGAGGCTGACTTTGGACACTATATATTGGACCATCGCTGGAGTAAATAGCTAATCCACTTGAGTTTTTATTCTGTTGTTGTGGAAGCTCAGAAGGTGGAACTATTGGTAACCCTTTCTGTTGAGGAGGTAATTCACCAATGATGACGGGCGGTTCACCGACAAACTCTTGATCTTTAGCATGAGATGCTGGTTTGTTAGGGAATGAGAATGTTCTATTAAGTTCATTATTTTGTACTTTTGCAGCCTGACTTGGATGTGCAATCTCATTTTCATTATCTAGTTCATTCTTTTTGGCCCTATGTAATGGACTTTCGAATGGCTTGTCAAGGTTCGGTATCTCGATTTGTTTGGATATTTGAGGTAACGGTTTCGATGGCGAGTTGCGTGAATTTACCTTTGACAGTATTTGACTATTGTTCTTTCGGTTATTAGCTGGTGATTTGGATTTTATAGTGGTGGTATCAGGTTCTTGGTAGCTTTTTGGGGGTGATATGTTGAATTCATGCTCTAAAGGTTCATAATCAACACCGTTGAATATTAATGAGGATGGCCTTTTCTTGTTCTTATTGTTTGGCGATAGCATTGGGGGCAGACTAATTTCCAATGGGATTGGCAAAGGCTGCTGGTTTAGTTTTGTATCACCTCGTATGTACAGTTTCTTTCTATCGGGACTCGCATTCAAAATTTCTCTCATTGAATCCCCAATAGATTTACTTGATCTGTTGATAGATCTACCTCTTGAATGTTCCAACTGAAACGGTGGTTGAAGAGCTCTAGATCCTAAGTTGAAGATAGATCTATCCTCAAAATCATCATCAGCATTGTTATCAAATCCTTGAACTATTTGATATTCACCAAAACTAGATTCCTCATCTTCTTGTGGTGGAAGCGAAAACCTCACTTGTGATTGAGAACCTCTCATTTGTCTTTTAGTAGGGGACCCAGACTTTACCATAGAAGACTGTAATACCTGGCCATCGGCCGTCTTGTAAGACTTATTAGCATCATCATTTTTCGTTGGAGTAACAGGTACTCTCAGTATGTGGTCAGCTGCTATAGAAGTTGGTCTTCTCTTGTGGCCTTTAGTAAATGACATTGGATGGATATTTCCTTGTTGTTATTTCAGAACTGAAGGGGGTTTATTTAAGTTATTATGTTTCAAAATCTCATTCAGCCTCGAAATAGAAAGAGACAAATAATAAGATGATTCAAAACTTTCAAGAAACAAAGCTAGTACTTTTGCGGTTCTTCAATCTTCAAGAAGTTGAAATAACCAACAACAGACAACAATAAACAACAATCTTTTTGATGAGTTCTTCAATAAATTGAGGGAAGGAAAGAGTATTGAAAGACCAGAACTAAAATTTCAAGATCAAATTTTATTCCTAGAGAAGTCCCAGCACAGATTTAGATTATCTTTGTGAATGTATCTTCTTGTTGATGTGGTATCCACTTTGACGAGCATGGCTTTCCACTTTTGAATTGTGCTTCTGTTTACTTTTAACCCGAAGCGGCTGGTAAGATGCGGTCCGAGCAGCAGTCTCATATATTTTTAGTGTGGAAGATCGAATGGAAGGCTCCTCGAAGCATTTGTTGATTTTAGCGAAGTGCTTGACCGCATAGCTACTGTTGAACTGATGGATTATGGTACTAGAAGTGCTCTGTTCCAGGCCCTGTTCCAGGGCACCCTGAGCCTTGTTTACCTTGGTCCAATTGGGCTTCTATTTCCAGTGTTCTCTGTGTTGTAGTACGATGAACAGATGAGTTGCAAAAAGATTGATGATCCGATGCCCTAGTACACTTTACGCAATTTGGGAATCTTTTGACGGATCAAGCATCAAATTATAAAGATCAGCATTTGACGTTAGTAGGTATTTATCAAAGATCAGCGAGAGCTGGCTCTGGTTGTATGAAATGTATTACTTTATCACCTATCACTTATCGTACTGTATCGCTTTATTATTACTGTACTGCAAAGTTTCTCCAATTGAGCCATCGGGATCAATTAGTGATCCTTCATCTAGTTGGAAGTCTCTCGTCCAAGGTCGCAAATCTTGGACTATAAAACAACTCAAAAGTTCAAGTCAGCTTAGCAAAGAGATATCTACAAGTAGTAATGCCATCAGCTCTATAGTTGTAGAAAGAAGCCTCATCAACTCACTCTGATTATAAAAGTGAGCAAAGCTTACCTTTAAAATTGATCAGAATTAGGTATAGGTGTTACAGATAGTGCCCTGAAGGGACCGAATATTGAACATTGTCATAAATTCAACCATTGTATGATTTGATCTATTTTGTATGATATAAACGAAAAACTCTTTTGATTAAAAGATAAATGAAAATTACATTACCAAATTTATGACGAACAACTAGTATATATGTGATGTGAACTAAAGAAAAAAAGCACTGCAGGAACCCAAAAAAACAAATATTGTATAAATACCTCGATTAATATTAAATAAGTTGACAGTATAGAAGTAACCCTATGACCAGGCAGCTTATAACACAACATTTTTGGCCAATTTTTTCTTATAGTCACCAATTGAACCATCCCATCTAGTGGCAGTTTTGCCTTCAACAACGAAAATATCTTTAGCAATCTTATCCAATAGACGGAAATCATGACTAACAACACAAACACCACCACTGAACTCGTTAATGGCATCAGCTAGGGAATCAATAGTTGGAATATCCAAACCATTAGTAGGTTCATCTAATAATAAGATATTTGGTGATTCTAAGGCTAATAATGAGAAAACAACTCTTGAACGTTGACCTTCTGACAAGGTGGCCATTTGGGCAGTTTGAGCTTCACCACTTAAACCATAACGACCTAATTGACCTCTCCAGTATTGATAATCTTGTGAAATATGAGAGAATTTGTCACGGACGAATTCTAAGGCAGTCTTTGACAAATCTAATTGATCAGCAGAATGTTGGGAGTAAACACCAACTTTAATATGTGTATGTCTTGAAACACGACCAGATTGTGCTTGTAATTCACCAGTCATAATTTTCAATAATGTTGATTTACCAACACCATTTGGTCCAACAAGAGCAACTCTTGAATCCATATCAATACCAAAATTCAAATGTTCATACAAATTGTTTTCCTTCTTACCGTCATATGCAAATGAAATATCATCGAAAGATAAAACTGGAGGTGGTAGTTTATCAACATTTGGAAATCTAAATTCAAAAACTCTGTCTGGAACAACTTTTTCGATTAAACCATCAGCTTCCATCTTATCCAAGATTTTTTGTCTTGATTTAGCTTGACGAACCAAGTTAGCATATGTACCAGCTGATGCAATGAATTTTTTAATATGAATAATTTCTTCTTGTTGTTTATTATAAGATTTCATTTGGTTAGTTTCCAATTCGGCTCTGGTTTTGTGGTAAGAATCGTAGTTACCACCATAAGCAGTCAATTTTTGTAATCTCATATCAATCATATTGGTACAAACACCGTTCAAGAAATCTTCAGAGTGTGAAACCAAAACCAAAGTACGGTCAAATCTCTTTAAATATTCTTCTAACCAAACACAGGCTTCTAAATCCAAATGGGCAGTTGGGTCATCCAATAGTAATAAGGTTGGTTTAACGAAAAGGGCTTTAGCTAAAGCAACACGCATTTTCCAACCACCAGACATATCTTTAGTTTTTTTCAAGATAGTTTTAGCGTTGAAACCTAAACCGATCAGAATAATAGCAGCTCTTGATTCAAAAGTTGATGGATCCATAGAATCGATTCTTTCATATAAACCTTCCAAGATTGGAGATTCAGGTCCTTCTTTAACAATGACTTCTTCAACGGTGTCTTCTAATCTCTTCAATTCAGCTTCAGCTTCACGAACAACATATTCCAAAGCAGAAAATTCAGTTGGATCAGCTGGTTCGTTTAACAAGTATACATCGATAGCGTCTGGAATTGGGTATTCTCTAGCAGCCAGTGCGTTCAACAAAGTAGATTTACCACAACCATTCTCACCTAATAAACCGTAACGACGACCATAATTTAATTCTAATACTGAATCTTGGATTAGAACTTTACCATGGAATAATAATGAAACTGAAGAGAACTTAACATCTCTTGAAGTTTTTAAAGAGTCTAAAACACCAGTGGTAACACGATCAGAAATACCATCTTTATCTTGTTGTAATTTTAAGTTTTGGATTTCTTCAGCAACGGCATCAGCTGATTGTTCCTTCTTTGGTTTTTTACCAGAAGCAGCTTTCTTAGCTTCTCTTTTAGCTTTTGATGCTGAAACGGCCATGATGGAAGTTGATTTGCTCTATTAAACTATAATTAAAAATTGCCTTGAAATAATGACTTCAAAAACAACAATTTAAATTTCCAAATATTATCTAGATGAATTAATACCTAGTAAAGATTTGAAATTATGATAGAATTTGATATTATAACAAAAGAACACTATAATGAAAATGAAAAAGGTACCAAGTTATATGGCCAAATTCGAATTTTGAGAAGAGCTGCGAAAAAAAAAAATTTTGAAAAATCTAGCTCGGGTAACAACTCATCATGGAGTGCTCTTACCGAAATGTTTTATGACGTTTACAATGAAATATGCTAGACGATTCAATAATTAGTTCAACAATAACTTTAGTAATTGATCTATATCAAGTCATCAAGGAAGGATTCATCAGACTTCAGGTTGAAGGGGGTTTTGTTCTCATGTTTGGGAGTTTCCGGTGAAATTTTATTTGTTTTCTGTTGGTCAGATGAACTAAACTTTAAAAATTGATCAATGTCATCTTCATATCCATATTGTGGATCCGGTGGTGATTCAGTCAAATCGAATCTCTCGTCTATTATCTTGATGTTCTGTAATTCATCCTTGGTCATTTTCCTGTAATCTTTATGTTTATCTTGTGTAGAGTCAATTGTTTTGAAGTCTAATTTCTTAAAGTCAATAGTCTTCATTAATTCCTCTTCATCGGCATCCAGTCCACTTATTTCTAATTCATCCTTATATCTCCACACATTAGTTTTGGTCTTGTCAATCTTTTTTCTTCTAACCACTCTTTGACCTTCATCGTTTATAGCTTCAATTTGATCCTCGTGCAAGACGAAATTCCCCTGCTCGTCTACTTCAGGCTCCGATACATCTTCATATTCAGTATCATTACCATCCACGTCTTTTTCAGAATTCTCTATAGTTTCTGACTGCTTGGGTATCACTTTTGAATAATCCTTCTTGTGATGTCTCTTCAGTTTCGATTTGTCTTGAAACTTCTTTCTATTCTCTTTCTTGAGGTTGTAGTCCATGTTAAGTTTGGTCTTTTTCCCGCCCAATTACTATTACAAGATCTTTCAGTACGAAGTCTCACTGTCAGTTCCAAGAATTGACAAGAAGCTACAAAGTGATTCAGGTTGGATGATAAAATGATCTTACAATAAATAATAAATAACGAGTAATGAATCTGATCTTACAAAACCAATTCGCGGTACACTGGGTAACAGCTCGCGAAAGACGTGCAGCTGGTTCCTTTTTTTGTGGTGGCCAAAACTGTTTTATTTTGACTCAAACTCCTTTTATTCAAGATGAACACTCTGTGAACTATTGAACTATCAAATACTAGAAGAATATTATTATGGAATACGTGATTGAAGAGCTTTTATTAATACCTACATTACTCCTCTTGTCATATACTCTTATCTAATTTTACAAGGTTATCACATCAAACTTAAACTCCACAAGCTTCACAAAAGACCATTAACATGATGGTTCACGATCAATTCAAAAACCAAGATACAAAATATTTCAACCAACATAAAAATGATACCATGAGGTATCCAGAACCTAGTTTACCTAATGGACAAAGACCTGATTTTGGTGGCTCTAGTTTGAGACAGCCAAAAAAAAATAGTCAACTGGTGAATAAGAGTCATAATCAAGACCAAAAGAAGAGACCACAAAACAACAACAAACAACGCCAAAGTCAAGGTCAAGGTCAGACAAAGGTCCCAAATCAGGGACAAAGAAATGGTAATGACGCTAGACCAAAGGCAAGCAATAAATCTAAAAACAATAACAACAATCAGTCCCCAAGAAGCAACAATAATCAAAGAAAAAGTCCATTATCAAGTCCAAAAACAACTGGTTCCCAAATCCATGCAAGTGGCAATAACTATCATACCAGCTCTGCTAATGGCTCCACTCAAAGTTTAGGCCCTAGTAGAAAGTCAACCTCTTCTTCATCAGCACTGGATGGTGGTAACAATTTTGCGGGTCATACTTTTACAAATGCCCCAGAAACCAATAGTTTACCAAAACCATCATTTTTATGAATTCAACGTCTAGTTTTTAGAGCTCTTGACGATTCTTTCTGTGCTTTTCTCCTTTTTTTGTTTCCATCTGTTTGCTATGTTTCATTGTTACGAGATATCATTTCATTCAATTTTTATGCTTTCCATTGGCCAGGGATGCTCTATAAATAAATTTATGACACAGTTTTTTTTGATTCTGTTTTTATAAATTTGTTTTTTGGGAGTTTGATTACTTGACTGAAAGATTTCAATTCTTATTTAAAAAATTTCATTATTGCAATTTACTACATTTTCATACATTTACACCATATCATTTTGGGAAACTCTATACCGTTTTATGGTGACTTTAATTTTTTTAGGGTTTTGGTGTTCTTTGGCCACCTATTTCCTACATTTTTTAATGTTGAATTAATTTTTTTTTTTTTTTGGCGTCCACAACATACAAAATAGTTACTTTTACAAATATATATGAGATTCATGAATAGGTTGGTGGGGATACTTTCACAATCTACAATTGATAATCATTCGGACAGATTAAACTAAAATAACGAAGGCGTAGTATATTCAACCTTTTATTTACTTAGATATTTCTAACGAAATGAGTTGGACAATGATAACCAGTTGGGTTCTTATCCAAATATAGTTGATGGTAATCCTCAGCATCATAAAATTTTTGGATTGGTTCAATCTTTGTAACTATACTATTTTGCCATTTTGGTTGGAATTCTTCAGTAACTTGTTTAGCAATTTTCAAATCTTCTTCGTCATGAGTGAAGATTGCTGAACGATATTGTGTACCAGTGTCACCACCTTGTCTATCCACTGTAGTTGGATCATGAATTCTATAAAAAAATGATAACAGTTCTTTTAAACTAACTTGTTTTGGATCATAAGATAATTGTAAAACTTCAGCAACTAAATGAAAAAAAGAACATATTAGTAATTGCCCAAATATATAGAACAGATATAATCTTATACATACATTCAGTATCACCTTCACAGACTCTTTTGTATGAAGGATTATCGATTATTCCATTGGAAAACCCAACTTTTGCATCTATTAATCCCTTGGAGGCAAAATGTTTTCTATAAACTTGTTCAACACCCCAGAAGCATCTAAATTTATTGTTAGTTTTGAACGCAACCATTTTTCGAAGTTGACTCATATGATTAGAACATACCCTGCAGCCACTGTGATAAGCTTGTTCGATTGTGGATTGAATTTGATAGTTGGTGAGATGACAGACATTATGCTTTTTTTGCTTTTGTGTATTGTCTTCTAGAAGGTCTAAACAGTCAAGTTTGAAGTACCAAGATCAGTAAAAGTTTAACAATTACCGTTAATTCAAGATAAGTCATCTTGGTTCGGGGAACAACAATTGCCACAGTGACAAAGAACTGGAATTCATTTGTAGTTGTAATTCATTATTTTAGTGTCAAATTAAGTGAATGCTGGTCGCCAATAGGAAGTGTGTAACTTATTAGTTATCTCTCATATGCCCACTGTTTTACAGCTTTGTCTTTGTTGTAGTGGACCTTGTAATCCCGAACCGAAGTGATGATGCCTCGAAAGATATTGAAAAATTCAAGCAAAACAAGGAAAATTTAAAAATTAGCTATAGAAGCTAGGATAGAGAAATTACTTAGTCTAAAGATTCTTTTAGGAAGATAGAGTATTATTTCTTATAAATTTCCAACTTTCGAGCTTTTCGGTTTCTTGAAGCTCCAAAGATCAGGGTTTTTTCTGATTCAAGGCTCGTTGACTAAAATCGGTAAAGACATTCGCACAATAATTGATATCGCCATAGTTATAGAGGCACATAATCACCAATTAAAAGGGCTGCGCGACTCTGTTTAGCTGTGAGGAAGTGAGGATTGACATCATAGGGATATATAAACAGTCGCAATTCTCAAATTCATCCCCAAAGCACAACTCAAGAGTTACTTCATAAAATCTCAATTGAGGTGTCATATATTATTGTCATAACACGGACAAAACATTCATTCAATTATACATAAATCTTCAAACATGGCTGAATACCCAACTGTGACCAAGGAGGAATTCATTAAAGGTGTCGGTAATACTCCGTTAATTAAAATAGAATCATTATCGAAAGAAACAGGTCGTGAAATTTATTTCAAAGCTGAATATCTTAACTCTGGTAAATCAATCAAAGATAGAGCTGCTATCTATTTACTAGAGAGTGCCTTACAAAAAGGAACATTGACCGCAGGTGGTACATTGGTTGAAGCTACAGCTGGTAATACTGGAATTGCCGTTGCCCTTTTAGCTAGAACTTATGATCCTCCTTTCAAAGTTAGATTATATGTTCCTGAAACATTAGTTCCTGAAAAGATTAAGATATTGGAAGATTTAGGTGCTACAGTTGTCAAAGGACCAATAGTTCCACAAGATCATCCTGAATTTGTCAATAATTTAGCAATTAGATATGCAGCTGAACATGAAAATACTATTCATGTTAATCAAATGGATAGTTTAGAGAATAGAAGAGCTCATTATGAAAATACAGGACCAGAAATTTGGAAACAAACAGATGGGAAAATTACAGCTTTCATTGCTGGATCAGGTACTGGGGGTACTTTTTCTGGAGTTTCAACATATTTAAAGGAAATTTCCAAAGGAGCAGTGAAGACTTATATTGCAGATAGAGAAGGATCAGGGTTACATTCTTATATTCAAAGTAAAGGTGACAACTGGGACCATGAAGGAGAATCATTTGTTGAAGGAGTTGGTAAATTAGCTTTAACTGGGAATCTTGAAGGGGTTTTAGATTATGCAGATGGGTCTTTCAGAATTTCGGATTCTGAAGTTTTAGTTACATTATATAGATTGTTAGATGACGATAAATTATCAGTTGGGGCATCATCAGCATTGAACATTGCAGCTGCAAAGAGATTAGCATTGGAATTACCAGAAGGTTCGGTAATTGTTACATCTGCAGCTGATACTAGTGAAAGATATGCAAGTAAGGCATTCAATAAGGAATGGTTGATTGAGAAAGGCCATTGGGATAAGATCCCAGAGCAATTACAGAAGTATGCCACATTCGATCCTAAAAAGATCATTTGAAACTGGAGTACATCACCATATATCGACAAACAACTCCAATATTCAGTTATATTTCAATTGTAGTAAACTTTCAGACAAGTTGATGTCTTGACACTTTGCTCTGTTTGGCAACAATCCGAATCCGGTAAATTGTAACCACTTCAATTTGATCTTCATGTTTCTTCATGCGCTAACAATTTATCAAAATCCATAAAATTTCCACTATCAAAATAGCATCAAAAGACGAGAAAGTGACAAAATTTGATGCAGTTTATCCCCATTTATTCATACTGGCAATAACCTTTCATGGCTATGACTCACACATACAATGACTCACTACAATCTTATGGTAAAAAGCTTCCAAATTGTCCCTTGAAGAGACTTAAAACTGAACATTGATCCACTCTTGAAATTTCTTTTGTGGGATCCGTGCGCAGGGTAAGCTGCTCATGTAGCGTAAATTGCATCACATCCCCTGCGTAATTTATGAACTTCTCAGCCCCACAGGCATCTTCACCGCAATGACTCTAGGCAGGGCTGTCAAAGTCTAGGCAGAACAGCGGCAATAGCTAGGCAGAAACACCAGCCTACACATGTCGCAAAACTCGAATTTTTTTTTAAAAATTTTAAATTTTTCAGTAGTTGGAAATTTTCAGAAAAAAAAATTTTTTGAATATATAAGGAAAGTTTTATCGCCACTTTTCCTTCCATCTTTTCACTTAAAACTTCTTATAATTTCTTCGTCCTCACACCGGAAATCATTTGCATTCCTTCTGAGTTAGATTAGAATACATTCAAAATGGTAAGTTTATTGCATTGTTGCCAGTTCAATTGAATCAAATCTAGGAAAGTTCTGAATTAGAAGTTTTTGAAGATTTGGAATTTTTAGATCTATAAGATTGGAAGAGAAGTCAATATCAATGTTTTGATTCATAGAGATATCATTCGCTGCTCTTGATTTCGTTTCAATGGAATTCATAATCTGCAAGAAATCTAATGGTTCGATTCCCCCTGATTTTGATTCTGTTGGCTTACAAAAACTTTTCACAAGTCCAAGTTGACTAACACAAATAATTAAAGGGTAAAGAAAAGTCTCACGTTAACGTCGTCGTCATTGGTCACGTCGATTCAGGTAAATCAACCACCACTGGTCACTTGATTTTCAAGTGTGGTGGTATTGACAAACGTACTATCGAAAAGTTTGAAAAAGAAGCTGCCGAATTAGGTAAAGGTTCTTTCAAATACGCTTGGGTCTTAGATAAGTTAAAGGCTGAACGTGAAAGAGGTATCACCATTGATATCGCTTTATGGAAATTCGAAACTCCAAAATACCATGTTACCGTTATTGATGCTCCAGGTCACAGAGATTTCATCAAGAACATGATTACTGGTACTTCCCAAGCTGATTGTGCTATCTTAATTATTGCTGGTGGTGTTGGTGAATTCGAAGCTGGTATTTCCAAAGATGGTCAAACCAGAGAACACGCTTTATTGGCTTTCACCTTAGGTGTTAGACAATTGATTGTTGCTATCAACAAGATGGATTCCGTTAAATGGGATGAATCTCGTTTCACTGAAATTGTCAAGGAAACCTCTAACTTTATCAAGAAAGTTGGTTACAACCCAAAGACTGTTCCATTCGTTCCAATCTCAGGTTGGAATGGTGATAACATGATTGAACCATCTACTAACTGTCCATGGTACAAAGGTTGGAAAAAAGAAACCAAAGCTGGTGAATCTAAAGGTAAAACTTTATTAGAAGCCATTGATGCTATTGAACCACCTTCAAGACCAACTGACAAACCATTACGTTTACCATTACAAGATGTTTACAAGATTGGTGGTATCGGAACTGTGCCAGTCGGTAGAGTTGAAACCGGTGTTATCAAGCCAGGTATGGTTGTTGTTTTCGCCCCATCAGGTGTTACCACTGAAGTCAAATCCGTTGAAATGCATCACGAACAATTGACTGAAGGTTTACCAGGTGACAATGTTGGTTTCAACGTTAAGAATGTTTCTGTTAAAGAAATCCGTCGTGGTAACGTTGCTGGTGACTCCAAGAACGATCCACCAAAAGGTGCTGAATCTTTCAATGCTCAAGTTATTGTCTTGAACCATCCAGGTCAAGTTTCAGCTGGTTACTCTCCAGTTTTGGATTGTCACACCGCTCACATTGCTTGTAAATTCGATACTTTAATTGAAAAAATTGACAGACGTACCGGTAAGAAATTGGAAGAAAATCCAAAATTCATCAAATCTGGTGATGCTGCTATTGTTAAGATGGTTCCATCTAAACCATTGTCTGTTGAACCATTCACTGACTACCCACCATTAGGTCGTTTCGCCGTCAGAGATATGAGACAAACCGTTGCTGTTGGTGTCATCAAATCTGTTGAAAAATCCGACAAAGCTGGTAAAGTCACCAAAGCTGCTCAAAAAGCTACCAAGAAATAAGCTGATTGATTAATATTGTATATTGATCATCTTCTTCTTATTTATATAATAGCTATTTGTAAACCAAATTTAATTTTTATGATTTGAATTTAGCACCGATTATTGTAGTGCACCAAACTAGCCTTTCAGAAGGAGAGGGAGTGGTGAGCAGTATTAACGTCGAACAGCTACCTAAGATTGACAGCTCTGTGACCTCTATTCATCTCATCATCGGATTCGGATAATTAAAAAAAGTTTCAAAATAGTTCTCCCTTTAAAAGCTTAAATTGGAGGCGGCATTATATAAATTCAACTCTAATCCAAAACGGTATAAATCACATAATCAGCAAGTATTTGGAAGCTGACAAACCAATTATAACCTATATATATACACAAACTCCTTTATCCCACTCACGGATCTTGTAGCCCTTCTAGTGGTTGTTGAGATACCTATATATATGATTTGAAATATTAAGAAGCTATCATTATATATCTCGGAAATATACGCCATCTATATCCCATACTAAGAAACAAAAAATTCCATGTGAAACGCACTGAATTGTTGAACATTAAGTGAAGTTTTGCCGTCATTATCATAGAATAAGTAGCGCGTTCTCAGTATATCAATATTAGATCATTATTTCGCTCTTTAATTTTTAAGTAAATTTTTATAAATTTCATAATTTTCCTGCAGTTTGTTCATCTCTTATTTTTTAAATTCATTTCAAAATTTTTATAAATTTTTATCAATTTATATTGATCGATATGACATGGAAAATTAAGCTTAAGAATTTTCGAAGAAATATCACCAATATCAATGAATTTTCTTGATATTTTAATTTTCAATAATATAGATTTAAATAAGATAGAACATGCTTACTTTCGTGTATCAATTATTAATATCGAATATCCAAGCTTATTGCTGATATCGTTTGGACCTCCCGGGATCCAAGATCTGTACACATCATTTTAAATCCGAGACAAGCTTGAAGATCAGGACCCTATAAACTACAAGGTTGTCCCATACATACCTTCATGTAAGCTTATAGACTATTTCCTGGGTGTCAATTAGTGGTTACGCTTTATGGAATGTGCATTCAGAGGACCTTGATCCTTGAGACTAGTCCATTTCTCAAGGAGTATGACTGATTGAGAACTATGTAGATGGTATCAAGATAAGGTATTTGAAATGTTGGACGCGCCTGAAATTTGTAAAATAATAATGTTCGAATGTTGGGGATGAAAATTTGGAGCGCGTTTGTAAACAATTTAGTGTAAAGAAAGTAGATTAGTTGTATAGTACATTTGAATTGAGGTCAAAATATGAATTGAAGCTATATAAAAGATGTACAACATAAGAACAGTAAACAATAAAATACATATGGTATAAACTAAAAGAAAAAAACACATTTAAATGGAGTAATTATAATAATACTAAACAGGGACAATATCAATTTGTTTGAATATATGAAGTGGTTGGTCTTTTTTTCTGAATTTGATTTGAACTGATCTTTTTTTAAGGTTTTATTGTATTGTATTTGTAAAGAGGAATCAAAAAAAGTGAGGTAACACACAAAATAAAAGAAATGGATGAATAAATTAGGGAATGAATTGAATTTTGGTCGTAGTAAATGATTAAACGTTCATGATAAAATGATGATGACTATAATGATCTTAAATTTACCAAGGCTAGAGCAGCATCTTGTTCATTTTTTGGTAAATTTGGAATTGTAATCTCTGGAGGTGCCAAACTATTTTTGCGTAGTTTTAATGCCCCTATGCTTTGCCAATCTTCTTCATCAGTATCTGAATCATCGTTCTGATCATTGCTATTCAAAGTGGATCTTATTGAACTATGTCTTCTATTTATAGAGTGACTCTTGTTCTTTTTATCAATTTGTTGGTAGTATAATAACTCTGGAGACGTTGGCGTTTGAGAATTTGATCTTGTGGTCTTGAACTTTGGTTTTTGAATGCCTCTTGAGAAAGATGATCTCGAAGATCTTGTTGCTGCCGCACTAGATAATGGGGGAGAAACTAATCTTGAATTCAATTTCAAAGGTGGAATATGCTCTTCATCATCAAATTTGAAAACTCCATTTTCATCATCATCATCATAGAAATCACTCGTCGAACTTGCGTCATTCTCCAAGGATTCATCACCTTCTTCCTGTATAGCATCATCATCTTCATCGTCTGAGGATTCAATTGCATAATCATTATCTAAACCAACAGTTTGCTTTCTATCAGAGGCAGAAGCACCTCCCCTCTGGGAATTTGAAGGTCTTTTCAAAAAATTATCATGGTGATCAACCTCATATTTGCCTTTCGTTATAGATTCTCTTCTAATTGCAGCATTAGTTTCGCCATCTTTAACTTTTGCATTTGAAATTCGAACAGCATTTCTCTCTTTGGTGAAATTTTCAGAATCAACTTTTTTAGCACTCCATTGACCCCATCCAATTTTTTCAAAAATTATAGATTCTTCTTGGAATCCCAAATCTAAAGAACCCATGATTAATCTTCTTTGTTTTGATAGTGATAATTTATCAAAACCTTGAATTTGTTTAGCCAAGTTTGAAGTAATATGTCTAATTGCTAAGGGTCCGGTCTTGAGTAACAAATGGGCCAATCTTTCCGGGGTCACTTTGTTAGCCACTGCTATACCTGCAGGACTTGAGGTGGAAAGTTGGGTTTGGTGCTTATGAGCTGATTTCTTCTCTTTGGAAGCTGTTGAATGGAAACTTGGAGAAGCATTAGTTGAGTGATTAGAGATTGAAGAGGTCGAGAGGTTTGAATAGTTTGAAAATGGAGAAGTAGGGGCTAAAGAATCTGGGGATGTTGTTGACTTCAAGGACATTGTTTAACGAAAGGGTGGTGTTGAAAGTGAGGGTGTTGTAACGTTCTCTTGTTGAAAACTTGTTGGAGATTTGAGTTGAAAAATCTCGAAGCTTATCAATTTGAAATCTGAGAACAATAGAGGGCGGGAACAGTTATTGGAGTGACCGATATTCCGACGCGTTTTCCTGGTTGTAGCTTGTTGAGTTTTAGGGATTGAGTGATTCAAAGTGTTTGCTTGTACTGGTTGTTGATGCTGATTAAATTGTTGTGTGTAATTGAGTACTTGAAAGTTTCGATAAAAGTGGAAAAGATGAATTTGTTATTTTGTTGTTTATAAATAAGTTTCAACTTTTCATTCCACAAACCAGATAGCAGGAGACTAGGTCGCCACCATAGTCCCGGGATAGCCAGTGCATTGCGCCCACGTAAACACAGACAAGACTCGGTACAGCGAATGACCGTGGCCCAGCCTCGTCTGGGAAGTTCGCCTAGTCTCTCTAGTCCCAGGTATAACCACTGAAAAATCAAATCAACGTGCTCAAAAAGTGAAAATTAACCACATTTTCCACATTTCCCACTGATTTGAAGAAAATAAATAAGCAATTTATTGGTTGTTAATTGTTGTAATAATTGTTGGCGGTAGAAGTACACGAAATATTTCAGATTTATCGCCTGCCGGTTTGGGTAAGTGTTGTTGACTCATGGGTCATAAACGTATGAAACAGCAATTGTCCACTACTGAACCACAAACCAAGTCATTGTAGTCACAATGAAATTGCATGGAACGCGTTCGATAACAAGTGGATATGACACAACCAGTCTTACCATATTGTATACTCATTGGCTGATTTTGTTGTAATTTTAGGGAGAGATCTAAGAATCAAACAGGTACTCTGTCATGTGTCAAGTATCTACTATGGGCTACAACTTACTTAGGTGTAATGTAATCGTTGCAGAGTCAATCTTGCAAGCAGATAATCGTAATATTCAACAGTCTCAATTAATAGTCTGTTTATTGGTATTAATATACAATAAATAACTCATTGCACGTCTACTTGCCAGTTTTTCATTTAACTTGGTGATATTTCCATAAAACAGCGGACGGGCATCGAGTGGAACAAACGCAGTGGATCGTACAGCTGATCAAATAATACAATCGATGAACAGATTTTCATCAATACTGGCTCTAATGGCTCCTGTGTCGATGAATGGCCCACAAGCGACTATGGTGTGGATTCTTGATGTTCACGATAAGTGGCGGGTTTTAGCTACACCAAACAACTAACTACAAACAAAAAATCCAACAATAGTCTAGCAATGGTCTAACAGTCATACGGTTACAACAAAATGACACATTTTACCATTAATCAAATTATTAAACCGAATCCGATTTGTTGGAACTGCAATAATCAGTAATTTGTTGGTTTTAGTCATTCTTCTCCATAAGACAATTGGCATTTTTCCAATAGAGCCGATGTTTATTTTTACTCGAGCCACTAAAAAATATGACGTAGTAACACTAAACTAAAAAGTAAAACAGATTGACACAAACAGTAAAATATCAAACAACTTATAACTCGTGTACCACAGATAATGACCTAGAGAGCTGATGGTGATACCATGCCATGAAAGTTTCAAGCCTTCTGGAACCTGCTGCACGCTTTTTAACTGCATCCGTACTACTGCATATGATGTATGTACCTACCTCCGGGCCTTACTCTACATATCGATAAGACATATCAAAGTTACCTCATAAAACAATATCTGCCTATTCAACCATATATAGTAGCGCCAAAGTAAGAGCTTGTTATGATGCTCTAAACCGCAAGATCAATTTTCATGGATTGATCCCTGTTGGCATTAGTGGGAACTCCGTAACACTTCTTAAAACATCAAAATTTGGATCTTCTAGAAATCCTTTCAATTCGTTTGTAATATAA
The DNA here is from genome assembly GCA_030571095.1 of Hansenula sp. yHMH451. NCBI lineage: Eukaryota > Fungi > Ascomycota > Saccharomycetes > Phaffomycetales > Wickerhamomycetaceae > Hansenula > Hansenula sp. yHMH451. The sequence goes on from JAJLXE010000005.1 coordinate 182,679, forward strand.
TAATTATCCTTTGCCTTAGAAGTGTCTGTATCCACTGTTCCCAAAATTAAATTTTCTGTTTTCATATCAGCCAAATTAATTGAAAAAATGATTGAACAAACTTTATTTATACGATGATTTGTAAATTGATTTTTACCGAAAACATCTTTTAATCTTCTCTGTAGTGAGCTTAGTTGTTGAATTTCATCTTTTCTAACTTTTTCGTTTGATCCAGTATTGATTCTCATCATAAAGCTGACACTTTTAAAATTCAAATATTTTAAGAAAATCAATAAAAATTGGTAGAAAAAACACTCCAATGCAGAGAATTTATCTCTTAATGAATTTAATTTCCCATATATATAATCCTCCAATATACTAATATATGAATCAATCAAGACACAAATCTTTTTTTCGCTTATTGGTTGGTGTTCAAAATAATCATAATGGATCTTGACTTGAGTTGCAAAAGACATTAATAATAAAATATGAATTTTTTCATTTTTTTTGATGCTTATTAAGTCATTAACATCTGGGCTTGGTATCATTTTATTTTTCAAGAATGAATTATATTCATCATACATCCCATCTAAATTTAAAATCGTGTCATATGGAATTTTAGATCCATTTATATACGAGGAGACATAAATCCCATTTTTAATCCGTAACACTTCGCATAATTTATACTCTTTCAACTCATCCCTCTTTTTTTGATCCTCGCCGATGAGACCAATTCCATGTATTGCATTTGGTCTTGAAGATGCAGAACAAAGTAATGCCTCCATAGTGTTAATCTTTGTCCATAACATATCTCCTTTCAAATGTAATCCTAAGCTATAAGCGTTCGATATGATTTGGAAAATTAATTTCCAACACTTTTCGAAGGAGAATCCGTAATAATAATAATTCAATAGTATTAGTTGTGATTGAACCAACTTTACGCTTTCAGCTGTTTGCATTTTAGATAATTGGAAGTAATAGTTTACAGTACACTTTAATTTTTCCTCTTGATGTGGTATTATTGGATCTTCACGACCTTCCAGACAATTTTTCAAAACATCAATAAGAATGCAGCATAGTAGCATCATGTCTTCATCATGGTCCCAAACCACAATTTGATCATAATCATCCAAAAATTCGAACAGCGAGTTTTTATCAATAATTTCGTTGAAATAATAATATTGATCTTCTTTGAAAAAAAACTCAACTAATGATCGGACAACTTCTTTATTTTTGAAATCATTTCCCTCTATCAATAAAGGAATGTCTTTCTTCTGATGGTTAATAGTTCTGGTGATTTCTTTTTCAAAGGGGAAAATCCCATACATCATTTCACTTTCTAATGAAGTTATACTATTTGGCCCGAAATATTTGGAACATGAGTTCCCCGTAGTATCGAATATAGAAATCAAATCTTCAGAAGTGGCCAACCTTTTCTCTAATTCAATGATCTTGGCCTTATAGTATTCAATATCATCAGAAGCACCAACACCATTATTACCTTTTATCTGGTTGATTTCAATAGATCTAAACTTCGAAGGATATGTACATGGGATTGATCTTGTGGAACAGTTTTTGCAGGGTTGCACCCTATCACAGCGGATCTTCCGGCGACGACACTCGTTACAAGAGATAGGAATAACCATATTACTATTCTAGTGTCCTCCCTTTGAGTCTATCCTTTTTTCGTTGGATTCTTCGGTTCGATGTTTATGTGTTATGGGATTGTTCCGATTGTTGTTTCCAAATAATTTCTAATTTTTCTCTCCAAAACTGGACGGAATTCCCTGACAGGCAACGGGGAGGTCTTTGGTGGCCATACCAGTGAGCACTGAGATCGGTTCCAGCACCGAATTGAGTTCTCCAACTATTGAAAATAAACTGAATTGAATTTTACTTAGTTTATATTGTTAACAAGTAAAAGCTGTTTGTTTGTTTGGTCTATCTGTTCATTTGTTGAAGTTATGTCAGGACTCACCTCTTTAGAACTGGTGGCGAATATCAGGAGATTCACTGTGCCTAAAGTGTATCCTACATCCACAATATGGCCATCGTTCAGAAGATCAGCAGTGATGATTGTACTATTTATCGGTAATGGTGGTGAACTAAGAGTATTACTTACCAAGAGATCAAGAAAATTGAACAACTTCTCAGGTCATGTTTCATTACCAGGCGGTAAATCTGATAATGATAATGAAACTGAGATTGATGTTGCTAGACGTGAATCTTATGAAGAGATTGGACTACCATACGATGAGGAATTATCCAAACAAGGTTTGAGACTGGAATACTTGAATTTGATGCCATGCTATCTTTCAAGAACTTTCCTCAGTGTCAGACCAGTTGTTTATTTCCTTCAAAATCAACAAAAACCAAGTGAACAAGTTAAAAATCTAAAGCTTTTATTAAATCCTGGTGAAACTTCATCCATTTTCTCAATCCCATTATTAGATTTAATTGATAAAAGTCCCAAGCATGAATACTTGAAAAAAACGGTTCATACTTATCATTGGGGTCGTTTGAAATGGCCTTTGAAGCATTTCTATTACCCAACTAAAAACAGTAATGAGGTCTCATGGTTAGAAGATGTAATTGACCTAAGCTCTGACGATGACGACCTAGTAGATGACATGGAATCTCATAATGATGGAAAAGAAATTAAAGACTTATGGGGACTTACAGCTCAAATGATTTATGATTTGGCAAATATTGCATCTAATGATCTTACTAGAAACTACATTGGAAATGAAAATTTGATCTATGCATTGACTGAGTTTGGTGGACAAATGCTGGATAGGAAGAGGAGTGATTGGGAATCTGGAATGATAGTGAATGAAAGAGGAAAACACTACGAACAAGTGATTCCAAAACACATTTTCAAGAATATTACCACAGAATTCAAGCTTTAAGTTAGAATGCTTTATATATAATTTAATCTTTATTTATTTACTATTCATCATGATTCATTATATTGATTTGTGCGTAAAAATAGTGAGATTCAATCTACTTAAAAATCATATAATGGGAGCTCTATAAAGCTGGTTCTCAACTTATTGGCGTTTATATCGGTGTGTCTCACCGCATGTCTGTATAGCTAAACTGATCACCCGGCCCACAGCAGCGCCGCGAAATGCTCAGCTTCACCCTTTTAAATTTCCCAAGGAACAATTTCCCATAGATAATTGACGTAGGTTGAAAACAATCTTGAGAAAGATCACCAATTGTTGAAAGATTTCCTTTATCATTAACGAAACTCGTACCACAACGAACCCACACGCTACACATCTGCGATACCAAAGGACAATTGCATAAAACTGGTACACAGGGCTATAAAGTGGAACAGATCTGTTAAAGAATATCGACTTATCTCATTGTTGTTTGTCACCTACCTATAAAGAAAGATATTTACGTGTGATCAGTTCAACAAATTTGTATCAAACTATATTGATTCTTTCTATATTCTTATAATTGACTGGATCAACCAAAAAAACTAAAATCAAAGAGGAATATCTTATACATCTGTTTCTCTTCCGTTTAAATCAAAAGAATTATAATTACTAGACATCACTGATATCAAATGTCGGCTGAGGACACCGCTCGAGATCAGAAAGATGTTGATAGGAATGATGAATCCCAACAAGCTAACCAACCAACCGCAATTGTGAACGGTGAATCCGAAACTGCTAATGGCAGTGTTTCCAAAACTTCCAAACCAGAAAATCAAGATCAAGAGCCAAAAGAAGATCCAAAAGAAGATCCAAAAGAAGAAGAGAATGGTAAATTAGAGAATGGTGATTCAACCGCCAATGGAACCACTGGTGATGATACCACAACTTTCACTGAAACTGAAGCTAGTCAAGAAATCTCAACAACCAATGGTGCTATTGAAAACGGTGAGGATAAATCTGAAGCTGAGGCTCAAAGAGAGATTGAAGATGATAGTAAAGGTGAAGACGTTACGGATGCTGAAACTACAAATGACATCCCAACAGCCCTACCGAGAATTGTCACTAATCAGAGTTATGATCAGGGCAGACATTCAAGGGCCGTTTCTGTTGTTTCTAATGCCTCTGTCGCTTCAAAAAATTCGACACACATTTCATTCGTTAAAGTTGCAATCACTTCAATTATTGAAAATAAAGAAGCAAAGAAGAATGCAAGTTTGGTTGGTTTATCGAAAAAGACATTGGATAGATTGAACCAAGGATTTGACTCTGCATTGGTTTTTGAAACTTTCAGAGTTGCAATTGAAACTAAAATCGTTGAGGTTATTGTCATTGCATTGGATTGTATTTCTAAAATCTTCACTTTTCAACTATTTGAACCAATTCAAGTGCCACCTCCCAAAACAATCACCGCTGCAACGGATGTTGAACTACCTGCAGGTGCTAATGATACTGTTATAACACCACCACCAAAGATCAATCTAATAGATGCTGCTATAGAGACAATTGCAAGCACTTTCGATGGTGAAGGTACAGATGAAAGAGTGGAGATTCAAGTAGTCAGAGCTTTAATGGCTGGTGTTTTGAATGAACAACTGCCAGCTCATGGCTCAACTTTATTAAGAGCTATAAGACAAATTTACAATATTTTTATTTTATCTCTATCACCAGTGAACCAAGGGATTGCTCAAGCAAGTTTGACTCAAATTGTCAATGTTGTTTTTGATAAAGTTGAGAAGGTACCACATTCAAAACCACTTCCAAATAAAAGTACATCTTCATTGAATGTTAATGAAAATAGTGAAACTTCATCTCAATCGCCAGGTCCTATTACACCGTCACGTCAAAATTCATTACAAGAACCATTGACCTTACAGAACTTAAGAGATTTGAATGACGAGGAAGAACGTATCGTTGACCAGGAAAACAATAGTGGCGATGAACATGATCTGATAATTAAAGATGCCTTCTTGCTATTCAGAGCAATGTGTAAATTATCAATCAAATCTTTGGAAAATGAATCATTAGATATGAGATCCCATACCGTTCGCTCAAAGTTGATTTCATTACATATCATTCATTCCATCATCAAAGAACATATTGATGTGTTTTTATCAAAGGACATTACTATTTCGTCCCCATCGACGAAAGACACAAAATTAGTCGATGCTGTTAGACAATATTTATGTTTGACAATTTCAAGAAATGCAGCTTCTGCCATCCCCCCAGTCTTTGAAACCACGTTGGAAATTTTTTGGTTACTAGTTTCGAACTTAAGATCGGAATTCAAAAGAGAAATTCCAGTTTTCTTGAACGAAGTTTACTTCCCAGTTGCAGAAATGAAAACATCAACCTCTCATCAAAAAAGATATTTTCTAATAATTGTCCAAAGGTTATGTAACGACCCAAGAGCTCTTATTGAATTTTATTTAAATTATGACTGTGACACTACACTGCCAAATATTTGTGAAAAATTAACTGATTATTTAACAAAATTGGCTTTAACAAAAGTTGAAATTTCAGCAAGCCAAAAGGCTCAATATAAAGAACATGCATCCAAGCCAATTGCTACTTATAACTTGTCCCAGCTACCATTGTTGTCAATCTCTAAATTATCATCGCAAACTGCGATCACTGATACCAATTTACCATACCCTGTTGATTACTCTTTGAAAATCACATCACTAAGTTGTATCATCGGATTCCTGAGATCTTTAAACTCTTGGGCTCATAAGGGAATAACTCCAGAGACTAGATCATCGTCTGGTATGTTGCACAACAGAAAAAGATCGAGCACAAGTGCGTCGGTTGTTCCACCCTCGCCATCTTTATCGGTTGATGAAATCGATGATCCACAAGAATTTGAAAATTTAAAACAACGTAAAACTGCCTTGCAAGATGGTATAAGGCAGTTTAATTTTAAACCAAAAAGAGGTATTGACTTATTGTTAAGACATGGTTTCATCAAAGATAAAGATTCATTGACAATTGCCAAGTTTTTGTTAGAACAGCAAGGACTCGATAAAGCTGTTATTGGTGAATATTTAGGTGAGGGTGATGAAGCTAATATTGCAATTATGCATGCTTTTGTGGATCAAATGGATTTTGCAAAGCAGTCATTCGTTGATGCAATGAGAACTTTCTTACAAGCTTTTAGACTTCCTGGGGAAGCACAGAAAATTGATAGATTTATGTTGAAGTTTGCTGAAAGATATCTGGATGGTAACCCAAATGTATTTGCCAACGCTGATACAGCTTATGTTCTGGCTTATTCAGTTATTATGTTGAACACTGATCAACATTCTACCAAGGTGAAAAACAGAATGACAATCGAAGATTTCATCAAGAACAATAGAGGTATTGATAATGAACAGGATTTACCAGAAGAGTTTTTAACTAACATTTTTCATGAAATCGCCAAAAACGAGATCAAACTACAATCAGAGCAACAAGCTGCTCTTTTGGCTGGCGATATTGTGCCAACTCCTCAAGGTCCAACTTTTGCGCTGTTTGGCGGTAGAGATATCAATAGAGAAGCGTACATGCAAGCTTCAAAAGAAATTTCAAACAAGACTGAAAAATTATTCAAGAATTTAGGAAAGACAAAAGGTGATAAGAAACATGTCTTCTATTCTGCATCTCATGTGGAGCATGTTAAGTCTATTTTTGATACTTTGTGGATGTCATTTTTGGCTGCTTTAACCGCCCCTTTCAAAGATATTGATGATGATGAGACATTGAGTGGTTGCTTGGAGGGTCTAAAACTATCAATTAACATTGCTGCTGCTTTTGGGCTTGATTATGCTAGAACGTCATTCATTGGTGCTTTGATTCAATTTGCTAATTTATCAAACTTGAGAGAGGTTAAAGAGAAAAACATTGAGGCAATCATTATATTGCTGAAAATTGCAGAGACAAATGGTAACAATTTGAAAAACTCATGGAGAGATATTTTGACAACAGTTTCACAAGTCGAAAGGCTGCAATTGATCTCCAAAGGTATTGAAGCCGACTTATTACCAGATGTCACCAATGCCAGAGTACATAGAACCTCACTGGATAGTACTAGAACCACAGCTTCTGGTAACTTTTTCTTTGGTTTAGGGAGAAGAGCGACACCAGCTGAACAAGCTCAAACCAATCATCAAAATCAACACTTAGATCCTGCCATTGCTCACCGTATTGTATCCACTGATATTATTGTTGCAATGGATAAAGTTTATACTCAAAGTGCCCAATTGAATGGTACGGCAATCATTGACTTCATCAGAGCGTTAACTGAAGTTGCTTATGAAGAAATTGAATCCTCTCTTGACAGTAACACTCCAAGAACATTTTCACTTCAAAAGATGATTGATGTCTGTTACTACAATATGGGACGTATTAGACTTGAATGGTCGCCAATTTGGGCTGAAATGGGTACTTGTTTCAATAAAATAGGTACTAAGCACAACTTGTCGGTTGTTTTTTTCGCCTTGGACTCTTTACGCCAATTGGCTATGCGTTTCATGGATATTGAAGAACTTTCAGGTTTCAAATTTCAAGAAGATTTTTTAAAACCGTTTGATTACATTTTGAGAAATTCAAGAGATATCCAAGTTAGTGAAATGTGCTTGAATTGTTTGAGCAACTTGATTGCATTGAAAGGTAATAAGACTAAATCAGGGTGGAAGACTATCTTTTCGGCCTTGAAATTCACTTCGAGTGATGTTAATGAAACCATTGTTTGGAAAACGTATGAATTAGTAAGTGTCATTTATAAAGATCATTTTGAGACAATTTTTGCACAAGAGGATTCATACACAGCTTTGGTTGCGACCTTGAGAGAATTGGCTAAAAATACCAAATTCCAAAGAATTAGTTTACATGCTTTGCAGAATATCAAGAACATTGTCATTAAGGTTGCAGAGGTTACATTAGACAAAGAGAGTCACATTGTAAAGAGTCGTAAAGACATCTTTAAAGAGCTCTGGTATCCAGCTCTGTTTAGTTTCAATGATGTGATTATGACAGGTGATGATTTAGAAGTTAGATCGAAGGCTTTGAATCTGATGTTTGATATTTTGGTTCAATATGGTAATAGATTTGATGCTGAATTCTGGGACCAGATTTGTGTTAGTCTATTATTCCCAATTTTTGGTGTTCTAAGTAAACATTGGGAAATAAACCAATTCAATAGTCATGATGATTTATCGGTTTGGCTATCCACAACTTTAATCCAAGCACTCAGAAACATGATTGCACTATTCACACATTATTTTGAACAATTGAGCAGAATGTTGGATGGTTACTTAGGCCTATTGATTTCATGTATCTGTCAAGAAAATGACACCATTGCCAGAATCGGTAGATCGTGTTTTCAACAACTCATAACTCAGAACATGGAACGTTTCAGTCAACAGGATTGGGATAAGGTTACAGAATCTTTTGAAAAACTGTTTGATTTGACCACTGCTATTGAATTGTTTGAAGCGGATCCATTGAGAGAAGAAATTGCACAACAAAACTCTGAAAATCACAAAACAGCAGAGGAATTGAACGAAACTGATGGCCTTGATTTCACGACCAACAATGATGGTCCAAAGTCTATAAGCAGGTCTCAAAGCGCTGAAGATGTCCGCAGAAAGAACAAGAACAAAAATGCAATTGTTGTGAAATGTATTTTGCAATTATTGATGATTGAAACATTGAGCGAATTGGTTGAAGATGAGCAATTCTATGAGCTGATTCCGTATGAATCTTTAGTTAGACTCTCCAGTCTTTTGGAAAAATCTTTCAGGTTCGCTAGAAAATTCAATGATGATTACAATTTAAGAGTTAGATTATGGCACTCTGGTGTTATTGATAAACTACCAAATTTACTGAAGCAGGAATCCTCATCATCTGCCGTTTTCATCAATGTGACATTTAAATTACATAATGATGATCAAAAAGTTACACAGAAGCAAAAAGAGGCCATTAGCGCCAGCTTGATTCCAATGTGTGTTTCAATTGTGGAGAGATATGTGTCATTGGATGACAGTACTCAACAAAGAAATATTTCCACCTGGAGACCAGTTGTTGTGGAGATTCTTCAAGGTTATTATGAATTGGAGGAGAATGATTTCGTTAAACACTGCCCACATATTTATGATTTGGTTTTGAGCATTCTTGATAAGAGTGTTCCAACAGAATTGCGTACAGCCATTAAAGGCTTCTTTTCAAGAATAGGGGATGTGTACATTAATGATGATAGAGCTCAGGACGAGCAATAATAGTAATCGCATAGCTTGTTATATATGTATATGATGATAAAATGACGTTGAATGTTTCTTCTTTTACTCCGAGACTTGGTGTCAAGCCGTATGTAGCTTATTGTTCTTCCATCACAAGAGCCAAAACGTCTGAGCCGATCTTTTGCCAAATGTCTCGATGCGAAGAGCATCGTTAGTGCTGGTATTTACGCTTAATCCGTGCTGATATTTATGCGCAGTGAAAAATTTGAATTTTTTCGACGACGCTTTTGAAAAGCGAAAAAGCTGAAAAGACTTGTCAGCTAATACTCACTTGGTTTGAGAAAGGTATTATTATCAACTACAGAACAAAATGAGTGTATGTTACCATTGAGAAAGGGAAGAATTGTGCTATCTAGTACTTTCTGTGTTGAAGAATAGTGTTTTTTTCATGAAGTTTCGGCCTCAAATGATGTGTCTGGATTGCTAAGTTTGCCAAAATCTAACTCAGAATGAGTAGTAACTCAACATTAAACACTGAACAAACTAAAATACAGAGATTCATGATATACAGATCAATCCATTTGAAACAATGTTAAGATTGTACTTAGTACTAACAGTTTTTGTTATTTTTAGAACCCATTTGACGTTTTAGGTAACGACATTGAAGAAGGTGAAGCTTCATTTAGAGCTCCAAGAGAAGTTGTCAAGAAGACTACTTCTTCAAAGAAATCTGATACCGCTCCACCATCAGCCAACAAGGACCGTGCTAACAAGAACCGTCCTCAACCAACCGGTAACGAAGCTGCTTTCAAAGATGGTAAAGCTGGTAGAGCTGCCAACAAAGCTAAAGGTGTTGAAGAACCAAAAGCTTCCAAGAAACCAGTCAAAGGTGGTAAAACCGACCGTCACTCAAAGACCGGTAAATCTGACACTGACAAAAGAATCAAACAAGCTGGCTGGACCGCCGATGGTGAAGAAGAATTAGCCAACGAATTGGAAGGTGCCGAAGATGCTGCTGAAGAATTGAAAGAAGAAGATAACAAACCAGCTAAAAAATCTTTAGATGATTTCTTAAAAGAAAGAGAAGCTGCTTCATCTGTTAACGCTACTCGTGCTGTTAGACAAGTTGAATCTGCTGATGGTGACGAAGTTATTGCTAAAACTGAAGAAGTTTTCATTGCTCCAACCAGAGCTAAGAACTTGAAATCAAAAGCTTTGAAGACCAAAACTTTCTTTGAATTCGATGCCACTTTCGCTGATGAAGCCCCAAGACCACAATCAAACAGAGGTCCAAGAGGTAACAACACTAGAGGTCCAAGAGGTAACAACACCAGAGGCCCAAGAGGTGGTAGAGGTGGTAACAGCACCAGAGGTCCAAGAGGTCCTAAAACTTCTGGTCCATCTATCAACGATGAAGCTAACTTCCCATCTTTAGCTTAAGCGCCCAATCCTTTACTATTTAAAGCGCGCGCTACCTGGAGCAATATTGATCTGATCCAATGATCTTCATTCTCTTTGTCAATGGTCATGAATAATGGTTTTTTTCAATTATGAAAATTATTGTTTGGACTTTTTAACGGGGTACTTTCAAAATTTGTAATTCTTGTTGTTTATTATAATTATATCTTCGCATATGAATGTTTTCTCTGTAGCTAGTCAGACGGGTAAAGTTATATCATCATGATGTTACTTTCAAATACATTGATTATTAGTCGTGTGTGGCATCAGTTGAGAGTAGATTGGGCTTAGCACTGACCAACCGTTATTTGGTTATGACCGCCAAGGCTGTCAAAGTCTAAAGGAATTAATCAATCGTATAACCTGATTATCACCATATGAGTCTTATGTGCCATAAGGTGTCAAAGTTCAATAGCCTCTTGTCTATAATTGAGCCTTCGCTCTCGATTTCTCGGTGTTCCGGTTGCATGTTTCCGATCTCTTTGGTCTCCTGAAGCCACAAAATTCACCTTCATGTGGAAATTTTATTCATCGCCGAAAAGGTGATATATGTACATGATTCATTTATATATATATATATAAGCAGCTTGCCAGAATGAAAAATCGTGTAAGGGTCCCCTTGATTCTATACGAAAGAATTTAAACAAAAGTAGTTTTTGTCTCTATGATTAGCAGCTTTAGACATGAGTGAGCTTAAACAACAAAATGAGAAAGTCCACAGTGTTTTAGAAAACACGGTAGAAGCTGCTCATGATGAAGAAAACCAAAGTGTTGTTAACAGTGAGAGTGGAAATGAACTAAAACCAAGTCACTTGGAGGATGATGAAGATGAATTTTACTCCAAATATACTCCTGCTAAAAAGAGGTTATTTGTGTTTATTGTGGCATTATCATGTTTCTTATCCCCAATCAGTTCGCTAGCTCTTCTGCCCGCTGTATCTGTCATTGCAGAAAGATTCAATACCACAGGGGTCATCATAAATGTTTCAAATGCTGTTTACTGTATTGTGATGGCTATTTCACCTTGCCTACTGGGCCCGTTCGGCCATTTATATGGAAGAAGGATCACATTCATATTATGCCTTTCATTATTTTGTGTCGCATCAGCATTAACAGCACTCTCTCAAAATCTTGCAATGTTTTTCGTTTTCAGGGCATTATCTGCTCTCTTTGGTACCCCTTTCTTTACCGTTGGTGCTACTATTATTGGTGATATTTATAAACCAGAAGAGAGAGGCACCGGAAATGCATGGACACTGTCAGGGAGTCAACTAGGTCCAATTATTGGTCCTATTTTAGGTGGGATTTGTGTTACATACACGAGTTGGAGAGTCATTTTTTGGATCCAAGTTGGGTTGGCGACTTTTGATCTTGTGTTATCTATTTTTTTCTTACCAGAAACTGGGAGAAATATTGCAGCTGTTGAAATCAAGAAAAAGACCGGAAAGAGAGTTTACTGGGTCAACTATAACCCATTAAGAGTTATAATGGCATTCAAGTACAAGAATCTAGTACTGGCTGGGATTATAAGTTCCAGTTTGCACTATAATATGTATTCTCTTTTGACCCCGATTAGGTACGTCATGGACCCAAGATTTAACTTGGAAGATCCTGTATATGGTGGGCTATTTTATTTGGCCCCAGGTGGGGGATATTTAGTTGGTTCATTCCTGGGTGGTAGATGGGCTGATCATTACGTTAGAAAATATAAAAAACTAAGAGGAAGAAGGGTTCCAGAGGATAGATTACGTTCCATGCCGTTTGCTTATGGTGTTATTGTTCCTGGAACAATCCTTATTTACGGCTGGGTACTAGAAAAGGAGAAGGGAGGAATGGCTGTCCCAATTATAATGATGTTCATTGGTGGGTTTGGTCAGACTATTTGTTTTCCAAGTGTGAACTCTTACTGTGTTGATTCAATGCCTCATTTGAAAGGTGATGCTATCTCGGGGAATTACACAGTCAGATTCATTGCTGCTGCTATAGGTAGTGCTACTGTGCTCATCCAAGTCGAGAACATTGGTATTGGGTGGGCATGTACTATATCAGCTGGGTTCTTATGGGTTGGCTGTTTTGCATTGTTTTTATTGATTCGTTATGGAGAAAAGTTAAGGGGTGCATATGATGAAGGTGAACATGTGGTCGCAGTTTAGATTTTAGAGTATTTAAGTTTACAGTATAGAGTCGAGTTTTATAGAGTATAAATTGATTTATTAATGGTTTGGAATATCTTTCACATGTTGTAGAGCCTCAATTACTGGATTAATGCCAAAGAATCTCATTATACGTATTTTCAGCTTAAATACTAGAGTATCATCGGATCGGGCGAAATGCTAAAAATCTTAAAGATGAACAACTACCGAATTCGTTAAAGAGCCATTGTTTAGGCTTATGATGATCAACATTCATGCATTTGAGGAAATGGAAGCGGAGTTTCATTAATGCAAACTGTGGTATACTACTTGTCTTATCATGATTCATTTGATTCAAAGTGTATAAAAAAGCTGTCTTGCGCTCTCGTTTTGGTTGAATGAGACTGGACTGGATGAGTGACATAAGCAATGTCACAATCCTACAAAGCATGGTATTGGAAGTTTATTCCGCACTATAGAGAAATTGAGAACCCTTGGGATTCTCAGTCCCAAGATAAGTACTTAGAATCGTTTGAGCAACACGCCCTTGAAGAAAAGAAGATTGAGTATAGAGATGAAGCTGGAAGAAAATGGTATAAGTTTTTCGATGAATATGAGTACAGATATAACAAGTTTGTTCAAGAAAAGAAAACTTGGTGGCGATGGTTTGACAAAGGAGCCACAAAGGCAGAAAAGAAGCTCTTAGTTAAATTAGACTTTTTAATTGTTCTCTACTCTATTGCAGGTTTCTGGTCATTGTCTTTAAACTCATCAAACGTGAGTAATGCTTTTGTGTCTGGAATGAGGGAGGACCTGAACATGTGGGGGAATGAGCTTTCTACAGCAACTGGTATCGCTAGTGCTGGATCTGTTGTATTTCAGTTTTTTTATATGTATTTATTCCCTAGGGTCCCTTTAAACTATCTTTTTTTAATAGGAAATGTGTTTTGGAGTTTGATAACTTTAGCATCCTCACACGTCCAAACTGTTCCACAGCTTTATGTGGCTAGATTTTTCATTGGGGCAGGTAAGTCAACTCTTTGTCACAAAATAATACTAATTCTTTATTAACTACTTTGAGAATAGCTGAAAGTGGGTACTTCATGCTAGTTCATTACCTTTTGGGATCATGGTATAAAGGTGATGAAATCAGTCGCCGTGGTGGAATCTATTATACCGGTCTGAACCTTGGAGCTTTGACTGCTGGATTGCTTCAAGGGCAAATTTACAAGTCTCTTAATGGGGTCTTTGGAAGGGCAGGCTGGAGATGGCAATTTTTGATTGATGGTGTTATTACGTTACCAATTGCTGTCTATGGTTTCTATGCAGTGCCTGGAACTCCGGAGAACTGTACTTCCTTGTTCTTAACAGATGAAGAAATCATATTGTCGCGCAAAAGATTAAAAGATGCAAATATCGTTCCACCATCCAGAGACCCTCCGCCTTTTTTTGACAAAAGATTGTGGAAAAAAATTCTGGGGAGCTGGCAAATTTATCTTTTGATGATGTTTGATGGCTTATTCTGGAACTGCTCCGGACCTATAAAGAGTTCTGGATTTCCTTTGTGGTTAGATTCCCTGAAAAGATATACAAAGCCAGAGTTGAATAGGTTGACATCCATCCCCGCAGCTCTGGGTGTTATCTTCACTTTAGCTGTCTGCTTCAGTGCAGATATTTTCAAATCAAGATCATTTGCAATTTTTTGGGGGACAGCCATGACCCTTTCAGGAAACGCAATTTTGGCTGCATGGAATGTTCAAGAGAGATCGAAATGGTTCGCGTTTTACACTTGTTACTTTGGTTACTCTATTAGCAGTGTACTCTATGGGTGGTTGAACGATATTATGAGACATAATCCACAAGAGAGAGCAATTGTGCTTTGTTCGGCTAATATCTTTAGTTCGCAATCGGTTGCTTGGCTCGTTCCACTTGCTTTTCCTACAAAGGAAGGCCCTAAGTTTAAAAAAGGGTACACATTTGCAACAGTTGTGGATGCTCTTATGATTTTATGGGTCGGACTGACCTTCGTATTCTATAAGAAACAGGAGAGGAAAGATGCATTATCAAACGGGATCTTTCTGTATAACTCAAATAACGGTGACATACCACCTGACATAAAGGAGCTAAGTAATTGTGAAGAGATTGAAAGCTTAAGTAACCAAGATGAAGTGGCAGTAGAAGAAGTGGAAGTTCTGGTTAAAAATAAGGAGTGATCGAGCTGATCAACGAAATAAACAGGCTGCCACACTAAAAGTGTCTGTAGTAAAAATGTTGCGCATAAACAAAAGTTTAAACTAACCTGGAAAATTTATAAGAACATCTTAACTTACTTTGACACACCTTTCTTTGAAACGCGTTATACTGACTCGTCAGATCAGATAGTCATGGGGTTCTTGAATCCTGGTAAGAAGGCCAAACGTACAAGGTCAGAGTCTTCCAAGGCTCAGAAAAGCTATTCAAATAAAAGGGTGAAGGCAGCGTACTCATCTATCAATACAAAGACACCCAAATTCCCAAAAGTCACGAAACCTGAAGCCTCAATATTAGAGAAACTACCCACAGAGATAATTCATGAGATATTCATCTTTTCAAACAATTTGTCACTACCATTTGTGAGCAAGATCCTGCTTGAACAACTATACCCTTCAAGATCGTTGAAAAAATCCATAATGGAAAACGCTATAGTGGATCTGAACACTGGAATCAAGACATCTGACATGACTTATGACAAAAGATTTGCTTTAGATAAGGAGATACTCAAATACAGATTCGCTTCAGGTGACATATTGGAGGAGATAAATTTTGATACAGTTCTTCCTGTTGCGACCATTGCTTCTGAATCGAAAAATCGTTTGATATTGTACTATGACAAATTAAACCAAAAACTACTTGAAACTATGAGAAGAGCAGAGAGTACCGAAGAAGAAATAAATAGCGAAATGGCAAGGATAGCGGATGAGAATTTCAATAACATTAATAGAGACGATGTTGAGCTGGAAGATGCCCCAGAAGAGGAAGTACAGGATTATCCAGAGAGGTTTTACAGAGGTCCATTCACCAAGGAAAAACAAGCTTCCATTAAGTTGTTGCACAAAAAGGGACTCAGATTTGTCAACTCAGATTCTATCTTCGAAAGTGTTATGTGTTCTGGGGCTCCCATTTCTGTTTTAGAGCTGGTGAATAGTTGCAGAGAGGCGGAATCTGAACAGTCCATAAAACCTTTGATAAGTGCGTTTCACACAGATAACAGAGAATACGTTCAGTGGGTGATTGACAATATAGCTAAGGAGCTTTTGAATGATGACGATTTATGGATATATGTATATAAGAGACAGGACATGGAACTTCTGCAATACCTGGAGGAACAAGGTGGAACACCAAGCCATGATGTATTAGGGATGTTATCTTCTTTAGGTGGATAACGATTCAAAATTACCAATGTTAATTTGAAATGATTATAGATGACTTAGATTGAAATGTGTATATGTGTTACGAGATAAAAAAAGAGAACGTCAAGTTCCTTTGATTAATTCCTACACGTAGTACATTTAACTTTAAATACGAAAAACTGTTGTTAAAAATTGATATATGATCTGAACTGAAAGAGTGGAATACCAGCAGAAAGTATTCGTTTAATAGTATTGCTGTTGTTGTTGGGATTGTACTGGTTGATACTGTGGAATTTGTTGTTGTGGGACTTGATTATTGATAGCTTGTGGTACTTGCTGTTGTTGCTGTTGTTGTAAAGGGGCTTGAAATGGTGAGTCTTGGTTTAATGGATCCAGTGCAACATTGTTAATGTGATTGTTGTTAAACTCACTGAACCATGGGTGCTGTAGGGCCTGAGCAGCGGAGATTCTGCTTTCAGGTCTCATCTGCAATAAACTGTTCAATAAATTCAAGGCTAGTGAGTCAATATTTGGAATTATTGATCTTAGATCCTGAGGAATGAACATGTTGAAGTTTGGTCTATAGTTTGGCAACTGCGAAACACCTGGCCAAGTTCTTTCATTTGGTGTACCCATTAGTCTAAAGATTTTCATTAACTGATCTTCGTTAGAGCCCCCTGGAAATAATGGTCTACCAATAAACATTTCAGCTAGAATACAACCTGCAGACCACATATCAATGGACGTTGAGTAATTTCTAGATCCCATAAGAACATCAGGAGCTCTGTACCATAATGTGACAACTTCACTAGAGAACGTATTAACTGGGATACCAAAAGCTCTTGCTAAACCAAAATCACCAATTTTCAATTCTCCCTTTGAGTTTGTTAATAAATTCTGTGGTTTTAAATCTCTATGTAACACTCTGTTTTGATGGCAGAATTGAATACCTTTAAGTAGTTGATACATGAATGATTTGACAACGTGTGTCTCCAAAGCGCCGTTGTTACCATGTGTATCCATATATTTTTTCAAATCTCTGTCCAGATACTCAAAAACCAATGTTAGCTTGTTTTCAGTATGGATGACATCGTATAGATTGATAATATTGTTGTGCTTCAAATCTTTCATCAGTGAGATTTCACGAATAGCTGTGGACGGTGTCCCTTCTTCTGAGTCCAAATTAATCTCCTTCAAGGCAACTAGAGTACCTGTAGCTCTGTTACGCCCCTTATAAACAGTAGCATAGGTCCCTTCACCAAGCTTTTCCAATCTGCGAATGTTAGTACCCTCTTCCAGTTTAACAGACTTAAATCTGTCATTCAGACGACTCTTGTTGGTTACCTACTGTTGGAATCTAGTAATAAATAGCCTTGTTAATATCTTTGTGCAACACGTATCTTGTCAAAACTGTACTCACTGAGATGCTTGTCCAGCCATTGGGTGTTGATTTTCTTATCCTTTGAACTTCCTAAAGACTGTAATGGGGAATTAACGATGGTATGATACCTTAACGTAATACAATCCTTCCAAAACTATCTCAAAGTTGCTCTTCGTGAAAGTTATTTAATCGAAAGCACCGTAGTTGAGACTCTTTGAACCTCTTTTCAAAACCGCATCAGCTCAGCTTTTTTCGGCTAGTTACATAAGCAAACAGCACAAAAAAAAAATCTTTTGAAAAATTGGCTTTGAGTGACAGATCTAAACGGGTATTATGAATAGATTCCCAAGAGGAATTACTGTTGAACTGTTGTTGTGTGAAGAGTTTGTTTATAGGTCATTTGATTGTCAAGGACAAGTGCTACACAACCTTTAGAGAAATATCCATGAGTGAGACCATAAAGGAGCCTGACGTGCCTAATATAAGAGATGAGCCATCTGTGTTGGGCCCAGAATGGGTGGGATTATTTGAATATCCTGTTGACTTCAAGAGTGAAAATTTTGAGTCCGCCATGAATAACTTGATCAAACAGCCAAATATAAATTCTACTGTGATACTAAGAGCCGATATTTTGCTGGAGAATCAATATGACTATTCAGATTCGGAAGCAAAGGTGTCAAGCTTCAATAGCGATCTAGCAGACCAAAAACTAGATATACCAACGGCTTCTGAAAATGAGGTGATACTTGAAAAAAATCTAGACGACACAGAATTAAGAAGCATTCCATTGAGCTTGGACTCAAGACCAATGGTCGAGATCGTTAGAAGAATAGTCCCAAGGAACCCGTTCAAGGATGTCATTCTCAACCAAACTTGTTTAATCTTGGGGTTGAAAAGCAAAGACGAAGAGGCATATGATTCAACTTTGGTCGTATACAACCCACATATCTCATCATCAGAAGACTGTCCATTTTACCTACCCGAAGTTCAAGCCGTTGGAATCTTGTACAGAAATAAGAAGTTATCCATTCACTACTTACCTTTTGATCACAAAATTCCTGAAAACATTGATGAGTACAGGAGCTTGGATCCAAGCGATCGTAACATCAGAATATCATTCAGACTCTTGCAGACAGCAAAGAAACACTCAACTGGGGTTATGCAAGGATATCAAAAAAGAGTGAAGCATGACCAAGTTGTTTCTAAAGTTGCATTCCAAGATCGATATATTGCACTCAAGAAGAAGTACTCAAAAGTCCTTGTTGATAACTGGGTAGAATCAACCGACCCTAGAAAGCATGTTTTTGAAGATATTGCTATCGCCGCATTTTTAATAGAACTCTGGACTAAATTATATAAAGATAAAAGAGATTTTGAATTCCGCGATTTAGGTTGTGGTAATGGGTTACTAGTCCACATCTTAGTTTCTGAAGGATACAAGGGAATAGGTATAGATGCCAGAGCTAGAAAAAGTTGGAAAGTATACCCAGAAGATGTTCAGAGCAGACTCAAAGAACAAGTCATTATCCCATCGGTATTGCTGAGACCACATCCAGCTGTCAAAAATCTGGCACCTCACCTTTTAGATAATGGTCGTGTGTTTCAAGTTCCGATCAATAATGGCTCCAAATATATAAGAGAAGGAGGAATTGATGTTCCAGTTGTTGCATATTACTCTTCTGCATCTCTTTTGCAATCTTCCAATGTCAATACAGCACAATTCCCTAAAAACACATTCATCATTGGTAACCATTCTGATGAGTTAACTTGCTGGATTCCCCTGTTGGGATATCCATTTTTAGTTATTCCATGCTGCTCACATGCCCTTTCTGGGGCCCGTGTCAGATATCCATCCAAGAAACCAGTACGCAAGGACAATGATAAGTCTTCATTCGGTGCTTCCACTTATGCTGCATTAGTAGATCATGTTGAAGATCTTGCTAAAGAAGTTGGCTGGAATGTTGAGAGAGAAATGTTGAGAATCCCAAGCACTAGAAACGCTGCTATAATAGGGTTCCAGAAGGAAAAATATAACGCTAAAATTAAGTCTGTGTATGATGTGCTCGTCTTGGAGGGTGGAGCTGAAGGTTGGGTTGAAAATACCATGTCTTTAACAAAGAGGGCTCCAAGAAATCATTAAGAATCATAAACTAGTGGAAGAAATATAATAATAGTACATATATACAACACATAAATATTCTACGTATATAGATTCAATATGAAGTAATGATGAAAATTATAATGCCGTAAGATTTGGCTTCGAATAAATAGGACGATAAAGTACATAAGTGTCTATCTATTTTCCACCCTTTTGTTGTCTTCTTTTACGTTTCATACCGATCAGTTTCTTGGTTTCATCATCTAGACCTGATTTACTCTTCTGTTCAGAACCCTGTGCCGGACCTCTTGGGCCTTTATTCATGTTTCCTTTATTATGATTTTGCTTTCCTCTGTCCCTTCTATCACCTCTATCACCTCGGTCGTTTCTAAATCTTTTGTCTCTTGGTCCCGGAGCTTCTTGAATATCTTCTTGTCCGTCTTCTCTCTTTCTTTTATATCCTGGAGCAGTTTTTCTAGCTAAGAAAGTTCTTTCCTGTCTTCTCTTCACAACGTTGGCATGTTCCACAGAAAATTCAACAATCAACTGTCTCTTCTTAGCAGGATCAAGCTCGACAGTCTTCTTTTCTTCATCGGTCAAACCCTCCATTATTTCCTCTGGGCTAACTCTATGAGCATTCAACCATCTCAACCCCATCAATGCAGTTTTGTGATCTCTAAATTCTAAGAAACCATAACCTCTACTACGGCCATTCTCACCAGAACCTTTAACTTCCATTATAACCTTAGCTTGTTTAACAACACCCTGTTTCTTGGACTTTTTACTTTCACCTTCGCCTTCTTCTTCTAACTTAGCTTTTTCTTTTGTTGATCTTGAAATTTCTTCTTTACTTAAAGGTTGTCTGGTACCATTCTTGACCTCAGTAGCAAATTGAACAACTGCCTTACGACCTAAAGCTTTCATGGCTTTAGCATTCATAGCTCTTGGTAAATTTCTAATGGCTAATCTGGTCAATGACAAGTGAAGAGAAGGATTTTTGTTCAATTGTTGCACTCTTAATTTATATGATTTTTCTCTTAGTTCCAAATCTGTTGCGGAAACAACAGACGCTAACTTCGAACTTTCAGTAATTCTTCCTTCATTCAATAAATAAAAGTTACGTCTGTCCTTTTCACCTGGTGCCTTACCAAAATTTTCATTCCTCTTTTGTGCATTCTTCTCAGTCAAGAAGGTAGCAGATTCTCTTGAAACAGTTGGCGTTATTGACAAGATACGACCTTGATAGACATATAACGGGGAAACGTCATCAGAAATTAAAATGGAAGTTGAAGAACTGTCTGGTGCATTAGCGAGACATTCTGTGTAAGCAGATTCTTGCTTGAAAGCAACAAATGCGGTACCTTTGGCTAATGCAGTTTCCTTATCAATAACTGGTAATGCATATCTGACAGTACCAAATTTTTCGAAATGCTCCTTCAGGGAGTCCTCGTCAGCATCATATGGTAAGTTACGTACAAATATACTGAAGTTATCCTGTCTATTTTTCTTAACCTTTGGGGTTTCATCATCATCCCCTTCTTTTTCATCCTCATCTTCAACTTCTTTATCACTGTCTAGATCGACATCACTTTCATCTTCATCATCCTCAGCAACGTCAGCATCTTCTGAATCATCATCTTTTAGAGGAGCAGCTTCACTGTCTTCATCGTCCGATTCTTGGTCGTCCCCGTCATTATCTTCATCGCTCTCTTCATCGCTCTCTTCGTCTTCATTATCTTGCTTATGAGCTTCCCATTTGGACTTTTCAATAGCATAATCGACAGCAACTTCCCTGTCTGCAATCTTTAAACCTTGTGATCCTTTGATTGCATTTTCAGCACTGGTATTTTTCTTCATGGTAACAAATGCGAACCCACTCATTCTACCACCTTTCTTTCTTGGGATGATTGCATCTGTGACAGCACCGTATCTTTGAAAAATTTTCTTCAATTCTTCTGGATCACGAACAGACCATGGCAAGTTACGAATAATCAATCTAGCTCTTCTTTTTTCAATGGCCTCTTTCTCAGGTTTCACACGAGTGGCATCTTTCTCTTTACGATCTCTTCTCTTTGCAATATCAACTCTTAATAAACGACCGTTGAATTTGGTCTTTCTGGATTGTTCCAAAGCCACTTTGGTATCATCATCAACTGAGAAACTAACAAAACCGAAACCTCTAGAGTTCTTTTCAGCATCAGTGACGATAACAGCATGCTTGACTGGACAAAATTGTGAAAAGAAATCAGACAATTGCTCTGAAGTTGCATCAAACGGTATGGAACGGACAAATAAAGTTCTTAAATCCAAATGTTCACTTGCTTGAGCGATACCATCACGGTCACCACTATTCTCGGCACCCATTTTATGTATTCTCTAGTCGAATTCCCCTGAAAATACTTATTTAAAAACAATCTCTAGATGCAAAATGGTATATAGGCTCCAAAATTTTTTTGGATATGCATGATGATTATATAATCTCGAGATGAGGTTACCCTATGAGTTGGCAGATCATGAAGTGTGCGCGACAATACGTGCAAGCGATAAAGTAAAACTACTTTAGGACTAGCTTTATTCTGATTCTGGGTGTACTACAGGCCTTAGTTCTCTCACTATTAAAGACAGCAGAAGCATAAAGAATGGAAGATGATAGCATAGTGATAGAGAGTGATTATATCCCAGACCAAGGGCTGAGACCAGAAGTACCCAAAAGACCACAAAAGAAGCCATCCCTCTCTCAAATAACAGTTGGTCAAAGCAAATCAACCTTACGACTGGCTGAATTACAAGCCCAACCGACAACAGAAATATCTCGTGAGAACGTTGGACAGGAGGAGAACTTTCTGAATACCGACAGGATATACAACACATTGAATTACTACGATTCCAACCATGATCAGAATAATGATGCATCCACCATAAGGACTACACCCACCTTGACAGTCTATAGTGATGATGACCAATTGGCAAACACATTGGGCGATATGATAAGTCAACCCTCATCTGACATGCGTGTTGAATTCGATCATGAAGAAGAAGAGGCCAATTTGAAAGGGGCTAAACAATTTTTTATCTTATCCGCAGCTGGTAAACCAATATACTCCATGAGTAGTGATTCAGATCATAATGATGATGATTTTGTAAATTACAATGGGATTATACAGACAATTGTGAGTTCATTCCAAGTTTCAGGGTCACAATTGAAATCATTTGTTGCTCAAGGTACTAGATTTACCATATTGAACCAATCGCCGATATTGTTACTGGCGATTTCCAAAATTGGAGAATCGGAAATGGATTTGATGAACCAATTGGATCTATTATACAGTTTTCTATTATCTGCATTGAGCAAACTTCATATAACGAGATCTTTTGAGAATAAAGAAAGCTTCGATTTAAGAAAACATTTGGGGCGCGCGGATCTTTCAGGTTTGAATCTGTTGACAAAGGAGATCATTGATTTCAATCCAGGTATCTTAGTTGGCGCTTTACAAAGCATAAAATTGAAAAAATCAATACGAGAGAAGTTAAGGCATATAATGTTGAGTAGGAGAAGTAAGGAGGTTTTGTATGGTATGTTGGTTGCTCCAGGAGGTAAATTGATTAATGTTCTAAGACCTAAAAGTCACACATTACATACTACCGATCTACAGATATTGTTTTCCATTGTTTTCAACCAGGCTAAAAACTATTCAGAAGATGAGGAATTGTGGCTTCCTATTTGCTTATCGAAATTCAATCCAAATGGATTTCTCTATGCATTTGTTAAGTTTATTGATTCAGTTGCTTTGATCTTAATAAGTGCTGATAAAAACTGTTTTTTTGAAATGAGTGAAACCTCTAAAGGTATGGTTGAAGAATTCAAGAAACATCAAATAATGGATAATATTAATGAATCCCTAACACATGGGCTATCCACCATTGATATTCCAGCGCCTTTGATTTATCACTTCATTTATAAGTCCAAGAAGCATCTGCAATATGTGATGCCAACTTCAACGAATGTCACAGCACTACAAAAATACTACCTCAGACTTTATTCTAGTGTTGATAGAAGCTCAAAGATAAGTGTTTCCTTTGTGAAATGGGAAAAAGAAGGGAAAAGCACCAATAGTTCTATCGCAGGGTTAGGATGGATCACGCCAAATTATGAAGTTTATTTGATCACTGGCAGTATAACGAAAAGGGAGGTCTTGGTGAACAGTGCCAAAAGTATTGTCAATTGGTGTAGGAAATATCAAGAGAGGCTATTCGTCTGTGAAGGTGCTGTTTTTTAATGAGTATTTAATGAATATTTAACGAATTGTGTATGGGCCTTATCATGTAGTATTTTGTTGCGCTTACCGGTGTTTAATTTCAGCTGAGTACCAGCTAGATGTGCCTTAATAAACCACAAAGTGTTTCCAAAGATGAGACAAAGCTCAAACAACCAGTGTCAAACTCTATTGGCTTTGTGAAACTGGGAAGACAGTTATGGCTGACGAATATCCTATCAACAGGAGACGGAGTGCTTCCACCCTGGCAAATAACATTCAATTTACACATACGAGAAGCGGAGGAGATGAAGAGCGTCCACAATCAAGTAAACCAACATCACCTTTCGGATACTTGAATAGAAATGGATCTTCATCGACAATACATTCAATTACACACACCTTGTCCAACGTTGGTTTCAATTCCGTTGGTGGTTCAACTAATAGTCCCGAATCCTCAGCTAATAGTGTTACTTCTCCTACATCCAGGAAAATTGATAATGCATTAAACAGGGCAAAAATGTTTGCAAGAAATAAAACTAAAGAGTTGAAGAAAGGTAGAGACCCCGATAGACCACATCATTCACATCATAATTTTCTGAAAATAAACTCACACCATGGGTTATCATCATCTTCATCTAATTCCAAAGTGGCTGACTCTGGAAGCACATTGTATTCATTCGATCCATCGTCTATCATTGATAACGATGGGATGAAACATGTCACTTCAGATACCAATTTGAGAAGTTTGGGATTTGAGGACAAAGATCAAATAGCCGATAATCTGTGGTCAACAATTACCTCTACAACTATCCCCTTATTTAGAACTGAAAAATCAAAATCTTTGAAATTGAAAACACCAATAGAAGATATTAACAAGATGTTTGAAGTGTTCTTGAAACTGAGGATTGAAAATAGGACAACCGCTACCTCCTTAATTAGTGAGATTCAGGAATTTCTAAGAAATGGATTGAATATTTTGGAAAATGAACTGACATTCAATGAGAGTTCCTCTGAAGGCTCCTCATTCCATAGATTAGCATTCACATGGGAGTATTTTTTTGGAAATATTTATCATTATTTATTGGCTATATTCCTACCTTTACAATTAGAATTTGAAGGTAAAGGAACCGCTGTTAAAAATCCAAAGGAATACTGGAGTGATTTTTCAGAAATCACGATTGTGTTGTCCACTAGGAAATTATTCCTTTCTGCCTTTAGGGATTTCGTTGTCATTCCATATTTTGATAGTGAATTGAGTATCCAAGATGTTAAAGAATCAGAGAGAAAAAGTTTGATTCAATGCTTTGGAATTCTTCAATCTGTTCAATCTGCCAATTATAACCAAAGGATCATTGAACATTTATCGTCCATATTACAACAGAACCTTCAACAGCTAAAAACGAATTGAACCTTGTCAGTGTATAGAAATTTAAACTTAACGACCTTATGACCTTTGAATTGAAGTTTTCTTAGAGATATAACAAAACCAGTAAATTTATGGTTGGACCTTATTAGTGTCAATACACCTGGTACGCCCAACATTCTAGTTTTTTTTTCGCACTTTTCTAGCGTTGAATGAAAATTGAAAAGTATTGAATAAAAGATCAACAGAATTTTGGAAAAGAATCCTAATCAATCTCAGGGAGATCTTGAAGAAATTGGGAGAAGATAGACGATGTTTCCAATCAGATCTTTGGTCTCAAGCAAGCCACAGGTTTCCATACTGGGGTCCCTGGTATCTACTCGTTCAGTTTCGTTACTTTCAAGATTACAACCTTCTCATGGTTCAACAAGTAGAGCTAAAAGAGTTGGTAGAGGTGCTTCAAGTAACAAAGGTAAAACATCTGGTAGAGGTCAAAAGGGGCAAAAGGCCAGAGGTAGTGTCAAACCATGGTTTGAAGGTGGTCAAACTCCAATATATAAACTTTTCCCAAAGATTGGGTTTTATAGTAAGGCACTAGAATTGAAAGAAGTTAATTTGGAAAGAATTGCAAGTTTCCATAAAGATGGTAGATTGGGATTGAAAGATGGTGAAGTTTTAAATATGAGGGTAATGAAGAGAGTTGGTTTAGTGACAGGTACATTAAGAGATGGTGTTAAAATCTTAGCTAAAGGTAAAGAAAAATATCATATCCCACTGAAAATTGAAGCAACAAGAGCAAGTACTGAAGCTATAAAAGTTATTGAAAAAAACGGAGGTGAATTCACATCACGTTTTTTCACAAAATTAGGTTTAAGAGCTCATTTACATCCATTGCATTTCCTTAAAACAAGAGGTTACATTCCATTACCAGGTAGACCAATGAAGAAAAAATACATTAGATATTATATGAATCCACAAAAGAGGGGTTATTTGATCAAGGAGAAGGGTGAATTTTATCAAACTTTGATGGATGCTAAGACCAAGAAGAAATCTACTACTACCATTAGAACAAGTCCTTTAGAAGGTCTATTAGGTAAGATGAATGAAGTTAATAAGAACTCTTCTGGATTTGTGAATTCAGGTATTGTTAAATTTGAAGATTTAAAACTATGAAAGAAAAAAAACACATTTAGGAAGGAAATTGGGGAAAGATTCTGAAAAGTTTACATGTTATGTACAAAGAAAGATGTAAATGATCAGTTTACTTGTAAATATATATTTGTTTGAAAAAGTTATTTTCAACTGTAGTTGTGGGTGAACAAATGATCTGGAGAAATTTACCAGGGGTTGGGTTTCATTTGTTTAATGATGTTAAGTTTTATCTCGGTATTAGAGGTCCGATCTCCCTTATCAGTGGTGCTTTTAACGTGTTACGAAATGCTTAACCATGAGAATCGGGTACTCTTGGATGATTTGTGTTTCTTCAAATCAAAAACTTTGCAGCTTCTGACTTCTGAAAGGAGATGGTTGAGATGATGATCTATATCTAAGACATTGACTCCTGTCTCCGTGACCTTGAAAACTAAAACACGTAGACACTCGATTGATCTGATGGAGTGATGGATTAGCTATAAAGGGTTAAAATGTTGATCTGAATATTTCAAACCTATCTAACAAGGATGGTTCAGATATCGAGAGTGTTAGCCGCATAAGTAAGAGCCAAAAAGTAGTACTGATTCTTGATGTACAAATGTACAAATCTTGATGTCGATCTTTTTCCAAGGGTATCAATTGAACCTTGTTGACGTATATATTGATAATTTTTGGCGACTTTTTTAGATAACATCCAATAAAAAATTCTTTCAAGTCCAACAATAGAGTATTGACTCAAGTTTGTTCTTGTTCGGTGAATCTGACTATGGCAGAGGTGGTCTAATGTTGACGAATGTCTTGATGAAGACACCAACACTTTGCGGAGCATGATGCGACTTCAGATATGCTACTGAGATGATTGAGATGAGCGGTATGCGAAGAGCCATGCTTAGTACTGTAGAATTTGGGATCGAAAACGTTCTACTCTTCTCCCCAAAACAGGAGTAGTGCGATGTCTCGACTCTCGATGGGTTGTAGAGGTAAATCTGGTCTTGAAAGGTTCATTATCATTTGATTGATGAGCAATACAGAACCTTGAACAACATTGGAAAGATTCCTGTCATGAGCTTGTGCTACGAAAGCTTCATTATTTTAGTTACAATTCTGCTGGTGTATTTAGCCCAAAACGATGATATTTGATATATGGATCATCCTTATTGAGGCTCACTGGGTCAAGGTGTGCACTGTGCACTGTGCACTGTGCACTGTGGACCGTGGGATGCATTCTCTGTAATTTAGTTT
The DNA here is from genome assembly GCA_030571095.1 of Hansenula sp. yHMH451. Classification (NCBI taxonomy): domain Eukaryota; kingdom Fungi; phylum Ascomycota; class Saccharomycetes; order Phaffomycetales; family Wickerhamomycetaceae; genus Hansenula; species Hansenula sp. yHMH451. Next base: position 210,289 of record JAJLXE010000005.1, read on the forward strand.
ATACGTTCGTTAATTTGACACTAAAAAATCAGGCAGCACTGAAGTTTGAACAGCGAAGACCGAACTATCACCATGGAGATTGAGATTGGAGTTTGGGAAGCCTTGAAAGTGGTATTCTTGGGCCATTCTTCTCCCTGACATTGAACACTAACCACAAAACATTCAAACAAGTAAGCCTTAAGATTTATAGTTGTAGTTTTCGTATATTCGTTGTGTCTTATCTTGCTTGACATTCCAGAGTCCAGGTAAAGCGCCAGGCAGAGCACCAGGCAGAGCACCAGGCAGAAACGGCCCACCGCCTAGGCGGACTAGGCGGGCCCTGCAACTCTTGAAGGGAACTGCTGATCGTGCCTTAAAACGAAACGAAACGAAACGAAACGAAAACAGATTTGGAAATGTAAACAAAAACAAACAATTCACATTCTTGAAAACTATAACTAACTCTCTCCATCACCATCACCGCCAATATATAACCAAAGCTACCCTTTCTGGCTCGCCTTTCTCAACTCACCCCAGCGCTTGCCACCACCATCCTCAGGCCCACCTTCCAAGAACACACCTAGCTCGTCTACTGCCAGGCTCAATAAAAGGACAGCTAAATTCTCAGAGATCCGTTTGAAGTCAGTCTCATTCCATCCTCATCTCAGCGATTTGTTTTGATTCTGTTACAGCTAGTGCTGAACCATACACACTGCTACATAGAGATAGAGTTCCACTTCCAACATTGAATACTAACACATCAACTTGCAATAGTTTTGGTTCTCTTCAATCTCAAGGTTTCAGCGTGTTATTAAAAATAGCATCCCAGCTCAAGCTCCTACAAAATTCACTACAGATCTCAAATCCGTCCCAAAACAGACTCATCTCGGATCCAACTTTTGTCAATCCTTTAAACGAAAACAAAACAAATATAATACAGAATAGCATATTCTTTTATTCAATTCTCTTGAATCTACCTATAACACCCTTGTTCAATTTTCCATCGTCAGGTTTTTTTTTGAATTTTTGATCGACAGACTAATTTTGGAACATCACCACTATTAATAAAAAAAGAAAGACCATTCTTTATATACATTCAATTCTTCTCCAAAACTGAATAGAAAGCATTAAAAATGGGAGATCCAACTGTGACTACTCGTCGTCAAAGTTTCCAAAATAAATCTAAAAAACCCCATAAAGAAATTAGATTTGGTTCTTACATATTGGGATCTACATTAGGTGAAGGGGAATTTGGTAAAGTAAAACTAGGATGGAAAAAAGATGGCTCTCAACCAAGTCAAGTTGCAATTAAATTCATTCGTCGTGATTCTATCCCAAGAGGCAGTGAAAGAGAAAGTAAAGTTCATAGAGAAATCAATGCATTGAAAAGATTGTCTCATCCAAATATTGTCACATTAGAAGAAGTTCTGCAAAATGATAAATATATTGGCATTGTTCTTGAATACGCCTCTGGTGGTGAATTGTTTGATTACATTTTACAACATAGATATTTGAAAGATTCCTTAGCGTGTCGGTTATTTTCCCAACTGGTTAGTGGTGTTCATTATATGCATTCAAAAGGTATTGTTCACAGAGATTTAAAATTGGAGAATTTATTACTTGATAAACATAAGAATATCATCATAACTGATTTTGGATTTGTGAATAGCTTTGGTCCATATAATGATTTGATGAAAACTTCTTGTGGCTCTCCATGTTATGCAGCACCAGAGTTGGTTATATCTAATGAACCTTATGAATCCAAAAAAGTTGATGTGTGGTCATGTGGTGTCATATTATATGCTATGCTGGCTGGTTATTTACCATTTGATGATGATCCTCAAAACCCAGATGGTGATAATATTGCAAGATTATACCAATACATCACAAATACTCATTTAACATTCCCTGAATATATCGAACCTATGCCTAGAGATCTATTAAGAAGAATATTGGTACCAAATCCAAGAAAAAGATTAACTTTGAGAGAGGTTAGAGGCCATCAATGGTTAGCCCCTCATGCACCTTTCTTATCTGTCACTCCATCTGAATGGGATAGTAATTATAAAAATAATAATGAAAATAATGCCAATATTGTCAAGACTCAACGGAACTTGGTTAAAAATGATATTAGAAGATATTCTTTAATCGATACCACCTCGGCCTCTTTACAAAACCATAACGTTTCAAATCATTTCTTCTCAAATCCTTTACCACCTCAAACATCATCAAATCATGCAGTTGCATTACCTTCATCAACTTCATCCACATCCATTAATGAACAATTCAAATTCAGCCCAAAGACACATCAAAGAAGCAATTCTGTTCAATCTTATAGCTCTGCATCATTAGCATTACAAGCCGTTGTTGATGCTGATGAAATAAGACATAGCTCAACCACAACTTCAAATTCAGCTGGAAATAATAGTGGTAATAGTGCACCAGATATGAAACGTCGTAATTCTGATACTAGAAGACCAAGTGTTCCATTTGTTCAAGGTATCCCAAGATCAACCACACATACCGGTATTCCAACACTGGGTGATGTTAGGGATACAAGAATTAAAGAAACCATTCAAGAGCAAATCCCATTGGATCCACCTTTCAAGAATGACCCAGATTTTGCCGTTCCAAAAATTCCAAAAACTTCAGATACTTGTCATAATAATACAAATGCTAAATTACCAGGCCCGGGACCTGGTGGTCGTAAACCAAGACCAACTTCATATCATCCGGGGTTATATTCATTATCTGGTCAATTTTCACCAGGTTTTGATACTGCTAATTCACCAGTGATAAGATCAGAATCAACAAACTCTATCTCCTCATTAACTAATGGTAAGATCAGTCAACCATCAGTTGATTTGGCTTTAGCTGAAGGTGATATAATTAAACCAAAATCGCCAGGGATTTTATCAACAAAGAAATTTTCAGTTGATGAATCTGAAGAAGATGTTTCTGAAAAACTATTAAATCCCAAAGCTGATGAAAGTCATGAACAAATTGAGATATTATCAAATGAAAAAGAATACAATAATGAAAAACCAATGAATGGTGCTAATCCTTCAACTTCCTCTAATAAGAAGAATAGATATAGTGCAGTTATTGCAGCAGAAATTGTATTCGATAAATTATTTGGCTCGAGTGGTTCCTCTCATGGAGATGATATCCATAAATCAAAAGAAATTGATTCAACAAACCAATTGGACAAGTCACATTCTCGTACATCAAGTGTACATTCAACAAATTCAAAACCTTCAAATATTTCTACAAATACTAAAAATACATCTGTTCAAGAATCCCCAGATAATCAAGTTAAAAAGCATTCTAATTCATCCAAGACCCGCATTGCAAGTGTTTCCACAAATTCTGAAGCTAATAATAGTGCTAACAGTAACAAGGCTAAAAGATTTAGTTTCCTTGGATTTTATGGTAATAGTTCAAATGACAACTCTGAATCGACAACATCATTCACTCAACAACAACAATCACAACAACGTACCAAACCTGTTTCATCAACTGCTATTAATCATACCAGAAAAGTTCTTGAACCATCCAATGAAGTTAATATCCCAAAGAGATCACAAGTCAATAGAGATAACAGAAAATCCACAATTGGTTATCCAAATTCTCAAAAGAAAGAACCTTCAACTGCTAAAAAAGTTATGGACTTCTTTAAAAGAAGAAGTATGCGTGTTGGTTGATTAGCATTATTTCATCACTACCTTTTCAACAATTCTTTTTTTTTTTCTTCTGATGGGATAATCTTCATCGAAAGGAAACTAAGACGAGAGAGAAAAGACTTATCTATTCATTCATTCATTATACTTTTTCCAACGAAGCTTATTGCTTTATTCATTTTATCTTATAATACCCCACATTCGCTTAATGCTCCTTTTTTTTTTATATGTCTATTCGCATGCTTCCCAAACTGGTTTATATTATATTTTGTGTGTTTTTTTTTTTTATTTATTTGGGCTAATTAGTGTGTGGTTTTTTACCTTTTAATGTTTTTTGTGTCATTTATGTGTGAGATATGCGTGTTTTTTTATTGACTTATTGTCACTTTTATGATTTAGCTTTTTTAATATTTGATTTTTTCATTTTATTTTGACGAATTTTATATGAACAAAGACATGTGCATTGTTATTATGAATAATTTACTATATTTGTATCGATGATTGTAGTGATATCTTTAATATTTGCATCGAATAATACGAGGATTTGACAGAGATACATTAGATCGGGTCTTAATAAATGAATTGGTGGATTTACGGAAACACCCTACATTTTCCAATGATCACGAGAAATAAACAAACATATTAAATAGTCTTTCATTGTTCTTTCCAATGATAATTTCAAATTTGTATGTTGATACAAGTTGAAGATTTAAAATTCGCGAATGTTATATAAATCCTTTCAAAAATTGATATGTGATTGTATTAAAAAACTAACCCTCACACACAACTATCCAAACAACCGAAAAGAATCAAACAACTATTGAGTCCATTACAAGATGATTCCATTTGAAGGATTGTTGCCATATGGCATTATGATAACAGTATGTATGGAGAGACTCTGTTCCTACCGGGAGCTGTATCACGAGTAATGTGGAGAAGGGATGATGATATTAACTAGGGGTGAAATCTCAATAGTTATTAACAGTTGGAGGTGGTGCATTTGGTGGGTTTAAAGCTTATGAAAATAATGGATGGAGAGTTAGATATAATTTAGATAAATGGGAAGAACAAATGATTGAAAGAGATTGGAGATTAACGGGGAAATTTAGAGAACAAAGTGGGAATGCTATTGCTCCTGAATATTTTAAAACAAATTCATTTTGGAAAATTCAACATCAATCTAAATGGTATTGAATATTAATTTATTCTTATTTATAACATATTTATTTATTTATTTATTTATTTATTCAAATTCTTTCATAATGTGATGTAATATCAATTAAAATTAGTAGTTGAGTAATGTACTGGAACGACATGGATCACTTGTATATTGAATGGAAAGTAAAGTGTAAAACAGGTTTAATGATTGTATTATAGATTTGATCTTGAAATTATAACTAGATCTGTATTCACTATGAATAACAATTATATCAATTTTTTTTACAGATGGATTTATAACTACAAATTTCTCAATTTTATTATACACAAAGAGTACCCATATTTATTAAAATACCTAAGTTTCTTTTATATTTTCTTTTTGTGGCTTTGGTTTTGAAATGTTAAAAAGGTTGGATGGATAATTGGAAAGGTTTTAATGATGGTTGGTTGTTTTGGAGGCGATATAATATGATTTATATAAAATGAAATAACACAGACTAAAATTCGTAATAAAATAATTTATAACCCAATATAATTAAAAATTTGATTCATTAAATTTAAATGTTTGATGGGTATAAAAAGATACGAACAGAAGCACCAAAAGTTTTAGCTGGTAAGTTTGATTTAAAGTTAGCTCTGACAACACCAGAGTTACCATGAGTTCTGGTGACTTTACCCCAAATAACTCTGATTTTAGTACCTCTAATTTCTTTTGAGGCTCTGTAAACGTAAGCAATACGTTTACCTTGGTAGAATTTAGCGTCTTCTGGAGTGGAAACACCTTCAATTTTAACTAAGGAAACGTTTGGGTTGTTGACACTTTTACTTCTTTGGTAAGATAAGTGTTTACCTTTAACGTATACTATGGGCTTTGAGTTAGTAAAATAATTCAAATGATTTGAAAAGAATCATCATTGAGAAGAAAGTAAAGGGATATATATATAGAGTATGGTTCTTGAATGGTGGTTTCATTAATGACATTTTGTAGTATAAATCACTTCATTACAACATCCAACATTTGGGATGCTTTGTTCAGATGTCTTCCCATGATTTAGTCATGATCTATATGGTTTCGTTTATGCTTTGATCATTTTGGTTTGATTCTAGTCCATATTCATATTCATATTCATATTGATGTTCATATCCATCGTGATATCCATATCCCTATTCAATCATTTCTTCCCAATACGTTCTTGCTCTGTTCATTCCACATACATCTATGAGATTCAGCCATCTTGTCTTGTCTTGATTATTTGATGTTTCTGGTTATGAATTGTATAGTTGACAGTCCAAAGTTTTCTAATTCACTTTTCACTTTTCTCACCAAAAATGTTGTGCGATCCGGAAAGTTAAAGTTGGTAAATTTGGTTGTTGGTGTGTGGATGTTCCCAGCAATTTTGTTTGGTTTTTCTAAAAATTTTGAAATGAAGAAATGAAATTGTTTGAGTTAAGGCGAGCAGAGATCACACCCGGACATCACAACACTCCCACTTGTGACTGCCACTAGCCCTAAGAACAAATGTCACCTGACCATCTTTTCAATCAAAAAAAACAGCCCTAACTCTGTTCTTTTGCCCTAAAAAAACAATTTGCGCCCTAATTTTGGCATTTTTGGTGGGTCAACACATTGAAAGTTTTTCTGGAAAAGTATATAAGGAGAGTTGGATCCTGTTATTTTACAATATTTCTTCTATTTTCTTTTCTTTGTCGACGTACTTCAGTAAGTTATCACCCCCTACCTTTGAATAATCATTATTCAAGAGAGATAGAAATGACTGAGATTCACTAACACATTTGCCAACAGTAGGATCATTTCTATAGTTTACGTCCCTCTTTGACTCTTCAAAAGAGCCACTGAATCCAACTTGGTTGATGAGTTGTATACCTTTGTGCCCTAGAGTGAGAAATATAATTTAGCTTGTCTATAACCCTTAGCGGTTTAGTCATCTATTTTTGATTTTGCCTTTTGTTTTTATCTTGCTTTGGCATTATATTTAAAAGGAGCGATGATCTTGACCCTGTTTATGAACTTTTTCGAAAGGGATAGATAAGGGTGGGTGCAAATGGCAATCTGACAAGTTTATCAATCATATCATCTTTTTATTTTATAGGTAAAGGTTTACTTTTAAATATAAAAAGATATAAAAATTTATAATTAAACTATACAAAATAACATGATAAATAAAATTGAAAACTCCTTACATATATATATAATTTAAATATATAAAATTTCTGTATATATAAAAAAAAATTCCTGATTGGGGCTCATAATGTACATTAATTCGTTGTTATTTGAAATTTCCTTATTATTATTGTGCATGATTATAATCTAATTAAATTGATGCAAAATAATTCTATTGAGTGATGAAGTAAGGGTGGGAGGAAGGTGGTGATCATTAAAAAAAGACAAATTATTTATATTAAACTTTATAATCAGTTTCATTATCCCAATTTTCTCTAATAAATCTCCAATGATTATAATTTGAACCTTTATCATCTTTTTCACCAACTAATGTACCACTAACAACATTTTTTCTTGATAAATTAGCTCTTGTTGATAATCCAATTAAAGGATCTGAATCTTGACCAATTGTTGGTAAATTTTGTAAATTTAATTCTTTAAACCATCTTGTTTCCCAATTTAAACCTAATTCTTGTTCTTTTTTTCTTAATTCTCTTTGATTATTTTCTAATTGAGATTTTTCCTTATGAATTAAATCATAATTTCCTAATTTAATTGCATTTGCCACTGATTCCCAAGCTTTTCTTGATTCTAATTCATTTTGTTCATCAATTGATTTAACAATTAATTGTTCAGGATTTTTAGCTTGAGCATCATAAAATTCTGTATTTTGCTTTGAAGAAGTTGAAGAACCTTTATAAATTGTTGATTTACCAGACCATTGACCAGATATGGTATATAGGGCATTTTCTTTATTTGTTGAACTTGCAAAATCTTTAAAAATTCTAGCTTTAAATGAATTTTTTTTACCACTAAAATATCCACGACCACTAAATTCCACAATTGAAATATAACCTGAAGATGATTGAATAATTGTTTTACCTTCTAATTCAACAAATGGTGATGCAACTAATAAACCTTCTATATGTAAAGGAGGTAAAGTAATTAAATAATTTTCATTTAAATCATTAAATTTTAAAATTGCATGACCAAATTGTTTAACATTTATTGAAGTTGTTGAAATTGAAGCTCTAATTCCATTATAACCTTGTAATTCAACATTATTTTGATCATTAAAAATAGTATATGCAGTTACAGGAGGATGATGAGAAACTTGTTCACTTAATAATATAGTTTCACCCAATTTTCCATTTGCAGAGGAATCATTCCATTTACCAAGGAATAATTCACCTAAAAATGGATTAAGAGGTTTTTTCTCAGAGCCTAAACTTTCATTTCTTGAACAATATTGAGATCTTAAAGTTGAAATAAACCATTTTGTTACTGCAAGAATTCGTTCTATAAAGATATCATCAGAATTTGGTTGATTAATTGAATCTTTATCACCAATAAAATTAGGAGCAATTAATAAATCTGGATGTTCACCCCAAAATTGAGAATATTCCACTAAAGAAGTTGGAGAAAGGATAAAAGGAGGTGCAGTTAATGAAGATAAATCCCCATTATAAGATGCAATTGATTTAAGGAAACTTGTCCATGAAGATGAATTGGCAGATGAAGAAGAAGAAGAAGAAGAAGGAGATGACATTTTCTTTCCAGGATTGGTTGGATTCTCTTGTGTATCTTTGGATGGATTGTTGTTGATTGAAGTAGAAGTTGATAAGGTGGAAGTTGATGAAGGTTGTTGTTGTTTGGAGTGTTTCCGGTGTAAGAACTTCAATTTGACGATTTTTTTTCCTGAGAAATTATTTTGGGTTTCTAAAGTGACGTTATTAAACGAGAATTTGAGAAATAATTGATAAGATTTGAATGTGTTTGATTAATTTATTTATCAATTTTTTAATTATTAATTAATGATTAATTAGAATGATTAAATTTAGTATTTTAACTAATTTAAATTAATTAAATGGCTTTTATCTGGCTAAATTCACTTGTTTGCTGATAGTTTTAATGTGTAAAAAGTGTACGGTTCGGGTATTTGGGAAACCGTACGTTAATAAGCAGGAAACCAGTTATACGTTTAACAATCAGTGATGATATTGGACTTATAGAGATGATACTCTATTATTAATTGAATAAAATTAATTGTATATCTTAATCTCCTTCTTGAATTAAACAATTCCTTAATCAAATATTTCCTTATATTCTTATTAACTGAGGCTGTTGCTTGTTATTTGAGTTCCCTGTTTAGGAAGTATTTCCGTTTTTGGAGTGTGAGTGTCTGGTTGTGAGCACTGTGAGACATTAATCACGTGACTTTCTTCTTGTTCTAGACTCACTTCTTAGAACAAATGTCAAGACTAAGAGCTGTTAAGAAGAAGAGAATAAAAGATAATAATGAATAGAATATAATATTAATATAATGTTAATATGATATTAATACAAGTATGCTATAATGATTAATACAGTAATCACCCTTTGATACCAGATTCTAGAATTGTACACATCGATTCATTCCATTCGTTCCATTTGTTCCAGTTCTAGAATAGAACAACATCCTATAGTTCCTTATCGAAATTGTCGTTAGCAGCATCGTGTTGATAACAAGCACTAATATGTCTAAAACAAAGCCTCAACCCCTAAAAACTACAGCCAATACCGCTCAGAATTAATCAAAACTTACGATTACTGAACTGCCTAGAAACTTGATATTGGAAATTAAAAATTAGCTCATCTACAGAGTCCCACAGGCACGTATTATGGGTAATTAAGGCAACCTTTGCATCAATTACAGATTCCAGAGGGGCAGATCAATTTAGACAGGTATTAAGCAATGTTTAATCCTTGACATATTAAATAAACCACACTATCTTCCCTTTGGCATTTTGATATTTAATCCATCTTACATAAAGAGAATTTCATTTATATATAAAGGACCTCAAATTAGTGTATATTATATCTTGAGTTAAAATTCCTGATCTTGACGAAAATTCACTCGTTGAACTGATTATATTATATTTGTTATATAAACTACTAGCCCACCATATCTAATAGTACGTATTGGTCTTGTTGGTGGATACTCTTCAATGATGATGTTGAAGGAACAGTTTAAACGTCTTAGTTATGGGAATTCATTCAAAAAGAATTCTGTTGGGAAATTGGAGCAAATTGAAGAAGATGTTGAATCGATTCCAAGATCATCAAATTTAATCGATACTACAAAGCAAACCAATCTAAAGTTGAATAAAGAAGTTTCCATTCCAAATAATTATACATTTGGTTCAAATAAAGAATTCATCAATACGATCCCAACAAATTATCTTGATCAGTTGAAAGATTCTTTACCAAAGACTAAACAGGGCGCTTATTCTATTTCCACTCCTCAACTTAACAAAGTGCTTGATTCATGGTTCAAAACACCTTTACCAAATGTCTCGTTGTTGTTTCCTTATTTACATGGTGCTATTAGTGAGACTCAATGTGATTTCTTGGAGATGGATCCATTCAATCAAGTTGAATATTATCCCAAAGTTCGTTATATGCTGATTATTAAGTCTAATGATGTTGATAATTGTACATTGATTAAATCTTCAATCACAACAGATGATATTTATATCGAACCTTTAATTTCACAACATCGTGTTATAAATTTAAGAAACTATTCATGTCAAATTACTCTATTATCCAAAATTTCTGATTTCATCATTTATAGTGAAGATAATGATTTAAATTCAAATATTCAACTTGCAGAAGAATTGATTAATTTACAGAAAAATCATTGTTTAAATTCAAAGCCAAATTATAATACTTTCATCTTGGATTATGATGCAAATTCATTAAGTGCCAAATATAGAATTAATCAAGATTTATCCAAAATTGAACCAACAATGGCATTACATTATACAATGAACAATTGGAATATGAATTATCTTTTCCATGAACGTGTCGAATTATGGTTGATGACTTGTAAAACTGAAGTTTATCAAAATGTTTATCTAGGTAATGTTAATGATTTACATCCTGAAAATTCAAAAAAAGATGAATTTTCTCTTGTTATTAATTGTCATGAAGATATTTCAGTGGAGGAATTACCCTCGTTAGATGTCATTAACGAATTATATGATTTAAATGATGGAACAATATATTTGGATTTCCCAAGCTCGGGGAACTTTAAAGTATCAAATTTAAAATCAACTCATGTCGAAATAATTTTACAAATTGTTAAGTTAATTCATCATTATACAACCGATTTAAACAAGAAAGTTTTCATCTATTGCTTTGATGGTTATAGTTCAATATCCTTGTTAGTTTTATGTTTGGAAATCTTCAAAACTGGTGATACTTTGGTTGATTGTATTTTGAAATTTTTCAATGATTATAAAAGACCTTTATATTTATTTAGAAATGATTATCAAGTTTTCCAATCAGTATTGGAGGAAACTTTGATCAAAGAATCTCCAAAGAATCATGATGGCTCAGATTCACAATCAAATTCAAATTCACAATTAAATCAATGGATTGCTAATACTATTGATAAAAACCCCCCAGCAAGAATTTTCCCACATTTATTATTAGGCACATTTGAACATGCATCATGTCCATCATTATTAGAAAAATTGGAAATTTCTCAAGTCATTTCATTTGGTCAAATTCCAACTTGGGCAAATGAATTGAATTTATCTAAAATAAATGTTGAAAAACATTATGCCTCACCTTCCACTTTGGATGAATCTTGTGTTATTTATATTTATCATGATCCATTACCTCATATCAAGCGTCTTGTTCATGTTCCATACCTAGAAGATGATGGGAAATGTTCAATAACTCAATTTTTCGAAAAAATTTATAAATTGATTAAATCTGGTGATATATACCCATTAAACGAAGAGATTAATTTGATTCATTGCAGAGTTGGTGTTTCAAGATCAGCTTCTTTTTGTATCTTGGAAACTATGAAGTTGTTGAATGTTTCATTACCAAGAGCTTATCTTTATGTTCGAGTTCGAAGATTAAACATTATTATTCAACCAAATTTAAAGATTTTTTATGAATTGTTGAAAATTGAACAAAATTTGAACAAGACAAGAGAAATTGATTGGCATATATTATGCAGAGAAATTGATTTTTTAAATAGGAAATATTTTTGATTTATAATTTTGTTATAACGTTAAATTCAGTTCTTCAAGATATTATCATATCTTGATTTTCATATTTTATATATATTTTGGCATTGGTTTAGAGTTTAAAAGGTTTATAAAAAAAAAAGGGTTCAAATTCATTAATTAGATTACATAGATATACCACAGTTAAACAATATAATGTTCTTTCGTAATATTCAATTTCTCTTATATAGTGTAAATTCATATTCGAAATCACCTTCAGTTATAAATTCATCGGTAATCTCAATATCCCCACCAATAAATGATCTCAATTCTTCTTTAGAAGTCTTGGTAAAATTATCCAATATATAATCCTTATCTAGGAAAGTATCCATTTCAATTTTATTTCCAATATTTTTATTATTAATCTCTGTAATTAATAAATTATCAACTAATTTATTAACTAATGAATTATTATAAATTTCACAACCTCCAATAATGAAAATTTTGGAAATTTTATCATCATTTATTAAATTCTTTAATACTTCATCAATTGTATTTGCATATTGAACATTCTCAATTTTTTCAAACTTGGTCACATCTTGCTTCGTCAATATCACATTATAACGATCTGGTAATGGTCTGAATTTAGTAGGAATAGATTCCCATGTCTTTCTACCCATAATAACTGCATTTTTTTGATCTATACTCGAATTTGATGATTTATTAGTAGTAACGGTTTTGAAATATTTCATCTCATTCTTTAAACGCCATGGTAATTGATTCTTATACCCAATACCAAAATACGGTAAAAGGGCAGCAACAATAATGGAAACTTGTTTCTGATTAGTAGTCATATTAGCTTGTATGGATTTGTTTTAGAATTGTTTTATCAAGAAGAACCGTTGAAATATTGAAGGTTTATACGCGAATTCAATTCAAACGCGCGCGCGCGCGTTTGTGTTATGCGCGAAGCGAAATCAAAGTTTTCAATATAAAGTGAGGAAAGCTCATTGAGATTAATTGTAGATTGTCAATTTAGGACATTTTTGATTTTAATAATGGATGATCTTGAGGATGTTGTGAAGAAGAAACAGAAACTAAATCAAAGCGAAGATGTTCCATCTCAAACTACTATAAAAAAGGCTAATGAAGTGTTTGAATTTATGAGATCGAAAAGATTATCAATCTCAGATTTTGTTGCAGCTATCCCATATGTTGCTGGTAATGGAAGAAGACAAGAGGTTATAATTAAGGGACTTTTCGAAAATGAAGATGTTTTAGAAGAACTGCTACTAAGGAAGAATTATGATGTTGATTTGAAACCGCTATCAAAGATAATTGGTATAAAATTATCGGAAGAGTTGATCAAACTACAAGATACAGAAGTATTTGGGAAGTACAAATTACCCACTACAGGTGAAATGAATCATAGTAAAAACGAACTGTTAACAAATACGTCGAAAGTCCTTGATCTTGAAATGAATTCAATTGATATTATCGATAAAGAAGCACCAATGTTATCTACCCTGTTCAAAAAACTTTTATCTAAAGATTTCGAAACAAATGATTCACAAGACACTCTAGACTTACAGGGGAACATAAGGAATAGATTGATTTTGATTTTATCAGTTTTGTGTTACACTAGAAACAAGAAAAAAAGCACCAAGATCCCAGTTTTATTTGGACTTTATTTAAACTCACTTGGCCTTACTACAAAGAGAGGTCTTCAAATATTTAACAAGTTTGGTATTACAGTTAATCAAAAGACAATTAATGATTTATTAAGTGAATTAAGTCGGCTAGAAGGACCTCAAAATGCACATCAAACACAACCGGAAAATAATAACAAGACATATACACAACAAAAAAATAGACAAGAGGCTGATCCTTTGATTTTACCCTATACACAAAGTATAATAAGTTCAACAAATGAAACTTATAGAGCTCCTTCAGATACAATGAAATTATCAGATGCAAAATTTAACCAACTTTTCGATCAGTATACTCAAAATACCTCAGTTCAAGACCAAGTTGATCCCAAACTTCAAAGTCCATCAATACACCATGACAATAGTTGATCAGGGGCTAATAATAGTAATAATAATAATTAATATAACGACTTTTATGACTTTTAATTCGGAATTCTTTGGAACAATCTGTCATTTTATGTAGTGTCTGCGTCTTCATACGTTGTTTTGTTCGAGATTCAGAGAGTGAAAAATCCAATTTTATGTCAAGTTTGTTGAAATTCGTATTAACTTTGTTCAAACTGAAAGTATTTAATTCTTGAACAGCCGAGTTCCAAAAATCTTCAACAATCGAGTTTCAGGTTGCTGCATTTGCATTGTCTTTAGACCAAGAAACATATTATTATGAGCTTCACTAAAACCTTTTCTGAAGAATTAGACCCTGGCTTTGGTGATTCATTTCAAGTTTTAATCACACTACCCACTGAAAGACCATCTAAAACACAAAGAAACAAAATACCCATCACAGTATTCATCAGTAAATCTGGACCTGATACACCTTTTGGATGTTACATCTATTCAATTATAAATGTATGTCACTTGCATATGGAATTCTAGAATAACTACTAACATCATTTAGCCTAAAACTTCAGAAGTTTTCCAAACATTACTAAATAACTCAAATGAGGGTTTGCTAGATATAACAAAGAAGCTTTCAAATGTCATATGTAAAAAATACAATTCACCAGCATATGTGAATGTTAATGGTTATTTTGATCTGTTCGATTACTTAGGGGTCATAAAAGCTGTTACAGAGTTTATAGACAAGCAATTTGAAGCTGGAAAATCACAGGAAACAATTGAAATAAGTAAATAAAATTCTACTGCTGGGTATATATGAGTTCCCCATCAAAATTCATTTCAATATACTCAAATTTCTCTTTGTAGATAAAAATATGTTAATCCAAATCGGGAAGTGGTTATGGCCCCTGAGCCTCCATACAAAAAAAAAATTAAAATTTTATAATGCGATGAGCTTCACAGGAAACAACTTGATCTACATATTCCCCATAGAGCACCTTAGTTACGAAACTAGAAAACATGGAAGTCAACAGACCTGCACAAAAGAGTCAAAGCTCCCGTAAGGGTAGAAAGGCTTGGAGAAAAAACATCGATATTGATGATGTTGAAATCGGTCTTGAAGAGAAAAGAGAGCAAATCCGTACATTTGGTGAAGAAGCTGATAAATTAGATTCAGACCAGTTGTTTTCTGTTGATGTTGCAGGTGATAAAAAATTATCCAAAAAGGCTGTTAAGCCATATAAAGTTTTAAAGTCTACAGAAATTTTAGCTCAAAGATCAAAAGCTCCAGGGTTCAGCAATCCACATAAAAAGAGTGATAACAAGATTGATGGTGTTAAAAAGAAGGAAGTGCATAGATTAATGAAATTAGCTGGTAGAGTTCAAGGTGAAACCTCCGCTAAGACTATTGTTGACAAAGATGGTATAATAAATACAGAAGCTTATGATGTCTGGGGTGAACCAGAAGCTCCAAAAGATCCAAAACCAGAAATCTTGGAAAAATTCAGTTCTTCAGGATGGACAAAGGCTAAAACTATTCCATTAACATTACAAGAAGCTTCAATTGAAGTTCAAAAAAGTGAAGAAATTCCAAATGCTGGTAAATCATACAACCCATCTTTAGAATCTTGGAAATCTTTAATCAACACGGAATATTTGACTGTTAAAGAAAGAGAAGAGAAGAAACAAGCATTAGAAGCTCAAAGATTAAAAATTCAAAAACTTCTTGCGAATGTTGATCAAAAGGAAGAAGAAGAAAGTGATGATGATGACAAAGAAGAGGTAGAAGATGAAGATGAAGATGAGGAAAATTCATTTGCCTTATCTGTTAACAAACCAGTTGTAATTAAAAAGAAAACCAAGACTCAAAGAAATAAACAAAAAGCTCATCAAGAGAGAGAAAAATTACAAAAAGAATTGAAATCTTTAAAGAAACAAATAACAGAATTACAAAAGGCTTCCGATTATGAAAAAGAAGTTAATGCCAAAGAATTACAACTACAGAACCCTGAACCAAAGGAAAAAAAGAAAAGAGGTAGATTGGGTACTAAACACAATGTTGCAGATAAATCCGTTGATGTTAAATTATCAGATGAACTTACAGATTCTTTAAGAAAATTGACACCGGAAGGTAACCTACTACATGATACAATGAGAGGGTTACAAGGTAAAGGTAAAGTTGAAACTAGAATCCCAGTTGGTAAACGTAGAAGATATCAACCAAAAGTTACTGAAAAATGGACTTATAAGGATTTTAAATGAATCTTTTTTTGCATCTTTTTTAACTGGCATTTATATGATCATACACTGTATATTAGTTTTAACAATTTTGAATTTGAATTTGAATAATTTGGGATAAATGGTATAATATTTCTAAAGTTTGTTAAGTTTTCTATTAATCTGTTGGAAATTTTGTAGTTCATAGGTAACATTTTTTGAAGTTATCGCGTCTGGCGCACACATATACTTGAAAAACTGAAATCCGCACAATTCCTACATCGAAGTATCCAAGTACGCTCAAATAAAAATGAAGACTGATAGCTCTTTGAAACATCTGATCATAGTACCAGGACATGGTATCTGGAAGGGCACAAATGATGGTTCTCAAACTGAAGATTGGTGGCTTGAGTCATTTCAAGTTGAGGGCCATGACCATCTATTATTCATAGAGCATATCAAGACCGGTATAGAAGAATTGAAAAAAAATCCTGAAGCATTACTATTATTCAGTGGGGGACAAACAAAGAAACAGGCCGGTCCTTTTTCTGAAGCTCAAAGCTATTATCAGTTGGGTCAGAGATTGGGGCTGTTTGATGATGAATTAAAAGAGAGAATATCCACTGAAGAATATGCTAGAGATTCTTTTGAGAACGTTTTATTTTCACTATCAAGATTCAAAGAGATTACAAATACATATCCTTCACGTATTACAATTCCTGGGTTTGAATTCAAGAGATCAAGATTCCTCGATTACCATTTCCCATCTTTAAAATTCAATATCGAAAATGTCAAATATATTGGAAGTGATCCAAGACCTGATTACGAAATAGGTTCTACTCAACATGAAAAATATTTTAGTGATTTAGCAAAAGCTGAAAATAAAAATGCACTAGCATTGTTTGAGAAAGATCCTTTTGGTACTGGTGAAGTGTTGTCCAAAAAGCGTGACAATAGAAATCCATATAACAGATATCACGGTTATTTGAATAGAAATGAAACATTAAGTGCATTCTTTTATGAAGATCCTTCGAAAATTAGTGATGTTCCTTGGTGAAACAATACAAGGGACTCCTAGAAAAAATAATAAATAAGCTATACTAGATCTATAGACGATATTATAAATAACATTCCAGTCATAACGCATGTGTGCAAAAATAAATATATTTCAAATGATTGCAAATCACTCAATCTCTTGGATTCTATCATCTAATGATTCAGTTTGTTCAACACCATCCAACAAGTTCTCTAATTTGACTTTACGACCTTCTTTAGATTCAACTCCCTTCAACTTGTCTTCAATTTCTTTAATCTCTTTTTCAATAGAAGTAATGGCAGCATCACTACCTAATGTTTCAAAAGACCAATTACCATCTTGATGGATTTCGAGCAAATAATCATGATATTTGATCAATAATGGACGATGTGACAATGTAATAAAGGCAAATCTCTTAGCTCTCAACAAATCAAACAAATATGCTTCGATATCACTACTGATAGCATTAGTAGCTTCATCTAAAACGACAAATTTTGGGTTCTTGAACAATATTCTAGCAAACTGGACCCTCTGCTTCTCACCTCCACTCAAAACATCTTTCCAGTCATGAGTTGAGTTCAAATAGCTTAAACCAATATCACGATCAAGTAAATATTCTAATCTAACTTCTTTCAAAATTTTGATCAAATCCTGATCCGTTTTACCGCTATTCAACATCTCTGAGTGTGACATTGGATAAATCAATTGTTCTCTCAAAGTCCCGTTACTGAAATATGCCTTTTGTGGTAAGTAAATGATATCATCATCATTTGGCTTGGAGATCAAACCATTGTATAGCGGCCACAATCCAGCTAGAATTCTTTCAATTGCTGTTTTACCACACCCATTCATACCCAAAATTAAAATACTTTCATGTTGTTTTAAATTGATATCAAGTTCATTGATCAATCTAGTACCTTCACTACCATTGATTGATGGTATGATAACATTGATTTTTTCAAATCTTAACCCATTATAATGATACTGGATGGCACCTTTGATATCACCATTCCAGTCCTCGCTACCGTACTTGAAATCCGAATCATGAACTTGATGTAATACTGTTAATAAAGTAAAAACTCTATCAGTGTAACCAGTCAACTTGGAGATATCTTTGATGGAATACATCAATCTACTACCTGCATCGGCCAAGTTCAACATCAATCTCTTGTTAACAATGAATTGACGCATGTTTCTCTCTTCTGTACTCTTCTTGACATCATCTTTCATTGAGATAATGAAAATTGGAATTGACGAATAAAGATAACCCAAAGCAGACCAAGTATATTTCAATATATAATCCTCCAAAACATTGTACGTAACTTTTATTCTATTAATTTTGAAAATATGGCTCATCATCTTTTGGTAAACTTCATTAATTTTAATCTTCTCCAAGTTGGTACCATTATAAAATGCAATCTCTTCACTATTTGTTATTAAGTTCAAATGATCGTTATAATATTCACCCTCTAAAGCTGATTTTTCCTTTGTTAATTTACCAAATGGTGGGGTATATCTTTTCAAAATATAAGCACTAATGAAGTAATTGACAAAGATACCTGTGATACCAGCGGTTCCCAATGTGTCTCTCAAATATACAGAGAAAAATACCAAATCAATCATTGGTTTACCAATGTTTGAGAACAAGGAACAAATGGAGTTACAAAATCTA
The DNA here is from genome assembly GCA_030571095.1 of Hansenula sp. yHMH451. NCBI lineage: Eukaryota > Fungi > Ascomycota > Saccharomycetes > Phaffomycetales > Wickerhamomycetaceae > Hansenula > Hansenula sp. yHMH451. The sequence goes on from JAJLXE010000005.1 coordinate 229,264, forward strand.
TTGATATCTGTAGTGATGAAGTTATCAATGTCTTTGATGGATTGGTCATTGAACATAACTTTATAATACACCATTCTTGGATCAAGATACATATCATGGATATATCTCATCAAGTTAGTTCTGAAATTCACTGAAAGTTTCTTAACAAGATATTTGATAGTACTATTTGTATAAGAAGCAGGAACTGCCATCAAGAACCAATACACCAAATCACGCAAAAACTTTCTGAATTTTCCTCCAATGATGTCTTTAACAATTTGACCGTCTAGTTTTGCAATAAGTAAACTTAGCCATGTTCTTAGAATTAGAAAAAAGAATTGGGTGATTAATAGCACAGTGTTTTTATCGTTCACTTTAGGTATCAGAATTTGCCAAATAAGAATAAGCTGGTTTAAAAACTTGGAACTGAAAATTTTGTCGTGATCTTTTTCATTCTTGATGTTTTTAGCAAAATTCTTGATCTTGAATTTATCCCTTTCATAGATCTCTGGATCAGTTGGTTGAATGATGGCTCTCTTTTGTCTATTTTTATAAGGGATGAACAATTCTCTAGCACCATTCTTCAATATCGTAGAGGACGATCTCTTGTAAAGGGGTCTGGAATCACGTCTGTCTCTAATATCACTTATAACCTTGTTCAAAGTATAGATAGCAGCAACAGTTGTAGATGATAAAAGCGACACCAAAAAGATAATGACATGCTTAGATGGATGTTTCCTGTTTTCTCTGTAAAGCTGAAGCAAGTTGACGAATAGAATCTTCAACTCCTGCTTCCTGCTGTTGGGGTTCAACAAGTTGGCTATCACCATAATGAAACCGCCTTTGTTGATTTATTACAGCGTCCTTTTTCAACTGTCTCAAATCTTCTTTGTTGCCATTGGGAAGTGGAAATTCGAACCTTTTATATGATTCCGGTCTTCAATTTTTTAGCTGGTGAATGTTGCAGCTGTCAAATTTCTGCGCTTCTTGTGGGGAACTTGTCAATCCCGAGGGAGCGATACATGACACAATCAATCAAAGCGAAATGCATAGATGATAGATCTATACTTTGGAGGATAATCCTAAATCTACAGACTGGAACATTTGTTAGCTTTTATTATTAAGTGCCTTTCGTTATTCTCTTAAAAACTCGTTTTGTATCTGTAATAGTAAATCCCTGCTTATTTCTTCATCGTTATCTCTCACATATTGCAAAACTTTCACTAAATTCAAAACCTTACAATTCTTGGCCCGTTGCTCCTCCTCAGCTGGACTTACTTTGCAGCTTTGATCCTCAAGTTTCTCGGAAATCTCATAGGCTCTCTCGATAACATTGGAGCCAAAGAACTTTGCCGCAATTTTGACACCATACCTTTTGATGTCTGTGACGCCGCTTGTCATTTGATAGCTCATATTTAGACGATTATTCTCTGATATAGACTTCATATGGTTCTGAATAACTCCCTGACGTGCACCAATGATTTTGGAAAGCTTGTGGTAATGTGTTGAAATGAACACAGTTGCCCCAGTTGTTACCAAATGTTCAGAAATTGCAAGTGATATTGCAAACCCATCATTCAAACTAGATCCTCTTCCAAGTTCATCCACAATTACAAGGCTACTTTCATCAGCATCTTCTAAAACACAAAGTATCTCCCTCATCTCTGTGGCAAAACTAGATGTTGTATTTGCAAAGTTATCTGTGCAAATCCTAGCCTTAATGCTCTTGAACAATGGGAACATAGCATAATCAGCTGGAACCAAGCAGCCTATTTGTGCTAAGATCGACAACAAAGCAACTTGTCTCATATAAACCGACTTGCCACTCATATTGGTTCCAGTTATCACCTGGACTCTTGAAGTGTCCTTGACTGCACAAATATCGTTTGGTATGAAGCGTTCTATCAAGGTTTCTAATACAGGATGTCTTGATGCTTTTATAGTCATCATATCTGAAAATTCTGGAACAACGTATTTTTCTTTCATGCCAATGCTACTAAAGCTCTGCAAAAGGTCTATTATTGCAAATGCTTCACTTGACATGAAAAGAATTGGTAAATAGTTCGATATCTCAATAGTTAACTCATCAAGGACATTATCACTAAGCATCAAAATTTCAGATACAGCATCATCTAAACGAGAGTTCAACTTTATAATTTCTAGTGTAGTACACTCCATATAGCCTTTCCTGGATTGACGATTAATAAAAACTTCTGGTATATTCTCCTCATAATCGAAATTCCTGAGTTTGACAAAGAACCCACGTCTTGTGTTGTAGCTCTGTTCCACGCTAAAACTAGTACTTTCACTTAGGTCTTCAATGAAATGCAAAGTAAGTTCAACATTGGCTCGGTATATTTGTCTTGAAGCATCCAAAAGGCCATTTCTTCCCGCTTTTACAGCGTAACTTCTTTGATTTCTTATATCAAGTGGTCCAGAAGCCCAATTACAATCCTCACTAATACATTCGTCCACCAACTTCTTAACAGCTTTAAGACCATCATCGTTGAGAATTTCTTTGATTTGCTGCAACAAAGATGATTCAGTATCTTTAAGGATATTTCCAATCAAAAGGGCAGTATTCACAGCTTGCTTCAAGAGTAATATCTGATTGACTGTATGCGATGATTCCGCTGTTGATCTTTTAGTCATAAGAAGCACTACAAACAACCGGTCAAGATCTTGCAAATTCTTAATGGATTCACGAACATCAAGCAACAAGGTACTTTTGTTCATCATCTCTTGAACTGCCTCCAATCTCAAGTTGATACTTTCTTTATCTGTCAATGGCTGCAAAATACTATTTTTTAAAGCTCTTTCGCCCATCTTTGTCTTTGTCATATTCAAAAATTTAAATAGTGACATACCATTTTTATCCTCAAGGTTCTCAATTAGCTGAAGGCTTCTCACAGTTCTTGAATCAATGAACATTGTACTTTCTGGAACTTCATACTGAAATCTAAACCTTTTAAACTCAATATGGTTATGCTTGGTTGAACTTCTAATGTATCGTAGACCAGCCGCTAATGCACATAAAGCATGGTATTTGTCTCTGAATTCCTCTTGTAAATAGATCACATCTTTCTCAAACGCTAACTTTTCAATATTTTCCCATCCATCAGCGCTGTTGAAGTTTTTGCGATCAGTGCTGATAAACTTCACTTCCTCTTCAACATTTGATTCCAAAATTGATGTAATCTTATTAGGAACGGGTTTCAAATAATTATCTGGCACCAAAACCTCCTGAGGTTCGAATATTTGAAGCTTATGGATGGTACGAACATAAGTCTGGGAATCTAATATGGTGCTCAATGATATTTGACCAATCCCCAAATCAATAAATGCTAAACCAACTTTGATATCTATGTTATTCTTGTCTTCGTATACCGAACAAAGCACCCTATCTACATTTGCAGACCTGGCGCTTCGAGTCAATACGCCCCTAGTACTTGGTACTCTCTTCAAAGTCACCATTATCAACCAAAAGCGCTGTGGTGTTTTCCTCCTCTTCTTCGAGCTACGTTAAGGAGAAACGAGGGCGGTTATTTATGATAAAAATCTCATCTACATAAGATGCTGAAAAAACATGGTCCAAAACTTTTTCAAATATATATAAATGCACATTACAATTTACAAAACCATTATCCCACAACATTCTTTTCATCTCTAAATCTTTGAATATCTGCTAGGAATGGTAATCCACCGCCAATTGATGGAGGTGCTGGGGCAGAACCTTGTCCAGAGCTTTGAGGTGCTGGTGCACTAGCTTGAGGTAATGGAGGTGGTGCTGGTGCACTAGCTTGAGGTAATGGAGGTGGTACTGGTGCACTAGCTTGTGGTAATGGAGGTGGTGCTGGCGCACTTGATTCTGGTAGAGGTGGTGGTGCTGGCGCACTTGATTCTGGTAGAGGTGGTGGTGCTGGCGCACTTGATTCTGGAAGAGGTGGTGAGTCTAATACATCTTCTTGACTATCAACGTTTTCTGGAGCTAGAGATTGTGGAATCGGTGGTGGAGGTGGTGGGGTTGAAAGAGAATCGACAAACTCTTCATCAGATTGTACATTAGAATCTTGTAATTCTGGATGAGGGTGTGCAGCAAATTCATCATCTGCTGGCCCTTCTTCAGTTGGGAATGGTGGTGGTGGAGGAATATCTGGAATAGATTCTTGTGGTGCTGGGGCCTGTGATAATGATGAGGAAGAAACACTTGGTATTGGTGGAGCAATTGGAACTGCTTTTTCTTTAGAAGCGCTAAGGCTTGGAGTTTCTTCTTGCTTAGGAGTAGAAGCTTGAGAGCCAGAATTCGTTCTTGGTGGTCCCATCCCAGAGAAAAGTAAGCCAGCAAGATGAGCAGCACCTTGACGATTTGGAATATCTTCCTCATCTTCGCTCTTGTCTTCTTCTGATCCCCAACCATCATCGTCGTCGTTATCAACCCCTCTTTGAGCCTTACGTTGAGCTTCAATACTCTTTGGATTGATGGAAGGAATAGGGGCGGCAGCAGATTGTGGCTTGTTAGCACTGTTTGAAGAGGGTTGCTTTACAAGCTGTGGTTGTGATGGTTGAGCTTTTCCAAATGGGTTATTGGATGAAACTGATGGTGGATTGGTGTTTTTAGCAAATGGATTAGTATCGTGATGTTTAACTTCCTCAGGTTTCTCTGCAGTAGGCTCAGGTCCGGATTTTGGTAACCCTTGAGCAGGTTGTTGAGAGACCTTTGGTTGAGGAGCAAATGTCTTGACATGTTTTGTTTCAGCTTCATCTTCCTCATTTTCAGCATCTTCAAGCTCTTTGCGTAGTTGAGCCAATCTAGCCTCCTTGTCAGCTTTTTTCTTTTTTTTCAAATCCTCCAACTGTTGGCGTAGTCTCTTTTCATCCTCATCAACTTCATCATCTGGTTCTTCTGTAGTCTTTGGAGTAGCATGTGGAGTAGTTCTTGAAGTAGGTGGTGGAGGTGGAGCAGCTTTGGATTTGGCTTGAGTTTCATATGGTGCTTGGGAAAGTTCAGATTTTGGTAGTTCAGTAGTAGCATGTTCTTGTCTTGGTGCCTGGGTTTGTTGAGGCGAAGAAGATGTGGAAGCAAGGATTGGCGAAGAACTCGAAGACTGTTCAGCTTTAGCACCATGTCTTGAAATACCAAATTTGGCCAATCTTTCATTCATCTTCTTCTTTGCCTGTTCCTTGATATAAGCAGCTCTATCTTCTGGATTCTTGAAACTAGAATAAGAGTCTGGAGTAGAAGGCTTTGGACCTGGACCTGGAGCAGAAGATTTCACTGGTTTGTTCGCAGATGGTGTAGTTGTAGTTCTTGTGTGATTCGATTCGTTACCATTGGTTCTTTGAGAAGGAACATCACCAAGCCTCAAAGACTTGATCAATTCAGAAACATCAGGCTGAACATCAATACCTAGTTCCCATTTCTTATAACTACTTGGATCACTATCTTCATTCAACGAGTTCAAAACACCTTGAGAGATATCCTTAATAGATTTTTCAATATCGTAAATAATCTCTTGCGTTTCCTTATTCTTGGCTTTGACTTTTGTGACTTCCTCGTCCAGCAATTTTTGCTGGTTGTCAAAATCAGCAGTCGGATCTGTCACAGTTTTACCAGTTAAAGCCGCCATTCTCTGTGCTAGTAAAGCTTTGCTCTGTGCCTTCTTCTTGTCAAGCTCCGTAACCTCGCCATTCGGACCAGTACCAACGATCGAAGATGGATGTTGAATCTTGTAAAGATCAATTCTAGAGTTTGTAATATCATTATCAATTCTTGAAATTTCACTTATTAGATTAGGAACCCTTGAAACCAAAGTGTTAAGCTTATCCTTTTGTCTCAAAGTATCATTTGAAACATTTGGCTTTGGCAAAGTTCTGATCTTATTTTTCAAATCCTCAATGTCTTGTAAATCTTTAGTATTTGCCTGTTCTCTCTTTGTGCCTTCAGCAATTATAGAATCCAATTCTCTTTGTTTGCTTTGAATCTTTGATTTCAAATCATCTGTAGAATTGACATGGTCTTCAGTTTTTCCTCTATTCTTTGATGAAACAACGTTACTATCATCATTATTTTTAAAACTTTTAGATCCGAACGAAGAATTGGCACCAAATGATGGTGTACTCTTAAGAACATTCTTAGCATAGTTGATATTCTTCACGCTGTCAGGTAATAATGAATCAGGTAATTGGTTTGGAAGCTCATTACCGTTCAACTTTCTGTAAATCAACCACATACCAAGTGAAAATAGTTCTTTGTTCAAGCCAGTAGTTGTTTCATTTGTAATCAAGTTCCATACTTTTTCAAGTTCAGATCTGTTTAACCCTGATTTTCTGAAGATTTCAGCTGAGACTTGAGGATCTAACTGACCTTTCTTGCTTGTGTCATATGTGTCGAAGATTTTGCTGAATAAGTTTTTCTCCTCTGGTTTTATGAATTCTTGATTTTGCTGAGGAGGAAGATTTTGAAACTGAGAAAATCCAACAAATCCTGTACGTTGTGGTTGCAAGAAATTTGATTGAAACATGCCGTTATTACCAACACCGGTTTTCTGTGCTTGCAAGAGACCCCCATTGAACATACCATTGTTCCCAAATCCTGTCTTTTGTTGTTGTAACAATGCAGGAGGATTGTAATTTGGTTGATATCCTGTAGCTTGATTTTGAAGAGGTTGTTGAAACCCGGTCGCTTGAGTTTGTAATGGTTGCTGGAACCCAGTAGCTTGGGCCTGCAACGGTTGAAATCCTGTTCTTTGTGGCTGAAGTGGTTGATAACCAGTGGCTTGGGGTAGAATTTGTTGTGGTTGATAACCAGTTTGTTGTGATTGCATTTGAATACCACTTAAGCCTTGTAGATTATCAAATGGAGTCTTTCTTTGAGGAGCATCATCATCAGGGATACTGAAACTAATAGCGTCAATGAAACCCTCAACTTCAGTTTTGACATTTGATTCTAATTGGTATGGGATCTGTTGACCTCTTAAAGCAACATTACATAGATGTAAGGCCAGGGCAAACTCGGGGAACAACAATTGACCAGATTTGTTAAGATCTGATAATTCCCAGATTCTAGCTAATTGATTTGGTTGTAATCCTGATCTCATCAAGACGTCTCTTGCGGCGTCAGCGCCAATTGCATTTGATTTCTTTGGAACAGCACTACGGAATAAATCTTCAAACTTTTGTTGATCGTGAGCTGTCAAAAACGATAATCTGATGTTTGGAATTTTCAAATCTTCATTCTTTTCCACAGATTGTGCAGCGCTTGAGAACCCAGTTTTTTGTGGAGCTAATGGTTGTTGCTGTTGTGTAACACCAAATTGTGACTGTTGAGGTTGGCTATATTGACCAACGTAGCCAGTTTGCTGAGGCGCAACGAAGCCAGTTTGTTGAGGTTGAACAAATCCTGTTGGTTGTGAATACAGAGGCTGTTGTTGAGGAGCACTATACCCAATTGATTGACCAAATTGACTTTGGAAACTAGTAGCTGGAGGTTGTTGTTGATAACCAGTTTGAAATCCAGTTTGTTGAGGAGGCAATTGGCCGTACCCAGTTTGCTGGTAGCCTAATGGCTGTTGGCCAGTCTTCTGGGCCAGTAGCGGAGCGCCGTACTGTCCTGTTTGCTGCTGGTAGCCAGGGTTGTTGAACATCTCTGTCTATCCAATATATATTTTGGTGTGTCTATTCGATCTGAACTGTGTTATGAAACTTCTGATTCAAGTTGTCTTTGGCTTTTGATCTTTTGGTGAAGAAAATTAGGGGCACAATCAGGACCAGCGTTCTAACCATTTCCGATATCGACAGGCGCATTTCACGCAAGAGTAAAACAGAACAACTGTCTTCAACACTCAGTGTTACGACTACAGGAAAGATTAAAATTAATGGAATGATCAAAACCGTTAATTAGGTCTGAATTCTTTCGACCTTCAAGATTTTTATTCTATTGAACTATGTACAGGTATTTCTTTGAGGCGTAGATCTGTAATCTGGACCCTTTAACAATTCGATAATCCATCAAATGTAGCGAGCGATCTCTAGGTACAATGCAAGTTACTAGAATTTTGAAATATCACTAGTATGGTGTTATCTCACTTAGCCTCTGGTATCTCTGTAACCACCATTCGTACCAGTTCAACCCTCATAGTTCCCACCTCCAGCCGTGCCTCTTCTTGGTGCTTGGTATGGCAGCCTTAAGGAATTAAAATAACTAACTGGTCATAAGACCTTCAATTAGTCCGGTTTTGAGCTAAATTGGATCTTCAGCTTTTAACCTGTCCTCTAATGTGACTCCTCTTGAACTGAGCTGTTCGACTAATGATTTGTTTTCTTGAAGCAGCGACCTTAGATAGTCGGCAGATTTGCTTAGGATTAGAATCTCCGACCTGTTATCAGCTGGTGTGAGCTCAGGGTTCAGCTCTACCAGTTTCTCAAAGGCATCTCTAATGGCCTGTCTTCTCTTATTCTCTGATTCAATATGATGTTTCTTCTTCTCTTCTTCAGTTAAAAACACGGTCTTTTTAGTAGCCTTCCCCTTCTTCACCTTTGACTCAGTTTTCACAGCTTGCTTCACCCTTTTCGACACAACTGTTGAGTTCCCCTTCGAATCTGACATGATCGCTACCGTTGAACCACTGTTTTGGGCCTCTTTGTTCGTTATTAAAAACTAAGCTCTAGTAGTTGGTTCTTGACATGTGAAGAAAATTACTTTATTGTTCCGAATTCTGAGTTCTCGGAGCTGTTGCACATAAAAAAGCACATTGGGATCTCAGCCAGAAATACAAAACTTGGAACAGCTAACGATACCTTGAAAAACTAATTGGAAATCCATCTTTCCTCAAATTTGAAAACTTTTACACCAAATGATCTTCAAAACAGCCCCCTTGGCAGCTTGCTGTATCTAATGTAAGACATCGCTCAAGGGTACCTCTGGCCTCCACGTAGAACTTGGGGCCAGGTCAGGCCACGAAAAAAATAAAAGACACGAAATAATTGTTTCCCTCCAATAGGAAAAACTCCAGCATTTAAAGACACTCTACAAGGGTTTTATCAATTGACAGCTCATTCATATTCTTTTCATATACCCTCTTTCAAGATAGGTCTCTTATTGCTCGCTGCTGGCTACGTGGTATATCGATACAAAATGTCAAGTGTATCTTCCCAATTCAGTCTTTCGAGACTTAACTTACCTCAAGCTACCAAATACTTGATTTTAGCAGTAACTGGGTCATCATTGTTTTTATTATTCTTGAAATATAGAATGTATAATTCATTATTAGAGATTGGTGAAACAGACGTCGAATTCGATAAGATCATTGTTCCCTATTTGCAATTGATTCCAAATCATACCTTATTACATCCATGGACCGTTATCACAGCTATTTTCATTGAATCTAAAATATGGAAATATATCATCTCTATCCTAGTTCTATATTTTGCAGGTAGATTTATTGAAAGATCTTGGTCTAGTAAAGAGTTTGTCAAATATGTCGTCGTTATTGGAGGCATCACAAACTTACTGGTTGCATTATCTTTAATCATGTCAAATATTGTTTTCCAATTACATTATTTCAATGTCCCAGTGGATGCCAATTTATCTGTCTTGTTCAGTTTTCTGGTCGTTTTCAAACAATTGATCCCTGAGCATTCATTAAATCTATTTCAAGGTGTCATCAACTTGAGAGTTAAACATATCCCATTCATTGTGCTTTCAAGTGCAACAATTTTTTCAATTGTCACTTTCAATCCATCTACATTTTTCCAAGCTTGGTTGGGCTTCTTAGTATCATGGGTTTACTTGAGATTTTTCCAATCAAATATCATTGACCCATTATTATCTCAATCAAGCGATGTTGTTGGCGTTCAAAAATTAAAGGGTGATGCGTCTGAAACTTTCAGTTTAGTTCATTTCTTCCCAGATGCTCTAGCTCCAGTTCTATCCCCAATTTTTGAACAAGTTTTCGAGTTGATTGTTCAATTGGGTTTACTGAACAAATTCAATGACACTGAAATTGAACAAAGTAATATAGTTGCAAACAGAAGATTAACTGGTCAACAAACACAATTGGATTCAAGAACCGCAGCTGAAAGAAGAAGACAAGTTGCCCTAAAAGTCTTGGAGGAAAGAATAGGGGAAGAACCAACAAAACAACAAATTGAAGATACAGTTGCCTCTTCTTCTACTTGAATAGAATCAGTGGGAAATGGGAATTAAAATTTCAACTCCGGAATTAACTTTATACATATAGTAAATCAAGATTTCGCCACAAAACTTCACAGTAGAATACTAACACCACAAAAAAAACAAGCATTTGTTTAACTGAGCTGAATATATATTAGTTAACGCAATAAAAATTTTGAAAAATGGGCCAAAAAAACGACCTCGGTCAGGATTGAACTGACGATCTTGCGATTAACAGTCGCACGCCTTAACCAACTTGGCCACGAAGTCTAACTTGAAATCTGAAAAATTGAAAAGTAACTAACTTGTAAAAACTATATCACGTGACTGGATTTTCAAATTTCTACTTTTTATACTTAGATTGCAGATATATATAGTATAAAACTAACTAATCAATATCAAACAGCTCAAATAGTCAGTATAATGTACTTGTTATGATCAAATTAGGACAATTTATTTTTTAAAATTCAAATTCATTCAATTTTGAAACTAGCATTAATTTTAAGACCTATAATTATTTCAACTCAAAAAATTAGTGATGAATTTTCATTATATATTATGGTATAATCATATGTATATATGCCTCTTCCTCAAATGTGTAGTACATAGAATAATAAACCTGTATCTAACTTAGGACCTTTAGTTTTAATGGCTTTAAATTCATAATATATTTTGTTTGATGAAGTGTGGCTCCTACCGGTATGTTTTGCACGACACCGCTCTAGCGCTTGTATCAATAACTATTCCGTACGTATCAAAGGATTGTAATTACGGTTACCTAAAGGAAGTAATTTTTTTATTACAGTTCTTGAAAGCCAGAGATGATCTAGGAACTTCTACGTTTATCAATCATAGGTGTGTCCAATGAGAATCACTTCACACAAATAATCCCAAATTTATAACCAACTGTGCATTGTAACTATAAAGCTCCAGAGCCTCAAAGTAATCACTAATTATTTCCCATAATATATATAAATTAAAGAACTGATTTAATAAAATAAAAAAAAAACCAAAATCAAGAAAATACCCTAAATCATTCTTATCAAAAGCTTATTAAAATAACATATTGTAACCGTTAACCCGATGTTATGTGTTGTATGAATTTCAGTGCACCAACTAATATATTGAAATGCAGTTTGGACAGCAGCATTAGTCGGTACTTGCAGTGAGCTAATTAAATGCTTACTCGTCAAGTTCAATAACGCCTGGTAAACTAGAAATGTCACCAAAAGTATTTTCACTCGAATAAAGAACGTATAGGAACCCATCCTTATCCTTATGTTCTTCATAAATGGAGCTCATAGAAGCAGCAGTTGGTGGCAAGATATCATTGACAAAGATAAAGATGGCTTTTTCCGGTGGTAAATGGATTCTTTTTCTTATAACATAAACAAATTGCCCAATGGTCAAGTCGTAAGGAACAAGGTACTTCTTCTTGTCAATTTCTGGAAGATTGGATTTCTCAGCTCTTTCACAAATTATTGGAATACGATTGCCAAATCTTTGACAAATTTTGGTGGCTTCTGCCTTTCTCTTTTCTAGAATGTTGTTAATACGCTAGTTTAAGGGAACCAAGCAACAATAAAGGGGAAATCACGAGTACATACCAAAGGAGTGTTCGTCTTTGAATTGGAATTTCATGTTTGAAGACTGTTGAGTTGAGTAGTTTCTAAGGTACTAAAGTTAGTAATGTCTCCAATTGTGTTCAATCGTTATTTGTAAGTCAGTTGTAACCCACGCTTGTGATGATAAAGGTTACACGGTTTGACACAAAGAACAATGCCCCAAGAAAATGCAATCAGGGGTGGGCATTAAGCTGCCGATTAGTTCTGGATACTCACTCTATTCTCAGATAAGATTGACTTGATATGAATATGTAAAGATGATGTGCTTGTTGTTGATTTTCTCTTTGTGGAGGTAGCTTGTAAATAGTGAGTGGCGTCCTGGTTTTATAAACAAGTTATCGTAGTCACTAGAAATTGAATCCACTAGTGATGTGACAGATAAGGAGTGGGCGCACCGAGTGGACGGGTGACATGGCAGTTTCTCATGCTTACATAATCAGTATATTCTGGCTATTAGCTAGGTGGTGACAGAACTAAAGAATTGGGATGGTGCTTGTGTCTCTAGGGAGTGGCTGAGGAACCGGAGTTATAATTGGATAAATGAGGTGTGACGTTGGTCATCGTTAGTGGCTGTTTGTTCTATTACTGGTTCTAGTTGTCTCGTATTGTTGTTCAAGGAGGAGTTTGGATTTCAATGGTGGAGGACGCAAAAATCAAGTAGTGGTGCAATTGGAAAATGAAGACTGTCAACATTTGATACCAGCTTAAACCATTGAACGTTGACTGTTGGAAGAAAGTTATGAGTATGCCTACCTCCAGATTGGCTTTAAGGCCCACCAAAAGGCTAATTCAGTCAAGTGCGAAGTGTCCCGAGGCTGTACGTATGGGTTTAATATGTTATAATTTCTGGATCTTTGAGTTAACAGAATCGATATAGGCTGCTGCTTATGGTGAATGTGTTTTACAAAACTATACAAATATGAAGAAGAATACTTGTGGAAAAGAATTTGAAGCATTCAGGAACTGTGTTCAGAAGCATTTCGGACGAAAAATTTAATTTCAAAATGAAGTGGTACTTATTTATCACATTATTTATTCGCTATTTATTTCATGATTTCTAATGAATATTACTATACTACAGCCTAGATAACTTTAACAAATTCATATTATTCTATTAGATATACAGTTTCATTAGGAAAACCTCAAAATTTCCAAATCTTCCTAGATTCTAAGGATTCTCAAGTTGAATGTACAGTCGTTGATAGCTTGTTCTTCTTCAGCAACAACTTCCTTACTCAATTCACGGAATGGCTCTAATTCACCCTTCAATGTCTTGGATAATAAATCTTTATGAGTTGAAACAACATTTTCAAATTCAATAGTATCATTGATTAATTCATATTGAACAATAACATCATCAGTAGCTTCTAATCCACCCTTTTTACGTAATTTTTGAATACGATTGACCAATTCACGAGCTAAACCTTCAGTCTTTAATTCTGGATAGACATTAATATCCAAAATGATTAAAACGTCTTGGTCAGTTCTAACTTCTTGGTTCTCATTATCTTTGTTTTCTGGCAAGCCTCTTCTAATAGTTAAATCACCTTCGATCAATTCAATACCAGCAACAGTGATTTTACCACTAGTAGCATAAGCTTCGACCTCATCAGATGTCAAGGCTGATAAAGCATCCTTAACCTTTTTAACTTCTTTTTTCAACTTTTTACCCAAAACTGCCCAGTCAGCGACAGCAGTGTATTGAACACCATATTTCTTTTCATCAGAAGTGATGATCAAATCACGAACGTTCAATTCTTCAGTAATATAACCTTTCAAAGCTTCAATGTCTTTCAAGTATTCTTCATTACTGTGTAAGATGACCAATTGTTTCAATGGAATCTTCAAGGAAATCATCTTCTTTTCACGAACGTTACGACCTAAGTCAATAACTTTTTGCATACGTGAAACAGCAGTTTCAATACGTTCATCAAATAATTCTTCACGAACGGTTGGGTATTCTAAGAAATGAACAGATCTGATATCTTTCTTATTTAATGAGAATTCAGCCAAGGTCTTTTCATCATAATAACCACTTAATCTTTGGTAAATAGTTTCTGATAAAAATGGAGTAAATGGACCCATAGCACGAACCAATCCAAATAAAACTTCAGTCAAGGCGTTCAATGATTGTTGAGTATCTAAAGTAGAAACTTCACCCTTGAGACGACGACGGTTGAATCTAATATACCAGTTGGTCAACTCATCAATGAATGATAATAATCTTGGAACAACAGTGTATAATCTGTATTCCTTCATTTCTTCATGAATGAACTTGATTAATGATTGTAATGAAGCCAAAACCCATTTATCCATAACATTGTCCGATCTTAAAGAAGAATCGTATTTAAATTCAATGTTTTCATTTTTTTTCAATAAGGCAACTGAACCTTCCAAGAATTTAACAGAGTTCCACCATGGCAATAAGACTTTTGAAACAACTTCCTTAACACCTTCTTCTTTGAATTTCAAAGTTTCAGCACGTAGAACTGGGGAGTTAATTAAATATAATCTTAATGCATCAGCACCATATTGATTCAAAACAATAGTTGGATCTGGATAATTCTTTAAACGTTTGGACATCTTCTTACCATCAGCAGCTAAAACAATACCACTGACAATAACGTTTTGGTAAGGAGCAGTGTTGAATAAGTGAGTACCTAAAACGGTCAAAGTATAAAACCAACCTCTTGTTTGATCTAAACCTTCAGAAATGAAGTTTGCTGGGAATCTGTTTTTGAAATTCTCCTTGTTTTCAAATGGGTAGTGACCTGAAGCGTAAGGCATGGAACCTGATTCGAACCAACAATCAAAGACTTCTTCAACTCTCTTCAACACACCTTTACCAGTTTTAGATGGGATAGTGATATCGTCAATAGAATCACGATGCAAATCGGTGATATCATCTCTACCTGATAACTTTTTCAACTCTTCAACAGAGCCAATACAGACAACTTCTTCAAAATCTTCACTGACCCATAATGGAATTGGAGTACCCCAATAACGGTTTCTTGAAACATTCCAGTCACGAGCATTAGCAATCCAATTGGAAAATCTCTTTTCTTTAATAGTATTTGGAACCCATCTGGTCTTTTCAACATTGTTCAACATATCTGGGATAGTTTCTTTGATACGAACGAACCAAGCTGGAACAGTTCTATATAATAATGGTGTATCTGATCTCCAACAGAATGGATAACTATGTCTAATTTGAGAGTTTAATAATAATCTACCCTTTTCAGTCAAATATTTGATAATCTTAGAATCAGCATCTTTAACATAGACACCTTCCCAATCTGTAACTTCTTTAGTGAAACAACCTTTATCGTCAACTGGGTTTGGTGGTAAATGATATTCGTCAATGACACCATTAGCAGTGGCAGCATTGAAATCTTCTTCACCGAAAGCTGGAGATTGATGAACAATACCAGTACCACTGTCTGAAGAAACATAAGAAGCACCAATGACTTTGAAACCGGTTTCTTTGAATTTTTCATAGAAATAATCGAATAAAGGCTCATATTTCAAACCAATTAAATCCTTACCTTGGATTTTTTCAACAACTTTATATTTTTCATTTTGTGGTTTTTTGTATAAAGTTTTGATTAATGATTCAATCAAGATATAATATTTATCAGCTTTTTCATCATAAATTTTGACATATTCTAGCGCTGGGTTAACACATAAAGCGATATTTGATGGTAAAGTCCATGGAGTAGTAGTCCAAGCAACTAAAACAGTTTTTGGGTCATCCTTCAATGGGAAACCAACAGTGACAGCTGGATCATTAACATCTTTATAATTTTGTTGAGCTTCAAAATTGGCCAATGGAGTAGTCAAACCAGTTGAGTATGGCATAACTCTAACACCTCTATAAACTTGATCTTTTTCGAATAATTGTTTGAAAACCCACCAGACAGATTCCATGAAACTTGGGTATAAAGTTTTATAATCATCATCGAAATCGATCCAACGACCTAAACGACCGATGGTTTTTCTCCATTCATCAGCATAACGCATAACAATGGCTCTACATTCGGCGTTATATTTATCAATACCCATGGCCATAACATCATTCTTACCAGTGATACCTAATTTCTTGTCGATTTCATGTTCAACGGGAACACCATGGGTATCCCAACCGAATCTTCTTTCAACGTGGAAACCATTCATAGTAGCATATCTTGGAACAATATCCTTAATGGTAGAAGCTAAAATATGACCATAATGAGGAGTACCAGTGGCAAATGGAGGACCATCAAAGAATGAGAATTCTGGTTTACCTTCAGTGATCTTTAAAGAATTTTGAAAAGCATCAATTTCATTCCAGTGTTCTAACACCTTTTCTTCTTCCTTTGGGAAGGAGAATGGTGCTGTTTTAATTTCCTCAGCCATCTTTGAACTTGATGTTTTATGAAGAATTCAATTAGAAATGTTGAATAATTTAGATTTCAAATCAGTTTAATCATGCCCACTAAGCTCAATTTTTTTCAGCTATACCGATATTGAGTCAACGATCTTCCGATGCCTTTTGAGAACCGAGGCCAGCATGGTCATGTGATAACTTTTTATTTCCGACTCAATGTATATCAGATTAATGAAATGCAAAAGTACTAAATAATTAATCTCACAAGTTTCAAAACTCTTGGAGCCTGAGTTTGGGAGTATTGCTATGAATGGACCTTCCAGAACAACAGTTATCTTTAATAACATACCCAGTGGCTGGCTAGTCGGGATAGATCTACAATTTTTCAATACAAACAATATCTTGAAAGGTATAAAGTTGATACCTGATGGTGTTCATATCCTACATTTTGCCAAAGATCAATCAAGTGTGCGACAAGGGTTTTATATAAATGCTAAGGAAGGTGATCTCATATTGGTGTACTGGGATCAAAAAGAAGAGAAAATTCTGGTAGATGATGAAGTTGGCGAATTAAACATCTCCAAAGAAACCCAGAGATTATCAGAGTATTATCCATTCATGATAACATGCCCATCAGATCAGGAATGGATAAATCTAACCAATTACATCAACTACGGACAAGTAAATTTCATTTTGCCCAGAGGGAAAAGAATAGATAGCGTTTTAACTTCTAGTGATGAAAATAATTTGTTATTAGATGCCTTACATAAAAGTGCTGACTCAAGAAATCTTTCCCAAGATCCAATCATCAATTCCATCATAGATCAATCCGATGAGGAGATTA
Source organism: Hansenula sp. yHMH451 (assembly GCA_030571095.1). Lineage (NCBI taxonomy): Eukaryota > Fungi > Ascomycota > Saccharomycetes > Phaffomycetales > Wickerhamomycetaceae > Hansenula > Hansenula sp. yHMH451. Next base: position 246,249 of record JAJLXE010000005.1, read on the forward strand.
AATACACATTGATGAACCTTGAGAAGACAATAAGACCCAATGGGACTTCCGCGGAGAAAACAAAAGATTCATTAGATAAGTCATGGTTTCTTAAGCAGGTCCTGATCACAGGATATAATTCAAATGAAGATTTATTATTGAGTGAGTTCCAACAATCATTCTTAAATACGATAATATTTGCCAATTACAGCAGTTCCATTCAATGGCTGAAATTCATAAAAGTGATTCTGAACTGTAAAGAAATAATTTTTGACAGGATACGGTTTTATGAGAAATTTCTTGATGTTTTGTTATCCCAGTTGGGGAAGTTCCAAGAGGATTATATAGACGAATTTTTAAGTGAGGACTTTCTAAATACTACAATCTCAGAATTCGACTATACAGTGAAGCAATATGAATTAAGATCATTGATCAAGCGGACCATTGATATTAAAAGCTTATTAGCTAACAGGTTTGGGATAGTTATACAGGGACTTCTTGAAGATGATGAGGAAGAGGCACCAGTTATTGTTGAAACCTCCATTTGATATATACATGTATATTATATAGGTGGATTAAATGAAAACATGTTCCTTTTCACTTTCCATTGATACTCCTTGGATTTTTGGCTATGGTTTTTAAACGTTGGTAAATAAAACCCTTTATCAGAACCATCATCTAAATCTTCATTTGTGTTTCTGGCTCTTGTCAATATGATGGGTATATTAATGAAATCTTTCAGTTTCCTCTTGGATCCAATGTATTTCTTCAGGAACACATCTTTTTCGGTTGTGTTTCTTATTATGAATTTTTTTGAAGTTGCTTTATCGTTATATATTTTAAACCAATAGATGTTATCAAAAAGGACCCAGTTGCTTTCTTGCTTTGGTAGGACCTCTATTTCTAAATGTGTTTGGTCTTTTTGTGATTGTCTCTTAATAGTTATGAGAACATCATTAGGGGTCCTTTGACCCTTTTTCTTGAGCAATTTTGGTTCCCATCTTAATCCTAAAAGTGTAAATGTATCATAGTTTCTTAAATTTGGTATGTTATTTAGCATCTTTTGAAACTTATAATGATAGTTCAAAAGTGGTGAGAAGGGATACATTAACTTAAATAATAATCTTGCTAGAACAATGTCAGAATATTTACTCATTGTTGTAATGGGTATCACGATTTTAAATTCCGAATCTTCGAATTTGAAAGCATTTTTTTTGAACAATCTTGAATATAGATTATCAACTGACTTTTCAACTTCAGATGTCACAGAAGTAGTATATTTTTGTAAACTTATGAGATCTTTCTTCTTCTCAGGATTATCTAGCAAATATTTCCTTATTATATTTCTCTTTGCAACCATTTCAGAGTTTGAAGGATCCTCAACCCATTTGATATCATTTTGTCGAGCATATTGACACAATTCATCTTTAGAGAATGATAAAAGAGGCCGTATCACATCCAGTGAGTGTAGTGTTTGATATGGAGGGGATAATAACGGGGCATTGGAACGTTCCATAATGCCATTTAGCCCAAAGATCCCACTATTATTTAATAATCTTAACGTAAAAGTTTCAACTTGATCGTCAGCATGGTGGCCCGTGAAGACATTCTCGATTTGCGCTTTTGAACAAAAATCATGCAATGTATCATATCTTTTGATTCTTGCCAATTCTTCGAAACTATCACCAGGACTCAACTGTTTCAAATCTAACAACCGTTCTTGAAAGTTGTGCTGTAAACCCAACTTAGACATTTCAGCCTTGACGAAATCAATTTCACTAGAACTCTCCGGCCTTAGGCCGTGATCCATTGATATCGGATATATTGAAATTCCTAGTTTCTCATTTTCATTTACCTTGTTAATCAAATGTGTCAAACACATTGAATCAAGCCCTCCAGACACAGAAAGAGCGATCTTTTTGGGTATCGAACCACCAAATATTCGAGCCAATGACCTTGAGAATGCTTTCTCCAGCACATTTAGTGACATTGTGAACTGAGACTTAACGAGTCTTTGGGCACTCTATTAGCCCAGCTTCATCACAACAAAACATAACGGTTTTCATAGAAACCATCACCGTTTATGGTAATTTCTATAGAATTTGTTTGTTAGTCACGTGCTGAGTCACATGATAAATTAGATATTACTACATTACATCATCGTAAATTTTTCTAGAGAATTCTATTTTTTTTTTAGATTTGATTTTTTGGGGCGGAAAACTCAGCAGATTTTTTTCAGTTTGTTTCGCAAGGAAAGGAAGGGAAGGAATTGTGGGCTTACTTTGTGGTTAAACGTTAAGGGGGTTGACTATAGAGTTGAAGCTGAGTAATTAGAGCTGAGTGAGATAGAGTTAATATATTTGCCTTGTATTAACCATAATGCTATTGTAGTACTGGAATTGAACCGCGTTACCAAAGAGAACAGATAGAATCTTCTAGTACGCATTTTTTCTGGGATTGCGAGTTTGACACAATTCTGCGTATTGCGGGAAGAGAAGTGGTTAGTAGGATGGTGGTAAAACACATGGGAAGACCACTTTTGAAGTTAACGAACTGAATGTAGTCAATCAGCTTAACGTACTATGACAACTTCTATCTACCTCTACTGATTTCTACCAATTTCCAGTAATTCCCACCAATTTACCGCTCAAAAAATCTAGTTCTCTCCAGCTTTTTCTGGAATCTTCCACTGTATTTGTGTGTCTGAACAATCAACTCTTGTCGAATATTCTGGAGAAGTTTGATTGCCATCAGAAAACTATATAAGGAAACCCAATTGCACTCTTATTTTCACCCTGAATTCTGAACTTAGAAACTACAGATAATTCATTTCATTATAGAATTACAACTAATACATTACAATACAACACATTACACATTAGAATTACAAGATGTCAAAAGCTATTGGAATTGATTTAGGTACAACATACTCCTGTGTTGCTCATTTTACTAATGATCGTGTGGAAATCATTGCCAATGATCAAGGTAATAGAACAACACCATCTTATGTGGCATTCACAGATACTGAAAGATTGATCGGTGATGCTGCTAAGAATCAAGCTGCCATGAACCCTCCAAACACGGTGTTTGACGCTAAGCGTTTGATTGGTAGAAAATTTGATGATCCAGAAGTTGTTACAGATGCTAAACATTTCCCTTTTAAAGTTATAGATAAAGATCACAAACCACATATCCAAGTTGATTTCAAAGGTGAAACCAAGGTATTCACTCCTGAAGAAATCTCCTCTATGGTGCTATTGAAGATGAAGGAGACCGCTGAGGGTTACTTGGGTGATAAAGTTAAAGATGCTGTTATTACTGTTCCAGCTTATTTCAATGATTCTCAAAGACAAGCCACTAAAGATGCTGGTTTAATTGCGGGTCTAAATGTCTTGAGAATCATCAATGAACCTACCGCTGCTGCCATTGCCTATGGGTTGGATAAGAAATCCCAAGGGGAACATAACGTTTTGATTTTCGATCTTGGTGGTGGTACTTTCGATGTTTCATTATTGTCCATCGATGATGGTATCTTCGAAGTTAAAGCTACTGCAGGTGACACCCATCTAGGTGGTGAAGATTTCGATAACAAATTGGTTGATTTCTTGGCCAATGAATTCAAGAGAAAGAACAAGAAAGATATTACTGGTAACCAAAGATCATTGAGAAGATTAAGAACTGCTGCTGAACGTGCTAAACGTACTTTGTCATCAAGTGCTCAAGCTTCTATTGAAATTGATTCGTTATTTGAAGGTATTGATTTTTACACTTCAATTACCAGAGCTAGATTTGAAGAGTTATGTGCTGAACAATTTAGACAAACTATTGATCCAGTTGCTAAAGTTTTACAAGATGCTAAATTGGATAAATCTCAAGTTAATGAAATCGTCTTGGTTGGTGGTTCAACACGTATTCCTAAGATTCAAAAATTGGTTTCTGATTTCTTCAATGGTAAGGAACCAAATAAATCTATCAACCCAGATGAAGCTGTTGCTTATGGTGCTGCTGTCCAAGCTGCCATTTTGACTGGTGATACTTCATCCAAAACACAAGATTTGTTATTATTAGATGTTGCTCCATTATCTATGGGTATTGAAACTGCTGGTGGTATTATGACTAAATTAATCCCAAGAAATTCCACCATCCCAACCAAGAAATCTGAAACTTTCTCCACATATGCTGATAATCAACCAGGTGTCTTGATTCAAGTTTATGAAGGTGAAAGAACAAGAACAAAGGATAATAATTTGTTGGGTAAATTTGAACTTTCAGGTATTCCACCAGCTCCAAGAGGTGTTCCACAAATTGAAGTTACATTCGATGTTGATGCCAATGGTATTTTGAACGTTTCTGCCTTGGAGAAGGGTACTGGTAAAACTCAAAAGATTACAATTACAAATGATAAAGGTAGATTATCTAAGGAAGATATTGAACGTATGGTTTCAGAAGCTGAAAAATTCAAAGCTGAAGATGAAGCTGAAGCTGAACGTGTTCAAGCTAAGAATGGTTTAGAAGCTTATGCTTATCAATTAAAGAATACCATAAATGAAGGTCAATTCAAAGAAAAAGTTGGTGAAGAAGATTATGAAAAATTATCTAAAGAAATTGAAACCACAATTTCATGGATTGATGAATCTCAAGCTGGTTCATTAGATGAATATAAAGATAGACAAAAAGATTTGGAAGCTGTTGCAAATCCAATTGTAACCAAATTCTATCAAGCTGGTGGTGCTCCAGGTGGTGGTGGTGCTCCAGGTGCTGAAGGTGGTGCTCCAGGAGGATTCCCAGGTGGCGCCCCAGGTGGTGCTCCAGGTGCTGGTGGTGATTCTGGTCCAACCGTTGAAGAAGTTGATTAATTTGCTTAATTTGCTTTATATAGTTTGGATTTGAGGATATGGTTTTATGATTTGTTTAGTTATTTGAAAAGAGGTTTAATATTATTCTAGGTTTATAATTAAAATATAATTTATATGTTTTTACATTTAATATCTATCAATGTAGTTTGAATATTTAACTTATATTATTATTGTTCTAATGATTTTAGACTGTTTCTTCTAAATGCTTTCTATAATCAAAATTCACACCAAATAAATTCAACATTGTATCAACAACTTTCCACCTTGGAATGAAGAAAGGAGCATAATATAATCTTGAAGCTGAACCACCTTCGAAAATTCTAAAAGTATTTATATCAGCTTTTTCAATTTGATCTAAAGTTCTTCTAGCAAATGTATCAGTTTCCATTTTTTGATTTTCTTGTTTTTCAAAAGCTTTCTTTCTATCTTTAAATTTTTCTTGATATGATGGAAAATTATATATGGAATCTGATGGAATTTCAACCATTTCTGTTGTATAAATATTTGATTTAATATATCCACCTAAAACATCAAGGACTTTTACACCATATTTCTTTAATTCCAGTTGTAAGACGGATACATATTGATCCAAGGCCGCCTTGGAGGAAACATAAAGTGCGTTGGCATGGACTGGTAAGTTTTTGGTGACTGAACCTGAAAAGACAATGGTACCTTTTGCCTTTATGACTAGTTTAACAAATTCTCTTGTTAATTTTATAGGACCAAATAAGTTGATTTGGTACAAGTTTTCCATAGCTTCATCAGTTAAATCAGTTGAATGACAAATATGAACAATACCAGCATTGTTATATAATAGATCTAATTTCCCCTCTGCATTTTCAATCAAATCTCTAATTCTTTTAATATCATCAGTAGACCTAACATCTAGCAAATCGGTAATTATACCTTTATTTTTAAATTCAGTTTCCACTTCAGGAGAGAATCTATAATCCGTTGCATAGACTTTATAACCTCTCTTGTTCAATTCCAAGGTTAAGGAGTGACCAATCCCAGAGTTTGTACCTGTGATTAGGGCAACTTTTTGTGACATCTTAATATGATCTTATGGCACTGTCTATGAAATTGTTATAACAATAGGTGCCAAGTATGGGTTTAAACTCAAACTCTTTACCTGGTTTGAATCCTGAATAGTGGGTATAAGCGTTTTAAATCAGATTTTCAATGTCAACGGTTTTGCTGCTTCGGCAAAATTTGTTACCGAGAAATTGAAAGCCTTAGACCTCACAAGGGAGTTTCACCACTTTGATTTGAAGATTGGAAGAATTTATTTCTATCCGTTTCAGTTGGATTCACTTATGGAATGTTAATGTACAAAGAACTATATCTGTGACCTTTCTTGTATGGGATTCCTGTTGTTTGATATTATTATTGTGGTGGTGATAGTTTAGATTCTGTTATTGTGTGCATACAGTAGAGAGATCAGATTCAGATATTAGACATTCCAAGCTAGAAATGAGCACCTGATGACAGTTTTAGCTTCTATAAGAACATTTCACACTAATAATCACGTAGCTACTACCTACACTACAAGTACCTAGTTTGGAGTTTCAAATCCCAGAAAATTGGGTGTGAACTGTATGTTCCTGAGCTCAATTCCCGATGGTGTTGAAGCGTGCGTCTGGAGGATATGCATTCTTTATATTTCATCGATAATCAAATATCAAGTATGAGAAGCCAGTATAGATGATAGGACCTACACATCCATCTTGAAGAATAGGATCGATCAAAGTATTGACAAGGAAGCAGCAAAATATTTGTGAATGACGAGAAAATAATCGATATTAAAAACCTGAATCAGTTTATGAACATGACTCAAGAGTATTTTTTTTAAAATGGTACAGTGGGCAGCCTGGTCAACAGTCAAAGCTGTGCAACATAATCTAGTTCATTCAAGGAACCAGTCATATTGAAGGAGAAATCAACCATTGTGACAAGCTGGGGCTTTATTCAACAAGTTTGGTTCTTGAATCATCAACTTTGATCCAAATAGTTCGTCTTCATCATTTTCTATATTCAAATCGTCCCAGTCATTCACATCATTTCATTTTCCCTAGGAAACCATTATCCTTGACTCATCCTGGCCTTGCTGAGAGCAGGGGTTTCAAAGTTTTCAAATGCTTTATCCATTGGAATGTGAATGTTCGGATAATGGAGACCACGACAAACCAATTTGAAATTTGCTCTGTAATGACCTTATTCAATGTAATATCAAAAGAGGTACGTTACTATAACTTGATTCGTATATCAATATACAATCAGAATCAAACGAATATTGTAGCCCTTCTATTGTTTAAACTTTAAATCACTGTTGAGTCACCATTCGGAGAGAACCTTTGACGCTATTCCACCAATGAGAGCAATTCTGTTTGGTTCAAAGCGTCAGATTTGGTGTACTAGTAAACGAGGTAATGATGAGCTTTTGAAGTTGTATACGAGTCCATGATGTAAACTTAATAGGTAATACTCCACTTCTGAGCTTCAATTCAATCTATGGTACCGAATTGATAAATCTCCATATTAAATTTTAACAGACAGGTCGATCTCATAATTGTGTCAAATTCTTAAACGAATTCAAACGGTTTAATCAAGAATTTTTATCGAACTAAAGATTATAAGTATTGTCCTAAAGGGGAAATACTGCCGTATTAGGATAATTATCTATAGTTTTTTTATGCGGTATAGACACACTGACAGATCTCGTTTAGCTTTCAATGTCGTTTAGCTCGTTTAGCAATAAATATGAGAATTGACAATTTTAAAGACGGAGGAAAACAGATTTCAACTCTCAATTGACCGATATATCTTTATCTTCCATATGACATATCTATCAATTTCTCTCTCTATCTGGACTACAAATTCTCCTCGTTTAAAACAGCGTCCGTGTTTGTCCATTGCCGTATACGCTCGTTTATCGTTTAACACTTTTGTAGTGCCCTCGTTTGAAAAAGAATTCCCGAATCGATAAGCGCACATTTTCAATTTTCGCTCGTTTCCAATTTTTTTGGGCTTTGGTTTTTTTTTTGGGTTTTCCATTTGATATAAATTAACAACAAATATTCAAATCAGTTTTATTGAATTGTTGCTAAAATTCGTTGTTCAAATCGATAAAGATTCAAGTCTTTTAAGAACCAAATTCAGGACAAGTCGCTGGACGGTAACAGAACTACAGTTATCATTTCAACATGAGGTGAGTATTGAACAAGAGAAAGAGTGAGAGACACGCCCAACAAGCCTTTTTTGCGCGGAATCACCTGTTTATCTTTGCCTCCTCGGAGAGTTGAACGAACAATGGTACTAACAAAATTGATAGTAACGTCCTTTCAAACTCCTTCATCGATCTATCGATCAACTCAAATTCAACTTTCGCACAGAACTATCAGGCTTTAAGTTCTTTGAATTCTCAATCTATACAATTAAATTTTTTGGAAAAATTATGGGCTTCTTATTATTTATATATTGGTAATGATATTCTTGCTACAGGTTTATTATTTTTTTCATTACATGAAGTAATGTATTTTGGTCGTTGTTTACCATGGTATATTGTTGATTCTATTCCATATTTCCAAAAATATAAAATTCAACCATCAAAAATCCCTTCAAATAAAGAACAATGGGAATGTTTAAAATCAGTTCTTATTTCTCATTTCCTTGTTGAAGCTTTCCCTATTTGGTTCTTCCATCCTGTTTGTAACTTGATTGGTATAAGTTATCAAGTTCCATTCCCATCTTTGACTACAATTGCCATTCAAATCTTTATTTTCTTCTCATTAGAAGATTTATGGCATTATGCCTTCCATAGAGGATTACATTATGGTGTTTTCTATAAATATATCCATAAGCAACATCATCGTTATGCTGCTCCTTTTGGTTTAGCAGCTGAATACGCTCATCCTGTTGAAGTTGCCCTATTAGGGTTGGGTACCGTCGGTATTCCAATCGTTTGGGCTTGGGCTACTCAAAACCTACATTTATTCACTGTTTGTATTTGGATCACTTTAAGATTATTACAAGCCGTTGATGCTCACTCTGGTTATGAATTCCCATGGTCTTTACACCATTTCTTACCATTCTGGGCCGGTGCTGATCATCATGATTTACATCATCATTATTTCATTGGGAACTACGCTTCTTCTTTTAGATGGTGGGATTTCACTTTAGATACTGAAGCTGGTCCTGAAGCTAAAGCTGAAAGAGAGGAAAGAATGAGATTGAAAGCTGAACAAAAAAAATTGAGTAAATAAGTCAATCTTCAACTTTAAAACAAAAAACACCCATCACATATTCATTATAAGAAGAGGTCAAATTACCCTTTAACCCAAACTCACCATCCAAATAAATCATATTTATCCCCGTCACCGTCTTGTCATCATAATCATAATGTTCTATTTCGTACAAAACTTTGCACCACAATTATGTATTTCATCTCATTTTTTTAATCATTAATTTTTAGTTCACTTTGATCATTATATACAGTTATAAAGCATACAATAAAGGAGATATTAGTTTTAATATAGAAAAGAACAATTTATTCATTATTAGACGTAGGATTTAGAAACTAATTACTTGTTGATTATATAAATAAGCTATGATGCATGTGAAAGTATACGAGCATTAACACCAGAATCTGTAAATTCTATAGTAAATTGGTTTACTTGCCAAATCTGCCTTTTCTTGTGCTAATTCTTGTTTCAACAATTCTTGGTCTGGATATCTTTTACCAGTATCCAAATCAATTTCATTCAATGGGATATAAGGTTTCTTTAAGAAAGTTTTAGTAACTAATCTATATCCACCCCAAACAACAATCATTAATGGAATACTTAAACAATTTTGGAAAAAAGTTTCCACATCTGCAGGTGAACCAATTGGCCAAATTGAAATCCAAATTTCACCAATAATAATCAAGATCAAAATGATTGCACCAGCAATAGATCCATAAATGCCCAATGCAGCTTTGAAACCTAATTCTTCTGTAGAACGACCTTGTTTTTTCAAGGCTAATCTAAATCTGATATGACTTAAACAAATTGAGAACCAAGTGAAGAAAGCACTGATTGAACATAATGAAAATAACCAAGTGAAAACAGTTGATTCATTACTTGATGCAACGACAAAACATAATAATCCGAATATGGAACTAGCAATAATACCAACTAATGGTCTACCTTCTTTATCAATATAAGCGAAGATTGAAGGTAATTGACCAGCAGCACCTAATGATTGAATAACTCTTGAAGATGCATAAACACATGAATTTGCCACAGATATAACAGCAACTAGGATAACTGCATTCATGAAATGTGAAACTTTTTCACCAAAGGCTCCAGTATTACTTAAAGCGATAACAAAAGGTGAAGCAGTGATATCTTCACTTGAAGAACCACCTAACAATCTTTCATCAGTTCTTGGAACTAAACAACTAATAACAATAATTGTAGTGATATAAAATAAGGCAATTCTCCAGAAAACTTGCTTTGTAGCTCTAGTAATACTTGAAGCGTTTGCACTTTCAACAGACCCTAAAAGAGCTAATTCTGTACCACCATAACTGAAACCTGCACTGATGAAAGTTGAACAAATGGATTTGAAAACTGGTGAGGCAAAAGCACCTGGATCATGCCAATATTTAGCACCAATATAACCAGTTGAATGAGGCCCACCACCACAAATCAAAACGATACCAATGATAATAAAGATGAAGATTGCAATGATTTTAACAATTGATAATAAAAATTCGGATTCACCATAAGCTCTAACACCAAATAAGTTTAATGTAACAACAAAGGCCCAAAATATAGCTACCCAAGCAACAGGATCGATTTGATCATTCCAATATTGAATAGTCATTGAACAACCAATCAATTCACTTGGGAATGAAATCAACCAACTCAAACCATAATTTGAAGCAATTGTAAAACCCAATGCTGGATCAACAAATCTTGAAACATGAGAGGCAAATGAACCAGATACAGGATATGCAACACTCATTTCTGCAGCTGCTTGAATAACACAATAAATACCAAACCCAACTAAAGAAAACCCAATCAATGTTGCACCTGGACCTTGCGAAATCGAATAACCTAACCCAATGAATAACCCAGTACCTAAAGTACCACCAATCGCAATGAATTGTAAATGTCTTCTTTTTAAAGTTTTTCTTAATGGTTGATTTGCTAAGATATAATTTGTCTTTTGATAATCATCTAAAGTGGATAAATAATCATGATCTAATACAACTTCTCTTCTTTTGAATGAATCTTTAAAACTTTGAAATCCAGTGGTCTTAATGGAAGAAGTAGATTGAACATCTTGATTGATTGAATCTTCTTCAATTTTTGGGTTATAAGTCCCCTTCTCTAGACTTGACATATTGAATTCAACTCGAATATACGACTAAATGATAAGCAATTCTTTAGCAGAATGTGTATTCCAATCAACAATATTGTCAACGATACGATAGACTTAAACCAAAAGAATTCACAAATTACAAAGAGGAGTATACTTATATTAATTTTTACTCGAGTTTATAATTTAATTTAAAATAATTGTTTCAAAAAATTGAAATGTGAAAAGAAGCTGCCAAAAATGAGTGCTTGTAAAAAGAAACAAATTTTTTTTTAATCCTGCCAAAAAAATCGAAAAGCCGTTGGAGAATAAAAGCCCAAAGGGGAATTAGGCAGAGACATAAAGGGGAATTGTGATTGAGTCTCACAAGACACTTAAGTAGAGATTGAAAGATGAAGTCTTGTGTGTTGGACAAGATGGTGTCTACTGGGATTAAGCTCTGGACACCAAGAATTCTTCTGCTCACAAGCTGGGCTCTCTGGGCTCTCTGGGCTCATGAACTGATTCGAGTACAATAATTGTGGCTTTATGGTGACAGCTCCTTAGGCTTAACCACTGTGAGATTCAACTTTGAGCTTTAGGCCCCACGGTGGATATCGTACCAGAATTTAGCAAACATCGCTGATTGAACTGATGTTTTAGCAAGAGTTTCATTAGGGCTAGGTTGGGATCATATAGAAGGATATCATGGGGATACGCGTAGTTTATATAGAAACTTTGTGTGAGTCAATCAGCCGTAGCCACGAACGAACTAAAGGATGATTTGACACTGGACACTTGATACACTTGTTGGAACGGGTTTGAACTTCTCAATAATATTCTTATGCTTTAGGCAGAACTGATGTGAAGCTAGGCAGACGGTGCTGCTCAGTGTCTCCGTGCACGGCGGACTTGAACGTTGGCTTCCCATTGCAGTGGACAGACTCTACTAGAGTTACTCAACACTGAGCAAAGGGAAATATATACAAAATAACAGTATGGTTCATTACAAAACAATAACTATCACCTCTTGGAATTCTATAAACACGTACACACCTCACGCTGATCCAGGCTCTTTTCTAATGCCAATTAAGCTTGGGTCAACATATCCACTCGAATCTCTAGGACGTTCTGGTGGAGATGCTTGTTCATTGAAATCATACTCATCAGGTACCAATGTATCATCAGCACTTAATATTTTTTTATTAGTTCTCTTTTTTGGCCTTTCTCTTCCTGTGACTGCATCTGCTGGTGCTGCTTTTCGTTTGAAGCTAGGTTTGGAAGTTCTACTGTCCTCAGAGTCAGGAGTTAGTATATCACACAGCTTCTTTATGTTATTTTTCAGCACCATGGATGATGGAATCCGTATCATCTTATCCCTTTGAAGATCTTCTATATCTAGATCACATAACGTGATTGGATTGATATTAATAGCTTTTAAAACGGCATCACCTTTCTTTTGTAAATTTTCAGCGGTATAAATCTTAACACTGGCTAAAAATTGTTCATCAAACCATTTTGCAACAGATTCACCATCAGTCTCTTCAGGAATATATTCAGAACCATAAAGATTTTCATACTGCGATGTGATTTTCAATATCACACCGATTATATGACTGCAATTTGAAAACATGAAGCCTTCAACACCACACATGGAGCAGGAAGCCATTGCTATATCACCAGATGAGATTCCATTCATGAATTTGACTGACACTTCGCTCTCATCGTGAAATGTTTCATGATATCTGTTGTTTCGGAAATTATGATAGGTTTGATTTCGTTTTTGAAAATGATTGTAATTTAGCATCATTGTGTCAAACTTCTCGTACCCTAATGCTTTGATTTCATCTTTTATCCCAACCTTGAACTTCAGCGTATCACTTTCTACCTCACCATTTGGTAACTGCTGGATTTGAAACATACTAGCAACAGATGCATTCTGTGAGATCTCGCCTAGTGCTCTATCTGTCAATTCTACCTCCTTATCTTCTTGTTTGGTATAACTTGTGATGTTCTGGATAAAAAGCTCTTGTTGAATGGTCACCATCATTATCATGATATTCCTGTCCGAAGCGTTTCTAGCGTCTCTTATCGAACCGGCGAACAGTTCAGAAATATTAGAAGTTAAAACTTCAAAACTTGGGAACTTCTTGTAAAGCCTACATATTTGCTCAGGTTCTTCTTTCAGTGTAACCCATGTTCTGTTACTGTTTGATTTCATCTCCTCAGAAACTAAACCCATCAATTCTGACTGGTATTCCTTGAAGTTCTCCTTAGAATGAGTTTGGACCAATTTATTCAATAACAAAACACCCCTTTCTTTTCCCTCTGTAGTTCCGATCATGCTCAGAAGATTTTTCTTCAAATGGTAATAACATTGATTCAAACTGATGTTTTCCAAATCACCAAAAGTACTAGACAATGCGCTTCTAAGTTCTTTCTGATTATCACTATAGATGGAAATATTCCGGCAATGGTCCTCTATCCAAGATTGGTTATATGTACGGAATAACCTCATAAAAGTTAGCCAATTTTGTTTAGTTCCGTTTTTGCATAAGCCGAAAGCTAATGGGATACTCTTCCCATTGGTAAGTCTTGCAGAGACTATAAGCAGCTCTTGGAATGAGCTATTTCTTCTTGGATTTCGAGCTACAGTATCAAAGTCTAAAGAGCCCTGAAATTTATCGATAAGTGATTTGGGTATTTTCCCTTGGAAATAAATCAAATCAGTGTTTGAGTTCATTGATGGTGAGTCAGTGAGCATTTTGGTTCTCTTTCTAACTTCACTGTCCTGCACTTCTTTCAATTCATCAAACAAATCAATGCTCTCTGCTTGTTTGCTCGTCAGTAATCTTTGCCATTCTTCGACATCACCGAAAGGAGATATTGAAAACTTGTGGTTATTCGTTTCTAGCATCTCGTCTGCAATTAACTCTTCTCCAGTCTCCTTTGAAACCAAATGGGCGGTTGTTGGGTCACCAGTCTCAACATCAATGCTCTTCTCAAGTTGATCAATAGACGCATATTCACAATCCAGCTCTTGTGCATTCATAGTGTCATTGATCATCTGCTGCTTCACTGATTGAAGATCAACAGTATCCTCTGGTTGATTAGATATTAGCCCATCTTTAGCAGTGGATGATACTACCAATATGTCATACTTGGAGAACTCCAGGCCTATGCTCAATTCATCTTTATAGTCAAAGCTTTCATCGTATGTATTTGAATGGTTTGTTCGCTTTATTTGAGTTAAAGATCTGGAGAACTTATCTATAACTGCTTGCTTTGAGAAATGTACCCTATCCTGTAATTCGTTTATCCTTGTATAGATCGAATCATCGTTCAAACCTATTATGTGAATGAAGGTATCGACAACTAAGGCACCATAGTCTTTGAAACGTGCTTGGATATCCTGGTTATGTTCAAGGTTTTTTAAAACCTTGCTCTGTAATACTTGCGCAAGCTGGCTCAATATTTCTAATGAGTTGCATACTTTAGTATTGATTTCCCTTTCCATAACCCGGTACATTTTCAACATTTCCAAATCACCCCCGAGCTCGTTGTAGAGGTTGGTAATGTATGGTTCGACACGTTGAGCTCGTTCCTCAAGGCTCGTCGCACTTTTGTTTTTCTTCGTTTCATTCAGTTGTTGTTTTTTGATGATACCCTCCAACGTACACTGGTGATCATTTATCATGTTCACACATTTGATTCCTTCACCTTCATTTGCGCTTATATATTTCAATTCGCATAAATGGGCACCACAATGTAGACATTCATATCTATTGGTCATTGTCATACCTGTTTTGTTCTGAAACACTGTGAGTCTTGATGATGTTAATCTCCACATGATCTTTTTTGTGCATTGGAAATACAAACAAATCATTGTTTCAGCCTTCGATAATGAATCAAAGCGAGCTCCCGGTTTGAAGTTATCGATATGCGGCTTGAAGTGATTGGTTATTATCTGCAGGAAAGCAGCAGCGTGTTTATGATCTAGTTGATTCAATGCGGTGGTATCATAGTCGGCATCAATACTAAAGTCCAGATTGAAGGAATCATCAGCGGAATCATTACGTGAACTCAAAGAGTTCAGCTTAATTGTGGTAGGACCAGAAGAATCTTTTTTGGAACCAGTATCACCTTTAGCACCTTTGCCCTTCGTGTTCTGATCCTGTGCACTTATCTGATTTGCTCTTTGACGTGGTGCTAATTTGCTTTGCTTCACAACCTGCAACCTCTGTTCCTTAGATCATTTAGTCGAAGTTTCCAGTCTCTTGTTAAGTTCCAAAATTTGCTCTTGCAGTTGTTTATTGAGGTCATGTAGCTTCTGTTCCTTTTCATCATAAGCAGAAGCCTGGTCTTTGTGGAATTGGATAATCTTATGCGCTTCATCAAGAGCACTAATGGTCAACTTTAAATTATTTTTAAAATTTACTATAGAATCGCCATTTTCAGCATATTCAGCGATAAATTTTCGATATATTGAAGCTGCATTATTCTCCTGGTTTAGCATATTTTGAGCCTCCATTGCTCATTTCTATTAACTCAGTCTTCATTGAAATTGTTAGTTTAGTTTGGTTTACGGATGTAGACTGTCCTCATCACATACCCTAAGTAGATTCTTATTGCTCACACTTAATATGACATATACCAGAGCTGTTATACTACTAACATTCTAGGGAATTTGTAAGTAGCATTTGGTATCTTCAAGTAAAGATTGTTTATTCATTTCAACACGCGTCACGGTAGATCTTTCGCGAAATTAGTGTCGCGCGTAGGACACCAACAAATAATAGCATAATAGACTGTATTTCCTAGCACAAGTTCTAATTTTGTTATCCTATCCACTGTATTTTGCATTTGTAGTTTAAGAGTAGAAATCTATCCAATTCATTTTACCGGACTCTGAGACAGCTCTGGTAAAATAAATTATTACAATGAAGTTTCCATTTTTGGTATGATGTGGTGTACATCTTCATGTTACCACTCTTGAGATTAATCCTAATTGCTGTCCTCTTCAATGATTTTGGTTGGTCTTTTTGAGCTTAAATGTGACCACAGCTTAAGGCTAGTCTGTTGAGTTTAATTTGTAAACATTGCTTGATTCAAATTCAATACCATCTTCTACAAAGGTGAATGCAGCGAGAATCACTTCCGCTGAGCAGTTGAGTATCTATTGTACTTTTCAGCTGATTCGTCCTGACGAACAGTATTGTTCAGTTATTACTGATGTTGACATGGACAGATTTGATGTCTTTCTGAAAATCGGATTGAAACTTATAACGTCTGCAAGAATCCATTATTTCCCAAAGATCTAGCAAGTATCTCGCAACGTTCACCAATTTGGAATGATTTTGATCTTTACATTGAACCTCTTACTCGAGGAGCGCCAATTTTAATCACATATTAAGTGTCATATCACTCTGGATGTGCCTTCTATTTATTTCGAGTCAGGATATGAAAAGATACGTTAGCAGGCTTATTGAGTTTTTATATATGGACAAAGCTATCTTAGGTAAAGCATCTCGAGGAAACTATTATGAACAAATACCATTATGACGGACGGACGACACACTTGGGAAATGTGCAAAAACTATAGATATCCTCCACTCATGGTGACACTAATTGTTTTTGGATGTTGGTTATACATAATCGTTGAACCCCTACACCTCTTTAAGAAGTAAAACATCCTCTTCTAGGATTACAAGGGTTGAACAAAGCTCACGGCTCACGGCTAACTAACAATAACTCGCAAATCCATCAAATTGTTATTTAACTATACTATCGTGAATCGTTATTCATGCTTTCCAACGTTTTTTTTCGGTAATAAGTAATAACCTCACGTTTACTGGCTATAAAATTTCTCTTCCATAACCTGCATATACTGGAAAAACAAGTGGAAGAGAACGAATATGGGATTGACTGAGAAGAGTGTACATAATACATGTATTTGTAATATAAAGTAACGGCTAACTGTTCCCCATATGTGCTGAATTATAGGTAGTTGGTGATAGGCTCAAGATTCGATTTAGCCATTATGGGTTTGTCGGAGGTTCAGGGAATAGTAGGCATTTTGGAATACTCCGCTAAAAGTAGTAACACCTCCAAGGAATCTTATATACTATTGAAGTGAGGGAAATGTAGGGTGTTCTGTACCAAAGCTAAGCTAATCTTATTCCAAGTATTCTTGATCGTGATTATACTGTGGGCAATTGGATTGCCCGAGAACAGAGAACAGAGCCTCTATTCTACACCGATACAACACTACAACACTGAGCACGAGTCGATAGTACCACCCAATAAGCTGAAGTTTGAACTACCACAACACGCGATCCGACACACTGTCAACTTAAGAGCAGTACATAACCTCGAAGTACGGTCCGGTTTCTGAACCCGCTAATTGATGAACTATTCTATTGTCACTAAATCCCGGTCATTTTTTTCTTACGTAGTGCGGGCTCTCAAAATTAAGTCATAGCAAAGCAACAAAAGCTATTGTTAGCAAGTTTTGTTATGTGTAATCATAGCCACGTATAATAGATTTAATTGCTATTATCACAACTGATTGATAAGTGTTATAACCGTCTTTGAAAACTAAAGAGAAGCGGATTAAAATGCGTCTGTAATGGGCTTCTCGTGGCTGAAATGCGGATGGTTTTCATGGTTTTAGAACCCAAACAAGAATTTAGACACGATTACGATTATTAAGAAGATGCTAAGAAAAGACTATCAACTTTTATCGGGAATGATGAAATGGTCAAGACTTGTTATCCAGGACCCAAATGATGATGATATATAAAGATGGGGTCTCCTTGAATCTTCTTGTCTCTCACGGGAAGAACACCCAAACGCTCATCTCCAATTACACCTTGACACATCAACACATCAACGCGTAAAACATCAACAAGACACGCCATTCATACACTTACCCATATCCATCGACATCGACACAGACACAGACATACAATAAACATGAGCCCTCCTCCCTATTCCGCTAACATGGATCCGCTTCCTCCTTACAAGCCAACCCTCCACTATTATGATATTGTCCTTGTAAAGAAAGAGCTATCATCTCCATTTGACATTGCAAAAGATAGACGCTGGGATATTGCTATTGTTGAAATCAATTCAACACAGCTAAACATTTATAAACTAAGGAATTTAAACAACATTTCAACTTATCTATGGTAACTATTAGATGATGATAATGCCATTGATGAAAGAAGAAGCATCCAAAAGAAGATTGTCAGCACTGATAATAACTTTACAAACAAGGCACTTATGGAATGGTTACTCTTGGGGAATTCTCATTCAATCCCAACAGATATTATAAATCCTTATATTGGGGCCAAAGTCAATTCATATACTCTACAAAATGGTAAAATTGGTTCTGCAACTGATTATCATAAGAAAAATTATACCCTAAGACTTCGTCTAGAATTACATCAGTTTTTATTATCGTTCACAAATATAACAAGATTCAACAAATTTTTTAACAATTTAATCATTTCAATGGATTTATCTAAACCAATTGATGAAAGATCATTACCAAAAGAGAAGACTGTACCAAATGAAATTTCAAGATTTAGAATTGAAAACTTCAAAAACTATTATGCTAAAAATTGTATAAATTCTGACAAAAACTTGTCAAATTATAGAAGACATACTATTGATCATACAAGTGCATTGAACAGAGAGGAATTAATCATGTCTTCCACTTTGAAACCGAGATCAAATTCATTAAATGACCTCATTCCAATACCAACTTCAGATCTAAACTTATCTTCAAACTCATCCGCCATCTTTTCAGATTCAGAATCAACAACATCATCTTCTGATATGAAGTTGAATTTCGATAACCCAGCAAATGAATACATTGATGAAAATTTAATATATTCATTAACTTGCATAACTTCGTTAGAAGCTAAAAGGGATTGGAAAGGTCCTACAATAATTTCTGGGAATCATCATACAAAATCATTAGATAAATTCAAATCGAAAAACAATAGTTCAGAATATCAAAATAAATTATTCATAAACACAAATTCTTTGTCAAAATTTCATAAAATGATTGCTTCTGAGATCGAAAGCTCAAGTTGTAAAGAATTTGTACTAATGGATGCTGGATTAGTTGAAGCCATCTAATTACAAAACATTACTTTCAAACATTTGCATTATTTATTAACTAATCATGACCCGTAACGTATTGTATATAATTATATTTGCATATCACATTAATACATTTTATTTATTCCTGAAAAATTAGTAGTTTGTGCTAAATTAAAGTTGTAACTATAATTCCGGGGTAACGATCCATCAAAATATTTTATAAGTGATTATGTAATGCTTCGAGAATAGTCGATGTCTATAACCGTGCTATGATGACAGAGGTCGATTGCGCTTTAACTAATGAGCAACCGCAACTAATGCAAGAAGCGCAAATGTACTAATTTCTTAGTCTGAAGTGGGTCGATTAACTATGGAGTTAGACACAGTTGTTAAAATGGCAAATGTTTAGATACAAAGTGTTTGAGAGCTGGGAAAACTAAGGCCGTTGAATTTGTAGTTGTTGTGGATGAATCGGCTTAACCATGAGGCAGGACTTTGATGATTCCGGAGCCATCAGCCATTTTGTCATATTGAATCTCCCCATAACTTCAGTTCATGTATAGTGTTAAAGGATTTAGGAACATTTGCTCCTTTTAAAGCGCGGTATTATATGTTGCAATAATAATTGAGTTTGGCCGTGTGTGGTTACAGAGCAATAGAACGAATGATGGGTGTTATCATTGTAATCATTGAGGCTGGGGATAGGTATATAAGTACGCTGTTATATCCATAAGATCCATAACTCAAAGATTTACATTAAGTATAAAGATTAGCTAAGTTAATAAGATTAAAAATGTCAACTACAATTAATGTGAAGTTCCCAACTGGGGAATCATACACTCAACCAACTGGTATTTTCATTAACAATGAATTTAGAAAAGCAAAATCTGGTGAAACTTCAGATGTAATTAATCCATCAACTGAAGAAGTGATTGCTAAAGTGGCAAAGGGGAATAAGGATGACGTGGAAGATGCCGTTACCTCTGCTGAAGAAGCCTTCAAGACTTGGTCCAAAACTTCTCCTTATGAAAGAGCTCAAAAATTATTAAAATTGGCTGATTTGATTGGAGAACATCAAGAAACTTTGGCAAAGATTGAATCCTTGAATAACGGTAAGGCGCTAGTCTGGGCAAAATCAGATGTTGCACTATTAATTAAAAGTATTAGATCAACCGCAGGTGCCTTTGATAAAATTGGTGGTCGTACTATTGAAACTGAAGATGGTTATTTCACTTACACCAAGAAAGAACCTTTAGGTGTCTGTGGTCAAGTTATTCCTTGGAATTTCCCAATTTTAATGTGGGGGTGGAAAATTGCTCCAGCTGTTTTAACTGGTAATACAGTGGTTTTGAAACCTGCAAGTGCAACTCCATTAAGTGCCCTTTATGCTTCTCAATTGGTGAAAGAAGCTGGATTCCCACCAGGTGTCATAAATACTTTAATTGGATCAGGACGTGATGCTGGTGATCATATCTTGAGACATCCAAGAATTAGAAAAGTTGCCTTCACTGGTTCCACTGATATTGGTCGTGAAATCTTGATTGCATCAGGTGAGTCAAATTTGAAAAAAATTAGTGTTGAATTGGGTGGTAAATCTCCAAATATTGTTTTCAATGATGTTGAATCTCGTATTGATGAAGTTGTTGATTCTCTAATCTTTGGTATCTTTTACAATGGTGGTGAAGTTTGTTGTGCCGGTTCAAGAATCTATATCCAAAGTGGGATTTATGATAAGGTTGTTTCTAAGTTAAAGACCAAAGCTGAATCAATCAAAGTTGGTGACCCATTTGATAAAGATGTCTATCAAGGTTCCCAAGCTATAAAATCCCAATTTGATACCGTATTGGAATATATTGAAAAGGGTAAAAAAGAAGGTGCAAAACTATTGACCGGTGGTGAAAGAATTGGTGATAAAGGGTTCTTTGTTCAACCTACTCTTTTCGAAACAGATAATGAAGATTATTCAATCGTCAAAGAGGAAATCTTTGGTCCTGTTGCCACCATTAGTAAATTCACCACAGTGGATGAAGTGATTCAAAAGGCAAACGATTCAGAATTCGGTCTTGCCTCAGGTCTTCATACTGATGATTTGAATGTGGCATTGGAAGTGTCAGATCGTTTACAAGCTGGTTCTGTTTGGGTCAATACTTTCAATGACTTACAAGAATCAACTCCATTTGGTGGTTACAAGCAAAGTGGATTTGGTAGAGAAATGGGTATTGAAGTTTTTGAAAATTATACTCAAGTCAAATCTGTTCGTATTAAATACCATCATAAAACTGCCTTAACAGAGGGGAAGGTTTAAATACATAGTAAATAGTTTTCAGTTATCACTACTTAGTTGAACTACGATGGTGCTTTAGCTCAGTTTCAAAATTAAATACATATGTTTTCATTCTGATTAATTTATTAGTTGTAAGGGGCCAATACTAGCTTTCTATTTAATTTGAAATATTGATTGATATCTTCATTCGCATCGTAACTTAAATTATCATCATACCATTGTCTTAGCTTATTTTTTTCACCAACTTTTTCAACGGCTTTATTGAAAAGAGCCAATACTTCATCTCTTGTCGCACTAGAGATAATTGTTATGTTTAGATAAATCACCCAAAAATCTTGATTACCATCGAACTTCCCATTGGAATTAATCTCATCGAGTACCTCGCCGTCTATTTTCAATCCTTTGAAGTTTAATAAGTGCTTCAAGATCACAATGGCAACTTCAAGAGGTTTCTCTTTAATCAATCCTAGGACAAATTGACTAAACTGTGATAGATCCTTTTGACGTAGAATATATTCAATATTTATAACCTCCAAAAACAATTCTATGTTAGAACCATTCACACTTAACACATTCAATAACAAATCTTTGGCTTTAATATAGTTTTTCAGTGAACATTCAATTTTTACTAATTTGCTGATAATTGGTGTGGAGTTCTTGGAGTTCAAATAGCCTAATGCTCTGTAAAGAATGTTTTTCCCTGTTTGTATATGACCTTGTGATAAATGATATGAGGCATATTGTAACCATATATTTGGATACCTTGCTAGTATTATTGTAGCTCTTGAATACAACTGTTCAATTTGCTTTTCAGATCCATTTAGCTCAATAAATTGTAAATACTTCTCCCATGTTGTTAATTCCTGATAAGATCTAAAGACATCAGGAACACTATATTCTAACGTGATTGATTTCTCAAATTCATATAACTCAAATGTTTTGAATTGAGTCACAATGTATAAATCAGTGTAAATTTTCTTAAGTTTTAAACTCAACTCGATATAATCAATTTTCTTCAAATCAGTTTTATCCACGTCAACTTTCAACTTATTAACCAAATCACTTTCATTGATGATTTTCAAAACATTCTCCGAGTTTATATTTTCAGTTTCTTGTTGCCATAGTTTGAAGAAGTTGGCAAAGTTATATATAGGAAGTTCAATGGTCTTTCGTAAGATACCGTAATAAAGCAGTGATTTCCCATTATATTTCTCTTCAAATTCCAGATAATCAGTCCAAAATTCATAACTATGATAGTGGTATCCAACTTGCAGTTCAGCTTGTTGGAAAAACCATAATAGTCTTTCGTAATCCAATTCAACAGTTCTTAAAAACCTCAAAAATTTCAACCATATCAATAATGAATATGGTGCATTATTCAACCCTCGTTGGTAAGTCTCATGGGATAAAGAGGTATTTCCTAACTTGAACTCCAACTCAGCATAATTCACCCAGTATTGCTCGAGGTTAGGATATTTGTATAGAAATTGGTCATAAGTGACCCTAAATCTTTCAATCTTGGGTCTTGTTGATAATTTTGTTAAATCTTTAGAAACATAATTTATTAGTGATTCCCACAAAGAGAAATTATCTGAATCATTGGCAACTTGCAATGAAAGCTTGGACCACTCAGCATCAACAAGACTTGACATCTTAATCTTGTGGAACAATAGGGATAGCTGTTCAAATCGTGGTTTATAGGTTATTCATCTTGATCTTTCGTTATGCCAATTTTCGGCACCAAAATTTATATGTGATTACGTAACATTTACACTGAAAGGTTGTAAATTCTTTTTATCTTCACTTTGTACTTACAAAAACTTGAACAATGATTGAAACGCTTCATATCAAATAACTATTACCAAGTAGATATATTTGAAAATAACACAAAATTCACTTTAAATAACGCCTTCACCCTAACTTGACCGAACAACATAATAAAAAAAAAAAATAAAGAATGTCTAACAGAGCAAAAAAAATTCAACATAAGCAGCTAATTTATAGGAAGTCAATTAAGAGAAGCAAAGGAAAGCAAATATTATTAAGATTGAGAATGAAGCTTTTTTTTGAAGACTGGGAAGTGAGTGAAAAATAGATTATTATAAGTCTTCATTATTGTTAATTAAAATCCAACATTGGTGCAGGAAATCTTTATTGTCTTTTGCAGAAATAGATCATTGGAGAAAAAAACACTCATAGTCTGTTTGATGGATCACTTGCTCTCTGTTTACCATGGGCGACTGCTGCTGCTGCCGCTGCGGAAGCAGATGAAGAAACTCTTTGGCTTGGATGACGGATAGCACCAGCGCTATATGGCTTACTCTTGAATTCAGCATCAATAGGACTTTGATTTGCAGATGATGGATTTGATTTCGGTGAAATAAATCCAGAAGCAATATTATAAGGTGATGAGAATCCATTTTCAGCATTCTGTGAAAGAGGTGTTATATCTGAGGTTGTTGCAGTGGTATTTGGTGATTGGGTTGGTAAATTTGAATCAAATGAACCAGAATCTGGTGAAATTGAAGAAGTACCAGAATTTTCATTTGAATTGCCATTGGGTTGTAGTCTAGTTGCTGGACGTGTAGAGGTAGATTGCGATAGAGGAGGTTCCTGTTGTATGTTTTGTCTGTAAGCTTCCTCTCTTTTTCTAGCATTTTCTCTAGCTTGAATTAATAAAGTTTGAGCTTTTTGTAACGAGACAGTTGGCGTCGCACATGAACTAATGACTGGAACAGATTCATCAATATCAATAGTAGCTTTAATTAAAGCAGCCATCCATGTTCTCATTTCTTCTTTACTCTCAACAGCAAAATAGTGAATTTTTGGCTGGGTGAATGTTAACCCTTTTCTCGAGCCAGGAGCTGGTGGGACCAATTTGAAACAGAATTTACCATGACCAGTACTAGCAGCATATAAAGATACAAATTTATCATCTTCTTTAGCAGGTAGCACTTTATGCGATGTTATATCTATTAGCCCACGCTCTCTAGAATCACTTAAAGAGGTGAAATAAGATAATCTTGTGCCATGTAATGTAAAGTATCTTTGTTTCCAAGTACCAACAGCAATACCACCTCTTTTACTCATCCAACCAAAACAATCAGCTGTTTTGATAGAATCAGCAGGGTTGGTATTCCTTATACCTTCCATAAATGCTGAAGTATCTTTTTTGGTGTTCTTAGACCTCAAAGCTGTAGATGATGAAATGTTACGTAACGTTTTAGCTCTAACAGCTTCAGAAACTGATCGCTTACCAACTGGTGATTTTCCAGGAGATTCAGGTTTTTCAGCTTCTTTGGCAGATACGGATCTTCTTTTATCAGCAGCCTGCAATTGTGGAGTGCTTGTCTGTAGTTTTGGAGTATTTTGTAGTTTTGGAGTAGCCTGGGAGCTTCTTTTATTTACTGGACTCAAATTGCCATCGTAAACCATTGAATTTTTACGAGTTGGAGATCTTCTTGTTGGTGATATGCTTCCTCCATTATTGAAGTTAGCGTTTGATAAGAACGAAAACACAGAAGAATGACGACGATGTGCCTTGTCACCACCTCCCAGACTTGGTCTATGACTATTAGCAATACTTGCATCTGAATTACCTCTAACGTGACTTCTTCTAAACTGCGCACTAGAATTTCTGGAGTGCTGTTGAGACGATTCCATATAAATGCTGGAAGCAGGACGGCCATTATCTAAATGTGTCGTACTTAACAGATCGCTGACAGATTGGCTTTTGAAATTAGACCCATTTCTTGAATGACCATGCGTATGTTGTTGGAAAGTTGGATTAACCTCATAAGATGGTTTTCTTGAATGACCTAAATCGATATAAGAATTTCTATTATTGTGAGTTGGTGTTAAACTATTGAAGTTGTCTTCTTTCAATTGTATAGGACTTGGATAAGATGGTGGATTTGGTGCTCTTCTTGGTGAAATGAATTGGCTTTGATTAGGAAGTTCAGGAAGTTGAGAAGATGGGGGGTTCATGGATAACGGTCTCAAAGAATGGCGTTGAGAAGATTGTTGTAGTTGAGAACGTCTTGTAACTTCAGGAATATCATCAAGGGATTGTGATTTTTTTCTCGCATGACCCAGAGGACGTGTAAAAGTATCAAAATCGCCTTCCAATCCTTTATTTTGGGAAGGTCCATATCCATTTCTTGAACCGTGCAACTCAGCTGGTGCCATCAATCTACTTGAACTATCATCACCATTGACAGCAAGTCCAGCATTGTTGTCCAGTTGTTTTTGTTGTGTTAATTCTTTCAAGGCTTCGATCTCTTTAAACATTTCAAATCTTGTACCAAATGAAAGGATATCTAATTCTTTCAAATAAGCCAATTCAAGTTCTAATAAGATGGCACCTGTGATTTTATGTCTAGCAAATTGTCCAGCAGCATTCACATCAAACCCTAAATATGAGAAATAAGCAGTAACTTGTTCTGGTGTCCATGTTTCGACTAATTCTGGATTCAAAGAGTCTTCGGATTCATTACTATAAGCTCTTGGTTTGTCTCTAGTACTAGACCCATTTGGTGTGGCCTCATTTCTTAATTCTTCAAGGGCTTTATCAATATCTGATAAGGCACCATTCACTGAATCCCTTTTATTAGTAATGTTTGACTGTGGAGTTAGTTCAAAAGATTGTTCAGCAGGTTCTTCAGGTATGAATTGATGTTGAGTTTTCAGAGTAGTGGGAGTATTTTGAGTACTTGGTAAGGAAACAGGAGATTGGTTACTAGCAGAATTTGGACTTGCTATTCTTCTTGATCTAGATCTTAATAAGGATGGTCTTGAAAGACTTGGAATTAACTGTGTAAAAGATTTTGGATATAACCCAACGGCTCCAGTTGTTAGGGATTTCCCCATATACCAACCATCATTATATTCTTTATCATCGGAAATAACCTCGATCTTATCACCTGGCGTCAATGTTAATTCATCCTCTAATCTTGCATTAAACTCTTTGATAACTTGATATATAGCCCCAGTGGCGTTTTCTTCGAGATTTGTTGTTTTTATTGAGGGCAGTTGTTGTCTTGGATCGTTTGATGGCATCTTGAAATGTGCACCTGTCTTGTTTTGTTTTAATTTTTTATCGCTCGATGGTTATTAAATAAGCCGTAGTCTGTATTGTACAAAGTATGTTGGAAATTAAGGATAGTGATAGACGTTTGGTTTCTGTTTAATAGTAATTTATGATCTTTTTCGATCCTTTCCCGCTGAGCTTTCTTGTACTTTTAATAGAGAATTCTTTGGCAATTTGTTTATTTTAATAATTCACGTTAGGAAAAAAACTTGAATTTGAAATTTACTATGGGCCCAGTGTGGTTCTTACCGGCTCGTTTTATATGGTAATTCTTCCATGTGGTTCGTACCGGGGATAGTGGCCAGATTTACTTTTTGGATCTTTTTTGGCTCTGTTTCCTAAGTATAAGATCGTTGGAATGTAATGAACTGACACCAATTTGGAACAACTCTACAACTAAAGAATCAAGATCTCGACATTGTATCTCCAAAATCTATTGTAACATATTATAAAACACCTTTCCCTAAACTGCACAAACAAAAACAAAGTTCCTAAGTTCCTAACTTCCCAACTAAAAGTACAATTACTTGTTAAATTATTAAGTCATCTTTTACTGTCATTCATAAATCTTAAGCAGGAGCAGCACTTAACTCAGCTTGTTCTTCCTCTTCTCTCTGTTTCTTAATATCGTCAATAGAACCAAGAACTGTTTCGTGCTTACGCAATTCTATCATTCTTTCTTGTCTTGTTAGAGGTCTTGATGTGAAATTACCACCATTAGCCTTAACTTCTTCTTCTCTCTTCTTTTGTCTAATTGCATCTTCTTCTCTGGCTTTTTCTCTGGCAACACTCAACTCTTTCAAATTTTCTTCATGATCTTTCTTCAGTTGATCTAATTTAACATTGAAATCATCTAATGTACCAAACGTTTTATTTGAATCAAAACAGTATTTATCAAAATCAAAATTACCATTTAATTTATTATTCAAAGCCAGTTCTATGATTCTTGGACGTTTCTTTTCTTCCAAGATGAATTTGGCCTTAACTTGTCTTCTTGTTCTATGTGGAAACATTTGGGCAATTAGACCAAAATCAGTTCCCCAAGTGCCTAAAGCTCTATAGAATCTTTCAATTTCTTGGGCATCCCATTTATCAGTATATCTTTGTTTCCCATATGTAGCAGAATTAACAACATTTTCAAATGGATTTTCATTATGTCTTTCCCTATTATCCTCACCTAGATTGGCATGTCTATCTAAGACTCTTGAATCTTCATCAACAATCAATTGACCATCTAAACCAACTTTCAACTGGATAGCATTTGACTGGCCCAATTTAGCCTCTTCAGGTTCCGAGGTTTGTGCCTGTTTACTCTCGTCAATTTCAGCATTTTCAACACCATCAACTTCTTCATTTTCTTCCTCCTGTTTGGCTTCGCTTTTAACTCTATTCTCCATTCTTTCTTTTAACTCTTCAATGGATATTTTTTCAGCTCTCGCTTGCTTTCTGAAATCTCTCTTCTCTTTTCTTTGTAACATTTTACTTTTACGAGCTTCTTGGGCTTGTGCAAAATTTGATGAAGCCTTCCCAATTCCTATAACTGGTCCGCATAACTCACCAATTTTGAAGAACTCGTCATCAATGGAAAATAAACTAGCATCCTCAACAGAAAGCCCTTTAGGCAGTTGTGAAAGTGATCGAACCTTGTAATCTTTCAAAATATTATGAGGTTCTTCTCCACCCTCTTTATAACTAATTTTTTTAACTTGTCCAGAAACCGTATCAACAACAATACCCTCTATTTCTCCAGAGGCTACCTGTTTAGATGTAGGTTGTGATGGTGTTACAGGGACCTCCTCTGGCGCTTTAGCTAGCGCTTTTGATGAAGCTGGGGCAGTTGATGGTCTTATTAATGGAATACCAATTGGTGACGCTGAGGGTGGAACAATTTGAGTTGACGTTGCTTCTGGTGCAGTTGAAGGCCTACTTGATTCTTGATCAGTCTCAACAGCAGAATTTTCATTGACATCATTTGGAGCTGTTGATGGGACACTTGTTGGCAGAGATGATGGAATAGGTATTGAACTTGAAGGACCAACCTGGGTTGATAGATCAGACTGCGATTCTTTTTCATTTGCGACATCTTCATTTTCTTCTTCAGTTGGTTTTAACACACTGACAGTTGATCTTGGATCTTCCTTATCTAAAACTTCATGCTTCGCTTGTTCTGAGGTAACAGCGATCGATGGCGGTGGTGGTACGGAGCCTGAATTTGAAACCAGAGGGGTTCCAGAAGCTGATTTACCAGATTTGTCACTGATTGATTGTCTTTTAACAGTAGAACCACGTCTACTTTGACTAACAGTACTTCTTCTTCTCTTTGGAGCTGTTGGTGGTCTAGGGATACCAATGATATGGGTTTTCCTTTCAGTTGTGCTTGGTACAGTTGATTCATGAGAATAACCACCTTGTACTGAGACTTTTCTGAAAACGTCTCTATTTGATATATTATTCAGAGTTGATAATCTTCTTGGTCTGGTTTCTTTAGGTTTTGGCATTTCAATAGTCGATTTTGAGGCATCTTCATCACTTGAAGAATCATCATCCTCATCATCATCCTCGTCCTCACCGTCTTTTGGTTCACCTTCATGATAACTGGCATCTATGGATCTTCTCAATGAATCAGGGGTTGGTGTAACACTTGGTCTTCTACTAGTCACAGGTGTACCTGCTGTAGAACGACGTTGTTTAGCTTTCGGTGCGAACCTAATACCAGACTTGTCTATGAGTTGAAAAGATTAGAATATGACTTTTCCCACTAGAACAAAAACCAACAAAGTGGCTCATACTTACTGACGACACTACTCATCCTGATTTGATTCCTGTCGTTACTTTTGTGAGCTATAGTTAAAGCAATAAAGGAAATCAAAACAAAAAATACATTTTTTTTGAGTCAAATACTATCATAAGAAAAATTGGTTCTCATCGGAGATTACGTAATTCAAATAGGTTAAGAAGTGTTGTTAAGAAAGTAGACTACTGGAGGCTAATATTAATCAAATGACATAACCATTGAAAGATGTAGTTAATCCTCACATAAGAATTTGCAGGTTTTAGTGTTTTTGATTTTCTCCTCTTTGGCTATCTGTTCCTTATCCTTTTGTTTTTGATCAATTTTATCGGTTATGAACAACTTTGCACGAATATCAGCTCTAACCTGAATCAATTCTGGTAATCTCAATTGGGTGTTCTAGCATGCTGTTAGAATAAATCTTAAAAAAGTTTTCACAATAATTGGGGTAACTTACTGGAAATACTAGAACCAACTTTTCAAAACCATCCACAATAATGGCTAAATAAAAAATATATTGTAAACCTTGAGCACCTTCATTAATCACCACATCCAAGACTTTGTCACTGGGTATGAAGCGATGATTCACATAAGAGTGGAATAATCCACTTGATTCTTGTACTTCAATACCAAGATGTCTATTAACAGAGATAGACTTTTCTGTATGAATATTGTCGTTAGTTTTTTTTTTGTTTCCGGGATGGGTTACTTGAAGTTGAACTCACGGTGATTGATCTTTATACTGTTGAACACAACAGCAGCACCTATAACCACTATCGAATAATATATTTTATTTGCAACATCTGTTTCTATCTTGAATAGGATGACGGTTATTAGGATCACCAGTATCTTGATGAGTATTGATGCAGTATTTGAATGGTGATACACATATTTCAATTGATCGTCATTATCGAATTCTTTGATCAAGTTTTTCGGTACTGTCATTGCTTGCTATAACCAATTTCAACAATTTTCCTGACAAAATGACCCATCAACCACTTCAAAGATCTGAGAGTGCACAATAATGTGTCTTCAAAATGTATAAGAAAGTGCCAAAATAATAGCATTGGCTTCTGAGTGCCCCCAGCAAATTACGGTTTACCCTATAATCATGTGATTTGGGCTTTCCTAAAGGGGTAACTGCCTCTTTGAGCTGTTTACCGCATTTTCTCCTCGTTAAAAATAAAGTGCACCCGATTTTTAACAAATCTTCGAATAGAGATTAAATTTTTGGTAAGCTTTTGGAATTAACCAATAAAGTTGTAGGAAAACTCTTAAAAAACGAGTAATCAAATGAATTTGTAGTGGTTGTAAACGTTAAGGCAGACAGGGAGACATAATAATAAAATATATGCGAACCCAAAGTGGATACGATGCAGTAAGGGATCAGACAATTTTGCGGAATCATAATGAGCATGTTGATGATTGATTAACTATAGTGTCATCAGTTTGTGTTTAGTAACCCATCCGGCCAACTATGGCACAATTAGAGACAAATGGGGGATAGAGTTAGCCAACGGCTAGTACGGTGCGATTACTACACAATTGCTATAATCGTTGACATGGGGTAGAATTTGTAAAAGTTGTGGTCTTTTATGTGTCTTTTGCCGATGCTTTCTAATAAGTTTGGTTCTAGTTCGGAAGAGACAAGACTTTAAATTAAGGTATCGAACAATGAACGAACGATAAAATAAGATGATGCCTATATGTCTTTGACACATCATCACTCAGCAATCATTTCTAGATGCTTCAACGGTTGGACATACAGTACTCGTTCAATATCCTCGAGCATATATGACTATGGGCCTATGGCACTTTTAAACGAGACCTGTATAACAGCTATCGCTCATAGCTACTATCAGATCAGTCATCGTTCATCACTAAATCTAACGATAATTAACCATCTGCCCAGTGTAAACTCTCTTGAACTGTCAATTCTCGATTTTTGAAACGAAGCTTACAATTTTCTGCCCTTTGATTGGCCTCGAGCACTTCAACGGTGAAAATGTCCCGATATGGTTAAAAGGTCCCATGGCAATCCCACTGGAACAGCAAATTGTATATAAACCTGTAAAACAAATTGACAAAGTATATAAGTATTGTCTAATCCTTCACAATCCACCTTAACAAACTTTTTCAACCCACCTTGTCCCCATCCAAATAGCCCAACTATCAACTATTCGTCTCCAGCTTTGTCCCAAAAGCTCCCAGATTTGTCCGAGTTTTCTGACCATTCAAATTCAAGTGAAAAAAATCAAAGCCAAAAGAAAAAAAAAAAAGACATCAAGAATTTTATAACAAAACCCGTCTCAATTCTCTTTCTTCCACTTAAATATAACAATTATTCCTGTTATTTACTGATCTTGTTATCTTTCAAGAGGTGAACTTTAATCAAGGTTATAATTCTCATTTAAAAAAAAAAACTCAATCAATCTGAGCCACTCTCAACATTCATCACTCTGATTCATCATTAATCCCAGTGAACTCTACAAAACAGCACTACATCAACAACAAAAAGCTGCCTTTAACCCCATTGAATCAATAATCCTTCCAAGATTCAATAAACCAATCTATATTCCCATCCAAAGAATCACCAATCCACTCTCTTTGGCTTATTTCAACAAATCTATAAGAATATTCTCAACGTTCAAACTCTTTCCTCTCCGAGAAGTTCAGTTGTGTTTTTCTTTTTGCCCTGTCCAATAAAAAACCCCCAAAGGAATTTTTTGGATAATCAAGTTTCTCATAAACAAAAAAAAAAGTTCGTTTTACTTTGTTTTAATTTAAAACTTCAATTCAAAAGTTTATCCTTTTGAAATTACTTCCAGAGACTAATATATCATATAACAATGTTGTCTTCTCCTGTTCAACACATTGACTCTTCTTCAAAATTGCAGTTTTTTAGCCCTACTCCTTCAAGTTATAGAAAAATGTCCATTGCAAATGCAACAAAACATTCAGCAAATGATAAAAACTCTTCAGTCATAGTGGATGATGTTGTTCCAAATAAAACAACTCCAATCGTTAAAGCTGATATCAATGTTCCTTATGTTCCAGATCAAGTTTTCATTGGTGGTCGTAAATCAAAATTAGCTGTTGCACAAAGTGAAATTATTAAGGCTAAAATAAAGGAAAATTTCCCATCAACTGCTTGTCCAATCTTGGCCTTAACTACTTTAGGTGATCAAGTTCAAAATAAACCTCTGTATTCATTTGGTGGTAAATCTTTATGGACCAAAGAATTGGAAATCCTATTGTTACAAGATATGGGTGAATATCATCAATTGGATTTGATTGTTCATTCTTTAAAAGATATGCCAACAAATTTACCAGATGAATTTGAATTGGGTTGCATCATCGCAAGAGAAGATCCTTCAGATGCTGTCTTGATGGCTAAAAATTCACCTTACAAATCTTTACAAGATTTACCTGCTGGTTCAGTTGTTGGTACTTCATCAGTTAGAAGATCTGCTCAATTGAAGAGAAATTTCCCAAGTTTAATCTTTGAAAGTATCCGTGGGAATTTACAAACAAGAATCGCAAAATTAGATGATGAATCAACTGCTTTCAAATGTATCATTTTAGCCACTGCTGGTTTAACAAGAGTTGGTTTAGAACATCGTATCACTCAACGTCTCGATGCTTCAATCATGTATCATGCCGTTGGTCAAGGTGCCTTAGGTATTGAAATCAGAAAAGGTGATGCCGTTTTGAAACCAATCTTACAAACAATTGAAAACGTCAATGCAACTGTTTGTTGTTATGCTGAACGTGCCTTGATGAGAACTTTAGAAGGTGGTTGTTCTGTTCCAATTGGTGTTTGGACTAATTATAACGAAGAAACCAAAATGTTGAATCTAAAAGGTTTAGTCATCTCTGTTGATGGTACAACCCATGTTGAAGATGAAATCACCATGCAAATCGATGATTATAAGAAAGATTCTGCTAAATGTGGTGATTTATTGGCTAGAAAATTAATTGAAATGGGTGCTAAGGAAATTCTTGATGAAATAAATTTCGACAAGATTAATGAAAAAGATGAATAATTTCCCAACTCCCAAATATGCCAATAAAAACCAACATTTTTAACTTATTTTCATGATTACGACCACACATACATACACATACACCACAATATCCCATTATTTAATGAATCAATTGTTTTTCACCTATATTATGCACATTTAAAGTATAATAGAAGCTGCCCATATACTTGAAAGACAATCCAACCCCAAAAATATACCAAATCAGCTTTTTTATAAATGATCTCTTTGAAGCAGACTCTTTGAAGGAGAGTTTGAATGACACTCACATATACAAAAAAAAAACCCCCCACAGGGAGAAAAAGAAAAGCTGGAAATTTGCATTTATCATTTTCTCACATCACATATCTTGCTAACTCATTTAACGATTTATGTCCACATTTTTGTTCAATCTTTAATTTCAGTTTATTGTTAATTAATCAATTTTTTATTTTCATCAAATGGTTGTTCTTTGTATATATGATCCAAAACAGCATTTGAATGATTAGTTGGTTCAAGAGACAACTTAACTAGGTTCAAGAAGGTAATTAATATTATATATATATAACTTGTACATTATAGAATAATAAAGTATTTATATTACAAATTAATGCTGTAGTCTGATTACTTTTGGTACGCAGTGGTGTTTGTTGCCCATGCTCAAAATTTTCATCTCTTCGCTTTTAAAAATTATAACCGTAAATATTTGGCATTAACCTCTGTATAGATCCAACAAGAAAGTATCACTATGTCACTTGATAAACCAGCCAGAGTACAGGTAGACCCTGACACAATACCACAAGATGATGCTCCACCTCAAACGGGTACTGTTTTCAATATATGGTATAACAAATGGTCCGGTGGTGGGAATCAATTTGAATTAGTTAAGGCAAAATATAAATTAAACGTTGAGAAAGATTCAGGTTATACAAGAGCTAATAAAAGTGATGGAACTAAATTTTTTTGTCTATTTTTTGCAAAGGGGATGTGTACAAAGGGTAAAAAATGTGAATATTTACATAGAATACCTAATGAATTTGATTTCTTCCCACAAACTGTTGATTGTTTTGGAAGGGAAAAATTCAGTGAATATAAAGATGATATGAGTGGGATAGGTTCTTTCAATACTGTTAACAAAACTTTATATATTGGTGGTCTTATTATCAAAGAGAGCACTCATGATTTGTTAAATAAAGAGTTTAGAAAATTGGGGAAGTTGATAAAGATAAACGTCATAAATAATAAAAATTGTGGATTTGTAACATTTAAAGATGAATCAAATGCTCAATTTGCTAAAGAGGCAATGTTTGGTCAAAGTCTTTATGGAACAGATATATTGAATCTAAAATGGGCAAATGAAGATCCAAATCCAAATGCTATTAAGGAGAGGAAAAGACAACATGAAGAAGAGACTATTCATGTTGTGGAAAAATTGTTGGCAAAATATGACCAATCTAAAAAAATCAAAGTGTCGCAGGATGAGAAAGAAGCTGAACCAACAGTGGAAGAGCCTGAAGAACCAAAGACTAATGACCATCCCAAAGAAGTTAAGCAGATTGAAGCTGCTCAAGAAGAGAACAATTCAATTTTGAATAAAAAGTCTTTGAATTATTTGAGTCTGTTAGGCAAAGTTAATAGTGGACCAAAAGCCAAGGCTACAGGGATAGAGACTTCAAAACCTTTACTATCGGGCTATGAAAGTAGTGATGATGATGAATGAATGAGTCAATGATCTTATTCGTTATGATGACCGAACGCATGAATGAACTATATATAGAATGATTTTATAAAAAGTTTTTTGTACCTTTTATTATATATATTTAAACAATATTTTGTACTCTATCATTAATTTTTTTGAATTCTTCAGGAATTTTATTCCCACTTTTAATTAAAATTTTTTTCAAATCTCCATAAATATCTAAA
This sequence comes from Hansenula sp. yHMH451, assembly GCA_030571095.1. Taxonomy (NCBI): domain Eukaryota; kingdom Fungi; phylum Ascomycota; class Saccharomycetes; order Phaffomycetales; family Wickerhamomycetaceae; genus Hansenula; species Hansenula sp. yHMH451. The sequence continues at coordinate 281,650 of JAJLXE010000005.1, forward strand.
TCTGCATCATCACTTAAGAATGCAATTGAAGTACCATATGAACCAGCTCTACCAGTTCTACCAACTCTATGAATATAATCATCAATCTTCTTTGTCATTTGGAAATTAATAACAAGGGAAACGTTTGGAATGTCAATACCACGACTTGCAACGTTTGTACCGATTAAAATATCCACTTTACCATCTTTCAATTGTTTTATTGCTAATTCTCTTTGTTCTTGACTTTTAGAACCATGAAGTATAGAAACTTTGAAACCTGATTGTGTTAAATTTTTAAAAAGAAATTCACCAGTTTCTTTATAATTAATGAATATGATAATTGGTGCTGGGAATTTACCACTAGAAAGAATCTTGTTAAGCTTACCAATTTTTTTAGAGTCATCATTAGTTGAGAAAAATTCAAATCTTTGTTCAATTCTATCATTTATAACCATTTCATTAGAATTAACATTACCAATATTCACAATGGCCGGTTCATTCACATAGTTTTTAGATAATTTTTCCACATCGGATGTCATTGTAGCAGTAAACATCATATTCTGTCTTTTGGTGTTCATGAACTCGGTTATTTTAGCAACTTGATCCCCAAAATTCATTTCAATCATCTTATCACTTTCATCAAGAACTAAGAAATTGACTTGATTCAAAACCAAATAATGTCTTTCTAAACAATCGATTAAACGACCAGGGGTGGCAATGATTATTTCAATAGTTCTATTTTGTAAGTCCAAAATATTCTTCTCAATAAGTTTACCACCCACAATAGAAATGATATCAATATTAGGCAAGTATTTGGCGAATTTGTTAAATTCAGTTTCAATTTGTTGGGCCAATTCTCTTGTGGGTACTAGAATCAACCCATATGGACCATCTGTTTTGGTAAACTCATTCAACCTTGGTAATTTCAACAATTTGGAAAGCATGGGTATCAAATAGGCCAACGTCTTACCAGATCCTGTTTCAGCTATACCAATGATGTCCTTCTTGGATAATGAAATGGGTATAGAAGCCCTTTGTATAGGAGTTGGATCTCTATAACCTAACTTCCCAATAATGTCTATCAATTCTTTAGGAATTTTGGACTCGTCCCATCTCCTCAATGGATTTGGTAAGTTGGAACCTTTTGTAATGATTTCAAAATCTTCTTTCAAGATTCTCCAATCTCTTGATTTCATCTTATCAAGTGGTTTATCAGACCAATGAACGTCGTCCCAGTCTCTGCCATGACCTCTCTTTTTAACATTAAATGTATCCAAATCATCAGTTTTCCTTTGTCTTGTGGCGAATGAAAACGATGAAGTCAAGGAGTCTGATTTACCTAAAGTATCTTCTTCGTCTTTCCATTCGAATGTGAATTTCTTCCCAGTGCGGGCTCTTTCTAAAACTTTTTCATAATTTTTGGTGAAATCGTCACCATAAGAAGGAGGACTTTCTTTATCGTTGGATCCTGGTTTCCTTATATCATATGGTTTGAACCGCTGTGATGATTGTTCAGTTTTGCCATGTAATTGATCAACTTTATTCTGTCTCTTTTCCAATGCAATCCGTTGCCTCTCCTTTTTTGAAAGGAATTTAGGGGCATCCAGCTTCCCTTCATTATTCTTCTTCTCTATTAAGTCCTCTAATGAGATCGGACCTCGGTTGGACATCTTGTGCAATGCTCATCTCATGGAAAGAGCTTTCCAAGGTATTTAAACACAATTCAGTCAAAAGCTGTCATAATAAATTTCCACAGAACAGATTCGCGGAAGACTTTTTTTTTAAATTTTTATTTTTATTCTCTCACAATTATTTCAGCTGTTTACGGAAAACTGATATACACACACTATGATATAAAGAGTATGCCATTTGCTATTCCTCAGCTCTTTGATGAAGTTTATCCTTCGGTATGTATATGTCGTAAATTTTCCATTGTGTTGTGGGACAGGCTAATATAATTTTTAAGCACTCTTTCAAGGGTCTAATCTGTCTTTTGGCTTCTGCCATTTCGCCGTGCCGCTATTATCTATAGGGCTGCTCAACTTTCCGAGTTCGGAAATCTGTGCGTATCGCAAAAAATTAGGTATCTTCCTACCCATTTTTGAGCCAAAAGAACATATAAATAATGTTATTTTAGTAGACGATTTCAAAATCCGATGGTATATATACCATACCCTTTTCTTTTCTCCTTTGAAATGCACATTTTCAACCTTCTTTCTCGTTATTTCCTCTCAAATTGATGATTTAGATGACTATGTGGTGTGTGGATGTTTCTCCATCCTGGAGTATTTCAACCGGTGGTAAAAAGGCTAAACTGGATTACATTAGTGATCATTGTTTTAATAGCAAAAAAAGTTATAAAGTGTTGAAGTGTACTAGTATCCACTTGAATCATCACAAACGATATTTCTGAAGAACAAATATGTCGTTGTTTGGAGGTGGCGCCGAGTGCTCCACAGCAAGAAACCCCTTATCTCAGTTCACAAAGCATGCTGGTGAAGATAGATCATTGCAAAGACCTGGTCTCCATCAAGGACTCAATCACTCAGGTAGCATGAGAGAGGAGACGCATATGAATCAACATGATCAGCAAGTGAGTACCATTTAAGAGCATTCCATTTAAGTGACCAGTTTACTAACAGTCCAAAAGCATATGAATCAGTTTTTCAAAGGTCAAGATAACTTCAATTTCCAACCTATGAATCATGAATTGAATCACATTACACCACATCAACACCCACAACAACAAGGGTTCCGCCAGGTTCCAACTGCAAACTGGGCCTCAGATTTCAAGAATGAAAGTCCTCTTCAACATAATGGTTCCATAAGATCAAATAATTCACAGTGGTCTTCTGAATTTAAAGCAAGTTCAGCTTCTCCACTTAGTTCTCAAAGCTCTCTAAGTGAGCCGAAATCATATTCAAACCACATGATGGGCACCCAAAGAGGTTCATTCGCTCCTGTATTCTCGAGATACCAGAGTGGGATGGTGAATCACGTTCAACCAATCCAAGCTAACTCTAAAATAACGGAGATTGGTGATAACGAGCAATGGGAAGATCGTTTCAAAGAAATCGATGAACAATATCAGGATGCTTTCTCTAAACAAGAAGGCAAATTAAGTGAGGATGACGTTAAAGGTGAACAAGTTGATCCCGAAATAATAATAGATGACAAGTATCAGGCCAACTTTGATGAAGTTTGGGAGTCATTAAATTCCCAAAGTGTTGCCGATGAATTCCATAATGAACCATCATGGGAAAAAGATTTTGCCACATATGCACAGGCAAGAGCAAATTTTGGTAAATACCAGTTTGAAAATACAAATCAGTTCTTACACACCCCAAATGCCTATGAAATAGGTTTAACGTTAATGGAAAATGGTGCTAAATTATCCGAAGCTGCTTTAGCTTTTGAAGCTGCTATTCAAGAGAACCCACAACACACTGATGCATGGTTAAGGTTAGGTGAAGTCCAAACACAAAATGAAAAGGAAATCGCTGGTTTAACAGCCTTAGAGAAATGCCTCTCATTGGACCCTAATAATTTGAGCGCATTAATGACATTAGCTGTGTCATATATTAACGAAGGGTACGATAATGCTGCATTTGCTACATTAGAGCGTTGGATAGAAACCAAATATCCACAAGTTACTGATAGGGCAAGAAATACTAATCCAAAGATTAATGATGAAGATAGATTTTCTTTAAATAAAAGAGTGACAGAGTTGTTTATTCAAGCTGCTCAATTATCACCAGCAGGTGCAAATATTGATGCCGATGTCCAAATGGGTCTTGGTGTCTTGTTCTATGCCAACGAGGAATTTGAAAAGACAATTGACTGTTTCAAAGCTGCTTTAGCAGTACGTCCTGATGATGAATTACTATGGAATAGATTGGGTGCGTCTTTAGCCAATTCCAATAGATCTGAAGAAGCCATTGAGGCTTATCAAAGAGCCTTACAGTTAAAACCATCATTTGTTAGAGCAAGATATAATCTAGGTGTCTCTTCAATCAATATCGGATGTTATAAAGAAGCTGCTGAGCATTTACTAGGCGCGTTATCTATGCACAAGGTTGAAGGATTAGACGATGATGACTTAAGAAATGGCGCTCTGGCTAATCAATCAACAAGTATTTTGGAAACACTAAAAAGATCTTTTATTGCTATGAATAGAAGAGATTTGATTGAAAGAGTAAAACCAGGAATGAATTTAAATCAATTCAGAGGTGAATTCAATTTTTAGTATTCAGTTTCGGGGCTCAATTTGGTTTTATTTTAAGGGCAAAATTGTGGGAGTTTAAGATGTTCGAGTATGAAACAAATAAACATCAGCATTAAATGGTAATTTGTAGTTAGTGTAGTGTTATTTGGAGAAAGGCTCTCAATTGATCACCTGGAGTAAGCTTTTAGTTCTATTTATGAAAAGAGGCTGGTATCCTACAGGCAATCGCAAGTCACCTTAAACATACATTTCTGGTTATATTAATAATGCATACAGCTTACAAGGTATACTTGCATTTAAGGAAGACTATTAAAATATTATCAAAATGTATTCATACTGCGAGAAAATGGCACAGGTTTATAATAAGGCTAAGGCTATCTTGAATGAAATAAATTCCTTACTCGATGATTATAATCTGTTGATTTTGTCTTTATAGGCCTTAAGATCCTTTTCAAATTGTTCTTTAGATACACCAGCTCCCCATTTATATCCATAAGCAATATGATCTTCTGGGACAAAAGTCTGCCCCTTAACACCATAAGTGTTCTCTCTGAAAGTTCCCTTCTTAACTGGATAATCATCCCAGGCTAGACCTCTTCTTCTCAATTCTGGCAGCAGGAGGTCAACAATATCTTCGAAACTACCGGGCCATAGATTATATGCAAAGTTGAATCCATCTAAGCCTGATCTATCAACTAAGTCTTCAATCTTATCTGCAACTTCTTTGACTGATCCAACGAAAGTCATAGGGTGTGTTCTACCAGTAATCTTGTTCACTAGTCTCTTCTAGAGACTTTACTAGGAGCGGAAACGAGCGTTTTCAAGTGAGATCTTGGATTGGCTTGTGCAATCTCTCTAAGGTCGTCATCATACTCATATTGACTTAAATCAACACCAGTCCATCCACCGAAAAGCACTTGCGCACCTTCGTCACTAACGTATTGAATGATGTCTTCAAACTTCTCCTTAGCTTTCTCTGTAGTCTCCGCTACATAAACCTCTATCAATGAAACAAATTTCAAATGGTCTGGATTTCTACCAAATTCATCATGTGCCAATTTTTTGATTTTTTGAATCTTTGCATTCAATTTCTCTGGTGTTTCTTCATTAATGAAGATGACTTCCGCGATTCTTGCTCCTAATCTCTCACCTGGAGGTGAGGCACCAGCTTGTATTATGACAGGAAGTCTTTGTGGAGAAGGTTCTGTGAACTGGAACCCAGGAACTTGAAAATGTTTACCTTTGAAGTTGATTTGTCTGATCCCTGTTGGATCAGCATAGATTCTTTTGGCTTTATCGTTCAAGACTGCATCGTCTCTCCAACTTGATAATAAGAGCTCATAAATAACATCAACGAACTCATGAGCTTTTTCATATCTATCAGTATTAACTGCTAGGTCTTTACCATTCAAATTATTTCTAGATGCACTATTTGTGAACGTTGTAACAACGTTCCAGCCGATTCTACCTTTTGTCAAATGATCAAGAGTTGCAAATCTTCTGGCTAGATGATAAGGTGGTTCAGCTAAAGTGCTAATAGTTAAACCAAAAGCCAAGTTTTCCGTCACAGATGCCATCAATGGAACAGTAGCAGTTGGCTCGTTAGTTGGGAATTGAGTGGCATTGATAGCCGTCTGATCGATATTTGAAGAGTTCTCTGCCCCAGTGCTATTATAAACATCATATGGACTCAAGGTGTCACCAATAAATAACGAGTTTATTTTCCCTCTTTCTGCAAGCTTTGCCAACTTTACCCAATATTCGATATCTTTATAGGTTGTACTTTCATCCTTTGGATGGGCAAAGACACCAGGTTTCATCTGACTTGGACCAGCATGTTCGAAGAAATTCAATATGAGTGGTTTTCTAGGGGTCTTTTGCCTTTTTTTGTCGTTCTCGTTTGTCATTATTAACTAGCAGTTTACCAGGGAGACGTATGGATTAGCTATAACAACTAGAGAAAACAAGAAAAAGCTGGGAATCAGTATCTATTTATACCATGAAGGGATCAACAGGTTCTTGTGACTTTATCCATGAGATCACCTGATTACTTACAGTCAAAATGAAATCAATTATTATATTTTATACTGTGGGACCATGATTAATACTATTGTCTTGTACGGTTCACCTATTGTTCATCGATATTTCCAAATCTGTGGCTGACCCGAGCCGAAATCTTCAGGTACGGTGTAGCAAAATCCTGTTTTTATTGATATTTTCAGTAGAAAATTTAAAGAACAGAAGCGTTTGCTAGTAATCCAATGATCACCTGAGTCATACTGCTAGATAATACTTGAGGTTTCGTGTGGAGTTATGATCAGGCAACGAGACTATTAATATATGATAACGTTGTAGATATGTGAAAAATCAGATCTGCGTGCCCGTATCGTCGTATAGGAATCAACGATTAATTAAACAATAAGAAAGACGAAAAATCAATAGTTTAAATATACAAATTAGTATAAATAGCATATCCATCCAGCATCATTCATAAAGTCAATTGAATCTACAGAATAGTTGAAAATTTTATGGTTAGGTCTATTCACTTCATTCATTTTTAATCTCTATATAAATTTTATAAAATGTACTTTTTTGGCCAAAAAATAAAATAAATTTAAATTTTTTTAAATATATATGTATATCTCAGTTTTTCCCAGTATATAACATAGACTTAAGTCTCCAAAAAATTAAGCATACATATATGTCAGCCTAGTTTCATCCAATATCGTGTTTGATAAAAAACAATTTGGCACAAAAAAATAAATGCGCAAGCCCGGAGTCGAACCGGGGGCTCAAAGATGGCAACTTTGAATTTTACCGCTAAACCACTTGCGCTTTTCGATGACGAACTTTAATCAGATTTGATTCTCACTCACTGACACTGAAGTGCTGACAAATAGCTGACTAAGCAATAAATTAGTATAACATGGGGACATAATTCTACAATCTACTATACGCTAGCAAAATATTTATCGGGTGCCCCAGCTAACTGAAAAAAATATTATATATATTGCAAGATTTCATCAATCCATGAAGCTTCACTTGTCAATATTTTCATATTCTTTGTTTTTAGACTTAAAAGTCTTTATAATTTCAACGAGATGCTTAGCTATATGAAGCCCTAAGCATCAAAATCAAGATATGCCTATGGGTTTTCTTACGTTACTGATATAAATTTGGGAGGTTTGGGAGTTGGAATTTGAGAAAGGGCAGATGAATCTCATTAATATGTGTGAATAGACAAGATTTATAGTTATCATTGGACTGTTGACTCCTGACAATTTTGTTTTTTGTTGATTTGATGCCCTCCATCAAAAAGTGTTCAATTTGGACCCTCATCTATGAAAAGACATATATGGATCCACTTCAGACGTCGTGGTCACATAGTCAGCTTGCCCTAGATTTTGTCAGAAACCTTTAAATAGCCAGAAGAAATTCGGCTAAAGTTATTGATTCCAAGTCTCCAATCAGGAAGCTAGTTAACAACTAATATCAAGGTCCAGTGAGAAGTGGTAACATCCATCCATGATACACCCTGAAAATTTCCTGAAAATTTGAGACTATTATATGGATGACTGTCAGAGATCTCCTCTGACTTCACGTTCTGTAGTAGGTCTATGAGTTTAAGCTTCAAGGCGCCATGTTTTTATCTTGGGGAATATTGGCCAAACCGAGTTTGGTATCAACAGCTTTACAAATGTTTCACTCTTCGAATGAATATTTGGGGTTACTCAGTCTGATTTTTCATGACGAATCATTATCAGCTCATGCTTATTGTACATGAGATGCTCTTTCTTTACACCGGTGTGTACTGTGCATTCAAAAAAGCTCAGTCAGCCTTTTACCAGAACACCCCGTTTATAATTTGTAAATATTGGGTAATAAATAACCTAGTGCTGTCAATTTTGTTGTACTGATCCGAAGACCATATTGATTGTATGCACCAAGTTTTGTGTTGGGCTGAAAAGTTAAAACCCTAAAGATTAGTCAATATTAGGTGGACCGTGGTAGTAGTCTCTGTTGCATTATGTGCAGAAAATATGACGGCTGTCTTCTTAAATCGGTTATAAGAGCTGTGCGATCACAATAGCGGGCCGTCTATAGATCAAGAACTCGAGAGTTGTTTATCAATTGGTCCTCGAGGTTTAAGATTGGTCGAAAGCAAACTAAAACAAAGTAAGTTCATTCGATTGAAAGACCGAGGCTGAACCTTGAGATCTCGAGCTACATGCTAGTGTTCTTTACTTAGTTATCAGCTCTATCAGTTCAAGATTGCACTTTTGAAGTTTTGTCTCGCATTAAAGCCGATAGATTTGACTGTTTATTTTTTGTACCTTTTTTATAACATTCTCACTTTCTATTTCAACTTAGACAGACTAATTGTGCTCTTTGGATAAAAAACGCAAGTTGAAATTCAAAAGATGCTAATTTCATAGATAAGACATTTTTACCAAGACATACCATATGTGTATTCTAATCAGAATGCCAAAATGGCAAAGGTTTTGTTGCCATATTAGATTTCTGAATGTGTGACATTTCGAAAAACAAGATAATGTATATAGAACAAAGAGCTTTGGTGAAATTTGGTTCTTCTCTTATTATCGCTGTTCTGCGGGTTTCAGTCTTACTGATCTCCTAGTCACCGACCGGTATTTTGTATCAGGGAATCTCGATCTCTCAACTTTCAAGATAGATTGATTATCTTCTCAAAAAAATAGCTTATGATCTTCATAGGGTTCTCCCCATAATCTCCACGTCAGCCAATACGATTGCTTGTTTCATTTTATATCTAGACATCTCAAGATTGATAGATCTACTTGATACACGACTTGGCGGGATCGGAATATTAGCGGTGGAAGATAACTACATTATACGCACTACGTCCACTCGGAAATCACTGGTGTTCAAGTCTTGAGGAACATGGGAGAATAGGAAAACATTTTCACTAGATTGGCACATCGTCAGCCAATAAGATTAGGATTAAGGTGCCCCATAGACTAAAATCAAACATGACATCTCGTCTGCAAGTTCCCCATGTACGTTGTGTTAAGTATACGTCAAATGAAGATCGTTTATGTGGTGCATCGATTTAAAGGAAGTATAAACCACGCTCAAAAAGGGACGTCAAGACACCGAAAAATACCTTTGCTATAGACTCAAAGATAACAAAAGTAAACAAAGATTACCATGAAGCTGAGCTTAACACCAGGTTAAAGTCATTTGTCATACCCAAAAAGAGTTGACTCCCCAAACAAAAATTGCAATCCGTAGGCAGTAGTTATAGGTTCCTGCACCGAAAGGAAAACCTACCATGCAAGCGCCAGGCCCAAAATTACCAAAAATCACGAAATATTTATCAAAGCCAAACAGGATTCGAGTGCCATCATCATGCTTCTTCCTATTTCAATCCATAAGAAAACAACCCGAAAGGGAAAAACCTCAAAGATGAACATTATGACCAGCTGCACAGAGAAAAAGTGACAGCTGGATTTTAGTAGGATAGTAGTTGTTGCCTGCATCTGTTGAAAGTGTAATAGTTCTACTGAACTATATTACAACCTTTCGATAGGTAGGGCCAATAAGGTGCAAGAGTTCAACCCAGAAGATATCTAGTTAACACGGAGACAGGCTTTGAGGCAGTTTTTAGCATGAACAACTTTTAGACAGTTTTTGACATTTGTGATCTCGGGTTAAGGTAACTCCAGTTCAAAACATTTTCGGAAGCCTAAACTCTTCGTTAAGAAGAAGAAATGAAGTAGTAACATTCAAGCATATCGTGATGCGCTAGCAAGTGATGAACAATTCATGCTCTGGGCTTAGTTGAGTTCTCAAGAATCTATCAGCTTGATGATTAAAATGATTTCGTAAACAGAATTCAAGAAAGATCCTGTAACGGTGTTCTTCCAATACAGATTTCCTCAAACTCATAAACCCGAACTATTATCTGGGAATAGATAACTGTTTCACTCTCCAAGTTCCCTGATAAGGAAGAGAAGAATTATCAAATATTGAGGTCCCACAGGGTTTCCCATGATTGGTGGATTAGTTCATTTTACCAAATCCGATTATGCATCTCGAATAATGCTTGTGCGAAGATCCCAAAGGATAGACGTTTCGGAATAGGAGTTATCACCAGAAGAAACTGAATTTAATGATGAATTTCAATGGATTTTACCTTTCATTCAGCTTCAGTCTCTCTGAGGGAATTGAATTCATGTAACCATCTGAATCCAAAAGCAAAGCTTCCAAAACTTACTAACCAATATAGAAGGAGATTTTCACAACAAACTAAAACTTTGCCAACTAGGTGTTGCATTTCCTTGGATTTCTTGAATCATCAAAATGCAGGCAGTCCATGATTCATGATTTATTGAAGGAATTGAGAATAACTCATGCTCGAGTGCTCATTCAAAGGTAAATAATCGTGATCGACTTCGAATTTCAAATCTTACAGGAAAAATCCCTGAAATCCCATGAAACCTCGTTCATGAGTCTCAATTATAAATATCGACCAAATTCCTTTATATCTTGGTAAGATCTTGATATTTGTTTATTCCTCATCAAACAGTCTTCAAATCAATTTTGAAAGAATCAGAAATACCAACTTTATTCACCAAATAATCAAATTCAAAATGAAATTCTCAACCTCTTCAGTCTTTGCTGTTTTCTCATTATTCGCTGTTGGTGCTATGGCTGCCCCAGCTGCTGCTCCAGCTGCCATTGCCTTTGCTGACGCTGCTCCAAAAGCTGTTGCTGATCCAATTGCAGTCGCTGCTCCAGAATCCGCTCTTGACACTGTTAATGCTGCTGTTGCTAACATCACCGGTGAACTTGGTGACTTGACTAAACTTTTGACTTCCTCAAGTGCTCCAAATGACACCTTGAGTAAGATTGACAGTATTGTTTATAAATTGGTTGAAGGTATTGTTGATACCTTAGGTAAATTAACTGGTTTATCAGGAGCCACCGATGCTATTAATGGCCTCTTGAACACTGCCATCTCTGAATTAGATGCTCTTGAAGAAGAAACTGGTTTATCTGAAACTTTGAACAAAGAAGTTGATTCTCTTGTGAAGACCGTTCAAGATTTGTTGAAGAACGTTGTTACAACTTTGAACGGCGTCTTGTCTAACTTATTATCTTTGAACCTTGTCGGTGTTGTCACTTCATTATTGGGTGGACTATTGACCACTTTAGGTGGGTTATTAGGTGATTTATAAGTTTGATACTTGTGAATCCATTGAAACTTCTAAAGGTTAACTTCTAAGCAATTGCTTCTATCTCTTTGAATTGATTCTTCAGAGATTTTTTAGTACCCATTTTATACGATTTGATATACAAAATTTGTTCAGCAGAAACTAAATGTAGATCACTAAGAGTCCATAAGTAACCCACGTGTGAGAAGAAAGACAACACTAAGATCACTTTTATCGTTCGATACTACTTATTAACTCTTGTAAAAACTACCAAATCTTGAGTGTGAGATTTTGGCTCCACAAAAAACAAATTCGCGGCCGCGAATATGTTTACCCGCAAAATCTCCAAACGCTGAAAAATTTGGAAAATTTCGATATTGAATAGGTGAATAGTGAAAAATCGAATAGAGAAGATCTTGGTGTTGAGGTTGAAAGATCAATTAGTTAGGAACATATAGAACACAAGGATGGCCCGTCAAAACTTTATGGGACTTGTGGTTTCACAAGGGAAGATGTCAAAGACCGTCAAGGTGCGTGTCTTGAGAAAGGCTTACGATAAAGTGATCAATAAAGTGAGTAGATATTGGATTTGCTAGGGAAGAATTGAAATATAGAATGAACCAGAACTAACGTATTTGATTTTAGGAAATTCTTAAAAGAAAAGATTTCTTGGTACATGATGAAGCTGAAGTCTCAAGAGAAGGTGATTTGGTCCGTATAGAGCATTGTCGTCAAATGTCCAAAAGAAAATCATTTTCAATCGCTGAAATTAGAAAGAATCAAGGTCAACAATTTGCCAAATATGACGAACTTGCTAAGGCCCAAGTCAGCAGAGAGGAAAATTCCAAGACAAGGGAATTTTTAGCAAGAAGAAAAAGAACTACAGAAGAATTGGAAAAAAATGTATCTTTAATAACCGATTTAGCTATTATTGAAAAAGGTGCCAGTGCTAAAGAAGGTAGCTTGAGCCCGGAGACCAAGAAACAAATTGCAGACATTAAACAGAAATATGGTATTAAGAGCTGGCCACCACAAAAAGAAGTTCTTAAATTACAAATACAGACTTTACGTGAAGAAATCGATCAGTTGAAAGGTAACATTGACACATTTGATGAGAAACTACAAGAATTAGTCCAAGATACCGAAAAAGCTGATCAAATATTAGTAGGGATGGGAGTTGAAGCACCAGCCGATTTGAAGAAGAGCACACGTAAGAACATTTTGAGAAAGTATTTGTTGAAACAAAATAAAGGAATAGCTGCAGAATTAGGGGAACTACGTATATAAAGAAGAAAGGAATCTGTTTATAGTGGGGGTTCATCGTGTATATAATGTACGAAAAACATGAAAATAATGCATACAAATTTAAGGATATAATCACTGTACTTTGTAATCTTCTCAAAGAATTAATCAGCTAAGATCGATCATGGAATACAAATTCTCAGATAATTTCCGAGATGATCTGAATTTTTAGAAATGATTTGAAAACCCGAATCTACCATCACCGTTTCCCTCCGTCAAGACAAATCTGGAACGAGTAAAGATGTATCACATCAAATTCTTGAAGCCTGTCACGGTGAGCCAGTCAAATTCTGATGATTCGAGGACAAGAGCCAAAAGAAAGGACTCTTTGTACGAAATTTCATCGACTGTTACAATTTCAAACGATTTAGGTGAACAATTCTTTTACGGAAGAGCAGACTTGGATTGTGAACTACGATCATACACCCACAACAACGTAAGTGATAAGGCACAACGTACAGTGGCAAGAACTCAAGTTGGATGGACCCCTGGGAAAAGGGCTGTTGAGATCAAGTTTGAAATACCTGCCAGATATCTTTACATTGGTAAATTTATTGCACTACATGTCTTTGTTGATGAGAAAATGGAGGTTGTAGATAGTCTGAATACTTCCGAAATAACTCATGAGGAACTTAGACAAGACTGGTTTCCTAGATACAAAGAATTGGTTTCCGATTGTCAGAATTCGGTTGATATATCTAGTCCAAGATTACAATTGTTTCCTTCCACTTCAAGTTTAATCAAGCTCCCTGCTGAACCTGCTGAACTTCCTTTAAAATCTGACAGGATTGCCACGAGGAAAATTGCAGATGTGATATTGATGGAGGAATTATCTGGAGAGATCGCTCGTCATTTATGGGACGCAGGAATCATTGTAAATAGTTTATCAGAATCAGTACTTTTCAATTTTTTATTTGATGATCCGTCTTCAGAAATTGCTGGTCAAGATTTGAAGATTTTAGAGCTGGGCACAGGAATTGGTCTTGTTGCCTTACATCTGAGTAACTTATTCCCCGTATCAGATATATTGGCCACTGATTTAGCTGATGCTAAGGAGATTTGTGATTTGAATATAAAACTGAACGACGCACAGGGGAAGGTTGAATTTGCAGAGCTAGACTGGGAAGAAGTAACGAATCCGTTAAAGAGCTGGGACATAATAATAACAACTGACTGTACATATAACCCAACATACTATGACGCTCTATTAAACGTTTTGAAAAGAGAATCGAGCAAGAATACAAAGATTGTTTTAGCTCATAAATTTCGTGAACCTCTAAGTGAATCTGAGTTCTTCGCAAAGATTCAAAAGGATTTTTCTTTGCAAAAGCAAATATGGTACAACTCACAGGGCCAAAGCCTGACACACATTGGGTTATACAGTCCTAAGTAATGAACGTGATAAGCAGTAATACTCCCAAATGTAGAGACCCCTACCTGTCTGTCATTCGCACAGGTTCACAAACTTTTTCAAAAACAGATGAGATGATCTCTCGCTAAACAGCCGATAAAAAAAGGCACACTAACATCTTTTTTGCTTACCTTCAACAGTGAACAGACAATTGCCACATTCGTACGTTGCAAAGAAAGACCTGGTGCCTATGTCCCTAAAAGTGCTGGAATAAGCTGAAACTACAAATAGGTCCGTTGTGTCTGCCAATTATCTACTAGTACAATCTTCACCCGTTAGCCAGGGCATATATTTTTTTTTTATAACTTGTTACGTATTGTCAAAATCAGCCAATACAAGAAGCTTTGCATTCCAATCAGGACAAGCCTCAACGCCAAAGGGATTAAACTACAAGAACTCCACATAGACACAAATAGAAGAAGACTGGTTCATATTCTATAAGCCATGGAGAGCAGAAGACGAAGTGTGATACGGAATGTCAGCGGCAGTCCCATAATACCCATTGAGGGCACCTTCCATTCTAACACAAATATCAATTCCCATTTATCCACTTCTTCTAAAAGATCAATAACGAATGAGACCAAATATTTTAACAGTGTTAAACATGTGAATAATGAATATTCTTCCAAGATCACTTCCTCGTCAATGATAAAGATCTTATTGATCGGCGATGCTGGAGTGGGAAAGTCTGCGTTGATAGTAAGGTATTGTGATGATTATTTCAATGAAAGTGTTTCGAAATCTACAGTGGGCGTTGATTTAAAAGTGAAATTGGTTAGCGTTGATAATAAATTCTTCAAGACGGTGCTTTGGGATACTGCTGGTCAGGAAAGGTACAGAAATCTGATACCATCTCTATATAAGGGAACCAATGGGGTTCTGTTAACTTACGATGTGACAGATTATAGTTCATTTGAAGGGTTGCGTCATTGGATAAAAGAATGTTATGATAATTGTGATTTATCAAGGACGATTTTTTACCTTGTCGGTAATAAATTGGATCAAACTGAGAAAAAAGTTAATAAAGATGATATTAAGAAATTATTGGATTATGTGAAGAAGAATTTTAAAGATTTTAAAATTAATGCCGTTTTCGAAGTTAGCGCTAAATATTCAAGTTTTGTTTATGGATTGTTTGATAATATTGTGAAAGATTTAGTGGAACATCGATGTTATTTTGATGAACAAAGATTGAGGAATAAGAGAAGTGTTGACCTTTCCACAGCAAGAGATGATCAACATGCGAATTGTTGTTCATACTGACCTAATCTTGAAACTCCAACGAAATATCACGAACAGTTCATATCACGTTACATCACACTTATTTATTCCATTTTTTGCATATTATCCATTTGATTTTGATCTCTTTATCATCTTGGCTAACAATTCATTTCTCTTCAATTCAGAAAGAGTAAAATACTTCGATTTTATTCTTAACTTTTTCCGCTACAATATTATCATGCTGTGAATTTTAAAATGATACATTTTCCAATGCTCTCTCTATATAGTTAATGCAAATTGAAGTGGTATATGCCACCTCAGTTTTAGTTGTTATTATTTAATGTTGTTGTTTGGGGTGAAATACTGTAGATAAGTTAGTATATGAATAAGCTTCATTAAATTTTAGTATCTGGTATTACTCACTTTTTTCCTAAACTCAGGAATTGATGATGTACCTCTATTATCTTCCCCGTTGTAATCATCACCTCTATTGATGTAAACAAGTAATCTTCTTGACCATTTGTTGAATTCCTGCACTAGATGATATTTCAATTCCAAGTTTTTATGTTTTGGTATTATAGTTGGAACATATTGGTCATTAGCTGTAGGCATCCAAAATGCTAATCTCCCCTCGATTGGTAATCTTTCAGATGCAAATTGTAATAGATCACAAAGTAGAGAATCTAATTCATAAGGTTTTTTAGTCGGTATATAATCTTTTCTTAAAAAGGCCTTGGTACCTTCAATTTCAACTTCTTCTTTGCCTTCAAACCTGGTAGGATTTTTAGCTCCAAGAACTTTCAATCCTTCCCGAACACCATATGGTGGGTCACAAACGATGGAATCTAACTTTAGACTTTCTCTAAATGCATTATGTGTGAAATCCATTGTTAAAACATCCACAAATAATAAAGATGTATTATACTGTTTGAAATTGGCTTTAATTGTATTATTTCCCTTCCCCTTGATCAATCTACCGTCAATATCAGACCCAGTGGTTAAAGCTCCAAAATTTGCACCTGCAACTAAAAAGGAACCAGTACCAACAAATGGATCGTACATTAGTTTACCTGGAGCAACTTGACCCAAATTACATGTAACAAGGGCTAATTCAGCTTCAAAAGTTGTTGTACCGATAAATCTTCTTTTCCTCAAATCATACTTGTCTAATATACCTTTTTCTCTGGCACTCAATTCTATCTGTCTACCGAAATATAACTTACTTGGTGTTGTAGCAGACTGTTGATCACTTGGTGGGATGTAATGTTCTAAGATGGTGAAAGTCTGATCTGGGTTCTTCATCCTTATAGGACCTTCAAACTCGACATATTTGAAGCTTTCAATCAATTGAATCTTTGCAGTGTTGTTTCTTTTACCCATATATCCAATAACGTCAAATTTGAACGTACAATCTTTGTAGATTGGGAACTTATCAGATGATCTCTCTTGTACATCTTTGTGCAATGCTTCTTCAGTTTCACCCGATCCCCAAAATTCGTAAATTCCCTTAGCTAACACAGCTCTTGATACTAAATTTTTAGCCTGTTCATCATTATCCAAAGTGACAAACATGAATGGTGAATTCTCATTGTGATTGGAAAGGTCGACTTTGAACCCATGTAGATCAGCCAACGATTCCAATTCAGCAGTTCTGAATGTTGGGTGCTGTTGGGCCAGGAATATCAAATACTGTTTGGCCATTTTATTTCGATTTTTATAGCTCCTTAAAACTTGGACTATCTGAACATGATCGACTTTATATGCCAAACTCACACAATATTGATATATCGATAGAGATGAGCTCCGGAAAAAAAAATTTCCAGCCTGGTGAGCGCCCAAAGCGGCACGGTTACACTGGCCCTGTCCTCTGTCCCTGAGGTTTGCCTTTCGGCAGGGGACTTCTGCCTAGGACAGTGTTTGTTCCAGACAGGGACAAAGGACCAGCTCTAGGCGGACGGGACGGGACTTGTCTCTGTGGACGTTGCAGGGTCAACACCCGCGAAAATTTAACTAAGCTTGTGGCCAACACTGAGAGAAAACTTCACCAAATTTTTAGCTTCTTTGGCTATTGAATGCATTGAAGACACAAGGTGTTCACGTTTGAAATAGCTTAAAGGATTAGACTAGATCGTATCGCGTATAAGTCGAGGAAAGTGATTTTCAACAAGGTCAAAGTCAATTGATAGTTTAGGTGTTTAAGTGTTTATAAGATAATTATCCATATAGTTTTGACATAGGAAATTATAACAACATTTATTCATTCAAAGATTCTTATTCAAAGAAAAGTAATATATTACAACTTTCATACACTAATTTGCTCGTTTCAATTTATACATTGTTTAATTGTTTGAATTCTTCATTCGATTTAAATTAACACAAAAAAAAAGCCCTTAAAAACAGTAAAAATTCCAAAAAGACAACTGCAAAATGTCATTATCTGATGATGAAGAAGCCCTCTTTGATGACATCTATGGAGATGATGAACCAAAGCAAGAAACAAAGAAAGAGGTAGAAAAGAAGGAGGAAGATAAAGCCGAAGCGAAGGCTGAAGACGATTCAAATAATTCTCAAGAAGCTGTCTTATCGACTGCTACCGAAAATGATACTGAGACGAAAACTGACGATACTAAACCTCCATCAAGTGCTGAAACAGCTGAGAATAATGATACTTTGAATACTTCGCAACAAACAGTACCACCTCCACCACCTCAAGTATATACTCAAAATCCTCAATCACAAAGCGCTGCTTCTCAACAGAAAGTTGATCTAAGCCGTGATGCTGCTAAAATGTTTATTGGTGGGTTAGATTGGGATACTGATGAAAATAGATTAAAAGAATATTTTAGTAAATTTGGTGAAGTTATTGATCATACAATCATGAGAGAATCAAGTACAGGTCGTTCAAGAGGGTTTGGATTTTTAACATTTGCTGATTCAAGATCTGTTGATGAAGTTGTTAAAACTGAACACGTTCTTGATGGTAAGGTTATTGATCCTAAAAGGGCCATTCCAAGAGATGAACAAGATAAAACTGGTAAGATCTTTGTTGGTGGTATTGCACCAGAAGTTCGTCCAAAGGATTTCGAACAATTCTTTAGTCAATTTGGTACAATTATTGATGCTCAATTGATGTTGGATAAAGATACTGGTCGTTCAAGAGGATTTGGGTTTGTTACATTTGATGCTCCTGATGCTGTGGATCGTGTTTGTAAAGGTAGATATTTAGATTTCAATGGCCGTCAAATTGAAGTTAAAAGAGCTGAACCAAGAGGTCCACAACAACAACAAAATCATATTCAACAACAACAACAAAGATATTTACAACAACAAGGTTACGGATCAGGAGGATATCAACAAGGTGGTCAAAACTACAATGCCAATCCAGCTGCTGTTCCATCAACTATGGGTGGTGCCCAAGCCGGTGCAGGTGGTCAATATTATGGAGGTGTTACACCAGAAGCCATGACTCAATATTGGCAACAAATGCAAAACTATTGGTTACAATTCCAACAACAAGCTCAACAACAAGGTGGGGAAGGTGCCGCGGCAGCAGCAGCAGCTGGGATGCCACAAAATATTCAAGCTTTAGCAGCTCAATTCCAAACAGGTGGTGCATTCCCAAGTGCTCCAGGTTCTGTCCCACCACCACCTCAAGGAGATGATCAAGGTCAAGAAAGCCAGGGACAATATGGTAATGACGGTGGATCAAGAGGTTATGATAATTCCAGAAGAAGAGGAGGTCCTCCAAATGCCCCAAGAGGTCCAAGAGGTGGCAGAGGTAGAGGAAGAGGTGGTTATAATAGAAATGGTGGTGGAGGATACCATCCATATTCTCGTAGTTAGGAAAATTCCACCATTTTGTTGATTATATAGTGGTTTTCATATTTAAAGTTAGTATATCAATTTGTCATTTTCAGATGTTTTTACGTAGAGTTTATATCGAATTACAGTTAATTTAGAATTTCTTATTAGAAGTAAATTTATATATTAGAAAAGCAAATCAAGTATAATACATAGTTATAAAAATCAAAACACACACTCCGAACTTGAACAAAAAAGCAAACTTGTCATAATAATAATAGAACATAATTGAGATTGTTAACAGTTGCTCCATCATGATAAAAATATATATATAATACAATTGGTGAACTAATCCCCTTATTTCAATTCATCAGGTAAATTCCCATGACATAACCAACCAATTGGTTGTTTTAAATTCTTTTCCCGATCAATATATCTATATTCCTCCAATAGTTGTATACAATCTTGTAAAGAATAACCTTTATCCATCCCTTTTTCAACGGCTTTATAAATAGCTTTCCTTCTATTGAATTTTTTGGAAGTTGCAGGATCACGACGCCAACCTGTTTTATATTCTTCTTCCAATTGTTTTATTGAAGGTTGATTGTTTAAACCTATTGAATATTCATTCCAAATCTCCTCCACTGATGATGGAGCTTTTATGAAGGCATAATCTTTTTCATAAATCTTACGTCTCTTGGAGGCATCTTGTGAGGGAGATTCTTGATTTGGATTTATAGTGATTGGAATTTGGCGACTTGTTGGAGGTTGAGTCTCTGGTAATGATGTACGGATTGGTTGTTGCTGTTGTTGAGATGGTTTTGGTCTTTGTTGTTGTAGTTGAGGTCTTTGTTGATTTTGTCGGGATTGTCCTTGGACATAATCTAGTGGATCATCATCCAGAATTGAAGCAGCATCAGTGGTAGGAGGTTCCTGATTGGTAGTGGTATTGTTTCTTCTCTTTTCTGGACGTTTCTTCTGTTGAGCTTGAACAGGAGGACGAGAATGTTGACCTTGTGAACCATGACGTTGTTGTTGATGGTGATCTTGCTGTTGATGTTGTTGCTGTTGTTGTTGTTGTTGTTGTTGCTGGAAGGATTGATGTAAAGCAGCTAGAGATTGTTGCTGCTGTTGCAAGGATTGACCATGATGATGATGCTGTTGCTGTTGATGTTGTTGTTGTCTTTGATGGGCTGGTAATACTTGATTTTGTCCCTGAGAACCTCTTTGATTTTGTTGTTGAGCAGTTGGTTGTTGTTGTAGTTGTTGTTGTAAGGAGATTTGATGTTGACTTGAAGATGGAGTTAAAAGATCTTGTTCATTCCCATTCAACCTATTGTTATTACCATTGGTATTGTTATTTTGAATTGAATTTATGAAATTTGAAGTACTTTGATTTGAACCTGTTGTACTTTGATTTGAGTTCCCTGATGGGTTTATAGTTGAACCTGCTAAATTTAACAAATTATCATTACTTAAATTCCCACCAGGGGTTGGACCACCACCAGTTAATGAGGCAAATTCATTATTAACATCAATGTTCAAGATATTGTTAATTTTTTGTAAGACTTGGTTCTCTCTAGCTTCTTCAACATTTCGATTATCTTTGACAATGTCCAAAACTAACGAAGCTAAATTTGTAATTTGAGTTTGTTGCTTTGCAATTTCCAATTGATAATTTTTTTGATTATATTGGAAATCATTCTGTAACATATAAAGATGACTTTGAAAGACTTTTAAATGATTTTCTAATATCTTAATTTGATTTTTCAACGGTTTTAATTCATCAGAAGACATGTCTCTATTTTGGACTTGAGCCAAAAAAAAAAAAAATTCAGGGGAATCTAAGCAGACAATCCGGATTCTTGTAGAGCAATTGTTTGAAGTTTGAGCGGATGGAAGTTGTTGAGTAGCTAAGGGAGGATAAAGGGATCTGGAGATATTTAACCAGTCAGACCTTAATCTGAATA
This sequence comes from Hansenula sp. yHMH451, assembly GCA_030571095.1. Lineage (NCBI taxonomy): Eukaryota > Fungi > Ascomycota > Saccharomycetes > Phaffomycetales > Wickerhamomycetaceae > Hansenula > Hansenula sp. yHMH451. The sequence goes on from JAJLXE010000005.1 coordinate 302,755, forward strand.
TCCAAACGTATTTTGATCAAAGGGTCCTTTTATTAGAGCTTTAGACTTATTGTTTTGATGTTTTTGGTTGTTTTCGGGTGGTGTTTGTTGATTTGTCGGTACATTTTTGGGGGTTTGTCTTGTAGGGGTCGCGAAATTCGCGAGTAGTGCACTGGCCGGGTGACGGGACAATGTGTCACGTGACTGGATGGTAGAGTATAGTGATGAGTATGAGTCCAGTTTAAGCCTGTATTATCTATTTATGAAAGAAGATATTTGTATGTCCATGTCCAATATAAATATAATGGAGTAGAACACTGACACTTATTATCGTGTAAATGGATGTCCTTTATGGAATTTCAGCAACGTTGTGTGCTTAAACCCTTGAGCCGTTGACAATTATGAGCTCATCGAGACAGTTGAGACAGTTAAGACAGTTTGAACAGCTCTTGAGAGACAATAAAGTACTTGATACAAAGAGTAAAGACACCAGACATGTAAGATGTATCGTAATTTGCTGAATTCTAGTCAGCCTTTGAAGAAGTTTCCAAATCGACGGAATTAGAACCTTTTAGGCCATTCAAGCAGTGATGTGCACTGTGCACTTGAATCTTCTCACAAATTCCACTAAATTAGACAATTACTATAGACAATCTTCTGGACATGAATAGAGGGATACTGCTTCTCCAGAGTCAAAGACAATACGCTCAGGGACAGTCATGGACATTAATATAGAATTACCATTTGCCATGAATATGTCCCAGTATAGTGACACCAACATAACATAGTCAAAAACACATTGACTACCTCAATACAAAGTCTTGCTCTTATTCACTTCTGGTTGCTCAAGTCAGTGCTGACATAAAGTGGTCAGTGCTCCTGTACTTTGCCATTGCATCTGTCAATCAACGAACCCTGAGAAACCAAGGCTTAAAACCAAGACCCAGCCGAATATAACAATAGCGATAACATGACGAGGCAGAGCAAAGGCTGCTACATGATAGTCTTGTCATCATTGAAGCAAGTATATAAGCAATCAATATTCCCTCCCAATGGGAACAATCTGTATACACCAAGTGTTAGTAATCACCTATAAAGAATAATTTTGTGTCATATTTCAAGTCTTCTCTGTAACTGAAATTTCTAAAATTGTCGACTTGCTCATTTCAATCCAAGACAAAAAAAGTTTCAAATTCTTGGTTTTGGTATAAAAGTTTTACAATTTGCAAAAACATATCGAAATTGAGCCCAATCTTCCCAATTGTTATATAGATTAAATCTTAGATTGATTATTTCTTATCATTAGACTACTCATTGTTATACATACATTAATTTCATCACAATGGCCCCAGTCCCAACAACAGAAGTCATCGAGCTCGCAAAGAGATACTACTCCAATTATGGTTACAATCGTCGTTCCACTTATAGACCTTGGTGGGTTGTATTTTGTGTTGTCATCCCAATTATCATTTTGATTATGTTGTGTTGTGCTTTTAGAAGACGTAATTTTAAGAGAAAGTCTCAAGGTCAACAATATGTTCCTTATACAGGATGGACAGCTTACCAATGGAATGGTCAAAATCAACAGCAAACTCAACAGCCTTACTACAAACCAGAAGGTGGCAACAATTATGATTATAATAACCAGCCAGGTGCTCAAGGTTATAACCAAGACTATAACAACCAAACTGGGTACCACCAACCTCCAACTTATCAACAAACAACTGGGAACGCTAGAGATGCTGGTGCCAATGACGTGGAGTATGAAAGACCAGAAGGTCCTCCTCCAACTAGTCCAACTTACCCAGCTAACGCTCATACAAAAGCTTAGAGAGTTGAAGTTGAAATTGAAGTTGATATATGACCATAATGACTTGCCGCTGTGTTATATTATGCTTTCCAGTTTATCTGTCGCCACCATACCCAAATTATAAAAAGAATGAATCACTAATAATTCGTTTTAATTTTATTACCCTTTCATGTTTCCTCATTTTGTTCTCGCCTGTTCTTTGGCTGTTTATATTTAATTTGTTTCTTGTTACGAATATAATGTCTTGAAATATACTTGTCTTTGTAGTTGAAACAGACCACTGTCGTACCTTTCGAATGATACATACAATATTCAACACCCAAGCTAAGAATCTAAAAGGGGTTCTTTTGGATTATATACCATGGATTGATTTAATTGAATAAATACAAATGTACAAGTGAATTTCATCACATAGCCTGTCATTGGACCTATTTATTAGATACATGAAGAATTAATCTCTTAAGGAGCATTATCTTAAGTTGAGTAGTGGTTATTTGAGACCGTCTACAAGGCACCAAATCGAGTTGCTTAGTAGTTAATCAAGTTACCATCTGATCAATCGTGTCAATTCGATCAGGTTGTTTCAAATATCTCGTGGATCTGGAACACTTGATGAGAAATGGAATAGACGACAATAACAGTTTTTAAAATCAAATCCAAATTAAGAGAATGAATGAATGCAAAGCACCATATTCTGAAGGAGTAGTACTTAATAAATTTAACACCATCCACTTCCATAATCACAATGTGCCATTTATGTATCTTACACCACACCTATTTGGTACAAGCTGCTCCTTCGAGACTTTTGAGAACCTTTTCACGGTGGTCAACATTCCCATTTCTGAAGCTTGTGTTCATGCAAGGAAGGTGTGCTAAAGAGGACCGAGGACCGAGATCCCATCCTGGTAGCTGGAGTGTACCTTATAACTTCAGATCCACATACACATGAGAATCACCACGGAGACTTACAATCCCATTGAAGGGATGGTGATCATGTATAAATTTTGGAATGGTGAAAGATGAGAATCTCAAAGGGTCCTTGATAACCAACCTACAACCACTATTCCAATTGAACAACTATACAAGACTAACTACACTTCAACTGAAGGAAGAAACAAGGTTCAAATGCATTCAATTCGCCTAAGTATTAACCCAATTGCCAATCAAATTTCACCACTATTGGAGCTTATTCCTTATGGAACTCCTTAAAAGATCGGAAACGCGTCGCGTTGTTAATTTTCCACTCCTCGAGAAATTATGCATCACGAGTCGTGTTTATCAAAACAAAAATGCATGAAAATAACAACACTAAAAATCGAAAAGTAAACACACATATACTCACAGGCTTTGGATAGATATAAATGGTTAGACCATTGGTAACTTTCGATCGTAGTTTGCTTAGGAAAATCCATATCCAGGGGAATATGTGAGACACGTTAAAATTTTTCAACAAGAAATAGGTATATGATGCGCGTGAGTACTTGAATACTTTAAGAATTCGTACCAAATCAAGACTGTTGAAGTTCCTTATTCGTACTTGTTGAAAGGTTGTTGGAAAAGTATAAAAGCATTGAAACTTTCCTCTTTGAACCCATTTATTTCTCTTCTCTTTCCCTTTATTCATTCATTCATTTAATCAATCAGAAGTTTAATATCCAACTATATTACATTCATTTAACTTATAAACTTATCACTTACTTACTATATCACAATGAAATTCTCCACTATTGCTCCAATTGCCCTATCAACTTTAGTTATTGCTGAATCAACCTTAACTGCTGTTGTTTCTGATGACTCAACCACTTTGAAAACAATCACTTCATGTTCTCATGAAGATTGTACTGCTACTACTTCAGTTGCTGTTGCCACTGCTACTGCAACTGAAAGTGAAGATGATGATATTGTCTATGCCACCACCACTGTTCCACGTTCATCATCAGTTGCTCCAGCTGGTTCATCTTTAGCTGAAAGTTCTAAACCAGCTTCAGATTCTTCATTCACCACTACTGAAGCTTCCACCACTACTGATGCTTCAAAATCTTCATCTGAAGATGTTACTTATGTTGATGAAACTACCACTCCAACTGTTACTGAATCAACTGTTGCTTCAACTGATGTCACCACTACTCCAACTTTATACACAACTTACAACTCTGGTAACTATTCCAAGAATGGTTCTTCATCAGTCGCCGCTGTTAGTACTTATGAAGGTTCTGCCAATTTGATCAAAGGTGGTGTTATCGGTGGTGTTTTAGCTGCTGGTGTTGCTTTATTACTATGAATGCCTTTCATTCAAAGTAAAAAAAAACACAACAACATTTCATCATCATTTAACGTTCAATTTTGTTTCAGTTCATTCTTTTTTTCTTGGTTTTTGGTTTATTTAATATAAAGTTTCTGTATAATAGAGTATTTAAAATAATGACAATAGGTTCAATTAATTGATTGTAGTAATATATAAAAGTCATAATTGTTTCGAATTAATTGGGGTAATACTGAAAAGCCTAAACTACTTGGATCAATGTCATAAATAATCATATATATAGTCATAAATAATATCATAAATAAGATGCACCTTGAACGAACGTTCCTTAAATAAATATTTTGAGAGATCAACTCTCTGTATAATAAAATTTTGAATAATCAATATTCAGCTAATCTTAATTTTTCACTCAATTGTCTACTAGTAAAACCAGCTTTTTTAAACCCAAATCTTTCCGGACTATTACCTCTTGATTTGATACTATCATCTTCCAAATCAAAATAACCATATCCACCTAATAAATAATTCAAATTCCCGGATCTTGCATGTTGTAATCTTCCTCGTTCCTTTTGTTTTTCTTTATTAACAATTTCTTCGTTATAAATATGTTGAATTTCTTCATAATAATTCTTCATTGTATCCATGAATCTTTGAGTTTGACGATGTTTTGAAGAAACACAAACAGTTATTGAATTTGATTTGATGATATATGCAATACCAAATCCATTTGATGCAGTTGGACCAAATCCAAAATTCTTTAATGCAGGATTCCCACAATTTGAAGTAGAAATAACCGATGAATTAATTTTATCCCAACCTGAATCGGCAAAGATTGAAGGGATATCATTTTTATTAATCTTGTTAAAAATTGAAGAAGAATCAACTTGTTCATTACCAATTGTTGAATCTGAATTTGTATCATCATTTTTATCAACTCCATGTTGATTTATATCTTCATCATCATTATCAGCAACATAACGTTTCCAAATATTGAAAAGAGCATATAAATGACGATCTTGGCCTTGACCTTGAGAACAACGTCTTGTAGTATCAGCATGCTTTGTACAAGCTTTTTGTAAAAGATCCAATTTTTCCACACCTGATGCATTTTCGAAAAAACGACGAACAAATAAATTTGATTCTAATGAAACAGTTCTAATTGATTCAGTACGTCCATGCAAGAATTGTTTTGTCATTGCTGGTTCATAAGTACATTCAACTTTCCCATATAGAGCATAATAAGCAGCTTGGAAAGACATTTGAACAAAAGCATCAGGAGAACATTTCAATTTTTTAATGAAATCTGAACCATAATTTTTAAATTCTAAACATGCAAATTCATATTGAGTAATTAAATCAGAAACTCTTGTTTCAGCAAATCTTAATGCTAATGACAAATCCGAAGTTAAATTCCATTCTAATTTTCTTGGTATTGTTATTATATTTGTATCAATTGAATTTTTATTTGTAAATGAAGGAGATTTTGATTTCCAAATTGAAGGAGAATTTGGATTTATAGATTTAGCAAATTTTAAAATGGAATCGGTATAAATATCTGAACAAAATCTTAATACAGTATGACCATCAACACCTGTATGTTCAAAATTGATACCAGCTTTAGCATTCTTTGTGATAATTAATTGTAGTTTATCATACCATCTATTTGTACAAGTACCAACTTGAACACCTTTATCTAATTTTGAAATTCCACAAAGCATATTCATTGATAAATCTGGTAAAGTTTCCAATTCTAAATCATCAAGAACAACCATAAATAAAGCAGAATCAATAATTTGTAAAATTTTATAATTTGTTTGATCGTTTAATAAAGTAGTTCTTAAACTTGCCCAATTTTTCCGATCTTCTGTTGTTAAAACACCAAATGAAGATCTTGCAACTTCAGAAGGGGTTGATTTTTCAGAATCTTTCAAGATACTTTCAAAATTGATTGAAATTTCATCATCTGTCAAGATCAGATCGTTATTTTTATCCAACACATCAAACCAATAGAATTGAGATTTAGACATGACAACAATATGATGGGATGAATTATCACTTTGCATAACACAACCGGTTTGAGTTGGGATTCTTGCTGAACCAAACAGTTTATGATATTGATCCATTGATAAAGGGGTGCTTCTAATCATATCAGGAGGTAATTCTTCTCTTCTTAAAGCTCGAACAAATTCCAAAGAAGATTGAGTTAAACTTGAAGCTCTCTTGACTTGGGTATTATTAATTGGAGTTGGATCATCTTCTAAAAGGAAAAATGGGTTTAGATTAAGCACCACTGGAGAATCATAATTCAAATAAGAATCAAACCAAAATTGTTCAACGTATGAGTTTCTTGTCTTTGCATATTCTCTCAATTGTTCATCAAGATAAGGACCAATACCATTCAAGAATTTATTTGTAGCTTCTATAGTTTCCTTATGTTCAGCTTCTGTTTGCAATGGTTTCAACACTGAAAGATAGTTGGCACAAGTGTTTTTCAAGTCAGGGATAGGTAGCTTCTGTAGCTTATCCTGGTGCTCAAAGGTTGACATTGTTGAAGGGTGATGTCTCTACTTGTCAATTGTTCTTATCATAATGATGGGATAGCTGGTGGGTATATATATAACCAGTCGAAGCGGTGTTAATCCAATGGTCATCAAACGGTCAACAGGAAAGTGGAACAGTTCCTCACCTTTTCTTATGTAAACAATTGATAATTGAAAAGGTCATGGCGGTTATTTGCTCCATTGATGCTTTCCGGATTCCTACACACAGCTACTAATAATACGATATTCAAGTAACGGTATTCGTCCGACATCTAGATTCCACTACAATGACCCATTTTACTCAATATTGAGCAAATGGGTCATTTCGCAATTTAAAGTGGTGAAAGGTCATGATTGTAACCTAAAGGCACAATTGTAAATTCCAAGAAATCAACAGAGAACTTTTTGAAGGGAAATTGTGCTTGAATTTATACTTGTGTATTGGTGGAGAAGGCCCCCATTCTATTGAGGAAATTGACTCATTTTTTGGCGTTGCCCTGTTGGGAAGGTCTGCGCACGCACATATTTGCGCAACCCGGCCCAATGGGGAAAGTCATCTTTTTCTATATATACTGATACTTATCAATATTATCAATGTTATCAATTATTATAATAATACTCAATCAATCGGATCGATAATTTTAATGGTTAATCACCGCGTTCCATGTTGAACAGCCTATGGTCCTAGTCCTTCCTGCCGGTCTCCAGAGCCTGCTTAGCACTCACCGGCTATGTCGCCTGGTCATGAAGCGTAGTTCAAACTTCAAAGCACTTCAAAGAGAATGCCACATATAATATGCGTCAATTGAAACACTAACAATCATCTCATGTGCTCAAATGGGTTGAATTATTAAGGTCTCCGATGATTAAAGCCATATTGCTGGTGTTAGCCTTATCCTGACAAATTTGGTTCTTTTTGGTTGAATATTTGTAAAGTTGTTGAATCCTATCATACATTATCAATTAACCAAAGTTTAGTCCATACATTAAGTACCATCCATTGACAACTTCTATACACTTCAAGATCATCTCATCTTGTTCAACAAGGGAATTGCATATCAATATATAGAAAGACTAGTCTAGACATTTACGATTCGTTTCCAACGATAATTATAATGAAGCTTAGAATTCAGATATTTATCAATGATCACTTATACTGCCATATACTGCCAATTCGATTTATTTGGTGGTTCCGTAAGCGGTGGAATATGTCGAAGCACTTGTGACTGATGAGTACATCATGCACCCATCATTAACTATAAGGTGGGTCTTCATTGTGGATGATCATGCATTGATTTCTACAACTATATCCACGTTTCAATTTTAATTCACTCATGATGATCATTCTTCAATTTTGACAGCTAGTTTTATATTCCTTTAATTGTGTTTTTTAACCCCTGTTCACGTCTTCAATGTCTCCCTTAAAAATCCTTTCAAGGTTCATGTATTCTCTACTTGAAATCTTGGAAAATCATTCATGTGGAATGGTAGATCCTTCTTGAATCAGAAAATCAATCACTTGTTTATTTATACTTGTGTTGATATTCAAATAAAGATTACGATTCATTTTTAGTGAGATCTTCAACTAATTACCTAACTTGTAGCAAGCTGAACAAAGTACTTCATACATGATTAAACAATAATTGATTATCTACACCCAAAGGAAGAATCCCAAGGTTATCAAATTTAGAAAAATTATTTTCGAGACCTATGTATATGGATTTATGATATATACTTCGGCATTATGAACTAAAACCTAATATACATGATCGATGATAATCAAGGCTTTGATTTTGACATTTATTATAATAAACATACTCATTTTGAATTGATTTTGAACCACGATCCTAGAAATGATACATCATTAATTTATCAACGTTCCTTATATATAACAATGAAGTAATTTGGTAGCATAATTAATGTGTGATTCAAGGAGATTTGTAGACTAACCAAGTATCATCCAGAGTCGACCATGAAAAGTTTTCGGATGATAATGTTTATTCCGTGAATTAGATCATGATATATGAAACTAAAGATTATTTAAATTTAATGCCTCCATTAATATGTGTGATTAATTTTTTTGAGCTCATGTACTTAATTAATGCCTGTTTCATGTTTTTGACAAGAGCAGCTTCAAAGCAGCACGCAAGCAGTACTGCAAAATAGCTCGAACCTTGGTAAGAAGTGGGCGGAAAGTATCAAAGATCGTAATGGTTATAGGTACAGTATACATTTAGGCTATTGATCTTGGATTTTAGCTGCATATATTTGAATAACTACGTAAGTGAATAAGAAATGTTGAAACAGAGCCTCATCAAGTTCTGAATCGATACGTACTAGCCCCTGAGGCAGTATAGCTAGGGAGTAGTTTGATTCACTTGACACGATGATATCAACCGCTAGAGTCATCATCATCTCAAGTCTTGCTTTATTGATCCAATGGTCTAAATCGCGTTAATGATGCCTTGTGCAATTCAGTGCAAGGCAAAGAGAGGTAAAACTGTCCATAAGGCTGAAATACTATCAATAGAGGAAGAATTTGATTACTAAAATCGGAATCAGTTCATACTTAAGCGAGCCGATTTGAAGTTATTAGGCAAATTGTGTTAAATAGGGTGATCTAATAAACATGTTGTTAACTGCTTGAACTTGAGTTGATTATAATGTACGCCTTCCTCCGCCATGCAAATTCAATGATCATGGATCCGCACGCAAGTGAAAATTTGAACAATTGATCAGGATCTGGTCATGGTCTAGTTATATCAACCCATTAGAATTCGAGCTTTGTAAACTGAACATATCGTTGAAGTGTTAGATTACAGTTAAGAACGTTTTAAGTTAGTGGATCATGAATAATATTATGATCAGTTGAGTTTATGAATGTATCTGATGATTTAAGGAGTTCTCGCTCGACGTGACTTACCGGAGTTTCAAAGGGTCTTTAAAAAAGTTGAACCCATAAATGCTGATAAAGACTTACGAGATGAATGCAACTGTATTATTTAGAAGGAAAAAAAATGTATTAATGAAGGTTCCATGCTGTTAAGAATTGATGGTTTTAATAACTCTATTGTTGTTCAGATCTCAGTTTAAATGTATAATTGAAAGTCTTGTAACTGTTATTCTGTCATTGCTGTTACATTTTCAAACTTTACTAGTCGTACATAGTTGAAAAAAAAAAAATCAGGTCTTACATTAAATTATTATCGATCGAGAATTAAACGTAGAATCAAGAAATTGACATGGAAAACTTTACGGGATCAAGTGGATTGTCTTAAATTATTATAACTTGACTGGAAGTTTTTGGTAGCAAGGTACAAACAATACTCAGGTAAAATTGGGTACCATGGATTACGTTCGCTGTGGGTTGGGTAAAATACGTGGATTGTACATATCAGATTGAACAGAGGGCTTCAAAAAATTAAAATTTGGGACTAGTCGTATAAATAATGTTATAAGTCTATATATATATATATGACGGTCATTATAGGAACAACTTATCTGTTTAAATTGAATTTGGTGTCTATGTTGTACCTTGTTTGAAAGTTATTTAAAATAGTAACACTAGGATTAAATTAAACTACTGCATTGAATAATTTTCCTTTCAGATTAATCGTACACCTTATTTAACCAATGTGCTTAAAAAATATACGGGAGACTAATAGTAATACTTCAATCATGTTGAAATTTGCAAGAGTAATGGAGGTCCAAGACATGGGGTCTTTGATCATCATTGAGATTAGCAGTGGTCTAACACGACGAGAGTAGTTCTGTTCCATCAATGTGATCTTGAAATAAACGAGACATAGCACCCGAGGTGGGAGCTGGGACCTTTTGGTAAAATGGTCAACTTGTTAACTACTGATTATTCTTTTGTAGCAATTTGATGGAAGACGGGGACTGTTCATCTATATAATTATGAACTCATCGGGCCTGAGTGCCTGAGTCCCTGGGGGAGGGAAGCCTAGTCCCCGGCGGTTTACGAACTTGAAATGCCGCGAACCGGGACTCGAAAGTCTGGTGAGACTTGTGTAGGTGAAATTGTGGTTAAGAAGTTTAAGGTGAGATGGGCCGATGGTTGTTGAAGGTGTTGGAATGAGTTGGTAGTGTTATATGATGGTGTCTTGATGATTGTATGCGTGTGAAGGTTATTGGTGGTGCTTGTTTGGTGGATAATGTTCGAGAGGGACTGGAACCAAGACCAGCAGTAGGTGTATGTATGTTAACAGTCAATTAGTGAATGCATTAGCCATGTCGGGTTGATAGATCTTCACTACAATAGAAGAAGGTTGGGAAGCTGGGACAGTTGGAGAATAGGATTTGTTGTTAATGGGGTCTAGGAATGGGAAAGTTTAGTGATGGGTACAACTGTTTTAATGATGATGATGCTTATATAGTAATGGAACAAGAGCTGAAACGGACAGAATAGTAATTTAAAAGAAAGTTGAGAGTTGGTGCTAAATTTCATCTAATTTTAAAGAATAAGCATAATGCTAGACCACTAGGACTACAATCTTGAAGAAACAAACTAGTCAATTCAAATGGAAATTTTCCTGCAAAGTACCGCATACAAAGTGACAAAGTGACAAGCAGTATATATATAACTGGAGAATAGCCATTGAATTCAACAAACAACACATTTTTATTGTCAACATTTCCATTCCATAAGGATCCAGAGCCCAGTAAGAACCACACACCTCTGCTCTCTGCTCCCACCTAAGTTAACAGCTGATAGCCCACTCTTACCTACATCAACAGCAGCTTACATACACATTGACCTTTGAACTTTGAAGTTTGAAAGGCTGCCAAAAGTTGAGAGTTCAAACTCTGCACTAAATATATATACAATCTTGATTCTTGTTGCTGATTTTAAACAATAAGACAACAGGTCCAAAACAAAAACCTGTCAAATTCATAAAACTTGGAACATTAGTTCAAGCTTAATTTAACTTTTACATCTTTGTTCAATTGTATAATCTTGAGGAAATTTGGTTCTAGTATTGGGTGGTATTGCCGGACAGGGAAAGGAACAACTTCCACTACATTGTTGCAACTTGTTGAAATTAATCCAAAACTAGGCCAGGAACAAATTTGAAAAGATTCAAAACAACCTTTCATTTCAATTTTTGAAACCAATCATCACCTGTTAATTGCTGATACCTGTTGCTCATTACTGAGTTATATATCAAGTTTGGTTTCAAATTAAGTGATATCCTTCAAATTTTCCTTACAAAAAACTTTGAAACAACTGGCAACAGAAATTTTTGCATATATTAATTTACAATCATCATCATTGGTCTTCAATTAACAATCATATTGACAATTTCCAGCTTTACCAATTGAGAATTTTCATATATATCTCCATTCATTTTCATCGATCAAAGAGTAATTTAATCCATTTCAATTAAAAAACTAGCTCAGTTTCAGGTTAAAACCAAAAGAAAATCATATCATATTTTCTGGCCCATTTCATTTGTACTAAATTTTTTGTTCATTATATTAATTGAATAATCATTGGTTGCAATATTACATTGAATTTCCATCTATTTTTGTTATGAATTTTTAAGCTCTTTCATTAGAATACAGATTGAAGTCAAAATAAAAACACAGTTTGTCCAAGGGAAAAAAATTCATCACCAGATTTTATTATTGGAATATTGATTCATGGTTAGTTATAGAATATCAAAATATTGTGAATCACATTTGGATGTATTATATTATTTACAAAGATTATAGAAATTGGAATTGATATATAAATAACAAAATTTCCTTAAGAAGCATTTAAAAACATCAGCTTACGCTTTAATCCTAATTGAAGAAGAAAAGAGAAGAGAAGAGAAGAGAAGAGAAGGGACGTGAAGTTAAGAGAAGAGAAGAGAAGAGAAGAAGGCTTTGTTGAATTGATCATATATATTATGTCTGATAATTATAAGAATAGTTCATCATCGAAATCTAATTATGATCGATGGAAACCAGGCACAAAATTGGCATGTATGATGTCTCTTAAACATGTTTGTCAAGATTCAAAATATTATGATTCAGCAAGTAATCGATTTAATAGTTTAACATGGCATACAGTTGCTGAAAATTTGAATAAAGAATATCCTGATTATGCTAAAAGATTCACAAATATAAATGTTAAGGATCGATATGATCGAGTTTTAAAACATCATAAAGTTTTCAAAAAAATGGCTAATAAAATTAATGGGTTTGTTTGGAATCCAAAGAATTTTTGCTTTGAATTGAACGAATTATTAATTAAACAATATGAGCATAATAATAATATTGGGAACGAGAATGCAGATTCTACAAATGGGTCAGATTCAGAAATAAATATAATACCCAATGAATTAAACATTATTCGTTTCCTTTCCAAACCAGGTCATATAGATTTGGAATATTTCCATCGTTATATTTATCAGTTTTCCAATCAACAAGAACTAAGAGATGATGTTGTTGTTAACACACCTTCTTATATTGAAGATGCCATATCAAAAGGGATTTTAAATATTGTGAACAAATCAAATTTTGTTAAAAATGAATATGATCAAGCTCAATTTGATACAACATCTCCCCTTTTATTACATCAATCAAATTCAGGTTCCTCTGCTTCAAATACAACATCATCAAATTCAATACCCATGCTCCCCAATGCTAGTATACCCAGTCATTCCTCAATGTCATCAGCTTCGTCAGCTTTAATTCCACCACCTCCATCAATCTTGCAACCACAGCATCAACATCAACATCAACATCATCATCAGCATCAGCACCAAGTGCAACATGTTCATCCACCCCCGCCAGGATCAGCCCAAGATTTGGACTTTACAGGGTTAATATCAACAAATACAACACATCCACACCCTCATGGTGTACAACCACATCCTGGTGTTCCTCAGCAACAGGTTCAAACGGCTGGTCAACAATTAATGAATCCTTTAATCAATGATCCAAGTGGGATGAATGCAGCAGCAGCAGCTGCAGTGGCAATTCATAGAGGTTCATCAAGTGGTGGTGAACCATTCTTCAAGAAACCCAAGTTGAGTAATTCAAATAATCCATCAAATAATAACTCTAATCAATTAGCAGCTGCTAGTTTCATTGGTTCTGGTTTTAATTATGATAGTTATGAAAGTATGATCACTGGGGCCCCACCACCACCATCAACAAGTTCCAGTGGACATCAAGATATTCATCCTCCTTTACAAGTTCAAACAGCATCAGGGTCTACAGGATTAGGTGAATCTTTGGACGGCCATAGTGGGAATTCCACGGGGAAACTTACACCAGGTTCATCAACTGGGAACCATTTAGGATCAGGATCTGGATCAGGGATAAGTTCAGGAGAAGCCATTTTAAAGATTCATGGTGAATTTTCAATGATGAAGAATTCAATTAATGAAGCTATTCTCAATTTAAGAATCAATAAATTGATTAGTTTTAAAGATTTTGAAAGAATTCAATTAGTTTTGAATAATAATGATCAATTCATAAGGAGTGCTTTCAAAAGAATTGATGATGATAATAAATTGATTGAATTGATGAACATTTATCTCAACAATATTGAGTGAAGCTTAGTTTTATTGTTTGATGATTGTTCCTGAGACATTGAATAGAAGCCAGATTGTGCTGTTTGAGTCTGGTTCAATCTGTTGTTTGAAGCGTGTGTATGGCGGCTAATTGGTGTTGATCTAATCTATAAAGGTCACAGATTGAGCATGAGGACCAGGATTATTAATTGGATGTACCACGAGTGAATCAATAGGTCTACATCAGGAGCAGAAGCAGAAGAAGCAAAAAGAACACAAGAACAAGAACAAGAACACTCGGTCCCACTATTCTGTCATATCTATTTCTATTTCAATCCATTTCAATATATTTGAATAGCATACAGGTTCTCATGAATACCTATCCCTAAGCATCATAACATGATTGATGAGAATTTTGTATTGTATTATATTATACTATGTTTTATATAAGCGCTCAAGGCAAAAGATTTAATAATTGTAAAATGAATCATAGCTATAATTCAAATCAAATGTAGTGGGAATTTGATTCTAGTTGAAGATTTCTATCTTGCCTAAGTTAATACGCTGGTGTCTGCCTGGCCTCCCAGCTTGGACCCGGTGCCTTTAAAATCCGAAGAGAGCTGCTGCAACCAAAACTTTTCACTTTGCGTAGTCCACTGCCCGGGACTAGGGCTCGGGGCTGGATTCTAGAACTGGACTATACACCAATTTGCCAATGGTCCAAATTCTATAGACATCAAAACTTTGCAAATAATTACGGTAGCAAAATATCAACTCAAGTCTTGAAATCTGACTATTGACTGTCTGATATTCAGTTCCAGTTTCGGGGTTCCAACATGATTCAAATTCTCGTATACAATCATGTCAAATTTTAAAAACATTCAACGTAAAAAAGAGCCTAAATAATTGAAACCAGATGATCGGATTGTTTTTGGTATTTCGCTTCAACATATTAATAAATTCATCATGAAACTTTTGGATATCGATGATATTGTGGATCACAAGAACAAACAAGTTTCAGGAGTACCCATACTAAATCTTGAAGTAAACACTTGTTTAGAATTTGAAGTCTCTTAATATGGTTGCTTCAACAGAGATTAGCAGGTAAACCCTTTTCTTTGTTAACACGCATTCATCAAGTCAATCCAAAGCTTCAAAGCTTCAAAATTTGAGACAGCTGCAGTAACGCTGTACATGGGAAACATCCGTAAACCATGACATGACACCATGACCGTTTTTTCAGCAATCTATCAAACTGTTGATTCTTTTTGAAGGATATTCAAGAAACCATACGATACTCAACACTTGTTTACAAAATCATCACGGTGATAGAACAAAAGTCTTTCAACTCTAATACTAGACTTGTATAAATTTTAAACCACAAAGTGTAATTGACGCCCCATGTCAAGTTACGCACAGCACTAAACTCAAAGCTTCATTTTTGACATGTTTGAGAGGATCAAAGATCTCCCAGTCCCGGAGCCTGGCAGACTCCGGGAAGGTGTCGGCTGAAGCCCAGGCAGAAAGGGCCCTTATGACGACTCTACGTAAAGCGTACCAAGGTTGGACCGCCTACATAAACCCACAATAGTAAATCCTTGTGGGTTAAAGTCCTGAGGTCCTGATTGTAATTCACCACCAGAAGCGAGGATCTTTGTGTAAATCTAAAGAAAATTACGCGGTGCCCACACTGTATGCCTTTGCAGAAAATTGTGACTTGTGAATTTGCGACAAAGTTTAGAAACAAAATTGATTGTCCGATCAGACCTTAAAATTTTCAAAATGTAGATTTACCTGATCTAGTGAGACCCCCAATTAGCAAAAGACTCACCTTAGTCCCAAGTACTTGAAATAGAAATATTTATGGCCTAAAAAAGACAGAGGCGTCCTAGGTCATCTTCAATATATGCAAAGGAAAAAAAATAACAATCCCCAACTGTTTAGGTAGGGACACTAATGGACGAGACCGGAGTCGAACCGATGACCTCTTGCTTGCAAGGCAAGCGCGCTACCAACTGCGCTACACGCCCGTTTTTTTGTTTAAAAATATGAAGCAGAGTCAGAATGCGCAGAAACATTTTCGCTAATTTAAGAAAATTGCGGGAAATTTCCCACAAGTGGCTTATTTTGAGCCAATGACACCATATAGAAATGAAATACAGTCTCAAAATTGTATCTAGGAAATATGAGAGTGTTTTGGGTAATTTTGGTTGAGTTATAGTTGTTTTTGTGCTCCGGGTATAAACTTAGTCACCGACCACAAAAACCGAATATGAATAAAGTATTATTGAGTCGCAATAACTATAACGACCATAAGTGTCAACACCATGGTCGTATTTGTGTCAGAGGATTTTTATGTGGTTTTACAAGGGAGACTAGATATCCTTCGAAAAATGTTACCTACATAGATTCCATTATCATCGTAGAATTGTTGAATCGTTATACACCAGTTCAAAGTTGACGAATAAAGAGGATTGATAATATAAAAGAATGAGGGCCAAAATCTTCCCAATCTCCATATGCGGGTTCATTCCTTTGGTTATATCAACATCAGTGACAGAAGCACCGGTTAAAACAATAACAGAATATTTTACTGTCACTTATACACCAACAGAAACTCAAGCACCTTCAAATAATGGATTCATCACAAAGACATTATATGAAACAGTTAGTCCTAATAATCCTGGTCCTGCTGTTCTTACTCCTCATGCTGAAAATGGTGATCTTACTGTTGATCAATATGTTAAAGATGAAGAGATCACAATTGAAACTGATTCAAATGAAGATCAAAACTTGAGTGAAGAATATCAAGATCCAGTTGTAATTGAAGATCTTGGTTATGATGCTGATTATTTCCTGGAACACTTGGATGATAATGAACATTTCGAATTAGACGATCAAATAAAATTCAATGATTTGAATAATGATAATTCTGAATTCAGTACAGATAATGACGAAGATGATGAATATTTCAATTCAATTGAAAACACAGATTTTGAAGCGTCATCACCTTATCACCTCGATCCAAATTATAGAGGTACAACTAATGCAAAAGAATTGGAAAAACCAAGACCAATATCTTCTGATCAATCAAATTCCGTTGAAAATGAACCCAACCCAACACTTGACCAAAATGTTCCAACTGAACTGCAACAGCCTTCTCTAAATGAAGGGTCTAAATATGTTCATTCTAATTTTTCTAAACCGGAAAAGAATGAAGATGGTCATCCAATTCCTGTTCCAATTGGTGATCATGATCCTGAACAAACAGATGATATAACTGAAGAAGGGGATAGTTTGAAGTTGGAGGATGATGATGAGGAGGAGGAAGAAATTACAAAGGGGAAGCAAATCTTGGATACCGAAGAGTCAACTTCATTATTGATTGGCAATTCAACAAATAGAACATTAACAAATCCAATTAAACCAGGAACAAGTCCAAGTTCAGGATCTCGTGGGAATCAAGGTTTTCTTCAAGGTCCTTCATTCCTTGGTCGTGGTAAATCTGGAACAGGAACAGGGACAGCATTAGGCAATGACACTGTTAGTAGCACTAATGGAGCCAGCAGCAGCAGACGTAAACCGTTCAGATCAATGTTATCCAAGATTGATAATGGAGGACTCAGACCTGAAGTGAAGACATTTGTCTTGATGATGACCGTTGGAGGGTTAACTGCGATCCTTATTGGGTCTTGAACTTTCTTATTAACAATTAATGAATTGAATAAATAGCTTGAATATGATGCTTTAGATCGAACCATTGTAGTCACATGAGTCCACCAAACGCCCAGTAAACTCTCATAGAACCAGGAGCCACAAGCAGCACACAGTCATCATCCTTGATGAACAGACCTGCCATGGATTTGAAGTCAACCACTGTCATTCTAATCTTCTTTATGTCTTAACAAAGGACGTCTTAATTTCAATTTTTCGTGAAGATTGTGGAAATTTGCAAGTGGGAAGGGAGGAAATTTGTCAAATTGCCAAAGAAAAAAAGACAAAAATCAATCTTGAAAAAGCCTGCGGCGGTAGGAATTTATCAAGGCTTAACATTGTCAGGACGTTGGAGTTGAATCCATTGAAACATTGATAAGAGAAGATTCATCCATTGGAACAAAATGACTGAAGTAAGTATTCGCTGGTGGTTATTCTCCGTGTTGTTCTCGGTTGATGAATGGGGGTGGTGAAGATTAAAGAGAGATACGGTTGTTGCGTGATGAAACAAGATGACTATGGGAATAGAAATGGTTGGATGATTAAAAGACAAGCTAGTTCTTCATACATTCATTGAGAGACTGGAGTTACCAACGTTGATGAGAAACAGGATGAACTAACACGTTAATTTTTTTTAGGTACAAAGAACTATTAGAATTGTGACAAATCAAAACATAGTGGAAGGAGCACCAGTTCCAGCTGAAGGATTCCCATTACGTGGTTGGTCAATTGAAATATATTTATTAGATTCTACTGGGAAGGAAATTCCTGCGACGATATTTGATAAAGTTACATACCATCTACATCCAACTTTTGCTAATCCAACAAGAGTTTTAAAAAAATCTCCATTTAAAATTGAAGAAGAAGGTTGGGGTGAATTTGAACTGGGGTTAACTTTAACATTTATTGATAAAAGTGGTGATGTTAAATTAGGACATGATTTAAATTTTTCCCAAAATAAATATAATGTTGATCATGTTATAACTGTTCCAATTAAAAAATCTGCAAATTTAAGATCAATATTAGCTGAAAGTGGAAGTGTTCCAGAAATTGATGAAAATATTGGTGACAAACGTAAACAAAACAGTGCTGCTGATTCCAAATCCAAAAGATCCAAATTAAGTAACAGTACCATGACAAGTTCGATTAAAGGTAGTGTAGATTTAGAAAAATTGGCTGAAGGTTTAACTAAACTAAATGAAGATGATTTATTAGGTGTTGTTCAAATGGTTACTGATAATCGTACTCCAGAGATGAATATTAAAAATGATGTTGAAGAAGGTGAATTCACAATGGATTTATTCACTTTACCTGATAGTTTATTGAAAAGTTTATGGGAGTATGTTAAAAAACGTATTGAATGAAGATAAAAATTTCCAAAATTATGAATAGTCGATCCGTATAAAAATAATTAAAATTGTAGATTAAAATGAACGTTGTTTTTGAATCAATTGTAGAACTACAAATACTAATTTATAAAGATCTACATAATGTATAATATGATCGCAAAACTTTTGTATTTATATATATATCATTAATTATGCTTATCACGATCATCCACATCATACATAAGAAGGAGTGAAAACTCTCATTGTTGTGTCCCAAGAAGCTGTAGCAACAGCCAATCCATTAGGTGCTGATTTGACATGAGATACTCTATTATTATGACCTTCTAATTTCCCAACAATTTCTGCTTTTAATAAATCCCATATTATACAACCATGATCTGTATAACATGAATACATTAATCTTCCTGATGCACTAAAATCCAATGAAGTTATACCAGAATTATCAATTGTGGAATTCATTGAATTAGATATTGAAATTGATGATTGACTTTTAACAAATGGTGAATTCCCAACTTGTTGTTGATTATTTATCAAATTATAAGATGATGTTGAAGATGATGAAAAAGTTTGTCCTCCATTTGATCTATTACTTTCTTGAATAGCTCTTGGTAATGAATAATTTGCTAATTCACAATCAGATCTTAAATCAAATAATCTAATAATTCCATCATCACTACCTGTAACAATTGAATTCCCATCTTTTAAAAATTTAACACTTGTAACATCACTATTACTAACAAAGAAATTTTGCCTTAAATGTGAATTTCTTTTATCCCATATTCTTGCATATCCATCAGATGAACCTGAAACAAATTGATTATTACTATTCCTATCAATATCCATACATAATACATCGCCTAAATGATCCAAATATTCATCAATCTTCCTCCCTTTAGATATATCCCAAAGCATACATGACATGTCACCACTCGCTGTCAATATTTCTTCATTATTTATGAATTCAACAGATGTAATACCGCAAGTATGACCTTTAAAAATAGAAACGATTCGTTGTTGAAATTGGAAATCATCTTGAACATTAGATCCGATTCTATAAACTGTACAATTATTAGTTAACCCTGCACTGGCAACTAATTGTCCATTTGGAGAATATGCACATGATAAAACCCATTGGGAATCGAGAGGAACTGCATTTAATTTTAATCCTGTTATAGGGTCCCATATCAATAAAAATCCATCTTGTGAAGCACTAAGAATTGAATTTGAATCTTTAGACCATTTCATGTCAGCTATTTTATTATTATGACCTTGTAATTTTTGTAATAATTTCAAATTTACACCATTTTTAGATAATGATGGGATTTGTTTAGAACTTTCTAATAATGTTGTATCTTGAATTTTTGATTTAACTTTATCAACCTGAGTATATAATTGACGAGTTTCTAACCTCGCTTTATTTATACGATTCGTTATATATTCTTGTGTGTCTTCTTGTTGTTGATAACTCATCACTTGCATTTGTTATTATGATATTCTTTATATATATATATTCTCCAAATTTGGAGCTTTATGCGTTTTCAACTTTGTTTTGTATATGCTAATAATAATGATCCGGATTGTGAAGTAGGTCCTTTACGGGATGATTCTATGTTTATACTGAGTGATGAAGTTAATTTAAATAATGATGGTGAGTCAGTTGGTCTGTGTGGGATTCATTACCAGTCGATCCATTCAAATTCCTCTTTTAATTATGTCTTATTATCATTTAAACATTTTTCGTTACACCGTTTCGAAAATAATCAAGTCAAGTTGCCTCATTTCAGAAACTTTTTTGAAGCCCTTTTTCGCATCTCGGAGATAATTTTAATGTGTTGAAGTGCTCGGAGTTAATACAAAAGTTGATCATTAAAAATTTGACATTTATTCATTAATTCACAGCTACTTCAGAAGACTGTTCCTTATCCTTCTCTGTCTTCTCTGCTTGTGGTTCGTTACTCTCTAGCCTGACACTACTCTCTTGTCGTATGATTTCATTTTGAGGTGCCTGACTTGATTCTCTCAGATTGGCATCAGCTAGAGTACTTTTAATATGTGATTTTTTTTCAGAATTATTAAGAGGAGATGTAGTGGAACTTGGAGAGATTTCACGTTTCCTTTTCTTTGTTAAACGATCATCACCTAAATCACCAGTAACTTTTGATAAATAATCAGGAGCTTCACCTTTATTTTTCAAGAACCCCATTTTCCAATTTCTTGCCTTATCTTTTAATTGAACTTGAGTTCTATTTTTCAGTGCTTCAGATTTAATACCACCAGCCCCATGCAGTTCCAAAATTTTAGACCATTGAGGTCCCAATTCTTTTAATGCATCAATTAATGCACGTTCTTCTTCATTTGACCAAGGTCTTCTTAAAATATGACGTAAACGAGGTGGATTTGTTGTTGAAGGAGGTTTTTGTTGACGACGATCTTTTGATTGTTTTGCTTGTCTTTGTTGAGAGTTTGAATTAGATCTTTTATTAGGCTGTTCGGATAATTCCCGATCAGCTTTATCAGCGCGTTCTTTCGCCTCACGTTCCTTTTGCTTCTGTTGTTCTAATTTAGCTTGTAATTCTTCTTTGGATAATGAAGCATATGAAGAAATTGGAGAATTTGATGAATTGTTACCATTATTGTTATCAATATTTGTAAACCTTGATTCAAATCCAATCGCTGTTAATTCTTGATGACGACCTCTTCTTCCCCAGATTAAAAACCCAATGTTTTTAGAGACATAGTTAAATAATTCTTTTAGGAAAATCAACCACTCATAATGTTCAGCTAAATCTTGATCATCACTAGTGGATAATAAAGTATCACGACGAGATTTGCAACGTTGTAAAAAATCTTGTTCAGCTGGAGTTAATTCAGTTGTACGACGACGGTGTAATAATTGATCTTCTAAATAATCAGGGAAAATATCTTCTAAAACTTCCTCTTTGGAACGATCTCCAGATTCCAATGCCGAGATATAAGCTTGAGTTTTCAATTCTAAAAACAATCCAGCTTGTGCTTTTAATAATTTCCCAGCAGTGATAGTGGCAGTTACAGCATTATGATTATTATTATTATTATTATTATTATTATTATTAGCATCATTTTTTTTAAACCAACCATTGTTATAAGTTGGACAGAAAACATCAAGAAATGATTCGTTTAAATAGAAAAAACCAACTTCTATTGAACCTAAAGTAGCTAATAAAAAAGTTGCTAAATTTGATTTTCTAAAAGCTGAATCTAAAGTATCTTCCAATTCTTTTAAATTTTTCATAACTGAAGTATCAAGATTATTAATATCATCAATCAAATTATGAAATCCTAAAAATGGATCATCTTCCGAAAATACTTTTTTAACTTGTTCAAATATTTCCACAAGATCCTTATAAACAAGACCTTCTGGAGTTGGTTCTTCACTTGTAATAATGGCTAAAGTTTCTTCATAAGGTCCAACACCTATTATTCTCAAGATTTGTGTGGCAATGTTGTCCAACAGTGGGATAGAATGGATAAGGAATTGGATTCTAATGGGTAATGTTTCATGAGCTTGTAAATTCAAAGGTAATGAAGCTAGATTTGCCTTGATAAGAACATCTGGAGATACATCTGTTTCATTTAATGGGTTGTAAGAGATTTCTAGTGGGGTGAATAGGGCGGAATCCTTCGGGATCGGGACACCATCTCTCAATATTGTCTCCTGGTCTTCAATAGGAGCATTAGTGGTATTATGGACAGGCTCATCTTGTTCTTTCTCCTGTTGTGGTTGTGTCTCTTGTTCTGGCTTTTGTTCTTGCTCCTTCAGGTCCGCGGTTTGCTTGTTGGAATGCTCATCATCGGACGAGTCCACCACTGCAGCTGTGCTCTGTACCTCTTTATCCATCTTACAATACCTCTTTTCCCCAGCAATTTCTTCAATTTCAACTCGAATTCATCTTTTTAATGTTTACATTTTTACATTTAAATTTAAATTTTTCTCCCGTTGCGAGCCCTGTGGGAAAAACTGATTAGCTAATCAGTAAACTATTGTATAGTTATTATCACTGGGGCAACCATACAATATATATATTAAGAAACAATTCATTACAACTGATAAAAAAAATCAACACTTGTTCCTTCTATGCCATTCATTATAGACAATTTAGAAGTAACAGGAACAGTGACAGTAATAGTAACTCAACACACTCCATCTGCGAACAACTGGGCTCCCTGCCCGTGGCCCAACCGGGATCTCTGCCTAGAAGAAAACGCGTTCTCTTTTAATTTTAATTTTCACAGATTCAAAAAATCAAAACAAACCGCCAAAAATCAAAATTTCCAAACTTTTTAGAAAATAAATAAACAACTTTTTGCTGTTTTCCTCCCTTTTTTTAACAACCTTTTCATAAACTTGATCAACAACAGATTAAATCTTCGTTAATACTCAATCGAATCACTCAAGACACAATGGCCAAAGCTGCTTCCACCACCAAAGCTACTCCAGCTAAAAAACCAGAACATCCTCCTTACGCTGGTGAGTATAATTGTCATTGCTTTGGTTTGTTTTGATTTTGTTTTGTTTGCCGTTATCTTCATTTTCGATAAACAAGTAGTATCAAACATTCCAAAAGTTATCTTTGTTTCATAATACTAACTATACAATTATAGAATTGATCAAGACTGGTATCTTGTCCTTGAAAGATCGTAATGGTTCTTCTCGTCAAGCTTTGAAGAAATATATCAAGACCAACTTCAACATTACAGCCACCAATTTTGATTCATTATTCAACAGTGCCTTAAGAAAAGGTGTTGAAAAGGAAATCTTCATCCAACCAAAAGGTCCATCTGGTCCAGTCAAATTAAACAAGACCGTTCCAAAACCTGCCACTGAAGCTAAACCAAAAAAAGCTGCCCCAGTTAAAAAGGCCGCCCCAGCTAAGAAAGCCGCTCCAGTTAAAAAAGCTGCCCCAAAGAAAGCTGCTCCAACTAAAGTTGTTAAGAAAGCTGCTCCAGCAAAGAAACCAACCCCAGCAAAGAAAGCTGTTGCTTCTAAAAAGAAGGCTGCTCCAGCTAAGAAAGCTGCCCCAAAGAAGGCTGCCCCAAAGAAGGCTAAGAAATAGATTTCAATCTCTTGAATCAAATCATGAATTAATCGGTTTTAATGTTTCAATTCTTTCCTCTTTATTTGTCCCACTTGTTTTCTTGATATACCCCCCTCCTTAATTTTTTTATAACAATTTTTACACACACTTTTTTCTACTTGACACCCTCACTCCACTTTCCTCTATTATCTTTTATTACTACTATTACTATTATGAAATCTTGATGTTAATTAGTTGTGAATTATATCTATTGATTGGTTAAAATTGTTAAAATTTTTTTGGTCCAGTGTTGCTTTTTATTCATTTTTATTATATTTACTATTATTTTTTGAGTTGTGTTTGTGTTTTTTAATCAATTGGTTGGTTTTTTATGTCAAAGAGGCTGTTAATATTAATTTGTTGTGTTTTATAATATCAAGGCAAGAGAATTAAATTTGTATACTATATGACTTTTAATCTTTTTCAAAGGTGTGTTTTTTTTTTTATTCCAATCCCAGTCTACAAACCAAAGCCCATTTGACCCCACCAATTCCCAATTGAACTCTATGTTGATTGGGGGATTGAAGAGATGGGATGGGTTGTTGAGCTTGTTGTGTTATATTATCTATTTGTCAAGAGATGTGTATTTTTAATTGAAGTATATGTTTAGAAAAGGTGTAGGTATTAATAGATGCCCCAGGCCCGAAGAGCCGACAAGAACAAGAAGAAGAACAACAACTACAACAACATCAACAGCACACTTCTACTCTCACTACTCCCACTCCTACTACTCCCAATACTCCCACAACAACATCACCAACTCAACTATGGCTCGGATCTCTTGTCACTCCCACTGATCTCATCTCGTAACTACTAACGTTCCCTCGAGAAAACACCAAACCGCACCATGCGTTTATGTCCGAGTTTTGGCTCTTGCCCCAGTCCCGGAATACCCTCAGTGCTTCTGTTGGAGAGACCCATTTAGAAGCTGAACCATTGGCTGGCCGACGATGTTGTATGTGTATGTACATGAGTTAATTGTAATGAAAAGGGTGGCTAGGCTGCCTTCTGTTGAGTCCAAGATTTTATTTCACGAGCCCAAGAGTTGAGGTTGAAGACCGGGTCTTGTACATTTCGGAAGCGGACTTATAACGAATACCTTTAATTGGCTCCCACTCTTCCATCGAATCTTATTGTATTCTTTTATACTTGAACCATTCTCTCCATTACATCCCACTATATTTCTAGTCAACGGAAAACAAGAGGTCACCTACCAGTCGATTCGACAACCATCACAATCTGATCCTCCTGTTACAAACCAAACCCTGCCGTCATCGTTATCTAATAACATCTGATCTTGTCGTTAAGCGAAAGTGGTTTACGTTACACACTGGAAAATAAAATGTCAATCTCCAAGGAAGAACAGGTTCAACAACCTGATCAAATGGATCTCTCGAATCAAAATGGGAACCATCCTGAAGAAGCGGAACATGACGAGGAAGATCATAGTTCAAATGAAGATACCCATCAATTCCATTCTCCTTTAAATTCAAATGCAATCATTACAATAACTACTTCCGAACCGATTGATATCCAACCTTTACTATTAAATCATGGGAAATTCGAATTATTACCAAGTTCACCACCTTTCATCAAGATCAAGTTCATGGATAAACAACAAGCTCAAGATTTCCAATCCCAAGTATTGATCAAATATCCAAATCTTTCCACTTCTATTGAATTTGATGCATTAACTCATCCTGGGAATATTTATGTTCGTGGATTAGGCCCCGAAATAACCACTCAAGATTTATACAAAATTTTTGAACCATTTGGTGAAATTACATCTTCTAAAATTGTTAATGATGATTATGGTCGTTCAAAAGGTTATGGATTTATAAATTTCTTGGAGGGGAAAAGTGCTGATGAAGCTATTTTAAAATTAAATGGACTTTTAGTTAATGGATCAAAATTATATTTAAATCATCATATTGCTAAAAAGGAAAGATTAGAAAGAATGGATTTTGAAAAATCAAATTTTACAAATCTTTATATTAAAAATTTACCAATTGATTATACTTTAGATCAATTTACAAAATTATTTGAACAATTTGGTGAAATTAATTCAACTTTCTTACCAGATCTTAATAATAATAATAATAATAATAATAATAGTAATATTATCAATAATATTCAAGATCAAATCTCAAATGAATCCTCGAATAATGGTTCATTATCTCCTCAAGGTTCAATTTCAACAGCATCAAATAAAAGATTTGGTTTTGTTAATTATAAAAATCATGAATCCGCAATCAATGCTATTGAAGAATTGGATAATAAAGAATTCTTACCAGATCATATCTTATCAGTTTCAAGAGCTCAACGTCGTGATGAAAGAAATGATCATCATAATCATCATAATTTCCACCCAAGAAATAATTCAATCTCTCCAACACCAATGCCAATCTTATTCTCTCCTCCAAATTCCGCCTCATTAACAAATATCAATCTAACAAGAACAACTCCTCCTCAGGCAATCCACCAAATAACATCTCCAATCATCACCACCTCGGGGATCAACATCAACCAACAACAACAGATTCAACAACAACCACAACAACAACTTAATCCTCAGGCAACGGCTCCTATAATACCATTACCTATCCCGGGACCAAATCATCAACCTTCAAATCTTTATGTTCGAAATTTATCATTATCAGTTGATGATTCAGCATTACATTCAGCCTTTGCACCTTTCGGTATCATTGTTTCAGCAAAGATTATGACCACTGATGAAGGTTCCTCACGAGGATATGGATTTGTTTGCTTCAGAACTTCTCCAGAGGCATCTAGAGCCTTATTAGCTATGAATGGGAATGTATTAGATGGACAAATTTTACATGTTTCATTTGCTCAAAAAAATACAAAGAGGAAATATATCAATAATAGAATGACAAATGTTCCTGGTATTCATGGTTCAATAATGACAAATCAAACAAATCAAGATTATCCTTATTATTATAATTCTTACCAAGACCCTGGGTTCCCTCTTTTCTATGGCCAGGCTCCTCCTCCTCCAACTTCTGGCACTACGACTAATACTGGGAATCAATTGAATCAAAACATACCATCAACAGGTTCTCCAACTAATGGTTATGTTCCTTATGGTTATAGATATAATAATGGATATGTGAATAATAAACCATATTATAATAAGTTTAACAATGGACAAGGTCAAGGTCAAGCTCAAACTCAAGGTCAAGGCCAGGGGAAAAATTCCAATGAATATAGTAAAAGAATAATCAAATTAACTTCAGAGATTTCAAATCTTGGTGAAAATGATGATGAATTAAAGATTGAAAAAATTTCAAAATTTTTAATATTACCAAAATTATTAAATTTAGGAGAAATTGAAAACGTTGAAGAAAAATCTAAAAATTTCGTATTAGATCATATCAAAAATTATAAACCAATTGAAACTACTCAAGAAAATGATAAAAATGTTTATTTAGATTTGATTAATGATTGGGCAAATGATGAAGAAGGTTTGATCAAAGATTTAGGTGAATTGACTTTATAATTCGATAATTCGATCAACTAAATGAACTAAATGATTCCAAGTGAATGATCAATGTGTTCAATAACCCGTCATGTTATGTATATATATATTAATCCTACAATAAAATTGACCTGAATTGATTTGATGAATTGTATGTATATATATAGGTGCAAATAAATAATATGTAATATCACAAGTTTGGTGGAACACTTTCTTCATGATGTCTATCCTTTTTAATTCCAATCAATGGATCAGGCTCTTCTTCTTCATCTTCAATTTGTTCAACATTTTCAACTTCTTCAATATAATGCTTCAACATTGATTCAATCCCATTTTTTAAAGTAACACTACTACTATCACATGATCTACATGCCCCTCTTAATCTTAACCATACTGTTCCATCATCTTCATCAAATTTAACAAATTCAATATCACCACCATCTTCTTGAATTGCAGGTCTAATCTTTGTAAAGATCAATTCTTTAATCATGGCAACAATATCATCATCTTCTTCATCAAATGCAGAATCTCTTGGAAGAACATAATTCTCATCGAATATTGGTTCTCCAGATGTTAATGTCTCTGTTAATATACTGAAAATTTCAGGTTTAATCAACATCCATTGTATTTGTGGTTTCTTCTCCACTGTTATAAAATTACCTCCAAACATAACCGTTTTAATACCTTCAACGGCAAATAATTTCCTAGCTAATGGAGACGCAAATGCTTCTCGACCGCTCAAATATTCAATAGTTTCACCAGCAGGCATTATATTTGTAGATGGTAGGAATTTTAATGCTTGTTCATTTGGTGTATCTTCGGTTTGTATGAATAATGAACGAATAAAATTGGGTCTTGATGATGATATCGATGCAAATTTCGTCAAACGAATCTTGGGTAGTTGAGAAAATGAATTAAACCGTAACATGATTTAAATATTTTCTTAATCTATCTTATAATAATTCAAATTTAATAGAATTATAAAGTGTGACATTAAAGTGGGTTTAAAAGTTGTGATGCTAATTTTCGAATTTGTAAGAATATCGCTGCTCTTTGATCCGCGCACGACTCAGCACAGAAGACCGAAATTGAATCACAATTTGACTCAAATTAGCCAATTATACAAAGTTATGAAAAACTACAAATTATTTTTATATAAACAAATTACTTATTAATGGTCAAACTATTCATGATAAATTATGAGGGTATATATAAAAATTATTAGGTTATCGTTTCCTAAATATGCTTTTAATGGGGTTGTAGTTATAATGTATTGGATTTGATAAAATCTGAATTTTTAATATCTGATCTTTCACACATTTGTTTGAAAATTCCATCATTATTATATAAAATGGTAGGCTCATCAAATTCTTCAATTTCACCTTGTTCTAAAACCAAGATTCTATCATAACCTAAAATGGTTTTCAATCTATGAGCAATACATAAGATTGTACAATGACTAAATTCTTTTGCAATAGTGGCTTGAATTTTAGCATCTGTTTCATAATCAACACTTGATGTTGCTTCATCCAAGATTAAAATCTTGGAATTACGAACAAGGGCTCTTGCTAATGCTAATAATTGACGTTCACCAAGTGAAAAATTTGAACCTTCATCATCAACTTGTTGATCTAAATGAAATTTATGGAAATTTTTATCAGATTTTTCTTGATTTTTAATAACATTTAAAACAGTTTCTTCAACTAATCCACTTCTTCTTAAGGCATCCCATAAATGATTATCATCACTTTCACCAAATGGATCTAAATTCTTACGAATTGAACCTTGGAATAAAACAGGATCTTGTGGAATGATTGATAATTTGGATCTAACATCATATAATCCAATTGAACTAATATCAACACCATCAATTTCAATGGTACCTTCCGCTAGTTCACTTAATCTATATAATGCAGTCATTATTGATGATTTACCAGCACCTGTTCTACCACAAATACCAATTTTTTCGCCAGCTTTAACTGATAAATTCAAATTTTTTAAAACTAATGGTAATCCATCTCTATAACGTAATGAAACATTTTGGAAATTGATAGCACCATGTTCTGGCCATTGTGGCAATGGTTTATTCTCCTCAATACTTCTATAAGTACCTTCTTGTTCTAATTTATTGGCATAGTGACATAATCTTTCAACAGAATTCATTTCATTTTCCACTTGAGTATAAGCTCTTAAAATTAAAGATAATAATCCAGCCATATTTAAGACATATGTAACAACTAAACCTGCCGATGCTGCACTGATATTGAATTGTCTAGAGACTGATAATAAAGTGACAATTAAGGCAACAACACATGCAACCATATCTAAATGAATTGAAATCCATCTTTGATTAGCAATAACAATGAAATAAGCTTCATTCATCTTATCCAATAAAGTATCATTCTTAACAGTAAATCTTTTAGTGGCACCATAAGCTTTAATAGTATTCATACCACCAAGAACTTCGTTGAAATTATTATAAACAAATGATCTTTTAACAGCTTCTAATCTTTTGACTTCTCTTGATGATGATTGATAATAACTTGTTGTACAAATGAAAATAACAACTAATGGAGGGATAGCAATGGCAAACCAAGGTAAATAAATGATACAAAGAATTAAAATACCAATAACTGAAGCTGTTGGATGTAAGAATAATCTGATTTGTTCACCTGTTTCATTATCCAAAGCATCTGTATCTTTAGTAAATCTATTCAAAATTCTCCCCAATGGAGTAGTATCAATATAACTCATTGGTGCATGTAAAATTTTCTTCATTGCTCTTAAATTCAAAATTTTTGCAGCTCTAATAGTAATATATCCCATAAAGACAAAAGTACAAGAACTAAACATTGTATAAAGTATTGTGAACATCACATAAATCCCAATGTAAAAACCATCAGTTCTATGACGGAATTTTGAACTAATCCAAAAGGACAACCAAACATTAACGAATAATCCACAGAAAACTTCAAATACTAAAAAAACAATTGCCATTGGACTTGTGAAAATCCCGAAAATCCCATTACCAGCTTTCAAATACTCCAAATAAACTTTCCAAGAGATTTGATTAACAGCTCTTTCTTCAGCAGTGGTTAATGCACCTTCTTCAGCATTAGCAATATCAGCCTTTTCACTAACAGCTTTTGACTTTTGAGGTTGTAAGGCTTCAGTTTGTTTCTCTAAATTTTCTTCATCATCAATTGGTAATTCTTCATCTTCAGAATTTTTACTATATTCCATTAACGTAACAAAACCAGGAGTAGTGACCATTAATTCTTGTGGAGTACCAATATTTATAGTACCATCACCATTCAAATAAATGACACGATCAGCATCATTAACAAGTGATAGTTGATGAGTAGCCAGGATTCTTGTTTTATCATGAAGGAAATCAACCAAACAATTATCCATGATATGTTTCCCCACACGAGCATCAACAGCACTTAAAACATCATCAAACAAGATGATTTCTTTATCGGCATAAACTGCACGAGCTAAATTAATACGTGCCTTTTGACCACCGGATAAATTAATCCCACGTTCACCAATTTCTGTTAAATCACCACCAGTAAATGATCTTAAATCATCTTTGAGGGCACAAACATCAATAACTTGTCTATAACGATCTTCATTGAATTCTAAACCAAATAAGATATTTTCACGAACAGTTGCGTTTTGAACCCATGATTGACCACAGAGTAATAAAGAACCATTGATACCTAAATTACCAGCTTGTCTTTTCATGAACCCAGATAATGCTGTTAATAATGAAGATTTCCCAGAACCAATTGGACCAGTGACAATTACAAATTCCCCCTTCTTGATATCAAAATTAATATCATGGAATCCTGTAAAGACGTTTTTGGTATAAGTTTTCTCTTCACCATCAATTTCATAACCTTCTGATTTTTCAGAATCTGAAGAAGTTGTTTCAATAGTCTTTATTGGGGATTGTGCGAGTTGTTTTTCAACATCTTGTGGTTGTTTCTTTGCGAATAGTTTCTTCAAACCTTTTTTCTCCTTGGAAGTTTCAGTCTCTTTAGTAGTTTCCTCTTCAGGGAATTGTTCCCAAATGAAAGTTGCATCATCAACTCTAACAGCAACATCATTTGGTAAATTACCTTGCTCAAATTCTTCATCATTTTCATCTATTTCAGAATCAGGACTTTGTAAATATTCACGAACTCTTCCAATCCCAATCATTGCATCAGCACCTGTTGCTAATGCCATTGGTAACATTAAAACTTGTTGAGATAGAGTGGTAAATAAACTTAAAGATGAGAAGATTGAAGCCGGGTTTCTATTACTTGTAACACCATACATAACCAAGAATGCAACCATTGATGTAAAAGTTGGTAAAGTTAATGCGAAGGCTGTTAAGAAATTTCTAATGGTTTGCATTCTGAAAATGATTGAAACTTCCTTTTGTCTTTCCTTTGTTACATTTTTTTCATAAGCATCTTCCCATGAATAAAATTTAATCATCTTCATTGATTGTAAAATTTCTCTCATGAAACCAACTCTTTTATCAGTATATTGATTGGCACTTTTTCTCATGAGTAATAATTTCTTTGCAGAAGCACCCATAATGACAATTGAAATGATAAAGATCGCAATCCCTGCAAGAGCTGAAACACCAATATTAACAATCAATAATGCAATGGCAATGATAACTGGTAGGGGGAAAGTGATTGCAAAAGGTTGGAAACCAACGGCAAGATCGATTCTAGCAAGATCAGTCCCCATTAAAGAGGTGACTTTCCCACCGTTATATTTATGTCTTGTTTCAGGACTTGCACGAAGAGATTTTTTCAACAAGGCTGTTGTTAAAATAGCCTTACAATGAGCACCAGTTGTGATGGAGTTGTGCAAGAAATGATTAATTAATAACCCATTTGCAGCAAGAACTAATGTAACTCCAATTGAATAACCAACACCACGGCCCAATGGTAGGTTTTCATTAAAAGTTCGTTCTTCAACAAAATTAATCAAAGCTTTTGTTAACAATGGGTTTAAAGTTTGAGCAATATCTGATAAGGCTTTATATAAGATTGCTGCTGAATATTTCCATTTAAAAGTTAGAAATAAGGCCTGTACAACGGAATATTTAGGGTATGGTAATCTTTCTAATTCTTCTTCAGTCATTTGTGGATTTTTTTGACGCATTTTGTTCCGATGTTTTTGTACTATATTATACAAATGTTTTTCAAACTTTGGATAAGTATTTGTGATTGACATATCATCATCCAAATACCAAAGATCATTCGAGGTTAAGGTT
This sequence comes from Hansenula sp. yHMH451, assembly GCA_030571095.1. NCBI lineage: Eukaryota > Fungi > Ascomycota > Saccharomycetes > Phaffomycetales > Wickerhamomycetaceae > Hansenula > Hansenula sp. yHMH451. The sequence continues at coordinate 335,833 of JAJLXE010000005.1, forward strand.
CTTTTGTAACCGACATTCATGAGGGGCATCAACCACCAAAAGAACATTCTTGAGATCCAATTAACATGACGACGAGGGTATTTTGTTCTTTCTTCCTCACTGGGTATATCAGGTACTTTTTTAGATAAGAATGGGGTTAATAAACGATGTTGAAGTTTTAGATCCTCCTCAGTGTAACCTAAGGGATGAACTTTTTGGTTCTCTTTATCCTCAGAGAGTTTTGAGTGATTAGCCATGATCTTCCCGGATTTGTATAGTTATCTTCTTCTTAAGCGCTGTGGTTGACGGCAAGAGATCTGCCTAGTGGGATATAGCCAGGTAAATAGCAGCGGGTAGAGTGTAGAGATGATGGTAGCTTGCAGCACCTATAGTAAAAATAAGTAGCCTTGTTATTTGATGTTGATGGTTATAAAGTGGCAAGTTGATGAGTTTTGTTGTTTGTAGCAAGTTGAGCTTTGTATAAATAATTTTCAGCTTTTAACGGTGATGAAATGCAAGTACGAGGCAGCGGCAGATCTAAAAGTTTGTAGTGTTCGTACTGGGAGAGTTTTGGGTGAGAAAGCAGGGAATAAGCACCGATCGAGAAGATTGTGGATGGTGGTAGTCTTGGAAGTCTGGGCTGTCAAATTGGATTGAAAGTTGAGAATTAAACTGTTTGGTTGTTTGGTTGGGAGAGATGGGAAAGATGCCTTGAAGAGGTTATTGTCCGTTTAAATAGTTTATGATATTTGAAGGGCCTATCTTGATTTTGTATTGATTATAGTAAAACTACAGAGAGTTTGCAGATGGATATGAGAGTAAGTATACACGCTTATCAATCAACACTTTCGGAATAAAGTGCAGAGATCGCTCAACGTTTATTGAAGAGTAATGAACAAAATGTTGTATAAATTAACACTAGAATGCTACAACTTCAAACAGAATCAACACACATACTTCTATAAGGCTCAAATGTTTCAATCCGATTCAATTAATGCTATATGTGTTGAGTTGATGGTGTTATCGGAGCTCGGTTCAATAAGACACTAGTGTATTTCTATACTGGCGTATCAATTTATTAAGCTGTAGCATACTATACTACTAATTGCTATATCATAACAATTAGATGATAATAATATTCATATTCCATAGTTATAGATAACATCACTCAAATACTAATATAGTGGAACGTCGGAACCAGATCCTCTTTGTCTCTCCGATCAAATCACATAAAATCATGAGGCTCAAGTTTCAACGCAGTGAAAAGATTGAAAGATCAACACAATTTGAAGCCTCAACAAAAAGGCGCTGAGTAAGCATGCCCCAGTGCTGGTGACTAACTATCCATAACAGGCATAGTGATGAATCGACTATGGACCGATCAACCAGACAATCAACTAAACACTACCACCAACTAAATTAACATTCTAGTAGTACAACAGTTCCTAAAAAAATATATTCCGACGAGCAGTCACATGACTTGGTGGTAGGGTCATTTCGCGAATTGTTCTACAATAATGGCACTCCCCAATTTAACCCAATTTGGAGTTTTTAAAACAAGTGTCAACAAAAGTTGAAAATCACCACGTATTGGAAAGAATATTGATCCAATTAACTAATTACTTTGGGAACACAAACACATAAAGTCGGAATCTATACTGCCACACTGGAATAATATTGGTATATCATAGGGCTATACTCAATCAATCCATACCTGTCGTGTACAATTGATTCAATACTCTACAGATCAAATTCAAGTCTCTTTGTGGATCATTTTTGGCACTTTTTCTGAACTTTGATCAATTTTCTAAACCGTCGAATTTCATTCAATTTTTTATCCACCACATCAATAATTACAACAACTGATTAATCACTCAATTGAGTTCATCTATATCATAATCATTCAATCCCAACCTCAATCATGTCTTACAGAAATACAAAATTCAATCAAATCCCAAGTTCAAATCAATATAATGCTCCTCAATCAAATTTCAATAATTTAAATAACATACAACAAAAATCTCCATTACAAAAATTTGAAGAATTTTCTAAAAAAGTTGAAGATTCATTAGATCATCCATTGGTTTCTAAAATTAAACCATATGTTCCACAAATTGGTAGATTTTTAATCGTTGCTACTTTTTATGAAGATTCTTTAAGAATCTTGAGTCAATGGTCAGATCAAGTTTATTATTTATGGAATTATAGACATATTCCTTATTTCTTGGTCATTATCCTATTGATCCTTGTTGTCGTTACCATGTTGGCCGCTTCTACCTTAATTGTCTTGAGAAAACATGCCCTATATGCTAGTGGTGCTTTAATCTCTGTTATTATCTTGCAAGGGTTAATGTACGGGTTATTTGCCGGTTCAACTTTCATCTTGAGAAATTTCTCATTAATTGGTGGGTTATTAATTGCATTTTCAGATACTTTAGTTCAACAAAAGACAAGATTTGCAGGTTTACCAGAAGTTTCTTCAAATAATGAATTCAAAAGTTATGTTTTATTAGCTGGAAGAATCCTTTTGGTTCTTTTATTCTTTACTTTTATCTTAACAAAGAGCTGGTTGACTACAATTGTCGTTCTAATTGGTGTTTCCGCTATTGCTGCTGGTTATAAGACAAAATTCGCCTCAATTGCATTAATTACAATCTTAACTTTTTATAATTTCACTTCGAATTCTTATTGGTCTTATGCTTCAGAAGCTCAAAGAGATTATTTGAAATACGAATTCTTCCAAACTTTATCAATCATTGGTGGATTACTGTTGGTTGTTAATACTGGTGCTGGTGATTATTCCTTAGATGAAAAGAAGAAGATTTACTAGATTAAATCGACATATGAATAAATACAAAACAATTTTAGTCTGCACACCAGGACTAATAGATCAATTAAATAACAAAATCAAACAATAATCGGTGTAAATATATGAGCCAATCGTTCAGTTGAGATGCTTGTAGCTGTACCATTTGTATTTGACACTCTGTAGTTGCACGTGAGATAAGGGCAGATATTTCCGAGTTTAAGCTTTAAAGAATCAAAACGGTTAAAATTATTCAAAATTGAATCCAAAATCCATTCATTAAATTACACTTTACTTTTGAATAGAAATAACATTAATCCAATTATACATATTATTTCAACAGCTCATAGGCCGCTACATCTTAAGCAAAGAAAAACGATCCAGGTCAAAGAGCAATGACCGAGCAAGGTTCAATTATAAATGACTTGACTCAATCGATCCCAATAAAAGATCTTCAACCGCTTCAAACCAATATTCAACTCAATGATGATACAACGTCTCAATCACAATCCATAATTGGCTATCTGCTATGGGAACTGTCTAAATTATCTGTTAAAGTTTTGGGGTTTTCTTTAATCACCGTTCCTGGTTGGATCATTGGGTTATTAAGTACAAAGTTTAGTATAACGTTAAGTTTTAGTTCATTATTCATATTGTTATTCTTTATCACATTTGCATTGTTTTCAATCTTAAGGTATAGAGTATTAACGAGCTATTCAAGATTTGTCGAAGAACCAAGAACCGTGCCCACTGTGGATCCATTCCTGGGAACTAGAGAACAAGATAATAAGAGAAGATTAGGTTCTTATCTAGATGAATTCTTAACAGCTATAAAGATCTTTGGATATTTAGAAAAACCTGTCTTTAATGAATTAACAAGATCAATGAGAACTCAAAAATTAGATGCAGATGAAGTACTTTATGTGGATGAGAAATTAGGATTTGCCATTGTTGTCGAAGGTAATGTTCAAATTTTCAGTAAAGTTAATTCAAATTCTCAATTAAATAATGATCATAGTAATGATGCCTTCTTTAATATGGACGACGAACAAAATGAATTATCAAGTGAGATCTTCGTATTAAATGAAGAAAGATATCAATTGTTGAATGAAGTTAAAACTGGGAATCCATTATCATCTCTTGTAAATATTCTTTCATTATTCACGGATGAAGAAGAATCAACATTAGGTCCTAAATCACCAATAATTAAACAAAGATTACCAGATGGGTCTTTCCTACCTGGTGGGAGTTTCCATCCTGAAGTGGAAATTCCAACTCTGAGTTTAGACCATGAAGAAAATGGTGGATTACCATCAACTCCAAATATAATTGCAAGAGCCACTGCTGATTCTACAATTGCCATAATTCCTGCTGATTCATTTAGAAGGTTGAAGAAAAAACATCCAAGGTCTTCGTCTCATATTGTTCAAATGATTTTGACAAGATTATATAGAGTTACATTTCAAACTGCACATAATTATCTAGGGTTAACAAGAGAAATATTCAATACAGAAATGAAATTAAACAGTGAGGCAAAATTGGAACTACCATCTTATTTACACGATGGGGTTAAACAAAGATTTAGAAGAATGAAATATGCTGCGAAAAGCGCTGCAGCTGCAGCTGCTAAGGAAAGAGGTCGCTCACAAACAAGAGCTCGTGGCGCTGTTGGTGGGAAATCTCCACATGCTGCAACGAAAAGATCTGATAGTTCAACAAGTACTATGGTCACTCCATCAACAAGATTAGAACCTAAAATTAGACCCAAGACCAAGAGAACAGAATCAAGACATGTTGTTTTAGATTCGAGAGATTCTTTTAATCCTGGTGATTTGTTATCAAATGTCCCATTATCAAGAAAAGAATTAAGTTATCAAGCAATTGCAGAAGATGATGTTATGAATAGAAGTTTCAGTGCAGAGGAAGAAACTGAGGACACTTCACTTAGAATTGCCCTTGTGGAAGGGATGTTTAAATTCTTGGGAATTGATAAAGAAAGTATAGTTCCAAGAAGATCAAGTACTTCTGTGAGTGCGATTTCAAGTCCAATGCCTCAAGGGTTCGGACTTTTCCCCACCTTCCCACAAGAAAGTTATAGTCATAGATCATTAAATCAACATCATAAAACAAGAACTTTATCCACAACAAGTTCTAAAATTTCATTTGGTGAAAGTTCAGAACATGTTGACTTTGAAAGTGCTAAAAGTGATTTTGCCAATGCTATTGAAATTCTACAAATAGAAGAAGGTACTACAGTTGTTGAACAAAACTCAAGAAATAATGGATTATATTATGTTGTTAGTGGAACTTTAGAAGTGACTTATACTGATCCTACATCAAATAATGAACATGTGTTATATACAGTTCAACCAGGTGGTGTTGCTGGTTATCTTGGTGCACTGGTTGGTTATAAATCATTTGTTACATTGAAAGCAAAGACTGAAGTGTTTGTTGGGTTTTTACCTAAAAAGACTTTAGAAAGACTTTGTGAAAAATATTTCATGATTTATTTGAGTATTGCTAAAAGTTTGATTAAATCATTAAGTAAAAAAATCTTAAAACTAGATTCTGCATTAGAATGGATTCAACTGGACGCTGGTGAAACTTTATTCAAACAAGATACCACTGCTAATGGAATTTATATTGTTTTAAGTGGTCGTTTAAGATCTTTACATGAAGGCTCAACAAATAGTGATGTGAAAATCCTTGCTGAATATGGTCAAGGTGAAAGTTTTGGTGAAGTTGAAGTTTTAACAGCAACTAAAAGATCTAGTACTTTCATTGCCGTTAGAGATTCCGAAACTGCAAGAATTCCCAGAACATTATTCGAGATTTTGGCATTGGAAAATCCAACAATTATGATTAAAGTTAGTAGAATCGTGGCAAGAACTATTAAAGCTGAATATTCAACAGATACATTAGAACCAATAACTCAAATTCCATCGATTACCAAGTTCAAAAATTCAAATAAAAACTATAGAACTGTCACTATTCTGCCGATTACTCATGGTCTTCCCGTACAAGAATTTGCCTCAAGATTAATTCAATCTTTTAAAAATGTTAATAGATCAGTCATGGGACTAGATCAGGCCTCTACATTAAGCCATTTAGGGAAGCATGCGTTTGATAGGTTATCAAGATTAAGACAATCTGGGTTCTTCTCAGATCTTGAAGAAAGATATCAGATCGTTGTTTATGTTGCCGATACTGCTGTGAATTCTTCATGGACAACTACGTGTATCCAACAAGGTGATTGTATTCTTCTATTAGCAGATGCGCTTGGAGATCAAAGTATTGGTGAATATGAACGTTTATTATTAAAGACCAAAACAACAGCAAGAACTGAACTTATCTTATTACATCCTGAAAAATACGTTGAGCCGGGACTTGCTAGCAAATGGTTGAAAAATCGTGTTTGGGTACATTCTCATCATCATATGCAATTCAATGTGAAATTAGATGGAATAAATGTTAATTCAGAAGCTTCAGAATCATCAAATACATTTGCAAGAAATATTAGAACCAAAGTGGAGAATTTAAGATCAAAATATGTTGGTTTTAATTCACAAAAGAAATATTTTTCATCAAGTTTACCTCATAAGAATGATTTCATGAGACTTGCAAGGTTATTATCTGGTCAAGCTGTTGGTATTGTTCTTGGTGGTGGTGGTGCTAGAGGGTTCAGTCATCTTGGTGTTTTGAAGGCATTACAAGAAAATGGTATTCCAATTGATATGGTTGGTGGTACGTCTATTGGATCGTTTATTGGTGGTCTCTACGCGAGAGATTATGATTTGGTTCCAATTTATGGAAGAGCAAAGAAATTCGCTGGTAGAGTTTCTAGTGTTTGGAGAACTATATCAGATTTAACCTATCCTGTCACAGCGTATACAACAGGTCATGAATTTAATCGTGGGTTATGGAAGATTTTTGGTGATACTAGAATTGAAGACTTTTGGATTCAGTTTTATTGTAATTCAACAAATATTACAAATTCCACAATGGATATCCATTCGTCTGGTTATGCATGGAGATTTATTAGAGCTTCGATGTCTTTGGCTGGATTATTACCTCCTGTCACTGATAATGGGTCTATGTTATTAGATGGTGGGTATGTTGATAATTTACCAGTAGGAGAAATGAAGAATAGAGGGGCAAGCATCATTTTCGCCGTTGATGTTGGTTCTGTCGATGATCGTACGCCAATGAAATATGGCGATTCATTAAGTGGTATTTGGATTTTATTCAATCGTTGGAATCCATTTTCTAAACATCCAAATGTTCCAACAATGAGTGAAATTCAAATGAGGTTATGTTACGTCAGTTCGGTCAATGCCTTGGAAAGAGCTAAAAACACACCAGGTATTATCTACCTAAGACCACCAATTGAAAACTATGCCACATTAGATTTTGGTAAGTTTGAAGAGATTTATAACGTTGGTTCTATTTATGGTCATATGGTTTTGAAAGAATTGACAGATAATGGGAAATTACCACAAATTGCAGGTGCCAATGTTTTGGCGGAGACCCAAAATCGTGCAATCCAAAGAAGAAACAGTATTTGATTATGAATCACATAACATCTCATTAGCATATATACATCCGTTTGTACAATTTATTTGTTTTTCAACAGGAAAAAAAATCCGTTCATTCACTATAATACACTTTAATTTATTATCGGACCATTGTACCGCAAAGCACAGCAATCATTCTGAAGCAGCACTCACCAAGATAACTGAATCACCTCTGATAAATAAGATTTCTGATTTCTTCGTTGTTGACTATTGATTCCTGTTAGTATTCATCTCATTTCCATGTAAAATTCGTTTGGGATCGCACTCACCTTCAATTCATCACTTCCCTCTTCTATGTCATATATTGTTTCTGTAGCATCACTTAGCACTATATTACAGTGCGAGTCGTATGCCTTATGGATCAGTTAGTATTTCTTGACCATGGTATTAAACTTTTAATTACTTACTTGTAATTTCCCAGATAGCTCTCTAGCACCACGTAGCTTAACGTAGACTTCTTCGTCCAGCAACAATCTGATGAGATCTAGTGGCTCTGAAGATGTTTGTTTGACTTCTGTCTCTGGCATTTCTTGTATCGTTAATATCCTCAGTTGCAGTTAACTTTGTCAATTCATAGTTGCACTTCATTGAATGTCAAAATGTTCAAGTTGGTGAAGAAAACAGAGCGGTTTTGAGCCCGCGCAGCACTATGAATTTTTTGACTTGATCAGAAAAAAAAGTATAGTGAAAAATGTCGAATAAATAGAAGAGATTTAGAAATTGGTTAGTTCAAAACCTTTGGAAATTTAGCTTTGAGAGGGAGTATGACAATGTTGAGGAACTCTAGAAGATTATTTCATACTACTGGGCCTGCTTTGGGCAGAAAAAACCCACGTCTTTCCGCTGCAAAGCTGGAAATTAGACCACCAATTGCACCAACAGCTCAGAATTTTACTGTCTCAGAGGACCATCCTCTATGGCAATTTTTCCATGAACAATCTTATTTGAGAAAGTTTGAAGATTTAGATTCTACAAGTCGCCCATGGACTATCCCAGAATTAAGACGTAAAAGTTTCAACGATTTGCACAGTTTATGGTATACATGTTTGAAAGAAAGAAATATCTTAGCCAGAGAACAACATTTATTAAATGTTGAAATTGAACAACCAGATTCAGCTTACATTAGATCTGCTGATGAAGTTCGTGAAACCATGTGGAGAATTAGACACGTTTTAGGTGAACGTCACCATGCTTATGAAAGATCTCAACCACTATTACCTGAATATAAAACACAACTGTTAGAAGAATTCAAAGAAAATTATCTGAATGCTTCAAAAGATGAAGAAGCTGAACTAGAAGAACAACTAAAACGTCTACAATATGCCGTCTTCGGTATAAGTGAAATAATCGATGATTGTGTTGTCGACAGACATTTCGTTGAAGGTCTAAAAGTTATTGCAAATTTGAAATTAGATCGTTACGCTAAATCTCATTCTGACTACAAAGAAATCACTCCTATAGAAGACGCTGGTGAAGCTTTTATATTGTTCCATTCAGAACCTACCCAGGAAGCTATCAGTGAGGCTATTGATTCGGTGAAGAAATTGAGAGAAACAGGTACAAGAACTGATAGATTGAATGAGATAGAAACCGTTCAAGAATTTGTCAATAACTTGAATGAAGAAGAATAGGGGAATTCCGATATGAATTCACTGTACATAGGAACACACATCAGTCGATATTGAATATAAATCATTTTGTATATTATTACCAAGAAACGGAAGCAATCTAACTTTCCACTTTAATTGTCTTTCTTCTTTTAGGTCTACCAGTGACAGAATACTCGATTTCCAATTCTGGAATAACACTTAAATTATCCACTGTCTTAACGATTTCCTCCTTCTTGATCACCTTTTCTTCAACTTTGATCAATGGGACTTGGCTATCTAGTTGATTCAATCCATTATTCAAATCTCTGAGATCTGCTGCAAATAAAACAGATTGAGCCCAACCAGCGTATGGACCCCAAATGCCGACGAAGAATTTCCTTACAAGTTCATAAGTCTGCTTGGTAACAGTGTCACCTTTAGATTTCAACTTATAATCTCTTTTGGCTATTTGATAAACATGAGTATCAACTGGAATAGCATCGTGTTTATCTAACGACATTAAACAGACACAGTCTGCAACTTTGGGGCCAACACCAGTGAATTTCAGTAGTTCAGCATGTGCCTCTTCATAAGGTAAATCTCTTAGTTTAAATAAATTTTGCTTGGATTCATGGACCATCAATGCAGTTTTATAAATATATTTGGCTCTATAACCAAAACTCAGATTCCTTAGCTTCTCCTCTGTTCCTTCTTTAGCCAAAGCACTTGGTTTAGGAAATGCATAATAATCAACTCCATCATGCTGAGTGATAAATTCACCAAAATGCAAGCACAAGTTATCACACATCTGACTGATTCTCTTAATATTGTTATTTGAAGAACATATAAATGACACAAGGTTCTCCCAAGGGTCCTGTCTCAACATTCTTACACCATCAAAACCAATGGCATTTTTGTTAAAGATCTTATCACTGGAGGACCAATTTTGGTATAGATCCAAGATCTTGATATCAAGGTTGAAATAGTCCTGTACAATATCCAAAGTTTTAGGCGACTCTGGATAACTAGCATAATGCAAGTCGTCGCCTTGTTGTTTGAAGAAAAACACAGCTGTACCAATAGAACATGACCATACATTGTTTATGTTTTTCCATCTTTATCAAGTTGGTTAGTAAATTCCTGAGCGTGGTTCGTTGTGACAGATCACATACCTAAAAGCTTGACCACACCTCAACACTTTGGCTATTGAAAGCTCTTTTGCAGGCACTTTCAGGATACTCCAGTTTAATTTCACCATACTGCAGTTTATTATGAACTATTCTATAACTTTTCCAGAAGACTTTCACCATAAAACTGCGTTTGTGTATAGTTTATATATGATTTCTTCGTGATGCTGAAAAGTTTCGTGTAGTGTACGGGATAAATTTCGTGATGCAGAAAATTGAAAACAGCGAAAAGTGAAAACATATAAAACGTTATGGATACCCATTGGAGCTCTTCAAGAAACACACTGAAAAGGTACTAGAAGCTAGCTGAAACTAGGTTACCAGTGCCTGCCATACAGAGATCGATTGTGAATATAAAGTGGTGGTGCCAGATTTATTGAAAAGCAGACTTTCCTGTTGTTTTTTGTGCTGAACAGAAGATAAGGAAGAGCCTGAGCTTCATATCCCCAAGAGAAAATATAATATTCACAGCTGCTCACTGTCCAGGTAAGAAGCCACATTGATGAACCCAGTTAGTTTATGAGACTCACAAGAATTATCAGAAGCAGCTGTTGTTATACTGCTGCTCATTCTGGGAGACTCAAACAAAGGGTTTTGCCTTCAAATATCAAAGAGAACTTAACCGTTACAAGCAATCCAGTTATGCCATTCTTCAGACCCATCACCACTACCCCTACTAAAAGAATCAAGCATGTGTCAAGCTCTCCGGTAAACACTAAGCTTGATCCTGTCGATGTTATAGCTTTAGATGAATCTTTTTCGGATAGTGATGAATGTGTGGAACTTACAAAGATAACCAAACCAAGCCCAGTGAAGTCTCATAACAAGCAATTTGAAGAAGATTTCAATTCAGACTTTACCGATGATGATGATCTGGTAGAAATAGGTTCACCAACTGCTACAAAGGGAACATCTTCAAAAATCTCCAATATGGCAAAAGAGTTCTCATCATCACCTCATGTACTAGGCACGTCGCAAAAGATCAAGATATCACAGTTGAGTAGCCAGAATAATAAGATCCCCTCACTACCAAAGATTCAACGTATTGTGAGCGAGGGAGATTTCTCAGAAAGCTTTGATGATGATTCCCAATTCAATGCTATAGAAGTTCCAGCGGGAGCAGCTGATATGAAAACTACCAATTTGCTGAGAACATCATCATCCGTTGCTTTCACTTCGTCTCCATCATATCACAAGACGGAAACTCTCTATAAAAGAGTGCTACTTCCACCAAATGGTGATAAAGAACAGCAAAATAGACCCACCAGCCGCTTTGACCACGCTCAGAATGCTGATATACTGGACACATTTGAAGAACACTCTCTTGATGATCCTTTTCCCATGCTGTCAGAGGAAAAGTCTAACAATGAACTATATCCTAAGATACCCCCAATCTTAGAATCTACGCCTGTGCAGAATAATTTATATCCAACCATGAACAGTTACAACGAAAGGTATGGTCAACCATCTCGAAATCAAGACTCAACAGTTAGTGAACTTCCTCCAAGAGATTTCTTCAAACCAAGATTACCTAGAAATAATAGTGGGCATGTTGATAATTCAAGCATACCCAACCTCTTACACAGACCAAAGAAGAGAAATGCTGAAATCCTGCTTCTCACTCAAAGGCCACAGATACACGAACTATCGACAGAACCGCAAAATGTAAGGCATGCAAGTACCACGTCAAATTATGGTGAAACACCAAATGAGAGACCATTCATAAAAGGTAAAACAGTTCAACCGTTTTCCTTGAGTGAAGAGCAAGACCATGTTGTCAAGCTGGCTAAGGAAGGCAATAGTTTATTTTATACAGGTTCTGCTGGTACTGGTAAATCTATTTTGCTACGGAGTATGATTAAAACGTTAAGAGATATGCATCCGAAAGATTCGGTTGCTGTTACTGCATCCACTGGTCTTGCTGCCTGTAATATTGGCGGTGTTACATTGCATTCTTTTGCTGGTATTGGCCTTGGTAAAGACAAAGTGGAAGATTTAGTTAAAAAGATAAGGAAGAGTAAAAGAAGTCGTGAGAGATGGAGAGATACAAAGGTTTTGGTTATCGATGAAATTTCTATGATTGATGGTTTGTTGTTTGATAAGCTTGAATACATTGCAAGAATTATAAGGAGAAATGATGATCCTTTTGGCGGTATACAGGTGGTGGTATGTGGTGATTTCTTCCAATTACCACCAGTTTCTAAGGCAGATGAACAAAGGGCTATTTTCTGTTTCGATTCTGCAGCTTGGAAAAGGTGTATCAAATTGACCATCACTTTGAAAAAAGTTTTCAGACAAAAGGGTGATATGGATTTCATTACGATGTTAAACGAGATGAGATTAGGAAAATTATCAGATGCCTCAGTTGAGAACTTTAGAAAATTGGAAAGACCATTACCGGAGGGAGATGTTGAGCCAGCAGAATTATATTGTACTCGTTTCGAGGTTGAAAGAGCTAATAAGACCAGGTTGAACAGATTACCAACCGAAATTAAAACTTACACGGCTTATGATGGTGGTATTTTAGAAGATCCAGACCATAGAGAAAGACTATTATCTAATTTCATGGCTCCACAATTTTTGCATTTGAAGAAAGGTTGTCAAGTCATGATGATCAAAAATTTGGACGAATCTCTTGTGAATGGTTCTTTGGGTAAAGTTATTGATTTCATTGATGAGACAACCCATCTGTCCTATGAGAAAATTGCGGAAAACAATTTCGTGAGTGATGAGGTGCTTGAAAAAGACATCCAAAAGGCCAAAATCGAAGCTTTGTCCAAGCAAGAGATGAAAAAAGAAGACATCAGAAATGGTGAGCTAGAGGATACTGTTTTTGATTTTTTCCATGATATTGAAACAGATCTACCGGATGTTAAAAAAAACATTGAAATGAAGAAGAAATTAATGAATGAGCTTCATCAAAGTTCAAAGGGGAAATTGTTACCCCTAGTAAAATTCTTAACGCCCGATGGCCAATCAAGAACTGTCTTGGTTCAACCTGAGCAGTGGGAGGTGGAAGATGAGCACGAAAATCCTTTAGTCACAAGAGTTCAAGTTCCCTTAATTCTTGCATGGGCCTTATCGATCCATAAATCTCAAGGTCAGACACTTCCAAGAGTTCGTGTCAATTTAAGAAAAGTGTTTGAAAAAGGTCAAGCGTACGTTGCCTTATCAAGAGCTGTTTCAAGAGAAGGTTTACAAGTTATGTTCTTCGACCCAAAGAAAGTTTGGGCTCATCCTCGTGTTGTTGAATTTTATTCACAGTTGAAATCAGCTCAAGATGCAAAACGTGAGACTGAAGAAAAGGCCCAAAAGAAGCGTTTACCTGACCCGCAAAAGGGCTTAATTGAAGAATATGATGGTGGTGAAGATCATTTCGTTGATGCTTCGAGTCCCAGTGCTTTCAAAGATAATGAAAAATTTGCCTTCATGACTCAAGATGAATCAGCTGATAATATAATAACTAATAGGAGAGCTTTCAGGAAAAGGGGAAGAGAAGAAGAGAGTTTTTATAGATAGATGACTTATGAATTGGATTTTTGTATATAGTATGTCCTTATGTTAAGATGTTCATGAAACGTTGTAGATTACAAATATACATATAAGATTCATTAATATCCATGCATTAATATTAACTGATACTGCAACGTTCAATCTCTTAAAGAAAGTTCCATGTCCAACGAACTCCATTGAGCTATTACGACCTGGGTGTTCTTTGCAGGACAGATGTTTAAAACTCTAGCCAATAAATGCAGCTGATTTTTCAACACTTGGTCTGGAGCTTCTGTATCAATCCATTCGGGTGAGACAAATTTCCCAACTTGGAAAAAAGATAGCCAGGTCTTCTGTAGTTTTGATGAATCTTTTGTGTTTTCTAATAAATTTAAAGAAGTTTCAAATGCGAATTCAAAATCATTATTAACTAGTGCTGATTCAATACAGAAAACTGTTAGTTGATAAGTATCAACTTCATCTAAATCAAGACCTTCTGATAATCCTCCAGAAATTTGTAACAATTTATCAGATTCTGTGTAAGCTTCAGAGTTCAATTCCAAAACTCTTTGAATAACCTGTGTGACACTATCCACTGTCAATAGATCCGCCGGGACTGGTGGTTTCCCTGTATTGAAATGCAATGAGTAGTGAGAAAGTGCATCAACAGAATCCAATAAATTTTTCAAAGCTTGGATTTTTGGAGATGGGGACTTGATTACTTTTAAAGCATGAGATGCATTAAGAATCTCACCTCTATGTTCTGAGCCATTTGAAGCCCTTTTGAAACATTTCCAGAAATAGTCAATTATTAAATCCTCTTGTAAGCTAACCGAAGAGATCAAATAGAATAATTTCAAAGAGAGTAATCTTTGTACTATTAATTGATTGAATTCCTGTAGACTAATGGAGGTGAAGATTGTTTGCCTCAGGACAAATAGCTGTGTTATTGTATCATTTGATGTTTGTGGATTTATGTTCTCCAGCACTGTTTGTAGTAAACCTTGCTGAGCTTTAGAATCTTTTGAAATTTCATCAAGGTCTCTCAGAGAACCTTGTTGATAATCAATGGCTTTAGCAGCTGATGTTAATTTTATCAAATTTAATACAAAATTATTAGTTGAGTCGTGTTGAAACATATTCAAGACATTGCTGATTGATGATAATACTTGAGGGGAAATTTCTTGATAGTCATAAAGTGTTAAAGATGTCTGCTTGATCAATTGTTCCTTTGGTTCATAAGTTGGATATATTGTCTTGATCAAATTTAAGGTCAGTTGTAGAGATCTGATATTAGTAGGTGGTGATTCTATCAAATATGTGATTATGGATGAAGGATCTGAAGCTTGAACAAGTGAGGTCAATGAATTTTCCACTTTATCTATTAATGCATTTTGAACACTTGCTATTAATAATTCTATTCTTTCCACTTCAGTAAATTGCTCAAATTGGGTTAATGATATATTTGTGTTTGAAATGGATGTTAAATATTCATATGGGATTATGATCCCACTAGTCCAATTATTGAATTTGGTATCATTCTCAAGTAGTCTGAATAATGGAGCATTGAAATGAATGTTGGAATCCACAGTAAAGATCTTGCGTACTCGCGCCTCTACCCATGATGCTAAGCTCAATTCGTCGAATCCCAGTTGGTTCGAGGTCCCAGAAATATGTGATCTTAAAGCACCAACCCGATTCGATAAGACCTCTGGCGATGTTTCCAAAAGGTCCAATAAATGTGGATCGTCAGCTAGAACGTTCACGACAACTTCAGGACTATTTGTGGAACTTTCATATTGTTGCCTGAATAGTTGATCCACAAACAAAAGATCCGAAGGAGGTTGTAATTCTGGGGTTAAATCCAGTATTATGCCGAGTACGAGGCCTTTATCTGAAAAATTGTAGTTTTGGATCAATTGTTGTACTTTTTGTAAAGAGCCTTGCGATGACAATATCGACAATGCTAATATTGCTTGGTTCTCACTCATTTTGAACTTGGTCAATAAGATTGTTGATAACAATTTACAAAACCCAGGTCCCTCTAATCACCTGAAAGCTCAATATCAACTGATCTGATGTTCAACTAATAACCAGAATAAGAGCTCAAATTAACGGTCAAAGTATGTCTGTATACGCTTTGATGTCAATTTTGGAAATCATTAGCATCATTTGAGGTGTCTGGATGTGCTGGATTTTCTCATACAAAATTCAAGAATTGGAATAAACACAGATAAGTTGAAGAGAAGCTTTCGGATTAATTGAGAAGAGTAATTGAAGTCGTGTTGATAGGTGAATTATTCAAGATGGTTTTGACATCTCAGAGCATGATCAGTATGTGTTGTGTTTGAGAATGCGTTGGGTTTGGTGGTACTAACAGAGATTGAAAGATGAAGCATTGGAAGAAAGAGTTGGCTCCACTAGACTTTTCAGTACAGCTACTACAAGCTATACCAGTACAGTTAACGAGATCAGTAATATCCAGTTAGATTTGGTGAACAATCGATTGAGGAAAGTAGATTTGGAAAGCTTACAAAAGTTGAGGCACGATCTTATAAATAAATACTCAACCGCCAAAACACAGATTGAACACTCAAAATTATCATTTGAAAATTTAGAGAACGAAACCAACGACTTACAGAAATACTTGTCTTCAGAATCAATTTCACGTAGAAGGGAAGAACTGATGAAGAATTTCCTGACGTCAAAGAAGAAAATCGACGAATTGACTAAAAAGAAGGTTGAAGTTCGTGAAATTAATAGAATCATTGGGAGTTTCAATAGTTTACAAGAATTAAGCTATACTGATGAAGAGTTGAGCAGAATATTTGGTGATGAGGCTGAGAGCATCAAAAGCTCGCCTGGTGTTTCGAAGAGAAACAGTTTGATCACTGTGAAGAAAGATGTTAATGCGGAAAATAATGGCAATGGTGCTACTATGAATGGAGATTATAACAAAAAAGAGAAGGAAAATGGAAAAAGTGGTGATAGGAACAATAGAGAAGGGTCGAGCACGCCAGAATTTGAGCAACAAGAGGTTACCAAGTATTTCTTCAAGGCTAATCTTAGTGATACTGTGAATAAATTGAAAGAGGCACAGGAGGCTTTACAAAGGAACATTACACAGTACGAGAAAGAGATCAAGGAAATCAAAACTAGCTATGCTGCCAATGTGAGAAAATTCGAGGCCATTAGAAAGATTGTTGGATATGAAGCTGCTGATGAGGAAGGAGATGTAGAGATGGGAGAAGCAGATGGTGAGGAAGAGGCTGCTGAAAGAGAGGAAGAGGAGACCCTGTCTGTACAGATCGTTGATGATGATGATAATGAGGGCGATCCATCGCCGCATGGCCATGGCACCAGCAATAGTCACGATAATGAAGATAATGGTGCTGATGACGAGTTGTATAGAGATGAGTAAGACATTATATAATCCTTTTCACTTTCACATTACGTAATCCGCTCTTAACTTCGATTTTAGATTTCCAAAATTGATTTTTTGATGACTGAAAATCGAAAACTCAGCGCTTAAACAAATTCATGAATCACTCACCCACAAATAATTTTGAAAAAGCTTTCACTCCCAACTTGAATATCGGCAACTGTTCTCTACGAAAAGTACACCAGCCAAGGACAACACTCCCTTATCACGAACCAAACGGTCAAAGACACCACACATATCCAACACAGAATCCACGAGGGAGCTGAGTGAGCAAGTGAATCTGGAGTTAAGAGTCAGCGTGTGTTTTTTAGTGGACCTCCAAGTTCCAACCCCATACTTTTCTGTTTCCGCCCCAAAGAACAGACCTGTCAAATGGCTGTACAACAAGTAAAGAAGGAAAAACCATCAAATGGTCCTCCAAAGACGTAAGTTACTGATCATGAACATCAATACAATCAACACCAGCATCATCTATTACCGAAACTAACAAACCTTGTAGCAAAGTTATAAGGGCCCCAGGGTCTCAAATAGAGCGAGTCGCACAGGCATGTGACCGATGCAGACTAAAGAAAACAAGATGTGACGGTAAGAGGCCCCAATGCTCTCAATGTGCCGCTGTTGGGTTCGAGTGTAAAGTTAGTGATAGGTTAAGTCGTCGTGCGTTCCCAAGAGGCTACACTGAAACGTTAGAAGAACGAGTACGTGAATTGGAAGCTGAAAATAGAAGATTGGTTTCCTTGTTGGATTTGAGGGATGAACAAATGGAACTATATTCCAAAGTTGATAAAGAAAATGGAACACCATCCATTAATGGTTCACATAACACTTTGGAACAACAACAACCCCTAAGTTCATCGAATCTTTCACTATTAAATAAAGGTCACGATCAAAACAATTCAGCAACTAACTCAGGCAAAAGTGTCCCTTCTTTATTAACCGAATATATCGATCATGATCCAAAACATGTTCATTCCGGTCCTGGTTGTTGTGCGAACTATCCACATAGTGTCCATGAAAGACCTGTTTCAATTGCCGGATCCGTTGACTTGGATAATGGTGATTTAACTGACGATGATGCCCTATCATTCCATGATTTCCAAGAAAACTCTGCAAGAGATTTCAGCAATAATCCAAATAACGTTAGTTTTGAACAAAATCAAGCACCAGGGTTGCCAGCTGCTATGGCAATTGCTCGTTTGAATAAAACTAATAGTAAACAATCACAATTGGCTACACTGGTTGCTATGGCTATTCCAAGAAGTACGGAAGAAACATTGTTCATTCCAAGTTTATTATCCAAAATCGGTGAAGTTCATGGTTTAGATTCCAAAGCTTGCCTGAAAACTTCCACTGCAATTGCCTCTTTAAAAGAAATTCCAAAGATAAATTCCAAAGTAATTCAAGAACGTAATAATGTTATAAATTTTTCAAATATTAATTTTAAAAACATTTCATCACCTGAATCTAATTTATTCTTCAATAATTTGAAGTTACCACCAAAATTCCATTTAGATCAATTAATCACTATTTATTTCCAAGAATGGGGAATGATTATCCCAATTATTGATAAGAATGATTTTTTAAAACAATACGTCCAATTTTCAAAATCATTTGAAAATAGATTCAATGATAATGGAATGGTTTATAAAGAGAGATTCGGAGCTATAATGATTTTGATTGTTCAATTAGCCTTATTGTGTCAAAAGAATCATAACAATACAGGATCTTCTCCAATGGGATCTGAAAATAATAATAACAATAACAATTCACCAGGAAATTCAAATGCAAGATTTGGTGATGCCGATAAAGATCAGATCTTATATTATGATTATTTGATTCATCAATTAATAAACTCATCAATTGCTTCAACTTGTTCCATTCAATCATTACAAATCTTAAGTTTAGCCCTATTCTATTGTTTAAATACTGGTGATGTTATAACAAGTTATGGCGTAAGAGGTCGTGTTATTACAATGGCTCAGCAATTAAGATTACATAGGTGTCCTTCTGCAGTTTTAGGTAACAATGGTTCAACTGTTTCTAAATTTCAACAAGCTGAAAGACGTATCCTATTTTGGTGTATTTATACATTGGATACATTTGCATCTTTACAATTGGGTGTCCCAAGATTGCTAAAAGATTATGAAATCGAATGTGCTCTGCCATTTGGAAATGATAATTTAGATGATGATAATAATATCAACATTTTGATTGTTAATAATAATCAAATTCCATTGGTTGGTAAAGTTTGTAACTTATCATTAGCCATTATGAGATATTCGAAAGTTTTAGGTAATGTCTTGGATTCTGTTTTCAAAAGACATAGTCATTCTTCATTTGATAATTTCCAAGAATTAACTCTGATTCATGAAAATTTATTGGATAGTTGGAGAAGAGATTTACCATCAAATATTAAATTTGAATTAGATGTCAATGGATTATTAAAAGATTCCAAAAAATTAACGAATGATAAGCAATTGTTATTAGTATTGTTATATTATTGTGCAAAGATTTTGATCCACTTACCAGTAATTGCATCAGAAGTTAGTAAGAGTCGTGGGTCAGCCTCTTATATTATCATTCAACAATGTACCATTGCAATATTGAACATTTTATCTGATTTATATTCGAAAAAGACCTATTATATTCCAATCCCAATGAACATTTCAAGAACAAAATCTAGATTATCTTTATTAAGTGCTAAAGGTTCATTAGAATATACAAGAGGAGGAGCACTTTTCCAGGAATCTAAACAAATTTTACAAAACATTGTTGCAGAATTGAAAAATGAAAACATCAATGAAATTCCTGGTAATTTATCACATAATTGTGTTTCATTAATTGAGGGGGCCATTGAAGCGATTTTGGCATCACCAAATTCTAAGGACAATAGTACAAATGGTAAAAAAAATAGTATTTCAGGTCCGTCAGGAATTGATGGTAAAAAGAAAACATCTCCTTTCAAACCAGGTATTGAAACTGCTCGTGCTCGTGCTTATTCTCATAGTGCATCTGTCCCAAATAATAATGGAATTTCTCTTGGATCAGGTGGATCTAGTGGTGATATTTCCAGTATTAAAAGTGAATCAAGTGAACAATTATCAAATATGTTGTCACAATTGGACAATATACCACCAATTTCGTATGATTCAAGTACTGCTGCTCAAAGAGTTCCTGTTAATAGACAACGTTCAGTTAGTGTTTCACATTCATCAAATCCTTCACAACAACATATTGGTACACCAATTCAGTCTCAACAACAAGGACATTTCATTCCTTCACCAAAAGATCAACAAACATCGAATACCTTCGTTAAACAGTCACCATTCCCACAAGCTCCGCAGAGTACTAGTGGTGATAGTAATGGATCATTCGAAGATCAACAATCCATGGAGTATGATTTTGGTGCAGATGGGTCACTAGGATTAGCCCCGTGGTTAGATTTTGATCTGAATGGGTTTGATTTTGGTGGATATAATGTTAGTGTTAATGGCGAATTAACACCAAGTGAACAACAACGTCAATTTCAACAACAACAAATACTACTTCAACATCAACAACAAGGATTGGGAGGATTCCAACAATTTGGGAACAATAGCGATAATATCACCCCTGTGAAACTGGAACCAAACTTGACTGGAACATCAAATGGATCAATAAATACACCACAATCAACTCAACAACAAAAACCAGTTCAACAACAACAAAAACAAAGAAGTGGTAGTTTGTTTGATTGGCAAAACTCCAATTTAGGTGTATGAATCTTGAACAATATCAACGGCTATGATGTCATTCAATATAGAACCATATTATGAGCACGATTGAAATTAGTCATTTATATGCAACTATATTGACACTTGTATTTAAGATATTATATGTTCAACTGTGTATACAATATTTTAATGATTTTATGTATCTATGTATTTGTATGATTCCCATATATATGATCGCTTGTGGTTTTGATGTGTTCTATTTTGGAAAAGTCATTTCTACATATAGATACGTTCAAATTGTTTGATAATTGATTGTACCTACATGTTTACCACTGATTTAAATCTAGGGATTGAATTTCTAGGTTATATACTGTATAATAGCTATAATAAGTCTGGCCCAGACCCATGGGCCATGGCTAGGATTGTCAATTAAATCCGAAAGTTGCATGCGGGAAGATTTTTCCACAAATTAAAATGGGCCATGGAAATTGAAGACGTATGAACAAGTGCTGTAAGAGTGAGGCCAGGCACAATAGGCACCTGTCGAATTTCTGGGCTAGCTTGACTCGGGTATCACGTAGTTGTGAATGTTCTTGAAATGGATTAAATTAGGGTGTGGTTTGTTCTTGTTATTGTTATTGTTTTGATGATGTTTGTTGTCTTTGTAAAATAAATCTATCCTTTTCTTTTGTACTCATCAGGGGGTTTAAGTTGAGTGACGCGCCTCTTTAGCTAAAATCGGTGCTTGTTATTGACCAGAACTGATTTTGCTGAATTATGGCATGTTTAAGCGTTTAGCTAGACCACATAAGAAAAATTGGCACTAGCCGTATGTCATATATTATTTATTTCCAGAATTAATTGTAGTTTGAGTAAACTAGCCAGTAGGGAAGGTCAAATAGTTGCGTTCAAATAGTCAACCTATATTGGGATCCTCGTGTTTGGTATGAGAAAAGTGTGAGTATAGGTTTTATTTCGAGAGTTTAAGGGTTATAGATCTACGTATTTTGAGTCTAATCTGTTAAAGTTTGGGGCTTTTTGGGAACTTTTTTGAGGTGAAGATTAGCAGATTTATAAAAAAGGTGATAAAAATATGAGATCCAGGTCTAATATATAGACTTGTTTTTAAGTTGTAGTTCAACAGTCATAACAATACGCGTAAAGAGCCGCAAATCTTTTGTCGAAACTGGGGTCTCAAGAGTTCCATGTTCCAACAGAATTCAAACTTCAAACATCAACCAGTGTGGTGTTACTATTGTTCCTGGACTTCTGTAACGTGATTCCCAGGTATTAGTACCGTGTTCCCCTGGTGAGCTTCGCTTGCTTGCTTAATTACTAAGAACACCAAGAGACAATGGGAACAGGCGATGCCTCCATCGAGCACATCTCAACTCTTGAGTCTTGAGTCGTTGTGACTACTTTTCCAAGTAATACTTCGAATTTCCACTGGATTCAATTTGAAACTTGAATGGTTTTTCATGGTTTACCAAGATTTGGGACTAGACCCTTGACAAGCTTCCAAAAGGAACGCGGACCCGGACTATGAACACAATAGCAGTCTATATAGGCACGAGGTACCAAAACTCTTTAATTAACACATTTGTATATACTGAAGAGTAAAAAAAATCTAGCTCGAAAGATTCGAAGCAGACATCTCAATTAAGGCGATATGAACGATCAGGATCTTAGAGACCATACCGTGAACAATAGAAGATCCCCTGAGACATGTAAACGCTCACACTGTACAGACCAAATTTCATATCTTTTTTGTCTCAGCACCGACAATTTGTAGAGTTGGAGGACCGCTAAAGCGCTGAATTAGAAGGTTGGGACTTGAGACTTGAGACCCAAAAGACTAAGCCAATTTGAAATTTTGTTTGAAATTTAATTATTTGAAAGTGGAAACCTGATTTTATTTTTAACTTGATACTTTGTTGAATAGTTCCATATATCAATTTAAAGAAGTAAAGACAAGAGCGTTAAGAGTCTGTCTGAAAGAAGAAGAGGCACCCACCATTTCATTCCCATCACTTTCAAAAGCACCAACACCTTAAGCGTCCTATTTCTCATCTCGTTGCTCTACACTTTGGGTCTCAAAGGCGAAAAAAAGGGTATAACTTGAGATCTCGAGAGATCCAGAAAGACAAAACTTGTCAAAGCAATATCTAAATTCCATACATAAAACGCGCTTTTTGGTTAGCCATCATTGAAGAGTCCACATTTCAATTCGCTAGGAACTTCGTGTCGTTGCTTCGCTATTTTAATTCGTGTTACATTCTTTACTGCTCATTTGCAAGCTTTTTGGCGGCCAATAATTCAAAAAAAAAAATTACGAGAGGTACAACATCAATAATCACAGTATCTTCAATAACTAAGACATTAGGAAAATTACCATTTCGATTTCCATATTTTGTTAAAAGATTGTGCAACCCATAACACTCTTTAATCAAATCTTTCGCTAACTACATTCAAAGTCCTCTTATATCCAAGATGATGCCATATCAAAAATATCCATCAATATATAAACAATACCCACCACAAGAGCAGGTGCCCCAAACGCCATTTGATATGGCCTATGGGAGCTCTCTGCTACCACGTCAATTGTTTGTTGGTTCTCCTTTCATTCAAGTCCAATCCCCATTACCTTCCCCTGTACATCATGGATCTTTTCAATTACAAAGAACCCCAGGGGGTATAACAAACCCAAACCAACAATCTTATTTCATGGCGTCTCCCGGTGCTGCTCCAAAATTGAACTTCCCTCCTGAAAGTGCAAGAAAAAGAGGTTTGAATTATCATTTAACTTTACAAAGACATAATTCAACTTCATCTCAAGGAAGAAGAAACAATTCAGAGGAAACTCCTATCAAGAGCAAGTTTAAATCTTCAAGTTCCTCAAGCTCATCTCTCAATGAGTCAACTTTCGATAATCAGCAAATACTAGAGAACCAAAATTTATATTCAGACAATGGTGCTATTTCCAGCAACTCCTCATTATACAACCTATATCAATCTAATTCATTCCAACAACCCTCACTAACCAAGATCTCTTCAAATTTCCAAATTTCTCGTCAGCCAACGCGTTCTTTAATCCTGTTAAATATAAACCCAGATTTACCAATAACAGAGTTTTTAAACTCAATCACTTTTGGTCCTATTGAAAACGCAAGAATTGTGGAGAATTATCCGGATGAAGAACATCATTCAATAGTGTTAGCTTTTTTGAAAATCGAAACTTGTTTGAATTTTTATAACAACATTTTGACTTATCTTTCAAAATTTAAAACTTCAATTAAATCACCAGATTTATCAATAAATTTTATTGTTACCAAAAAATTATTACCATTCATTTCAAATGCTATAAATAATGATGGAGCTACAAGAAATGTCTATGTTGGGAATTTAAGATCATTAGAAGGTGAAATTGATGAAGCCTTCCTCTACAATGAGTTTTCATCTTTTGGTTTGATTGATAAGATCGATTTGATAACTAAAAAATCAGATTCAAAAGAAACTCAACAAGATGACGATGCAACAGAGGAGAAGCAAACAGAAATAGATGAAGAAGTTACAGATGGTCAAGAGCAGTTTGCCTTTATTCATTTTACAAACATCGCTTCTGCTATCAAAGCTGTTGAACAGTTATCCTTATCCCCAACATGGTCTGACACTAAGATTTTCTATGGTACTGACAGATGTTCCATTAATAATAATAGTCTTTTATTAAAATCAATCACTGATGAACAAGATGATGTTATAAGTCAGATTTCCGAGGAGAATGAAGATGAATTACTAGGTGATAGTAGTGAAATTTATCAAGATCATCATAATCATCCACACCATTTACAGGATCCTCATCATCAACAATTCTTCGTTTCTCGACAGTTCCCAAATGACGAGTATGTCTCGAATGCCTTGAACCAAAAAAATATAACGGCACAAGCTGTTGCTACTAATGCAGGTGGTGCTAATAATGCAGGTAATAGAACTGTTTATTTGGGTAATTTGGATCAAAAGACTAAACCTGAAGATATTTGTAATGTTGTTAGAGGTGGTGTTCTTCAAAATATTAAACATTTTGCTACAAAGAGAATCTGCTTCTTAACTTTTATTGAACCTGTTGCAGCTGCTCAGTTCTTTGCTAATGGAAATATTGATGGTATAACTTTACATGGTCGTAAACTGAAAATTGGATGGGGTAATCATTCAGGTGCCTTACCAAATTCAATTGCTCTAGCTGTTACTGTTGGGGCTTCAAGAAATGTCTATATTGGTATAAAAGATGAAGATTTAGATAATGAAGATTTGAAATTACCAAGTGAAGAAGACCTAAGACAAGATTTCAGTAAATTTGGTGAAATTGAACAGATTAATTTCTTCAAAGGTGATCGTTGTGTGTTTTTAAATTTCTTGAATATTTCAAATGCTATTAAAGTGGTTGATGATGCTAATGGTACATCAACTGAGAAATTTCATGAATATTTTAATGGCAAGTATAGAAACCTAAAAATAAGTTTCGGGAAAGATAGATGTGGTAATCCTCCAAAGGCTAAGAAATCTAAGAAGAAGAATAGAAGTAAGAAAATAAATTCAAATGATGAGAGTGGCTTAGTATATGGTGGAACTGTTGACAAACCAGCTGCTGATCAAGTCGAACAATTGTCAGAAGATTTTTTGAACAGTATGGGTATAACGTCCAATAAAGAGTCAACTAATGAGGCTAATGCGACTGCTAATGATAATGACAACGATGTTGCCACTTTACCTAATGAAAAACCAATAGGCTCCTCTAATGCCTTTGGAATTTCCACTTCAACCAATGAAATACAACAAACTGAAGCAAGCACTGCCTCAACAACTTCAAACTCAGAAGAAGTACAGCAATCGGAGGAACAGGAGCAAGATCAAGAACAAAATGAAGAAGATCATGGTGAGTTATCAGACTCTTCTTCTTCATCTGAAGCTTTAGATATTATTGTTTCTCAGCCTGATATTCCTTATTCACCATCAAGAAACCCATCTGATGAAAGTACTTCAAAATTGAATTCTAAAAAACACCAAAGACGTACAAAGAAGAAACAACCGTATTCACCAGCCATGTCATCACGCTTATCAAGCGCATCATTGAACTCATTGGGCTATTTCCCATATCAAGAACCAGAACCAACATTTGTTTATAAGCAAGTTCCATTTGCACCACCAATTCCACACCGTTCATTTAGCAGAGGTTCTTCAATAACAAATCTATCTAGTTATAATGGATCAGTTAAAGGGGGTCAAAATACTCAACGTGGTCAACATGGTCAACAACCACAGTATTATCCAAATAGGTTTACAACATCAGGCTCACAAGTGATGGCTCAATATTTAGCACAATCTCAACATGCTAATATGATATATGCTGCTAATGTTATGAATACAACGGACGACTATGGATATGAAGATGATGATGCTGGTTATTATCATCCTGCTTACAATAATAGAGGTGGTCATAGAAGAAGATGAACCTCTCAACTCCATATACCATAATTGACATTCAAAGACAATTATAGCAAAATTCCATTATCTTTTCCATTTTGAATTTGATTCAAAACAAAAACATCAGGTAGGTTTAAAATAGTTAATGTATAAATATTGTTCGGTTTTATATGAAGGTGTGCTTTTAGACATATAATATTAATGAGGATCTGATCTATGAAATTATTGAAATTGTAGTTAAGTCTGGTCAAATTTTTATTGGTTTCAATTAAACGTGCACTAAATTTTTTTGATGGAGAAGTTGAATCAGCCAAACATTAGACCCAGCAGTAATGTTGAATTGTTAGTTGTTCAGTTAGGGATAGCCTAAAGCGCCTGATTCGTTGAGTGCCTCTCTTGACTGGCCACTAAGTTGATTGTTGACCATGTTGATTATTATGGAAGTTCCAACTCGAACATGAGTGTGGTTTTATAAATCTACATATTGCCGTACAAATTCTTGTAAGGCCCATATTAGTCAGGGATATATTGGTCTCACTTTATGGCCAGCTGCTGGTTTAAGAGCTTTATATTGTTAATTAGCTGTTGGGTTATTACCACTTGCGGTCTTCTTCTTTATTGGAACTCAAGATGCACCGACAATCTTACCAGGTCACACATCATGGACATCACTATTTTCACTTGCAATTGATTCAGTGGAATTGTTCTCTCTTGTAATATAATACATTATTCTCTGTTGTTTGACTTGAGATGTGAGAAACGTTCTTGAACTGTGGTGCACTATGCAACCTTTGTGCTTTGGCAAATCTTAGCATCAACAAGTTTTAGCTCATGTAGTAGACCCATGAAGTGAACCATTCCTACATCTTATTTTGCGTCTACGTTTTTTTCTTACCCTTTGATTGGAGCTTGGGGGCCCCCGCTGATTCAACAATCTTTACTCAATTTGATTCTAGATCTTGTCTATCTCCTTCTTCAAAGTAGGTTATTTCATTATACGCTTTTCGCTCCAGCGCCTTTAATATCGACTAGCTATGAACGAAACTAGTGAGCTTCAAATCTTAGGAAAGCTTAACACCTGTAATTCCAGAGGAATAATATATTCATAGCCAAATTTGATTTTGCTTCCGATTCTGCTTAATTGTGGTCTGCAGGAAGTGCTTGTATGGCAATCTTGAAATGAACGGTAGTTCCAATAATCTGCAGAAGGAGTAGTCTAGAATTTCCTTTAACCCTGATAGGATGTCATTAATGCCTCAGAGTGAATTAAACAACACTGTTTCAAGCCTCTGAGAATTCATATAGAAGTGACTTTACTTGATTGACCAATCTGACGGGTCTATGCACCAAAATCGATCCTGTAAGCAAAAAGGAGATCCCGAAATGCCGGCAATGTTAGTCAGCTTCTTCGAACTGTGACCGTCGTTATATAGAGAATTATGTCTTCGAGATTTGGGTGCACCAAAAGGTTCGTGGGCATTTAGTTGGAACCAATGATACTAATGTCAAAAAGAAGGGTTTCATACCACCATGTCTCTGTTTGTGCCAGTCATTTATATCACAGAAACTGATGGAAAGAATCAACTACGGCTAATAGCACCTACAAGTACACAAGTGCAAACTTTGAATAGTACGCTGACCATTGGGAACTGTATGGGCATTTTTTTGAGTGTTTCTCTTCACCTTCTATGATTCAACTCTGGGGTTTCCATGAAAATTTATAAATTATAGAACGACCACAATGTTCACTCTCAAATGATTCCAGTCTTAATTTTGTCTTCATATTTAATCAGGCTTTTACGACTCCTGAGTCAACCAACATCCTCCATGATGATCCTATTTTGAAGACTCCTTTTACTGAGGTGCCCAATGCTAAGTAAGTCCGTGGCTTTAGATCCTCTGGAACTAGAGCTCACATTTTAACATATGCCCCGTTTATACCAATATGTGCTAAAGAATATCTTAGTGCACGTTTAATCATTGATTTATATCTATCTGTTACTAACTACTGACACTCCATTTCCCTTTGTGTTTGTCCTGTTAGCCAATTTACTGTAAATATTTGCATCCCACCATATATACCCTAATGGTCAGGAAGGAATTGTTGTACTCTGACTTGCTGCACTTCTATTGGATGTTATAGTTGGCGTCTTAAAAAATTCATTAGCAGAGGAATTGTTTGAAGCTGTTCTATCGCTTATATATTGAGATCGGTCATCAATTGGATAATCCGAACTGGGTAGGAATGAATTATTTAGTTCATTATTGATGTGGAAGGATGGATTATGCTGATCAGTCATGATTGAGATATTGACTCCTGTTGGTAGGAAGGAAGGTTTCTATTTTGAAAAAAAAGAGTTTCACCTTTAATATCAAATGGGTTCTAACTTTGGACAGAAATTTTCACCCTTGCAAGCCAGCAGAGTCTGTTTAGTATAATTATATCACCTTTGGTTTTTTATTAGACCCCGAGTGTTAGTTTTCTCTGGCTTGTCCACTATTAACTCGATATATTTCCATTGACAAAAACTTGAGTCCTCGTATCTGTTGCTAGGTCCTATGGCCGTATTCTTTGTGGGGACTGCAATTCTTGCAAGGACCAAAACCCAACATGCTAGTTGCATGTTGCACGTATAACAGTCCTTGATGTTGGATTGGATCTTTTGGTTGATGCCTTGCCTAGTGAATATCAGTCAAGGGCCATTTAATGTTTGTCAAATTTCGGCGAACTATTCAACAGAAGCTTAACATAACACACATGAATTATTGATAGGCCATGTGGCTGTCAAGTATGGTTAAAATCAAATTAGCAGGTGTCCCATTCGTTTAATCATATTTTTGGTCATTTAAAAACAAACTGAAGAAGCAATTGAAATAAAAATTTTGATCACTGTTTAATGATGGAGATATTGAAAGGTAAACAAGCCACTAATAAACTTTAGAAGGTGGCCGCAATTAGAGAAAAAAAGAAATTGTTTCTGAATGTTAGCTTTGTAACTCAATGCATACATGCATGCAAGTGTAAAATTGTACTTTGTGGTAGATCAGTAGATCTCTCAGGGACTTTTTTGGTAGACGCTGGATGTGGTTTGGTGGTTTGGTGGTTTGACATTTCTAGTTAAGTCCTCCAATTACCGGGTACAATAAGATGCAACGTCTAACATGCCCCTACAGCTATCTTGTTTCTGGCTTAGACTGGTACCATCGGCGAAATGACTGGTCAAGACTGATAGGTACATGAAAAGGATCGAGATGCATCTCTACATGAGTGTGCAACCAGATAATGGGCCCGGCGTAGATAAATATAACGATGAGTTTGCCCTTGATAATGAAAACTTCTTTCTAGAAAGATACATCGTTACATCAACCTTCTAGCGAAGTTCAAGACAGTAATCTAAGGTTTTCAAGGAGAATCGACCAGCGTTTCATGCGTATACAGATCATGCGACAGGTTCCATTCAAGGTTATAAAATTAGATCTCCACAATAAAGGTTTAAAGTGAGAGAAAGGGTACAACAGCTGGTGATAAAATACAAAGGCACTGAATTTTGAAGATGTTGGTCGATTCAAATGAGTACAAATCTCCAAAACATGAATGAAGAAGAGCTCTAGTACAACGTACACGGTCCTGTGCAGGTCTGTGAGGGAAATTGAGGCAACCTGGTCTGAGATCCACGTCAAATGGGAATCTGGTTTCTTTCAATAAATTCAATATTGCTTCACCGTATCACCAATGCGTATCACCAATGCTTGAGTGTTCCTCGGGTCAGTTTATTCTAGAAAGCTCTTCTCTATTTCCCTTTGCTGAATGATCTTTCCAAACACTGCATACTGCATGTTGAAGCACTTCTGAGACATACAATCTAGTAAAAGACTTTTAGAGTTCAACATCATAAACTTATTGTCGATCTTCTCAATTATTTCGTTAATTTGCCAACTAACTTCATTGACTCGAACCGAAAAGACAATCGGTAACTATTCAAACTCCAGCTATACAGCAGACATAAGTCTTTAGTACCCATTCGTATAGCACTACGTGATAAGTTCAAGCGCAGGTGTAGAAGAATCTGATCATGCGAAAGTGTCTTCAGGCTCCAAGCTTTAGCTAGGAGTAAATAGGATTTGGCATCCGTGTTTTTACAGCAAGCAGTTGAAGAATTATTAAAAAAATTCCTGGGAAAGCCCAAAACCCAAGTGAGAAAAGAAGGCTGTCATACTGCTAACTCTGTGGAAGGTTAATGTCGTTGTCTAGTTTGTTGATTTATGTTCAAAGAATGCAGCCTTTAGACACTGTTGTAACAGAAATTGAATAATTTAGAGCCTCTTTAACAAAACTCCTGCTTTAGTAACTTTGATCTGCAGCTCGAAAAAATAGCCTTTTTGCGGACTCATGCACAAATATCAACTAACATTAGCTAAACCTGAAGAAATCAAATGGATTATGATAGTTTGAGTATGACCTCTGGAGCTCTGATCAGCAAGAATTTTAGCTTATCTTAAATTACAGTCATGGAATGTTTCCAGAAGGTACCAGCTGATGAGGTCTTGTAAGTGCCTTAGTTTTACAAATACCATTTTTGGACACAGATCAATCAATGCCTTCAAAATGCCTATACTAGTTTGTTGAAACTGATCTGTTTTCAATATTCGATACAAAATGCATCTAGTCTGTTTTCTCGGTTCTGTGTACATTTCTTAGCCGAGTTATTCGGCAAGGTGGTGGATCTTGTGCACACTCAACGTTCGGCATCTGCCCTCTATTTAGCATGGGATGTGCTACCAACAGAGTATAGGGTATAGGGTGTCCAGCAAGAGCATCAACAGATGTTGTAAGCAATAAAAAGAAGATTTTGCTATACCCCAATGACACATAATCAAATCTGTATCCTCATTGTCAAATTTTCCAGAGTCAAACACATCAATTATTTCGAAGAGCCTAATAATAAACTTTAAGGAGTCTTAAAGAACAACTTTAATATTACTGTCCCATGATGCGGTACCAACCTTGATTCAAGCCTAACTATGGAATTTGTGTGTTTTGATTCCTAATTCGTTAACCCAACGTAGTGAGTAACAGTGCCTATTTCCACAACTCTTATGAGGTGTATGTATAAAGTAACTGTGCAAATGCAAGGATGCAACTTTATACACCAACCTATCCATACATGTATGTCTCAAAATCTGTACGAATATCCTACTATTTCGACTATATCGGTCAAACTCCACCATTTCTACCAACAGCCAAGGGGTAGCCAAACACTAGCAAAACACCAATAAGAACAGTAAACACGGAAAATGAGAGAAGCAGCAAATCAGTTACAGCTTGGACTTCGTCTATATCTGTCAGAAGTTGGAAGTCAGACTCTGACTGCATCACATATTTTCCGATCCAATGATCAACAACGACGTAAGCTGTTCGAGGAAGACATAAACTAAATTTGGGAAGCTTTACAAAGCTTATATATATATACTTGCAAAAGAACTGAAAATTTTAGATATTGGCATGGACTTTGTAATGGACAATGTCTGCTGGTTCTCCGTTGAATCCCTTCGTTATTATGGATAATTATAATCAGGCCCCTGGAGGTAGTAAGGGGAAAGACAATCATCATATCATGGAATATGAGAACTTATCACAAGGCTCAATAATGTTCCAAAATCAAAATTTTCCGACTTTCCAACAACCAGAGCTACGCCAGCTCCATCCACAGGTTCCGCAGCTAAATACTCACGATCCTATAGTAGCTCAGAATCTCAGAAATAGTACTACTATCAATCGACCGATACCAATGTTGCAGCAAGGAATACCAAGAAGTACAGAATCATACCCACAATATCAACCTGATCAACAACCACTACAATTACCTCTGGAAAAAATATATGATTTGACCTATAGGAACAGAATCTCAAATGACTACATACCCCCAGAATTACCAGACCACCAAAATAGACAACTATCGACTTCCATGACAATTGATTACCTACAAAAAGCATTGGCCTACATGCAAAGCTGTCAAAACGAATCTAGGAACTACTCATCAGTTTCGAGCCAGTCATTCACTGTACAATCAATTCACCAAGCAAGATCACCAAGCACAAATGAACTCATTCATATTCCAGACGAACATGAACAACTGTCGCCGCCTTCAACATACCAATCACAGTCTGACAATATCAGTGAGGCCTCTGATTCCACTTTTCACTCGGCAAATATATCTTACTCTCCGGTTTTAGGTTCACAATTGCAATCTCTAGAAAATGAGAAGCGATCGAGCCATGTCTCGTCTGCAGGAACTCCAAATCTGAATAGTGATGAATCTTCTTCGAGTGCAGTGAAACAAATAAAACGTCAAATTAAGACTTCAACTCTACCTCCCGGTGAGATTGATAGATATTTCGTTGGACCAAGAGAGGATAAAACTTATATCTGTAAATTCAGAGGTTGTGGGAAAATATTCAATAGGAGATATAACGTAAGGTCTCATGTTCAGACCCATTTGAGTGATAGACCATTTGTTTGTGACTTTGACGGATGTGATAAGGCATTTGTCAGGCAGCATGATTTGACAAGACATAAGAAATCACATGAAGAATTTGAACTAATCTGCCCCTGTGGTAAGAAACTTTCAAAGCAAGATCTTTTGGGGGAGCATAGAATAAAAATTATTTGTGGTGAGATTGATGAGTCTTCATCTGATGGTAATTCTATCCCTTCAAGTATAGTAAAGAGAGTTTTGGCTACCTCTGGAAATATTTCTAAGCCATCAAAGAGAAGTGACAGGCCCAAAAAGGCTGAGGAGAGGGAAGCCTCTGAGAGACTGAGATATCACTTGGCACAGAGGACACAAGGGAGCTGTGAGGATGAATCTCCAACTCAAGATCAACATGATGGTTTTGATGATTATGATAGACATTCTTGTCATAAAAATGTAAGGAACTCCTTGGCTCAAAATGAATCAACTCCAAATGGAGCACAGTCTAAAGAATCTTTCTTCAATGATTTAAACTTTGGCTCATTTCAAGATCTATGAAGAAGTCCTTGTTAATGACAAAGTGGTAGATACCTGAAAAGCAGTAAGCATATAGACAAAAATAGATTTCAAAGCACAGAAATGAAGCTAGCTGGTTTTACTAGCTTATATTCTCTCCTAATTATCCAATCATGTTTATCTAGACTTAAAATTATGAACAATGCATACCTAACTTTTATAATTTTCCTCTCTGTAGAGATTCTGGTCGTTCATCCATCAGTAGCAAAGAGATTTAAAATATCTGCTTTCTGCTTTCTAGTGAGATACATTCTCCTTTGTGAAAACATAGCTTTCGACTCTGTAAATTCCGTAGCCGGAAATTCACCACAAAATTTCCGGCAAAGGTAGTCAGGAAAACCTCACGCTAGACGGTAATGAGGGCTCAACCTTTTATAAAAATGTTGAAGTAACAATGAACAAAGATTTGTCGGCTAAAGCGTTGTTTTCTGATTATCAAACTAGGCAACTTATATAAATCTACGAATGGAAGTTTCCATTTGAAGTAGCACAAGTTTTTCTATACAGGCTTGAAATTTGATTTAATCAAACTCGAATGAATCCTTATTGGAGGCGAATGTCTATGACACTCTTACTTTTCTAAGTTCTGAGCTTTCTTTTTTTTGTTCAAGTTATAAGAACGACCTTGCAGAACTGCAAAAGCTGGAAAGAAATGCGGAAACCAGAATATTTCTTCCTCACAGGGAATATCTACAAGGTTCATTTTCAAGAACCTTTGATATACGGCAATGGGCAAAGTGTGAACTCGACTGTGAAGAGAATCAATCATTCAAACATGTTCCGCGTATACTATACATAAGGAACATTTACAGTATTTCACCTAACGAGCGAAGCCTAAGCAAGCTTATAATCAATCATACACGACAGGAAACTAAGGTAGTACTTGCCCCATCATTCTTCAAAAAGAGGTAAAAGAAAACCAAGATCTAATTTCTCAGCTAGGTTCTGTCTCTAACCATCTCCAACTATCTCCAACCCAGGCTTCTTAACTACAAATGGAAAATCTTATTTTTTTGGTCTCCTTTTGTATGGACATGAAGGTCCCAGGAACGCAATGCGTTACGAGAAGAATAAATCACCAGCAAGCTCGAAACAATAAATCTTTCTCATGTGAGGCTGTAATGTGTTTTGCTGGCGCTAGAGTGCTGCCAGCGCTTGTTGATTTAGATGAGATTTTTAAAGATCGAAGTCCAAAGGCATGAAGATGCAAGCTCTTAACTCTTAACGCATGGCCTAAGAAAAATTTACAAGAATCTGCGGGCTTCAACTTGTACGGGTCTTCGTGACAGACTAAATCAGGGGCGGGTTAGGGCCACATTATTGATCAAGGGAGAGGATAGTAGATACAATCATCATGAAAACACTACATGATAATAAAACACTACATGATACTTTGAGGGCTTCGCTCTGAGCGCCATTTGAACAGGTTTCATTTCAAAAATAGATTATTACATAATTAATATATATGTGATTTTCGAACCTTACTTCCCCCGAAGATCCATCCACAAGGTGATGATGCACATACCTGATTTCAGTGCTTCAAGCTGAGGTTCCATATATACGACCAAGCACACTGAAAAACAATTATATATATATGATAACCCCGAGGGTCCTCGACATTCCTAATTTTCTTTTCAAGTTCGATAAGAACGAGTTTTCTAGGATGTACTCTTCAGCTAGTAGTCCGAGGTATTCTATGTAGAGCGCCCAATAATATATCTTTTATCAAAGCTGTGGTTCTGAAGAAAAACTTGGCTCAATGGTTCTGAGCTTCATAAATTCACAGTATATGTAGCAAATAACTTAGGAAATCATAAAAATTTTTTGTAAAAACTTTAATTGTATGAGTTTTGAAATTGAATTACTAGTTTGAAGATTTCCTTTTCCTATATATTTAAGTTTTTAATTCGGTGCATGCGCAAAGAATTTTAATTAATTGAGCATTTCACCAAGAATGACCTAAATAGTGATCACAAGCTTCAAAATTTATATATTTTCAGTATATTTAAGCTTTATATCCTAAAATATTCAGGGCTAGAAAGTGCTGATCACACATAAAAACGCAATTGTTAATCCTGTTTTTGCTAAAATATATATATCAATATATAATATCAAATATTGGTCTTTTTTTTGCCATATCTATTAAATAATATATGAACCATAAATTTAGTTACTGTGTTTTTACAAACCAGGTTGCAATACGTAAATAGTTAATCATGAACGAATACTAGTCATCACCGATAATATAGTCTAAGCCAATTCGCTCAGACTTCTTGCACGAGCTCAGTCACCGCATTAATGAGCTCATAAAACCAGTCACAGTTATACAAATGTCAACTTTCAAACTCATACAGATATACATAAACTGCAAAAGAAAAAACTTAGGAAACGCTAGCTGACAATTTAAATGGTATAATGTCATATACATGTACTCATGGATTCATGCACGTTAGAACGGGCTCAAATTAATGGATATTAGTGCAGGGAAAAGTAAAGACGTATTTCAACTATTGCCCATATTGAAAGTTCCACCCATACTGATTCCGCCACATCTCCTAAATGTTCAGGAAAAAAGAAGAATTCTTGTTTGTAATTTTGATGTTATTTTAGGGCTTCAAGCTTCAAATGTTGTATGAATTGACGGCTAAATAATGGTTAATTAAAAAGTTTTTAGCCCGCACCGCAAACTCCTGAAAACCGCCGGGGTTATTAAAATCTGTCATTTAACCGGTGTCACTGTTCTGGTTTTTAATAAAGATTTAGTAAAAACGGAAAATCTTTTACTTCATATAAATTGAAGATAACCTGCTTACCGATTAATGTTTTATCTGTTCAATATTTAAAAAATCCAGCACTCTCACTGGATATACTATATAAGGACTGTCAAAGTGAACTTTAAACATTCAAATAGGCTATTAGCATACCCACAACCCTTCACTTTCATTACACATATCGGAGATATTACTACAAATGATAACGATAGATCCTCGTCCTGAATGCTTCAAAAATTGGCTTCACGAAGCCACCATAGTGTTTCTGATCATGTTGGCACAGTTATTGAACCAAGCAGGGACATGTCAGACGTTGCCTATGATGAACATATTGGAGAAATCATTTGATAATGTTACTGCGAATGATAAGGTATGGTTTATGGCGGCCTGTCCATTAACATCTGGTGCTTTCATCTTGATATCTGGAAAATTTGGTGATTTATATGGGCTGAAAAAAGTCCTAATACTGGGTATTACATGGTGTTGTCTTTGGACTTTACTTGTTGGTATCTCAAGCTACTCACATTCAGTCATTTTCTTTTGTATTTGTCGTGCTATGCAAGGATTGGGTTTAGCATTCATACTACCTTCTGCTATTGGAATTGCAGGTAATTTATATCCAAATGGTCAAAGAAAAGCTATTGTATTCTGCTTGGTTGCAGCTGCGGCTCCTACTGGTGCAACTTTAGGATCTGTCTTTGGAGCTTTGACTTCTCAGTTTGGTCACTGGGAATGGAATTTTTATTCTAACTCAATTGTTTTATTCCTAATGGGCATTGCTGTATATTTTATGGTACCCAAGATCGAACCGCACCATTCGTCATCCAAAATGGATTGGCTGGGTGCTATTACCGGTGTTACAGGGCTAATATTATTCAATTTTGCTTGGAATCAAGCCCCTGCTGCCGGATGGGATAGTCCTTATATCATCGTATTGTTGATCGTTGGTATATTGTCCCTAGCTGCCTTCTTTTATATCGAAAAGAGAGTCGAGTCACCAATTTTGCCTAATGAAATCATGAATTCACACTTATTATTAATTTTATCCGTTATTGCATTTGGATGGGGAAGTTTCTCCATCTGGACCTATTATTACTGGTCTTTCCTAATGAACTTGAACCACTATACACCATTGTTAAGCTGTGCTACTTATGGTAACTTTCTATTCTGGGGGTTAGCAGCATGTTTGGTTGTTTCCCTATTGATTAGAAAAGTTAAGCCTTCATACCTCTTATTAGCTGCTATGGGTGCGTTCTTTGTCGGCATTGCAATGCTGGCAAACACGCCTGTGAACCAGACATACTTCAACATGTTATTCTCCCAGATGATTATCTTGTCCTTTGGTATGGATATGTCGTTTCCTGCTGCCTCGTTAGTCCTATCTGATACGTTACCGAAAAAGCACCAGGGTATGGCAAGCTCGTTGGTCTCTACGATGATCAATT
Source organism: Hansenula sp. yHMH451 (assembly GCA_030571095.1). NCBI lineage: Eukaryota > Fungi > Ascomycota > Saccharomycetes > Phaffomycetales > Wickerhamomycetaceae > Hansenula > Hansenula sp. yHMH451. Next base: position 373,358 of record JAJLXE010000005.1, read on the forward strand.
ACTCAATGTCTATTTCGTTAGGTATTGCAGGTACAGCGGAAATTCAAATTTATCATAAAACGAACGATTTATTGAAGAGTTACAGAGCTGCGATGTATGTGGGGATCGGTCTTGCTTCTGTCGCTGTTATTTTAGGTGTAGTGCTAGTTATATGCTCACATGTCTGGCCCCATCATATACCTGATGATCGTGTTTCCGAAGAATCTGAAGAATCACAAGCCATTGATTTGGAGAAGCACCAACAAGGCAACACCCATAACATCGTTTGATTATTTTGCGTTCAGTTATATTTATTTGTTTACAGTCACATTCATCATAATACCATAATACATAGTTACCACTTGTGTATTTCCTATAGTCTCTAAAGCACTGCAAAGCTCTTGGTTCGGCCTTGTCCAAGAGCTTTCTCCACCAAACAAGCCATCAATACAGACAGGTCGAGCTAAAAGTTGCCTATTCGGGTATAGTAATTAAGAACCGACACGCGGTACGGACCACGAAATATAAACACAAAGTCTCGACAAGTAGAACAGGACAAAAATGATATTTTTTGGGCCCTTAAAAAGCCTAAGAAAGATATATGAGTGATCCTGTACTTTTCCTTTGTTGAAACCTGCCTCATAGTGTTCCATCATTATTATCTTTGGCGTCTTTAGCCCCCTGATCTCAATCATCACCAAATCGGAAAATCCCATTCTCGAGAACGGTTTCCAGCTAAAAAAGCTGCACAGCGCACCGAGAAGTTAGAACTCGAGAACTCGACATAACCTTAAAATCAGCTGAAAAGATCCATAAATTTAGAAAGCGGTCCCTCCTTCAACTCGAGAACGTACATTTGTCGACAAGTTGCTAGCCACCTATATCACAGCCAGACTTCTAACCCACTGGTCTTCACCTCCCACGGCTCAATCTTCTTCACATTCTCCAAATACATTCCAGCTACTGAGCGTTCTTCGGATATCTCTCCAGCTAAATATAAACAACTGGGCTGTTATTCACACCTTGTTACGGTAGAGTGAACTCAAGCTAGCATAATACCGGCTCCTTGTTTATTCTTTAAGATCACATATCATCTTTCAAATTCAAAACAATCTATCTCCCCATCAAGCATGTTTCTTATCCAACTACTGGTACTCTTGTTCGCAACAACAACATTAGCATTTCTACCACAGGGAAATGAACAGTTCCAAGTTTCCAAGATGCACAAGGTATCAAGTCTTCAAGAAGCTCCACAGGGATTCGAACTATACCTTGAAAACTTGAAAGCTTCTCAAACCTCATCATCTTCATCAACAACATTGTCGGGATCAAAAGACCTAGCGGGCTTATACTATTCATCCACACGAAAGTCCAACAACGCTAGTTCTTCAAGCAGCTCTAAAGTTTTGAACCTGGGTCCAGGAATCACTACGCTCGATACTGATGAAAATAACGAATGTTATTTCGTCAACACAACCATAGGCGACAAAGAATACCCTTTGATAATTGATACCGGTTCTGCATATCTTTGGGTCTATGGTGATGATTGTTCAGCTGATGCCTGTAAAAATGAGTCCTTATACACACAGACTAGCTCTGAATCAACAACATCTACATTCGCATTAGCATATGTCACAGGAACAGCAAGTGGTGAAGTTGTTGAAGACAATATCATTGTCAACAAATTAGCAACTACTGATAAGTTCAAATTCGGTAAGGCTAATACTGTTCCGGATTTTTTTGCAAAGTACCCAGTTTCTGGTATCTTTGGATTGCCATCAAATGATTCATCAGCTATTCAAAGCATCATTTCTGCACTATATGATTCTCACGCTATATCGATTGAAAAATTTTCCATTAGTCTAGGAAATTTCTCAAGTTCAACAGATTATCCAAACTCTGGTATATTCGCTATCGGTGAACCACTGGAAGAATTATACGAAGGTGATGTCCATTATACTGATTTGATCGAAAATGATAGTCATTATTGGCTGATTCCAATTGAGTCTGTTTTAGTAGATGCTTATCAAGTCAACTTCACAAATTCTATCGACATTGAAGATGGTTCACAAAACTCATCGATTGCAAGAAAGGCTATCATCGATAGTGGTACCACCACTTTGGCTTTACCTAAACAGGATGCATTAGATTTGCACACATATTTTACTGACTCTATTACTGACGGTACAAATTTTGCAATTTTGTGCAACTCTTCGTTAGATATTGTTCTTGATATCAATGGTCAAAACTGGACCATCGAGCCTCAGTATTACTTAGGGTCAGCATACACCAATTCCTCTGAACTTGATGGTTATTGTGTCTCAAACATTCAAGGTATAGACTCAGCTGCCACAGACTCATGGATCCTTGGTGCTGCATTTCTGCAAAGTGTTTACGCAGTGTTTGACGTTAATGAGCAACAAATCGGATTTGCAGAGAAGAACACTGACGTTTCACTAACTTCAACTTCCACATCTTTATCGCCAAAAAGCTCAGCAGCTTTTTATGGAAACACATCTTCAATATCCACTTCAAGCTCATCAAATTCATCTTCTGCATCAAGTACCTCTTCCCATAAAGCTGCTGGTGTTTCAAGTACCGGTCAGCTTTCAATCTATACCTTATTCACTGCATTGGTTTCAGTTCTTTTGATATAGACTTTCAACCATTCATTACTCATAGTTTTTTATACTTTAGAATTTTTAATCTCGAGATTCTCCTTTTGGTTTAGTGTTTTAGTTTTTTTTGGTTTTCATTTTTGGTTTACGAATATTATTATAATAGTTAAAGAGATATATATAGATAGACAGTTACAATATCTTAATACAATAATGCGCTACATATCTATGCAGATCTACACTCTGTAGGAGGATCCCAGATATTATACAAATGTTGCTGTATTGATATGGAAACTACTCTATTCCCCCTTTTGTTTTGCCAATTTTTGTTGAGTGTTCTTGGAAAGTTTTTCTTTCCCTTCGCTTTGACGTCTCTTCTTACGCTCCTTACGAGCAATCTCTTGTAAATCATCTTCACTAGGTTCATAAATATGCCAGACAGTATAATGAGGTAAACCCCCAACACGGAATCCCATCGTCTTTGCCATTTTACCAAATGCTTCAGTCTCTGCATGATTCTGGAATGTGAACGCAGGGAAATGAACCCCTCTTCTGAATACTTTAGCCTTCGCAAGGATAGATACACCACCAACACCATCCATATCAACAATTTCATTTGGATCGCCATTTGGATTTCTTATATATCCTAAATGGACTCTCCAGGTTGGGTATTCCGCATAACCTTCAACAATAACATCGTCTTCGTTCAAGCTTTTAGCCAACTCTAATGCTTGTTCTGATTCAATCCATGAATTCAAATCATAAGCTTGCTCATTACCCAAGAATTCCGGCAACGGTCTCCAAACATTTGGAACGATAACATCATAATTGAATTTCATCAAGTCCTGAATAATAGAGCCAGGCATCAGTTCAATATCAACATCTCTCCAATAGACCCAGGAATGATATGGCCTCAAAGCACTAGCAGTTAACCAGTTTCTGGCTCTACCCATCAACTTACGTCTAATACCTTGGACTTTAACATCATGTCTATCAGTAAAACCTTGTCCAATGATTTGGCCGAAATCTTTTTTGAAAATTTGAACACTGTTGAATGGCTCATTGTAGTCTTTATGAAATGGCGGGCTGAAAGCTTTATCAACTCTTTCTATGTAGTCTGGGTCCATATAGCCTAAATGCAATTCACTTGTACCTGATAAGTCTGTTTGTTTCGATTCCTGAGCTTTCAGCAAATCTGATAGATTACCATTTTGTAGCGCAACTGACAGATCAAATAATGATTCCAAGGTACGATCATCCTTGGAACAATCACTTACCAAAAATGCAATATCAATGAGACTATGAGGATATGTCAAGTTCATAATATGCTTGAACATAAGTGGTAGAACTGGTTCAGCGTTTCTCAATGGGATTAATAGTAAAATATAGTCACCATCAATAGCACCATTACTTGATCCTTCAGCATCGTTCAAATCGTAATAATCAACAGTACTATGATACAACTCATCCACATCTTGCTCAAATTGCTTTTGTTCTGCGCTCTCAAGTTTCACACCATCCTTATCCACTAAATACTTCTCGACACCCTCATCAAACTTCTTCAACTTCTCGTAATCTATATTCTTGAATCTATATGTTGAATTTTCCTCATCTGAGTATTTCAATTTTATCGAACCAGTTGACGATATCAGGTACACGAACAATAGAGCACCTAGTATGTAACCAGCATACTTGAGTATCTGAGGACGCGATATTTGTGTCTTCCTTGGTGAGAAGTTTGATGATGTTCTGTAAACACTGTTAGAGAGTTCTCAAACATGCAACGTAAACAGACTCAACTTACATTGGCAAATCGCTCTTCTTCCCCTGGGTGTCTCTGATTCCACGAAACATTGTCAAGTGGGCGGCCTTGTGTAATAGGCTAGGAGAATAGCGCTTGAAATCAGAATCCTTGAGCTTCAATTCCGATCGCAGTTGAAGTAATCTATTTTGTTGATACCATGTCTTTTTTTCCAGCCGTCAAGATAAAACGGTGATCTTTGATTTCCGGCCCCCTGCAAAACTCGCTTAAGAAGCTACGGACATTCAAGTTATTGATGGATGGCACTAGAGAGCTACATTAGTAAGGATAACAATATTACGCTATTATCTAAGTCTAAAGTGTTTAGTGAATACTTTCCTTGGTAGGTTGAGATGCTATAGCTCGTGTAGTCCTGTCACCCCCGGTTTGAACCATTCTGAACGTAATGTATTCCAAACATCTTTCGCTAAAAATGATGAACGTGCTTCAGAATCAGCTCTAGCCTCAATATAGACTTTAAGTTTTGGCTCGGTACCTGATCCTCTAGCTGTTAAAGTGATGTGCTCTGTGTTGTTTCCGGTGAGAAGTTTGGCAGTGATCATCTGTGAAGAAGCATCAACCGGTAACACAGGAATATTGTCAACAGTATCAGATTCAAATCCCAATGTTAAATCTCTCCAGTAGGTAATTGTATAGTCACCAACTCTGTGTGGGAATGTTTGAGTATTTTCTTTATGCTCATAACGGATTGAGTCAAAGATAGTTTTGGTTAACGACAGATCGGGAACAATATAATAAGAATTGTACTCTTTGTAATATCCAAAACTTTCGAAACCTTTTTCCAAAACTTGTAAGGCATTTGTTCCCTTGTCAATCCATGATTGTGCCATTTGCAAGAAAACGATTGCGGCTGCTATACCATCCTTATCATGAATACCAGCAAACATGAAACCAATGGCTTCTTCAAATCCAAAAGGGACTTGATAGCCTTGATTCTCTAAAGCGATAGCTTTATTACCAATCCACTTGAAACCAGTTAAGGTTTCTGCATGGTTCAAGCCTAGCTTCTGAGCCATCGACTTCACCATTTGCGAGGAGACAGTAGAGTTCACAAAGTATACCTTGGATAACTCTGATTCATGAGTATTATAAACATAATCTGCAAATAAATAACCAATTTCATTACCTGTTAATTGCCTCCATTTTTCGTTAACTTTAACAGCAGCGGAGAACCTATCGGCGTCTGGGTCATTGGCCAACACGAGATCAATTCCCTGCTCATCAGCTTTTTGTATTGCTAAATCTAGAGCCCCTTCCTCCTCTGGATTTGGGAACCTTACAGTTGGAAAATATGGATCAGGATCTGCTTGTTCTTTAACGGCGTGCAAAGTCCTAACACCTAGTAGGTGAATGGCTTTACTGAAAACCTCAAGCCCAACACCATGCATTGGGGTATAGATAAATTTGAGATCTGGTGTTCTTGTTTTCAATAGCTTCGAGTTGATATGGAGAAGGTATGCTGTCAAAATCTCCTCTTTAGCATAAATGAGAGTCTGGTTCTTTTTTGCAAAATTAAATACATCTTCAACTGAATAAGCATGTTCAGCAGGAGTCAAATTTTGAAGGATTGAATCCGCAATACCGTGATCATGGGGTGGAATTATTTGACAACCATTACCCCAGTATACTTTGTAACCGTTATCTTGAGCCGGATTATGACTAGCAGTTATCATGACACCACCGTTAGCCTGGAAATAGTCAACAGCGAACGGTACCAGTGGTGTTGGGACATGATCACCACCGTTCAACGATGATGACAAGTAGTACACCTTGAAGCCTTTGAGAAGGAATGCAGTGGCTGTGACTTCTGCAAACCTCTTAGAGTTTAACCTATGATCATGACCGATAACAATGCATTGGTTACCTGAACCAACTCTGGATATATAACTAGCTAACCCTTGAGAAGCCTGTAAAATGGTCACATCATTTAGCCTGCTGAATCCCGCCTCCATCTTTGCACGTAGTCCAGCAGTACCAAATGCAATTCTGTTACGTAACCTTTTCTCTAGTTCTGCTTCATTGCCTTGTTGTTGGAGATCTATGATCTCTTGTCTAGTTATAGGATTCTTAACGCTTTATTAGTGTTTGAACCAAACAGAAATCCTTGGAGAATGAGTACATACTATATCCACTTCAAGCCATTGATCGACCAGCTGATTTATGGTAGGTAATAAAGACATATTGCTTGTGTTTGTTATCCTCTGTAGTGTATAAGATCATGTAAACACGAGATTAGAGAATAGCCATTTTGTAGATGATTCGGCCCGTTACGGGCACTGCAAGAAATGTACTACGCTTAGTTCCTCCGAAGTCTTATAGAAGGTGCTACATGATGGCTGTCTATTAAAATGGAGAACGTATCTTTTCTTATAAATCACTGCGATCAATTGTCGTTACTATCAGCATCATCATCGATATCATCTTCAAGACCCAGCATCAATTCAGCTGCTAGCTCATCGTCATCATCACTGTCATCTTCGTTTCCATCATCTTGCAGTTTTCTTCTTTTGTAATCATCATCCTGAGAAGCGTCGTCTCTTGAACGCTTCGTAGAGTTATCATCTGGTAAATTTCCCTCATCATCATTATCACTGTCTGAATCCAAAAATTCTTCGTCATCAATATCCTCCAGCCAGTTCATACTACCTCCTAACAGATCTCCGTCTCCCTTTTCGACAATGCTATCTGTATCGACACCATCAAATAAATCGACCTTCTTTAAGTTATCCAGTTTTTCCTTGTACTTATCAACTTCCCTCTGTGATAAAAATCTTTCCTTGGGTATCTGAATTTCAAATGACTCTTCTTTTGAATGTCTCCAAAACGTCATACAGTCAAATAACCAATTTGGGTGAACAACTTTGGCATTTGGTAACATTGTTTTAGCCAGTCTTGCCTTGTAGGTATGTGGACTTTTGGTTATGACATGGGTGGTTTCATGGCTAATTTCTGTTTTGACACTTGCACCGAAAGATTTTACCCAAATGACAATATTTTCATTATGAATTTTACCACCAATAGGGAACAGCCCTGAGAAAACAAATGTCAAGTCCCCAAAAATTTTTTTCTTCTTTTCTGGTAAAATCTTCTGTATGTCAGGATGAACACGCTTTTGATTCAATATGCTGTAAAAATCACGGTGTATATCTTGTAATGCAGTCCCTAATCCAACCAATTCTTCATCGTCGTCATAGAGAAGTCTCTCTAACCCTTTGTCATTTTTCACATCTGAAAGTTTATCCAAATTCTTCTGGAGTTTGGCCATTGGTCTTTCGGATTTTTGTTGCTCTAATGAAGCTTCTCTTTCCTCTGAGCGAGCTGCCGCTAGTTCAGCATTCTGTTCTTCTGAAAGTTGAACTTCGGAACTTTGCTCTTGCTTTTGGAGCTGAACATGCTCTTCTCTGATTTCTTCAATCTTGCGTTCTAAGTTCTCTAATTCTTTGGTATTCTCAGAGTTTTGTGATTCTTCAATCAATTGCTCTTCCAATCTTGCAATGGAACCACGTCTTTTCGATGGCCCCAATAGAGACTTCTGTCTCGGCAAAAAGTTAGAATTTATATCACCAATACCAACGAAAAAGTCAAATGGCACTACTTTGATCAAATGGTCACTCCAATTCCAGACATCACCTCTATCATCAATAATCACCACCATAGATGTATCAGTAGGGAATAATCTCTCTAATGACTTTTGTGTCAACGAACCACTTTCATCTCTTGACAATATTCTGTCCCCAAAAAAATCACCTTTGGGATCTATAATTTTAGCAATCGATTTGGCATATTCTCTTGTACCCATGGTGTAAATATGTAGTTCATAGATTTTTGAGATGCTTTCTAAAAATTGCTCCAGTCCTGGTCTCAGTTTGACAAAATACCATCGCTTATGAGTAGGCGGTCTTGGACCTTGATAATTTGGGGGCAATATTGGCTCTTCTTCTAAAGAGAAACTTTGAACATCTTCTAGAGAAGGATAATTTGGATTATTTGTGTCCCGCATCCATTCACCAATCGTTGGATCCACAGTGGCATGAATAACAGTTTGATCCAAGTCGACAACTAAGATCAATTTTTCCTGCTTGATTAAGTTTTTGGTCATCAGTTCTTCAACCTTTTCAGCTTCGTTCTTGGAGATCTTCAAATCACTAGTGCCATGAGACATTGAAATCGGAGCACGATCTTCATATTTGAACCCAGAATAGTCAGTTTCTTCATCCAAAGACTTTCCACAAAGGGCGCATAAACAACCGTACTGGATGGAGTGAGAACAAGGCTCTAGAATTTTGACAATCTCTTGATCTTGGGAAATAACTTCATCACCTTTCTTGATTAATACTTCAGCGACAACCCCGTCAATTGGAGATTCGTAGGAACCAACCAAATCCACTCGGACTTTATGCTTAGTTCTGGACCTGTTGGTACTCTCATCATATTCAGGTGTGCTTTCTGGAGCGTCTTGGAACTCCCAATAAGTATACCGTATAATTTGCTGATGTTTTGACACAGTCTCGCCCTTTGCTAAATGAACGGAGACAACTTTAACTGGGAACGGTGTAGACTCGGGCAACTTCAAAGATGTACTTTCACTCATTGCTGAAGATGTCCCAAATACTGTAAAATTTGAATAGTTACTCTAATTTTGTGTAATTGAGGTAGTCAAGAGTTGGTGTTTTATGAATGTAGACGTTTTATTTGTTTTGGTACACTTTCTATGATAGCTATAGTAACGAGCTCTTCGCTTTTTTCAATTTGCTCCGAAGGTGTCCGGGTGTTTAGATGCCATTACTACCTGATGTACTGTGAGCTATCAACTACTTGTCTATCATTTCATTCATAAGCATTAGTTACACAAGATCTAGAGAACTATTCGATGGGAACATCGTCAAACATGTCGTCATCTTCATCCTCGTCATCATCTTCCGGGACTGGCGCAGTGCTAGGAGGAAGTTCAGCTTGGTTTGTGGTCTCACTATCCTGTGGTAGGATTGAGTTTTCACCATTTGTCTGTCCACTAGTGTCTTCGTAATCTTTATAAACATTACTAGTCTCTTGTGTTGTGTCACCAGCTTCAACGACATTTGTGGAGGTTCCAGTCGGAGGTGTATTTTCAGATTTACCATTCGACTTTATGTCATTTTCAACATTACTCTCGGCAACACCTGATCCAGAAGTTAAAGTTTGTTCTGTGGCAGCATCTTCATGCCGTGTATCAAATCTGATCTCATTATCACTACCCACATCATTACTTCCAAAATTGTCAAAATTATCGAAGTTTTCGAAATTGTCGAAGTTGTCAAAATCATTAACATCAGCCCGTTTTTGGGCCTCGAACTCTTTCCGTTTTCTATCTTCTTCCTCTTGCAAAATTTGTCTCTCTTGCTGTCTCTTTGTCTTCTTCTTCTTCAAGCTTTTCAATGAATGTAACGTTCTTTTGAATTGCTTCTCTAAATATAGTTCCGGTGTGATTGCTTCATTTGAGGTTTCTGGACCGAATGCAGATAGTTGACTAACAATGTCATAGTATTCATGGTTAACGTTCTTCAGTTTCTTAGATTTTCTTTCGTCCTTCTTAGCAAGAAATTCTAGCCTTGCTTTAGCATATGCTTGTATATCAAAGTTCTTCTCATTAGCACTCCACAAATCAACCTTAGGAGCTCCGTTCTCATCAGTGAGTTTCATCTCATTTCCCTTTTCTTCTTCTCCCTTTTCAAACCCGTTACTGTGCTCCTCCTCCTCAGCTTCATAAGCATCCTCAATCTGAGCAGCTGCTGTGTAATTAATCAAATTCTCCAAGGCTTTCTCACCAAACTTACTTTCTTCAACAATTTTTTGTCTCACAAGTTTTTGGTCGCTAATTCTGTTCAGATATTTTGGTGTTTTTCTATAGGTATGATCCGGTGGAAACTCTGGAAGATATGACGGTATAGTCTTGTTTCTTTTGTGTTGGGCAGGTATTAATTTGTTGAGATCTTGGTCAACTGCAAAGAAAACAAACGATGGATCTTGAGCGTCGATATCTTCAAGAGGTTCTTGTATATTTAGCCTTGTTACTTCAGCTAGTTTTTGTAAATCTTTCACTTGACTTAAAAAATTAGCATCAAGTTTATTGGTTCTTGTCAATTCATCCTCTAAGTCGGAGATACTTATGTTATAATCTCTCAATAGTAATCTCAAATCCTTCGGTGAAGCTTTGAATCTTCTTTGTGTTTGTGTAACCTTCTGTAAACCTTGTAACAACCCATTAATGTAATTGGAAGCCAAGTCATACATATCCTCTAGTGCACTTTTTGTGAAATCTATATTCAATGACCTCAAATGTAAGGCAACGGTCCTCTGTGTTAACAGCTCCATTGGGTTTAGATCGTCTTTCCTTACTCGTGAAGACACATGTGGGAGTGATTCAACATCAATTTCTTCTAATTTTGGATTAGGTGCTGACCCAGCTATAACTGGAGGGCCATCTGCTTCTGGACTGGTCATTTATAAGACAAGCTAGTTATCAAACGTCCTCTATTTGTGATTGTTTGGAAATCTCTCCAACAAGAGAGCCTATACAAAATTCTAGTTTTTCGAACTTTCACGAAAACATCAACACTTTTCGTCAGTGCAACAGGAGCAAAAGCCAGTGTGGGCGAAGAGGTCTACAACGCCGGTTAAATATGAATCAAAAACAGGTCATCAGAAAAATTAATTAAATCAGATTATACATATGGTGATGTTTCCGTCTATTAGATTCCGGAAAGAAGATTTTCCACAGCACCTTGAACACTACCACCACTTCTTCTCAAAGCTCTAACGTTACTTTCAAAATCACTGAACCCCATATCGTTCAACTGTCTTAATTGACTTTCATATCTTTCTTCTGGTGGTCTAGTATCTTCTGGTTGAGCAGCACCTCCAAATGCGTTACCACCTAATCCACCAGCACCTCCTCCAAGAATTGACTGTAGTAGAGCTGGGTCGAAAGCAGGTGTGTTACCACCAGCACCTCCAGCACCACCAGCACCTCCTGGGTTACCAAATAATGAGAATGGATTAGCTGGAGGAGCACCACCTGGGAATAAAGCAGCAAATGGGTTTGAAGCCGCAGCACTAGCATTTTCACCTCCTGTGGTGTTGGTGTTTGCATCTCTAGTAGCCTCAGTTGTAGATTCTGTGGTTGGGTTTGAACCAGGAGCTGGGAAACTTTGAGTTTGTTGTTGAGGACCACCACCAAACATTCTTTGCATTTCTCTCATTTGTCTCATCATTTGAGGATTTGATATCATTTGTCTGAATTGGTCACTCTGCATCATTTGACGAACTTGAGGACCCATGCTACGTAATTGTGGGTTTGATTCAATCATGTAATCCAACATTTGTGGGTTTCTTAACAATTCATTCATACTTGATTGAAACATTGGGTTTTCCATCATTCTCTCCATCTCATCTTCATTTGGTAAGGCACCCATACCACCATCTGGTCCAAACATTGATTCTGAAGGTAATTGAGCCAACCCTGCATAACGAGCACCTGTTAAACCAGCTAGTGGGTTGAAAGATCCCTGACCGGATGCAATGTTGGAAGGTATAGATTGGTTGGTAGCACCTGATGTGGTGGCGGATGCAGAAGATGCTGATTCAGAGTTAGATGATGATGCAGCTGGTGTGGATTGTTTTGCTCCTGCACTTTTAACGAGATGAATAGTATGGCCAGTTTTGATTTTATAAGTCTCTATAGTATCTTGATCTTTTAAAACACGTCCAGAATAGATCAAACGTTGTCTCTCAGCTGGAACATCAGCCTCTGCTGCAACTTTGTCTTTTAGTTCTGCAACAGTTATTGATACTGGGATTGTGAAGTCATATTTTTTATCCACTGAGGATCTGTAGTGCGTTCATTGTTAGTCCAGAACTTTGGTGATTAGTGATCCCTTGAAATCAGTTACTTACTTGACAGTAACGGTGATCTCGTTTGTTTCAGACATGATGCTGGAATTTAAGGCTATTCTCGATCGCCAATGATATAAACTGAAAATGAATTAAAGAGAACTCGATTCTGTTAAATAGATGTTGATTGACGTTGACGTTGTTGCCTCCGGTTATGGAAATAATAGAAGATTGCAGAACGATGATGGCGACAGAATCTGAATCAACAAATTCCGAGATTATGAACGTGACTTTAGATAACAAGTTCCGACCAACCTGTACATAAATTTAAACTGCAGGGAAAGATATGACCTGGAGACCAAGGAATGAATATAACCCAAGTTGCATTAAAGTTAATACCTACTAACCTACAAATATATTAAAGTTATTACAAATCACTTCATATTAAAAACTAAACGAAAATTACTCTGAAGCTGTATCATTAAATTTCCTGGCTAGCCTAAAAAAGTTATTGGGACTTTCACTGTGAGGCCACCATTCTTCTCGATTAACTTATGTGAAGAAATATTATTAGAACTAGTTGATTTTATGGTACGACTTATTTTATTTAATAACCCAGGCTTTGAAGGCTTCCCACAATTGATTTCAGAAATTGGTTCATGGATGACATCAATTTTCAAGACATAAATGTTTTGTAGGTTGCAAAAATGGAAAGTTGGTTCCAATTTATGTTGACCAAGATAAGGTATCTGAACGTGGAAATCTTTGATCAATGAACCATCATCACTATATCCTGGTCTCCATTCATCTTCACTGACTTTGCAACTGATTGTTCGAACCTCAATTGTGACTTTCCTTGTGCTCCCAATGCTCTCAACTTTAAACTTGCTACTCATATCAATTGGATTAGCCCTTGGTGGTAAACAACAACTTGATTGAATAACATATTGAACAATCTCTGCACGGTACTGCAAGTTTGGTATGATACGGTTGGATTTTGAATCATACTTCAAAGTGATACCTATCTTTTCATATTCTTCATTTGTAGAAATATTGATAGCTGGTGGTAATTCTGCTAAAGATGTCAACGTACCCACTGGATTTGATTCTTCCTTTAGTGAAGTTCTTTGTACGTGTATTAAGTCTTCTGTGCTGGTGAAATTTGTTATTGAATAGTGATTCGAAATATCCAACGAAGTTCTTCTAAGGTTGGTCGGTACTGGTTCAAAATTGTTCTTGACTGAGATATCCAACATTCTTTTCATGATTATTGACGCATCACTATGTCTATGACTCTTTTGACCTATTGTGGCAGTGATATAATAAACAACACAAAACTTGTTGAGTGGTAGATCTTTATAGTATTCATACTGAGGGCAAACTGTTGGCGTTAAACCAGCAACAGTTGTACCTGAAAAGACCATTGAACACAATCTGGGAGAAGCAAATGATGGAGGTAATGATTTATGAAGTTCAATATTATGTGGACATATGTTATCAAACAATTGTTCAGGGAGTTGGAAATGAAATGGGAATTTCATTTCTTTGGAGAAATCTTGAGGCATATCAATTGGATCATCGTTCATGGTGAAGATTGACTTCTTGTGGTCACCTAAATTATCGAAAACTTTGCATTGCAAAGATATGGACACTTCATTATACTTTATTAGCTCATCATCATCTAGATCGCCAGGAGGTATCACGAGTAGTTCACCATTAACTGAATCACCAGGTCTGTAGAAATGTGTGATGTTATTTGAAGAATAAGATTCTGAATCTAATGGTTGATCCAAATGGAGTTCCATCTTATATTTTTTCAATAATGACGAAGTTGGAAATTGTAATTTCATCAATTGAGTATAAATTGAATCGATTGAAGGTGGATCACTTGTTGAGTTTGAAGAAGACATTGGGTATCAATTCGATTCTATTATTATTCTGAAGATCAAACAATTGAATGCTCTTTGAGATAGATATTTTGCCACCATCATAGCTTTCAATAAAGTTGGAGATTGACATGAATATATAATGAAGGTTAAGAAACGTCTTTTTTACAATAAAACCATTAATAATGACTCTGTATGCAGCTATTGTAATTCCGTTGCTTTGGAAATGAGTCAAATTTACGCTTCAAAATTTAAAATAATAACAACAGTCTTGGACTAATTGAAGAATTTAACTATATGATTCATATTGAAAATTATTTGCCACTAAGAAATCGTAGACGCAGTAGTCTCCCCGTATATGCATTGGATCCTAACATTGTACAAGCCTTTCGTTTAGGTTCACAATGATTGTGAGAACGGCCTTATAACGACTGATGTCCGGTGAAGAACAAGGAGAAACTATCTTTATTGGGCTAGTGTTCCGTTTCTGCTTTCTGCTTACCATAATGTCTTGATCTTAAATTGGACTACCTTCTAAATTCCATCCCGTTCAAATGCGTTTCATTAGCTTATACCTTTTGGGATCGAAAAGAATCGCCTAGACCACATGCAAATACCAAAAATCCTTGCCATATTTTTGGGATTAAGGCTGAAATCTGCAACGTTTTACATGTAATTTTTAGTGGACATATAAGGTAAATGAAAATCGAGTAAAGTGTGGGAATAAATTTTCCGCAGATTACTAGATGCGCTCAAGTTTTAGCCCCAGATCAGGGTCTAGTCCTCAATTAAACTTCAGCCTTGGATCTTGAATGTCACAATATTGACAGTTATAAATTCGAGTCATCAATAGATATCAGACACATTGTCATGATGGACCAATAGAATTTCAACAAGGTACAATACTTAAAGATGAAAATTCAAGTGTATGATTCATTTATTCGTCCCAATTAGATTAAGTCCGAGTCTTTGCATCTCCATATTCAAAAATTCGTCTGCCTAGCGCTGACTAAGAGATATAACATGGAGGTAATTATAAATCCATTTAAACATATAGGCACTTCCGCATTCATTTATAATATACATAGCAAGAAGAAACTGGCTTATATGATACAAGTATTTGTATATTTAATTAACTATTATTTCATTAGTCGGTAATCATATAATCACTGTCGGCTCCTGTTATATGGTAAGATTGTGTTTTCTATCGTTCCTTTGCCATTCAAGTCATTCATAATCAATTTAATATCATTATATTTCACATCTGACAGTGATTTATTTGTAGATTCATTATTATTATTATTACTCATTGCCTGTTGAGCTTGTGTTATATTTGGTTGACTGTGTGCAACTGGTGATTGTTGCTGGAAATTTCCTATAGTTGGGAATTGTGGTGGTGGAGTGTGATGATTTAAATGCTGGATCTGCTGCTGATGATGATGATGAGGCTCAGGAACTGCCACATACTGTATTTGACCCAAATGGTTTATATGTGATATTTGTCTATTAAAATTTTGTAAACTATGTGCCTGTTGTAATTGTTGCACATACACTTGATTCGAAATAGAATTATGATTATTTGAAGATGTTGGGGTTATTGTATGTGAAGTATTTCCATCAGTAACAGCAGTTACTAAACTTGAATCATCAGATGTTGTTAAATTTGAATCATCTGTTACGGTTACTTCACTCGTTGATGCCTTACCTGTATTACTTTTACTTCCCTTTTTTCTACCACTACCAACTTTTCTCCCATCTGCCAAAGTCTTTCCAACAGTTTTACCACCAGAACCTTTCTTCCTACCACTACCAACTTTACGACCTTCAGCTAAAGTTTTTGCAGTGCCTGGTTTCCTACCACTTCCGGCTTTTCTACCTTCTGATAATTTCTTAGCCATAATTTATGTTATATTTGCATCCCAATTGAATCTGTGTTTATCAATTTTATTTCTCGCGATCGTGATTGTCTCAAGCGCGTTCTTGTATAGTGAATAGTGATGAGCCACGAAAATATTGACCTGAACTTTTTTGTGAGAGATATCTGAAAATTAATTCTTTGATATTGTGATAAATTTCTTTGTATATTATACTTTTCAATCCTCAGTTAGCAGATCCTTTCTTTGAAGAGTTAAGTTAAAATGAAGTTTTTTTTTTTAATTTTTTGCAAGTTTTTTTTTTGTTTTTTCTGGTCATCGCAGTAACGCTTCCCAAATGGGAAAACTGGCCTGATTGGGATATTGGAATCATTAATTGAGTGTTTAATATATAATTCAGGATTGTGTCAAAACTTATAATCAATTTTACCAATATTAACCTGGTATTTTCTACTAAGAACTTCAAAAGACTGTCTTCAAAGGATGAGAAGCTGGAGATTACCAGAAGCGTGTTAGTATGGTCTAGTCTACAACTAGTCCAGAGAAGCTCGTAACTGGATGTTATTGTCATGTTGTTGTGTAACTGTGTAAGTACCTTTTGCAGGTGTGATGGTGACCCAGATCTACCGTATCGATTACATCAATGATGGTCTGTATACCTCAAACTGAGCTACCATCCGACACGGGCATGATGACTACGGTGCGGATAGATAGTTGAGCTGTTCCGTGTAATTTAACTATATAGTGTATACGTATTAATTTATTTCTTCAATTAATTTAAAGATGGAGCACCGATATAAGACATCTGAGTGTCAACAAGAGCGAACAATTCCCGAGAATTTGATCCTATTATCAGTCTTATTCCCACTGTAAGCATTACGCATTGTTTATCTTCTGTGCTTTACCAGAGTTCTGGGGTGATAAGCCTTCTGCAGAACCATTTTGATGCTTTAGATTGTGGATATTGTGGATCTATTGTTCGATCTGGCAATTAACCGTGCGCGGAGGGTGTCAAATCCACGGCCGAGCTCTGGGCTGAACCCTGTCCGCCTGGGGACAGTTCCTCTGCCTGGACTCGGGTTTGACCATATTGAATCCCTTGCCAAATTTATAACGCCGTGCATCAACAGCTCGAACTCCACCAAGTGAAAATAAAATTGCCAAACCTTTGAAAAGAATGATGAGGTGTGAATCGTACTATAATCCCCATTCTTCAACATCTTTCTTCTTCTGTCAAACTCATCCGCCTTTCTGATAACCCGTCTGATAAAACCGTCTCTATCGTCTCTCACAAGGTCTCATCTCTCATCTCACAAGGGTTATTTGCGCCAATAAGTTTTTTTTATACTGGGGTTTCATTGTACATACAAGAACTTAATCTCAATAAGATTGAAGCTGAAAGATAAGAGGTATTCGAAGATTTGCTATTGAAAGCTCAAGCCTGAAAGCCATATAAAGCAAGGTATTAAACCAGCTATAATCTCCATTCACAAGACGAAAGAGCAAAACTATAAGATCTAAAACGGTGCATATTGAAAAGCAAGTTTTGTTATAAACCATAATAATTTATGTCAAAAAGATTGGATAATTCCAATAACAATAATGAATATGATTCAAATTTCAAAGAATCATCAGTACCACAATATTCAACTAATGTGTCAAATAATTCAATCCCGGGTGGATCAGCTGATGAAATAGATGATGAACAATATGGCCCAGAAGATGAACGAATTGATTTTTCAAATGCCTTTTTAAAAGAATCAAAGCATTCACAAGAAATTTTATTAAAATTAAAAGAATTTGATTTAAAAGTTGAAGATTTAGATAAAGTTTATACTGGATTTGCTCAAAATTTTGATGAAAAATTAATGGATAAAAAGGCATTAAATAGATTTATTTTTGACGTTTTACCATCTTTTGAAATGTATCATTCTGTTCAGTACTCCACTCCAAGATCTGTTTATGGGAATGATAATGATGATGACAATCCTCCTGATTATTTCAATCATAGAGATGGAGATGAACAAATATTTGCTGTTACATCTGGTGAAAATTCTACGATGGGGACACCTAGAATGTCTACTCAATTGTTAACACCATCTTCTTCAACAAGAACTGATGATCATATCCCAATATCTCAAGTTTCAAGGAACAATATACTTGCTGCACAGGATTTTGAAAGGAATATGATTGATAAATCACATACATTGAAAAATGTTAATTCAAATGATATTGAAATTGCAATTCATGTTACTAAAGATGTTCCACAGGCTAATGAAAAATCCGAATATGAATCAATGTTGAAAGAATATACAAGTGGAGATGTTGTTCATGGGTTTGTTGTTGTGGAAAATGTTTCTGATAAACCAATTCAATTTGATATGTTCCATGTGACATTAGAAGGGATAACTACAATAATTGATTTAGCCAATAGAAGACAAAGTATCAAAAGATTTTTATCTATGGTTGATATGAGTGCCAGTTGGTCCTTTGGTAGTATTTCGCCATCTGCCAATATAGCATTTGATGTTATGTCTAAAGATCATGATGGATGTATCATTGGACTAAGAAATGATCGAATTTTAGAACCAAATACTAAATATAAAAAATTCTTCACTTTTAAATTTCCATATAACTTATTGGATACTTCATGTCGTCATCAACAAGAAACACATACGTTGTTACCACCAAGTTTAGGAGTTGATAAATTAAAGAAGCGTGGGAAATACTTGGGAATTGAAGTTAATCCATTGTTGAATTATGGACATCTTGGTTTTAGAGGTTCACCAATTGCAACGCATGATCTTTCCACTAATGGATCATCAATAAGTTATACTATAAATGCCAAGATCATTGGTACTTCACCAAAAGTTGAGAATAGAATATGTGTTTTAAAAGATCAAGAATATTGTTTAAGATTTATTCCATATGGGTTTGCAGTCCCCTTATTTTCATCCAAGGAGACATTGGATTCTATGTGTAATAATATTGAACATGGGTTTGAAGTTGCTGAAAATGTGATGAAATTGAAGATTGAAGGACATTCAAAAGATATTGAAAATTTTGAAATGGATATGAAGAATAGACAATTAAATAATGGAAGAATGGATGGGAACACCATAGATTATGGTAATTTCCCCTTGAGGAATAAGAATTTTGGTATGAATGATTATTTTAAAGTTGAAACACGATTAAATTATATTAAATCATCAAATGGGAATAATAAATCATCAAATTTTTTGAAGAAATTAAAATCCACTGCAGGTAAATCAATAAAAAATTTCAATATAGATTCTAATCAATCACCTCTAACCAAGAGTGGATTAATAATCATATCAACTAAAGTCCCTAAAGATGGTATACCATATTTATCACCAAGTTTATTAAGGAAAACAAATGAAATTGGACAATTATCTGAATTTGCACTTAAGAATTATGATAATTTATCATCATCTTTATCAACTAATGAAAAGCAGAAATTAACATCGATTAAATTGAAATTAAAGTTCATTCCATCTGATAATTCGATTCATGATGATACTATACCTCCAGAGGTTAAATCGATCAAGACTTCATTATTAGCATGGAATATAACTTCATCAACTTCGATTCCAATTAAATTATCATCTGAATTATTAACAAATAAAAAAATTGGGAAAGTTAAAACTAAATTCATGAATTATTTATCACAATATAAAGAATTACAAGAAACTTTTTCTAAAATGAAGATTGAATTAGATCGATATATTGATCCTTCATTACAAAATGATTTAGAAGCAATGAAAGATTTGTCAGTTGAACCATTTATAATATCTGCATTTGAGACGCCAATTATTGAAGAACAAACAGAATGGATTGAACAAGAATCACAAGATGATGAAGATAATGACAATAATAATAAAGATGATCGTCAAATTAATGAATGGAACAAGACATTAATTTTAAAAATGGATTATAAAACAGATCTTTCTGAAACTTTAGTACCAAATTTCCAAAGTTGTTTAATTTCAAGAGTTTATTGTATTGAAATTGAAATCAAATTCAAAGATTGTCATTATACGAATTTGGTTGTTCCTATTCGTATTAGAAAATTTGATGATTTTTGAATTTTAAATTACAATTACATAGCAATACAATAATATCAATTAAAAGAAGTGAAATGCATGTATCATATACGCGTGTAGGAAGTGAAAAAATTTCACTGTTTAGATCTGGCCTTAATAATTAGCCTGTTGTTAAGATATGAATTTACCATGTTCAATATAATTAATATGTTAGATAACGGATTTAAATTTTATGAACGGGTTAAAGGCTCGATTTGCGTGCATGTTTGTCAGCCATGCAAAAGTTTGCAGATAGCTTAATTGACGAGTTGTTGAGATAAGAGCTTAAGAAGTTGAAATGTTGAGAATTGTTGAGAGGTTGAAATGTTGAGAGTTGTTGAGAAGTTGATTGACTGCTTTATAGAAGATGATTGGTTAATTGATTGGAATCCAGTTGAATATTGTGGAATGTAAACTGTTCAGTTGATTGTAAGTTAAGCGATAATTTGGGATTTCTTTGTAATCGCGTTTTGAATTCTGAGTCACAAGCGCCATACTAAAAAAAAAATTAACAAATGGTGCAGCGTTTTTAGGACGAGATAACCACAAACATTTCCCTTCTTGGACGCTTGGCTAGAACAAGTTGTTATTATTATTTTCATATATAAAAGAACCAAAATATTCGTGTTTTTTTCCTAGTTTCCTATTCATTTCAGTTCAAGTATTCTTTTCACAATTGACCAGTACATAATTCTATATCACAACGCCATTGGAATATAGATCACAAGAGCTTATACTACTGCAAGTCAAGAAGGGAAAACTTTTAAAACAAATCCTCGAGCTCAACTAGTGTATGCCAATAAGCCCCAACACTACAAATCAATCTTCCTTGTCCTCAGGTATCTTTAATTTCAATCTTACAGAAGCTTCTTTAACAGCTTCTAACAACAACTATTCAAGTAACAATGACCAGCTATCAATTCAACGACGTTCACGTCCAAGTGATCCACCAAGTTATGGTGGGCTCCAAAGCCCACTGTTAAGTGGATCCACGACTACCGCTGGTGACGGATTAACCGCTCCAGGCTTCGGTAATAATATTGCTACTCCTACTGCCCCTGCTACCTCTACTACTGCTACTGCTGCTGCTGCTACTGCTGCTTATACTAATACTAATACTGCTTATCCCGATGATGATGGTTATGAAGCGGAAGCTGAAAATGAACGAATTGACTATTCAAATGCATTTTTAAAAGAAACTAGAAAATCTAGAGAAATCTTATCAAAGTTGAATATCAAAAATATTGATGAAGATTTGGAAAAAATTGGTTGTTATGATGATCGATTAATGGATGAAAAAATCAAAAATCAATTTGTTTTCGATACTTTACCTTCTTTTGAAATGTATCATGCAATTCAATTCACTGCTCCCGAACTTAATTCCTATAATGGGAATTCATCTTGTCAGGAATCTCCTCCGGAATATTTCAATCCAAATGACAATATTTCCGCAATTACATCATCTGAACTTTCTAATTTAACTACTTCAAATACTGGAGCTTCATCATTTTTCAGCTCAATTGCTTCATCAACTACTGGAGACACATCTTTAACTTCTGGAAATGATGATACTGGTTCCTCCACCGTTGATGGTGATGCAAATTCCCCATTACCAGATACTGATGATCCATTTCTTGCTGAAAATTTGGAACGAAATTTAATTGATAAATCTCATTTGTTGAAAAATTATGATTCTTTTGATATTGATATTGAAGTTCATATTACCAAAAATGTCCCACATCCTAATCAAAAAGTGGAATCAGAATCAATGTTGAAAGAATATACTTCTGGTGATGTTGTTCATGGTTATTTCACTTGTCATAACAAATCTAGAGAACCAATCAAATTTCAAATGTTTCATGTTACCTTAGAAGGTTATGTTTCCATTATTGATCCAATCCGTAAGAAGCAAAGTGTTAAAAGAATCTTAACAATGATTGATCTGAGTGCTTCTTGGTCTCATGGTTATGTTCAACCTACTGCTAATTTGGATTATAAACCTTTCTCTATTGATGATGAAGGTTGTATTATTGGTTTACCAAATGATCGTATCTTGGCTCCACAAACCAAATATAAGAAATTTTTTGCATTTAAATTTCCTTATAATCTTTTGGATAATACTTGTCGTCATCATCAAGAAATTCATACTTTATTACCTCCAAGTTTTGGTATTGATCGTGTTAAAAATAGAGGCATTTATGCCGATATTGAAATCGACCCTTTGTTAAAGTATGGTCATTTGGGTTCTCGTGGAACTCCAATTCTTACAAATGATTTATCTGGTGAAAATTTATCCATTAGTTATGGTGTTCATGCTAAAATAATTGGTGTTCAACCTAAAAACCCTGCAAAATTTTGTGTTTTGAAAAATGCTGAACATCATTTACGTTTCATTCCTTAGGGGTTCACAACACCTTTAGGTTCCTCAAAGTCAACATTGAAAAAATTATGTGAAAACATTGAACATCATTTCAATATTGCTAAACATGTTTTACAAAAAAAAGATCAATTTGATAATATTGATAATTTCCATCGTGATTTGAAAAATGAACAATTATATCTTGATTCATCAAGCAATTCCATCACTACTTATAATTCAGATTCTAATGATGATGTTAAATCTACATTAAAGAATAAAACCCATTTGCTAAAAAAGTCTAAAAAAATTGAAACTCATTTGGCGTATGTTCATAAATCTTGTACATCTGGGTTTTTGAATAATTTAAGAATTGGTGGTTTAAAGTCTAAAAGATCAAACTCACCTTCGAATGGACAAAATGGATTGATTAAAATTTCAACAAGTATTCCAAATGATGGTTTACCATATAGTTCCCCAACTATGTTACGTAAAACTAATCAAATTGATGGAATGAAAAATCATGATTTATTATCTTTATCATCAAATGGAAGCAAGAAATTAACTTTACTAAATTTAAGCTTAATTTTTTCTCCATCGGATTATATTTCAAATTCTTATTCTCCACCAGAAATCAAATCAATCAGTACATCGTTGATTTCAATGAATATCTCATCATCTTCATCAATTCCGATCAAATTATCCTCAGATTTTTGCACATCTTTAGAAATCTCCAAGATGAAATCAAAATTTTCAGAATATAATGAAATTTATAATGATTTAGAAACAAAATTCCAATCTTCAGAAATGGATTTAGATCGTTATATTGATCCATTGATTTCTAAAGATATAATTGCAATGAAGGATATTCGTGTTGAAAATTCAAAAGTTGATGCATTTAATCATTCAATTAATCAAACAAATTGGATTCAAATTCATAAAGATTCTGAAACTAATGAAGAATGGGAAAAAAACATTGAATTAAATCTCGAATTTAAAGATGAATTAACTGAAACTTTAGTTCCAAATTTTCAAACTTGTTTGTTATCAAGAGTTTATTCAATTCAAATTAATATCAAGTTTAAAAATGGACAATGTTCTGAATTGATTGTTCCAATTCGTCTTAGATGTTTTGATGACATTTAAAGTGAAGTTCACAATTATTAGTTAAATGATTTTGATCATTTATAAGCAGTACAGCAATTGCTGTACTTTTTTTTTTATTCATTTATCCTTACCTTTTCTATTATCCTTACCACAATTATGCAACAATATAAACTAAATATTCAGAAGTGGTTATAAATATTGGTTTTTTTTATATATATTTCAATTATACATATTCATACATTATTAAAAGACAAGTTGACGTAGTTTGATTATTATCTCATCATTCACACATTTTTTTGATACGTTAAAGTTTAATTTTAAATTTTATATATTAAAATCGGCCCGTTGAAATAAATTTTGTACCTGATCTCATTTTTTTGGTTGATCTTCTAGCAATCAAGCACGACCGAGGTTATATTAAGATTGCTTGATTCGAATAAACTTTCAATATGATCGATTGTTTATTCACGCATATATATTTGTCATATTTCTACAGCTAGCGAAAAAAATCAAACTGTTATTCTAGGTTGCTTTGGCTGGATCAATAATTCAACATGCCGGCTACAATTGATGATATTATTATTAATTATATATGATTCATTAATTATGATTATTATACAACACTGAAATGCAAAATTATGAAGTATAAAACAAATGATGTAGTTTTAATGCTGAAACAATGCATCAAGTATATCCTAAAAGATGACAGGTCTTGTAAACCGTTTTCCTTTCTGGATAATATTATATATCAAAATTAATGAACAAATGCAAATGAAATCACAAAATATATGTCTAATAAAACAATATATCATTAGAAAAGAAAATTTGAAAAACAAAATATATATGGCTCAACCATATATACTTGAATAAAAAAGACTTATTGATTGATCAGTAGAAACCTCTTATCAATATCATCATAAAAAACCAAACATTAAAACATGAAAAACATAACAAATTCGTAAACCTTTATACCCTTAACCTTCACCATGAGATCACCCGAAATTTTCATACCTCAATATTGTTATATTTGAACTTTAGCTTCTTCAGCACCTTGTTTCAAAGTATAACTATGTCTACCATAACCATTATAACCTCTTTGTTGATGAAATATTGGTAATTCAGCAATTTCTTGACCATTTTTCCCATCACCAAAGAAATTTTCACTTAAATTTGCTAATAATTTAATCTTTGCATCTGAATTTCCCTGACTAGCTTTTTCTTTTAATTCTTTTGCCTCTTGAGCTGCTTCTTCTAATTTATTTTTTTTAATTTTATATAATTCTCTAATTTGTTTAAATTCTTCAGGTTTACGCTTTGGTCCATGTCTTTTAAATGTAATATGAGCATTAAGATGATTTAAAGTACCATATGAATTTTTGCAATTTTTATAATTACAAGCATAAAGTCTTTCCATTTCATTAGCCTTACGTCTTGGTCTTTTCTTCTTTGGTTGTGGTGGGATATGATCTGAATAAGTTGATTGTGGTTGATAATGATGAGAATGTTGATGTTGAGACATTGGAACCCCATAAGAGATCGAATAATGATGAGGTTGTTGATGATGAGCTACATGATTTTGTTGGAATTGTTGTTGTTGTTGAGAATATGGAGATTGTTGTGAAGATTGATGTTGTTGATGTTCAAATGTGGTCATGATCTTGTACTGAGGAGGAGGAGGAGGAGCTGTTACAATATAGTTTTGTTGTTGGAAAGGTGGTGATATTGAGCTAGCAGCTGATGATTTTCTTGAGCTTAGTGGATCATTTTCAAAAATTGAAGAAGCTGAAGAGATTGAGCCATTTGTAGAGGGCACTTGTACCGTTTGAGGTTGAGCTTGTTGTTGATTCATTTGGTAATAAGCCTGTTGAGGACTTGTGCTTGAAGAAACTGATCCCATTGATCCCTGACGAGTCTGATACACTGGTGTTTGCTTTTCATAGCTTGGTAAATTGATCGTAAGTTCTTTAATTGATGGTAATTTAACAGATTCACTTGATATAGCGGTCATTGTAGTTGTATCTCAAAGTTGTTCATGAAATGGTTCTAAGTAATATTTATGCTGCTGAGTAGTTAATATGGATGTTGAAGTTATAACAATTTGATGATTTCAACGTCTTTTTAAATGGTAAGTGTGTATGAACAATGCAATAGCAAGTTGGGTTTCTAACTTTAGAATTGATCTAATTGTAATAGTTTCCCAATCGATACTTTGAAGAATGTGATGGAATATAAAATACAGCAATATAGTATCACAAGTAGGCTGTTCGATTCTTTTTCGATGATTTAATGGCTTAATAAGGAGTCTAAATTAACGGGATTTCAATGTTCCAACCCACTAGTGTTGATCATAAATGGTCCAGGACTCAAAATAATAAGCTAATATGATTTAATCTTGTATCTGAATACGTCGATGTCAATCTCAGCAATCTAGGAACACAGATAGCAATTGGATATAAACGTAGTGCCTCTTTGTTATAATAACAACTAAACTCTACAAATTAGTTAAAAGGACAGGATCTCATCATCTAAATATGTCATTTCACACACGATTCTTATTTAAAAATAAAAGGACACAGCACAAAATTGAATGCAGATGTGAAACAAAATTCTCCATGCTGAAAGTTGTTAATGAAAGAACGTAAAATGTACTTACATTGATGGAAATGACACACTTTAACATCACATTGCATATCTTTCTATGCTAGTTTTTATGTAAGTAGCAAAGTAAGTCGAATTTTAGGTTGCAAATTAGAATTGTTGATGGTCCAGGGGTAATGCATCTACATGCGTCTCGCATATATGTAATGCCAGTTCAATGCTGGATAGTAGGCCAGACCCAATACAGAACATAACAATTTAACAATCGATCCCTATTAACGAGAAACATAACAAGGCAGATTCCTTTTTTGATGACATTGGAATAACCTGTTAGGTTGTGTGAAGGTTGACCATGATGAAAGTAGTCATCGCCCGCATACACCCCCCCCTCAAGAGAGACAACCAAACGCCCAATCTAAGCTTTTGGCTTCAAACTTCAAAAGCGCACTTTGGTCCATCCTTTGATGTATATTAAATTTAAAATCCATCTTGTTCAAGCTAGAGATCTAAAAATATATTACTTGCTATGGTTATTACTATCGCCATATATAATTGATTTTTTTAAGCTTTGAACTGTTTCTATAATCTTAGACATGACTAGTTTGCCCAACAATTATGATTTGTTATATACCTTAAACTAAATAGTACTTGATGCTAATTTGGAGTATACGTACTAACTAAACTGTCTATGTGTCTTGAAGTTGCATCTTTTTAAGACCGGCCAACCTCTTCTAGCTCTGTTTCACTAATTTCGTGTATACAATGTCGCTACAACAGAACATACCTTGATTGATCAATTGTTAGTTTCTGTTTTGCTCAGTTGTATCTTGGATCTCTCATCTCGATTACATATCATTTCAAATTCAACACTTTGAGTCCTTGATCTCTCAGCTCTTGTGGATTTAATTTTAGTGTAATGCGAGATGTATGCACCCTGTATGATATCACTAAGGCTTTGAAGGAATTGGCTTTCCTTTTGCCACAAACTTTCAACCAATTTACTTAGAAATGAACAATCTACGTAAAATACGTAATTATCAATACATTTGCGATTAAAATTTAAATCGATTTGGATCTAGTTATAAACTGGTTTAGTGCTGATTGAACTTTATTTTCTACATTCGATTTGATTGCAGATTCAAATTCGGATATATTTGAGTAATGAATAGGCCGAGTCCACTTCAAACCGATATACAAGAAGCGTTAATAGTTGCTACCAGTATATATATATATATATACACGGTGTCTAATTAATGTCAAACTATTGACTGTCTACTCAGATTGAGAGTCTAAGTCGCTTTGGAATATCGATAATCATAATCAATTATGGCACGGTTTTTAGCGGTTAAGCAAATGTGTAAATCAATCATCTGTTAAGGCTTCTTCCAACTGTCTGTAGATCAATTGTTAAATTCAATTGTTCAAATAGAATGTTTTGGAATCTTTTGATTGTTATTGGAGCGCAAGGGCAATCTTGATGGTCTGACTTCAAAGTTGTAAAGCCCTGCAATGGAAGTATCAGATCATCATATGCAAAGTAAATAATGTGACAACTGCCAAAACATTCAAAATATATAATATATACAAGTACATTATTACTATCATTTCATCAATGATTCCCACAAACCTACTCCAAAACTTTCCCAACAATATATTTTCAATGCCCATGGCCAGGGCCCAGTGATATTCGATCCTTGTCAAGCTCAACAGTTATAGAAGAAGCATCGCTGTTGAGCTGTGCTTCTTGTTGGGATCATGTGTTGATATTTGACGCAAATTTCAGATTCTATTGCAAGATCCGGCGTATCAAAAATAAAAAAACAGCCAAAATTTGCCTAATATATAAAGACACTCACCAAAAACATCAACTGGAAAGCATTATAATGCGTTGAAACAAGACTTTCTAATTCTCTAATACGGATCACAATTCAAGACCTCAACTCATCAAGGCAACCTTCAATGGTTAATCCCAAAAGCACAGGTTCATTTCCATGGTAATACGCTTCAAATCATGTAATATCGATGCAGCTCCTTCAATGTATTATGTGTATTTGTGTATGAGATGCATGATGTACTTGAACAAGCGACGATCTCCGACCTCAAAGTTGAAGCGGTTAATAAACAAATCGTTATGTTAACAAGTAAGAAATAGAATCGAGATATAAAAAAATCAGTACTAATTTAAACTATCCATGTATGTGGGAAACAGAATTGAGTATGTCCTCTCTTAACGAAGAACCCGTACGTTGACAGACATATTAATTGTCTAAGACTTGTTTGAATAGACTCAAATACGGTGTTTATAAATCTTGTATACACTTGTGGAGTCTTAATAAATGTGCATACTTTGCTAAACTTTACTTGGTGAATTTCAGGATATGTTTAAGCTTTCCACTACTGGAAAACTAGAGTCGAACGTGTTATCTGAGATCTATACATTTTATTAATTATAACAACGATTTAGATAAACTCAATTAAGTACGCTCCTGGTTTTTTGATGATTGAACGATTCCAGAAGGGATCTACCGCTAATTTTCAGAAGTTGTAACTTATGGATCGTAGTCGAGTTACAAATTGTTGTTATATACATACTGACATGTTTCAAACATGGGGACCCTCACATTAATTGAGAGGAAAAGGCTGAACTATTTCTGTAAAGCGTCTAGACTTAACTTATAATAGATTTAGTGTGTTTAGATGATCATCTAGAAAAGTAAGCGGATGAATTAAATTATAATATAATCTAGGCAACAAGTTTGTATATAACAAGCTTTGAATATTTACGGTTCAAGCTCACTAATGAATGACTCAAGGGAGTTAAACTTCAAACGGTACATGTGAATCAGTTGATTTGATATTTCACTTGTTTACATTGTTGTTCAATTCAGGTACCAAACCGAGTAATCCCAAGTTGCCAATAAAAGGATTGGCTAGAACATGAACTAAACAGTTCACTAATTAAAAGATCAACATACAACATACATTTCATACGATTCGTATGCTGCATTAAGTTGTTGGAATTCCTAGATAAATTACAATTTGCGCTTCTGGAATCAACAAAATCGATCGGTACCTGACAGTAGAATTTAATAGCCTTGTGATGATCCCGGTTTGGAAACAAAAAAACAACAAAACAAAAGAGCAAACAGGGTTATACTAGCATCATCAAGGAACGATATCTACACAATTCAAGTGAGAAAGAGATCCAGGAACAGATAAGGAACATCTATCATCTGAAATAAGAGGGTTACACTCGTATACTATTTGTTCAATTCATACACAATATAAAATTATTATTAAATATTCTCGCAATGTCGGTAATGGCTGCTGATCTTAGATCTACAATTAAATATTCAGGTACGACAACAAAATTAACGGGCTAGCTATAGGCTTAAGCTTCAACAGCTCAATTGATAGGCATACACACAAGCTATATGTGATGGATGAAGCATATGAATCAGGGAAAACGCAATGTAAGCTATAATAGCAAAATGTTTGTTGGAACTTAAACTCGGTTGAGGCATAAAGGGTTCGTAAGTAGATAGGGAAACATTCTAGCTCATGAAACAACGTTTCATTCCATACTGTATATACAATTTCCAACCTATTCAACAATATGTTTGATATTCTTCATTACGAAAATGTGACTATATCTCAAATCTGTTGTAATATATTGTAAATGAAATTGGATGTATCTGCCATTACGTTCTTTCAAAATTAAATCATTGATCAAATTATTGATCATGACACTAACACACTAATGTAATAACACTTAAACAACATATAAATTGACTTACTTGTACATAATCATCAACTAGACCAAGCATAAAAATGTAGTTCCTAACAACAAGCTGTATCTAATTCGAGAACAACAGTATACTCCAGATGTGGAATTTTAAATCATCACGAACACAGGAACAAAAACACCGCCTCCGTACACAACAATGCTTATAACACATCCCACAGAAACATTTGGTTCACCGAATGAATCAATAATTGAATTTCAGACAAGCTGATAATTTCCAACACACACTGTTCTGTTAATTAACGTCAGTGAAGCTTTCAATTCCTCTTTTGGCTAGAGTTCTTTACATCGGTAATATGCAGCCTTCCAGATCTGGCACGTCAAGATTGGTATAGCCTACTAGGTTCTTCAAAATCTATAATTTCAATTGAGATCTAAACAAGGTTCAAGCTGTATGATATCATATTCAAATGGTATATTTACCTTCTCTTATATCATAAAATGCCTTTTCAGAAGCTGATTGCGCTTCATCAAAATCACCAAAATCTTCACCTTCCAATACATATGGACGATTATTTGGTACATAATCCCAAATTTTCTTGATATATTGTTCTTCAATAACTTCATATGGATAAAAATGGAAGATATAAGAATCAACAGTTTCACTTAAACGGTTTTTTTCCCATTCATATTGTTCCTCCTTGGAAGGTAATGTTTTGTTATTAGACCAAACTCCTGCTAGTGCTGCTGCGGAAGTTTCTAATGTATGGAATTTTAATGAAGCTAATGTGATCCCAACAAATCCAATAGTTGGATCTTCAATATTGAAAGTATCCCAAAACAAACCTTTCACACGAGATCCACCAGTTGGTGTTTCTTTATAACCTGGCTTGGTCAATTGAAGGAATTTTTCACTCAAATATGGATAATGCCAATGATAACCTGTTGCAAAAATAATCTTATCAACATTTTCCAAAGATGTACCATCTTCAAAATAGACGGTTGATCCATCAATCTTATTGATCCTGGATTTATTAGGATAAGATTCAGCAGCTTCTTTAATCCATGGGAATAATTCATCTTTATTTGGTGTTCTTGAAATCGTCAATGATTTGACAACAGGATGGATATACTGAACAATATCAATACCACTTAATGAAGAGCCGGCAACAAGAACATTTTGATCTTTGAATTGATCAACTGTTCTAAAAGATTTGGAATGAATCACGGATCCTGGGCTTCTAGTTTCTATACCTTCAATATATGGAATGTATGGAACTGAATAATGACCACTTGCAACAACAACCGCATCAAATTTTTCAATATACCAATGATCTTTCCCATCTTTATTATTTGTTTCTCTAATTGTTAAAACCCATTTCCCATCTTTATCCTTGGATACATCTTGAACTTGAGAATTCAATCTAATATGATCTAATAATTTGTTATCATCAGCAAATTTAGTTAATACACCAGAGATTTCTTGATATGTAATTAATGGATCAATTGGCTTTTGTTTATCCTTTGTTGGTGGATCATATTTAACAGTGGAAAATCTTAAAAATCTTCTTGGAACATTTGAATAAAGACCTGGATAAACCGCAGAACGTCTCCATTGATCATCATTATCAACACCTTCGGTGACTAATGGGGTTTCGAAAGTATTCTTGTCATCAAGTTCCTTTGGTGTTTCGATCTTTGGATGAATCTTATCAGCATTATAATAATCAGTTTTCCAAAGTTCTTCTTTTGCTATATCAGCTTCATCAATTGATGTAGCCCAAGTACCACCAATTTTATCCTTTTGTTCAAACCCAACAACTTTAGTAAATGCTCTTTTATCTTCTTCAGGTTCAGCTCCACCAACTGTGGATTGCCCATCTGAAGTTGTGTGTAAGAATTCATAAACACTAGCAAGACCACCTGGACCACCCCCAACAACTGCAACGGATTTGATGTTTAGTTTATCAACGGTCATGATGAAGATTTTTATTAACCTTTACTGTACGATTCTCAATGAATAGGAGATTTCAGTTCATTATATCGAAAGGAGACCATCCCAAGTATTTATATTCATCATCGGCTCACTTTATCGACAACTTTCCAGTCGTCCCATGAGTTTTCAATGTATTGTATACTAAAAACTGTGGTTACATTTTGTTGCAATTCGTGATTCCTGTCAAATTTATGAAAATTGTCCCGCGACTTATGAATAACAACCATTTCGGGTCGGTTGGTTATTTTGATCTTACAATTCAGGAACTGGAAACACAACAGGTGCTAACAAAATCCAATGCCAACAAATCAAAAGTAATCTATCACACCTGTCAAACGGACTTATCAAACTTTATAAGTTGTGGTCCCTTCATCTGTTCGCTTGAAGCGAAAGATGACGATTTGCTACGTGTCGGGGTTACCTGAAATATTAAGCATCAATTATAATTAAAGTCCATTTTTAACCCGACCAGGTCAATGGGTTTCGTAGAGTTCAACTCTGTCCGTTGAACTCATAAGAGTGGATGTGCACTCTGTGCATCTGAGCTAATATTTAGCCTCACGTATATTGAATCGAGGTTTGGACCCATAATCCCTTCCCCTTAGTCTCCAGACTTAGTCTTTCATAATAAAAATTGATCATCTTTATGATCAAACAATTTCCAAAATTCATCCTGATTCATTAAACCAGTAGGAATCTCACCAAACCCCTTCATAGTGGCTTCTGAAAGAATGTCCAATTGGGGGTAAACAGGCTCCATTTGTGATTCGAGTTGCTCTTGATTCATTATTGGGAATCCAGTCTGTGGTATGTTGGCTTGAAAAGTGCTATTATTGTTAGCATTGTTCGGAGTCATAGATGGTACATATGGTGCGGATACTGATGGCTGATAGTGTTGTTGTTGTTGTTGTTGTTGTAGAGTCATGTTCATAGAATTGAGTGGAGGTTGAGAGTGTTGATGGAATGGAACTGAAGGTGGGAAAGTGGCCTGGTTTGGTAAAGCAACACCTTGATGAGCTTGTGGTTGTGGATGTACTTGTTGATGAGGTGGCTGTATATGATGTTGTACTGCATGATTAGGATGTGGGAGATGTGCATGGAGCGGTGGTTGCAATGCTTGTTGTGGAGGAACTTGACCAAGGGCTTGTGAATCTTGTTGTGCTTTCTGTTTTTGCTTCTTAGGTTTAGGTTCTTTCCGTTCCTTCGATTCCTTTGGTGCTTCACTATCCATGCCTAGATGTGTACCTGTTAAACTGGAAACACTAGATGGGGTCCCGTGTAAACTTGAACTAGCAGAAACAGCTTTAACTGCAGTATCCGTGGATGAAACGTTTGCCAATTCACTGAATGCATTCTCATTCTTCGCATATGTTGTCAAATAGAAATAAAACAATAACTTGGCCTTAAGTAACAAGTGATTAGTCTTATATATCTTGTTACATTCATCCAAAGTTGCAATAATGGTCTTGATACTGGAGAAATCAAGATCATAGTTCAAGTAACTACTTGTCTTTAATGATAATGCAAAAGCATACATCAATCTCCCGTAGATGACGTGTGGGATATAACTAGTCTGCTCTGCTGATAAAACACTGAAATGGTGCAAACACTTAACAGTTGAATGTAAACATTTATAAGATAGATCAACGCTAGTGAATTTGGAATACAAAAATGATTCAACAGAATATGCATAACCTAGAAGAACGTCCCGATCAATGGCCGTATCTTGTCCTTTTAGAAAATCAATTGATCTTTGGAAATGATCGATAAATGCTAAATTTTCCTGATCTTGAGCTTGAACAAAACAATGGATTTTCTCTAATAAACTTGATAGCTTTGAGAAAACCGCAACCGTCCGATGATTGATATTTGGGGATGATCTTAATTGTTGATAACATTCTTCAAGATACAAAGTCCATGTTACCATCAGTTTCCTTCTTAAAAATAATGAATAAGTAATAGAAGTGGAATAGACGATCAAAACCAAGCACTTGTATTCGTCTTTTTGGGGATCCTCCAGAACCGCTGAGCGTTGTACAGAACCTTCACTTTTATTGACAACATAGTAGGGTCTCCCAGTTAATCCTAGATCCTGAATCAACGTTATACATAAACAACTAAAAATATGATAACGGCGATGGTGGAATAATTCAGGCATACTGTAATAAACTGTTAATAACATGGCAGCTTTTAAAATCTCAACGGATTTATTACCGATTATGACAATTTGATGAATAACTTCTTTAGTAGCAATGTTTTCAATTTCTAAATTTTTATCTAAATCAGCAGACAAAGTATTAACAGAACATGCCACTGCCATAACTGCATTGAACAAGATAGGATATTGTTTTCTAAAAGGAGTAATAGATCCAGGAACCTCCACGAATGGATATTTAGCGTATAACTTGTTTAGATATAGATCCAATCTTTGTTGCGCATCTTCGATTGTAAGTATACCAGCATCTATCAAATCAATATGTGGGCTACTAATTTTTCTAATTCTATCTTCTGCTACTTTTGTTGCAACATTACTAACATCTGATAGAGCATTCTCCCCAATTAATTGTTCAATCTGTTCAGCTTTAGTTAATTTCTTTGACTTTTGCTTTCCTTCACCATTCTTTCTCCTTATTTTATCATTTTCATTGACGAACTCAAATCCTCCTCTTTTTTGACCTCTTGCAGAACTATCACCTTCATTTGATGAAGACGTTTGTCCCATAGTTACTGGCTGGTAGGAACCACCCCCTGTATAATGGTGCGAATAGGTCGGTTCTGAGTTTCCAGGTGATTTTGTACTATTCGAATTCAGATCACTAGGAGATGTCCCATTTCTACTTATTTGAGCTCTGTGTAATTGTAGCTCTGCATTCAGTTTTTCAATTCTTTCTTCTAGTTCCAATATACGGCTGATAATTCATTAGTAAGGTTATTTCAAAATCAACGAAAATAATGTAATAAAGTAGAAACACTCACTCATTCTCGGGCAAACTGATCTGTGGATTTTTTCTTTTCTTTCTCGTCTGATTCGTTTCGATCTCACAAACTCTCTTGGTTTTAATACATCTCACACAAGGAGATAACAAATCATCTTCGACTGATGGTATACACTTCACTTTAAGAGCATGACACGATTTACAGGCAACCGACCTCCTGCGATTTGCTTTAGCCTGACTCGCACTATCCTCAACTTGATTTGTCTTGTCTTTTTGGATCGCTGGAGCTTCTTTTGGGCCCATTCTGACCTACCTTTTCTCTCTTTGTTTGACTTTTGAGACTATATGGTTCTGGACCATACGTTGATTTTCCTCCGCTTAAAACTATGATGAAACCGTTTATCTCGCTGGTTTACAACCTCAAGGAATAACAGGGAAGAATAAGACGACTCTTTCACCCCCTTAATGGCGTTTAACTTGTCAGAAAATTAAAGAGAAAGGTTCAGCGTCAAGAATTATCT
This sequence comes from Hansenula sp. yHMH451, assembly GCA_030571095.1. Classification (NCBI taxonomy): domain Eukaryota; kingdom Fungi; phylum Ascomycota; class Saccharomycetes; order Phaffomycetales; family Wickerhamomycetaceae; genus Hansenula; species Hansenula sp. yHMH451. Next base: position 408,768 of record JAJLXE010000005.1, read on the forward strand.
CTGAAAGTTGATCTACAGTGTTTTGGTAGCTCTAAAAAGCTAACAAAATTATTGCACACTCCCGGTAGAGAACACATCCCCGCGAATTGATTCACTTAAAATCGAATGCAGAGTCAAATCGCTTGACGAAATAAATACTGTTATTATTATAATTATTATACAAAGGGGAATATGATTGATTAATGCAATATAAAACAATAGCTTAGATAGACTGGGCTGTTTTGTTTTTTGTTTTGGTAGGATTATTATTTTTTCTCTTTCTAAAACAGTGTTAAACCTAATGATAAGGGTATTCATTAACTAGCAAAGTGAAATTCAATTGTTGTCATTGATTTCTGTGTCTCTATTTCTTGCCAGCACCTGCTCTATTGTGTTGCATATGACTTTGGACCAAGTGGCCCGCAGCCAAAGCACTACACAATGATAACTCACCTGCTAAGACAATAGAAGCAATGATTTGAGCCAATTGCTGAGCATTAGCACCTGGAACAGAAGCTGGTCCTCTAACGCCTAACAATTCTAACATTGCACCTTGTGGATCTAAAATTGTACCACCACCAATCGTACCGACTTCGATAGATGGCATGGAGACGGAAATTTGTAAATCACCTTCAGCAGTTTCTTTCATTAAAGTAATACAGTTGGAACTTTCAACATTTTGCGCAGGATCTTGACCTAAGGCCAAATAAACAGCAGTCAATATATTCGCAGCATGTGCATTGAATCCACCAACAGACCCTGCCATAGCGGAACCAACCAAGTTTTTGCTGATATTCAATTCGACTAAAGCACCAACATTACTCTTCAAAACTTTTGTAACAACCTCAGCTGGGACAATAGCTTCAGCAACAACACTTTTACCACGGCCTTCAATCCAATTGATGGCGGCAGGTTTTTTATCAGTACAATAGTTACCAGAGACTGAAATCACTTGCATATCGTCCCAACCGAATTCTTCAGTCATTTGTTTCAAAGAAAATTCAACACCTTTAGAAATCATATTCATACCCATAGCATCACCAGTAGTGGTACGGAAACGAATAAATAATAAAGTACCAGCCAATGCAGTTTGGATATGTTGTAAACGAGCAAATCTTGAAGTGGAGTTGAATGCCTTTTTAATTATGTTCGAACCTTCTTCAGAATCTAACCAAATTTTACAAGCACCAGCTCTCTTCAATGTTGGGAATTGAACACAAGGACCACGGGTCATACCATCCTTAGTCAAGACTGTTTGAACACCACCACCCAAGTTGATAGCTTTACAACCACGCATAGCAGAAGCAACTAGACAACCTTCAGTAGTAGCCATTGGAATATGATACGGTTTACCATTGATGATCAATGGACCTGCAATACCAACCGGTAATGGCATGAAACCAATCACATTTTCACAACAAGCACCAAAGACACGATCGTAATCATAATGTAAGTAAGGCATTTTATTAGAGTCAACTGAAGGAGCGTCTGCCAGTTTAGCAATGGCTTTACGACGAACAGCAACAGCACGTGTAGTGTCACCTAACTGCTTTTCCAAAGCATACAATGGCAATTTACCATCGGTGACCAACGAAACAACTTCATCATTGTAAAGAGATTTGACTTTGCCATCTTTGAATAATTCGACAACTTTATCATAAGGTCTCAACTCAGCTTCACTGTCTGAAGCGGATGATATAATCTCTGATGATTTGGTAACGTCTTCAGTGCTTTCAGTGGTAGCGACTGGAGAAATCTTTGGTTGCTTGGCTTCAGCCTTAGCAGCTTTCTTGGACTTGTTCAAAGCAATATCGGATTCAAGACTTGAAGAGTGGATTCTGGCAGCATTCAATAAGTACACATTGATGGAAACACTGATAGCGAATGCGAAAAGCACAAATTTGGAGATATACTTATCACGAATAGCTGCACTGATGTAACCGATAGTGGATAATATTTGATCTTCAATTTGAATGGACAATTTTGATGGTAAAAAGAATCTAGCTGGGTAGACACTGACTAAAGTACCCTTCGAACCTATTGGGATTTGAGAGAAGAAAGTTTCAGTGAATTCAAATGACTCAGTATATTCAGCACTCGCACTCAAATCAGATAACCAAGTGGAACCTAACCCGTAGATATGGAAACCAAAGAATAAGATAATAGCTGCAATTTTAGCAATAGTAACGGAGCTATTAGCATCTGAGCTGGTATAACCTTTTGATGAGCCACTTTCAGATCTTAAAACTTCATCAACGGTATCTTGAGTTAAGCCGTCTTCTTGTAGAGCTTGTTTCAACACAGATGATCTATGGATTAAGTTGATTTCCATCTTCAATGATAATATACCGGAATAGAAAGTAACTGTAGTCAACAAATCAAAGAATAAGATCAGAGCTGAAAAGATGCAGAAGTTGCGCAACCCATCTAAATGAGATGCATAGATTGAGCAGCCAATGAATGCAATGATAACAAGTAAATGATCATGCAATAAAGCAGAACCTTGATCTTTAATTGCCAAATATAACGAGTTTGGAGCTCCTTTTTTGGAGAATTCTTGACCTGAGTACTTACTCAATAATTTTTGAGTCAATGCAATCTTATGTTTGAACCCAATAGTAGCGACCAAGAATGGTACCCCTTCAGTGATACTTAAAACTGGAATTTGTAAACCCAAGTATTCAGTAGAAACATATAAGGCAAACAAAAAACCAAAGAATGATGAGACTAAAGTGGAGAATCCCAACCAGAATTTTGAACCTACTCTTCTCATATCAACAAATAATGAAATGAAAGTATACCACATGGCCATATATGCAACTGTAACAATAGCAATATCAAATGGTTCAGCACCCAAGATTAGTTTGCTTACTTTGTTGTAAGCTCTCAACACTAAATCTGAGTATTTCCCTAGTTTGGCATGGAAGTCTCTAAATTTCCAGACAGTACCATCTTGTGAAATTAGTTGAGTTAACTCAAAATCTGTAGTTTCATCTTCCTTGGTTATTATAAATTTGACTTGAGAATCATCATCATCAGAATAAGAATTGGCAATTTCTGGTACTTGAGAATCACCAGCTCTTTTGAATTGGTATGGAATGATATTGAAATGTTCAACATCTGGTGAAATTTTTGAAAGATCATCAACTTGAGTCCATGGACCTTTTGACCCAGCTTGGTGATAGTAATTTGTTAAAGAATAAGTCGAATCAGTGAATGAGATACCATCACCGATATAATTGTCGACAATGTTCAAGTAAGCAATGGAAGCCAATAACGATGTGACTATCAAAGTATGGATTGGATGTAAGGCAGATAGTTTCCCAATAAACGCCAAAACGGTCGCCAACCCGTTCAACGGTCTCTCCAGCAGAGCGGTCATTGCCAGCTTGATCTGGATATGTTCGTTGATAAAGAGAAGCCTGTTTTTAACTAATAAAAGTCTATGTCGAGCCTTATCAATTGGATCAACTAGGGTTGTGTGATTTATTCTTCCTTAAAACACGCCCAACAGAAAAGCTTTTGATTTTTTTTTGTATTTTCTCGTATGGAAAAAATCAAAGTCGGTGAGCTGAGCAAAGCAGAATGTAGAACTTAGCTTGAGCCAAATTATCTAAATCTGGGCAAAGAAGATCTAGCTAGCGGTGAGGAATATATAGATCTAGTGATGTTTCTTTTGAAAGATCACAACACCAAGTTAACAAGCGAATGTCTGGTTAGTTGAATAAAATGAACGGATCGTTAACGGTTTTTATAGATTTGTTAATTGAATGCTTTAAACGATGAAATTTCCGCGTTTGGGAATTCACAAGGAATGCTGTGCGAACCGTGTGTTTAAACAACGCTTTACAAATCATATAAAACATTGAATTAGTGGCTAGCAATATAACTGAAACCTGTGATGTTGAGGATCTTTATCAGTGTGCCTTTTTAGAATTTCTCTGAATCCTTTTCCACGAGTTTTAATTGGTATTCATTGGCCTAATACTAATCCCATCAACATCGTTTAACCAGTAAACGCAAAAGAATAAAGTATTCCATATCGAATAAGAACCTTAATTGGATCCAAATTTTGAAACAAGCTATCGATATGGCTGTTATGGAGTAATATTTTGATATCCATGTCAGACGGGAGAAGCGTGAATGCACAATTGATCTACAAATCGATATATTATATACTTCGACCAATGGTAATTATCTATTGATATGGCTTCTTCAGAATACTAGCTGGAAAGAACCCAAATATTTGCAATTAGTGATTGATTTGAACTTTTGCAAATATGCGCACTACTTTCGTAGTCTCTAGGGATTGGTACTCCTCGGGAGCTGTGATTATTGATTATCTTGACATCTTCACACGGAAAGGATCCAAACCTTGCAAATAGTGAGGGGACTCAAGTTATGGCATGATTAACTCCTTTTATGTTGATGTATGTCTTCCCATAACCTAGTTGTCATTGAGCCATATATCCAAAATAAGCACAGATATGCGCTCCTAGTATATTACTCAATTATAATTCAGCTCTTTGAAGAATCTGTTTATACCTGAATTTGATGATATTCAAGTGTTTATTTTTTTGCGAGATTAGATTCTTTATTACATAATTTGGTGTGAGATTCAAAATTATCAAAATTTACTATATAAACGTCTATAAATCACTTATTTTATTTTAAACTGACCAACTTGATATCAAAGGTCAATTCACTGTTCTTTGGAATACCTGGTAAAGATTGACTACCGTATCCCATTTTTGGTGGAATAACAACACGACGTTCACCACCAACAGCCATACCGGTGACACCAATATCAAAACCTGGAATGACAGCACCAGAGCTAACGTTGAAAGAGAATGGTTTTCCACTTGTGTTTTTATCGAAAACATTACCGTTTTTCAATTTACCAATGTATCTGATACCAACTTTTGAGCCTTTCTTAGCAGTTGGACCTTTACCACTAGAACGGTCTTCAACAACGACACCACCAGCTAAAGTCTTGGTAGCAGGTTTAGCAGCAGCTTTCTTAGATTCAGTTGGGCCTTGTTCTAATTCTTTGTTGAATTTGACATTTTTTTCTTCCTTAGCCTTAGCTTTTTTTTGTTTTTTTGTTTCTTTTGGGGTTGGTTCTTCATCTTCTTCATCTTCTTCGACTTCTTCAACTTGACGTTTTTTGTTGTCTTTTTTGGATTTTTTAGATTCTTTTGGTTCAACTTTTTTAGCTTCGTCTTCTTCAACTAACTCTTCGATTTTGCCTTCAATATCATCTTCATCCTCTAAATCGTTGATATCGAAATCTTCACCATCAACGATTTCATCTTCATCTGGTGATAAATCATATTCATCATCTTCTGAATCTTCTGAGTCAAATTCATCGTCTTCTTCGTCATATGGATGTTCAACGTAGTTACCTGAAAGATGGATTGGGTATGAACCAGTAACAACAAAGAAAACTTCTTCGTCTGGGGAGATGGTCAAATCTAAAGTTTGTTGATATTGAGATTTTGGTGACAAAGTAGCGACAACGTATTCTTCAATTTCATCATCTTCATCATCGAAATCTTCTTCATCATCTTCTTCATCTTCATCTTCATCTTCTTCGTCATCATCTTCAGCATCTTCGACGTCTTCATCGTCTTCATCGTTCAATTCAGCATCTTCGCCGTCTTCTAATAAATCATCATCTTCTTCATCTTCTGAGTCCAAGTTGCTGAAAGCAGAGCTTTTTAGGATTCTCAAAGTTGATGGTTGTTCATCATCATCGATAGCACCAGTTGGATCAATGGCAGCTAAAGTAATATGAACAGTGACAGGTAAATCTGAGTCAATTGCTTGAGTTGGGGAGAATGGGTTCAAGGCTAAGTTGTATGAGGCTAATGGTAATAAAGAGGTCATTTTGTGTATGGTTCTTATTATAAATATGAAATAATCAAACTATTGTAGTGTCAAAGAATGGACTTTCTTATACGTTTTATAAGTTCTCACGTTCAGAAAATTTTTGTTGGTTACAGAGCCCCGTGCAGCTCATTTCTTTTGGAATTTCCTTTTTGGGCGAGATGAGATTGATTTGTAGTCTAGGAAACGTGTAGAGTTTATAGGTATAGATTTTACGTCAAAAATGTATATTGAGCTAGGATCTGGAGACAAATGTTGATCAAGGGCTTCTCGCTCTGAAAAGCTAGTCAAAGTTGCTGAATGACGGCTCAATTTTTTGTCAAGTTTTCGATTAAGTTCGTATATATATATATATATATATATAGACCTACTTTCGGACTTATTTGAGATCTAGAATGAATTGGAAGCTCAAATTTCCTACCTACGTTTTTAAAATGTATTTACAATTCAATGTTTACAATAATTTGTTTCTTATTTTATAATAAAAAACATAAAAAGACCTTGAATTCTTCATCACAATATGTGAAAAATTAAACAAATTAAAGACCCTTTAAAAAAGTTATATGGATGTCGTTAAAAATCTGAAAATAAACCCTTGTCTAACAAATTAAAATGATATATGGTGAGTTGGAGATTGATTTTTCAAGATCTAAAATTTCAATAAATGTGGTCTGTCACCGTTTTTCAAACTAAAGGTAGCAGCCAAGTATTCTTTCAATAATGGAGTTTTCTTGATTTGAGATAATAAAGCAGCATCGACTGATTTTTGGTCAGCAACACGTTCAGCTTTGACTTCTTTCTTTGGTTGTTCTTCACCGAAGAATTGAGATTCACCTTTAGCTTTGGTTGATTTTTCACGGGCAAAGTAAGCAACGTTGTATTTTGAGACATCAACACCTTCTAATGGAACTTGGGTTGAGGTGGCAATAACATAACGAGCATTGACACGACGTAATGGAACACCGTTAACTTTGAATGGACCAGAGACTAATAAAGTGTTGTCTTCTAAGTGCTTCAAGTAAACAACTCTTTTACCTCTGAAACGACCAGCTAATAAAATTAAAACGGTACCTGGAACTAATGAGGCACGTAATTTTTGTGGACGAGCAGTCTTTCTGGTGTTCTTTGGGACTGGAGCATCTTCAGCTTGGTACCATTTTGGAGCCTAAAGATAATTGTTAGTTTACTATAATCAAATCATCAAATTATTCACCACGGTCGCCAGGATGAATTTTGCAATTGAGGTAAGGATCAATAAAGAACATATGCAATGATTAAATGGGAGTAAATACCTGATATATGGGTCAAAATGATTGTTCTTTACTCTAGCTTTCACTTCTGTACAGTTTTTCTTTTATTTAACGTCTTATAGTGATGTTTTGTTGCCTTTTCATTAAATTTTATCGAATCTGTTAATGCACAATTGATTATTCATTCATGGATATGAATCTCTTTGAAAAAGCCCTTTTTCTGCTTCAAACTTCATCCTAGTGACCACAGTGTACTATATCACTTACTAATTGGGCGCTCATTTTGATATAAGTCTTTATGTGATGTATTGAGCTACCTGTATATATGGCCTTCGTCTGTTTGATTGTTCAAATTGTATTCTTGAGAATCCAACGCCAGAGTCTCCCAGCCAGAGTGAGCGACGCTTGTGCTGACGTTTACCTCACTGGAACATACTAATTCCACACCTTCTAGTGTAACTATCAGCACCAAGCCTCCCAGCCAAAAATCGAGGAATTTTCTACGAAAAAGTTGCGTTCCACGAATTTTTATTGCGGTTGGGGCAGCTCAGATTTGATAAAAGACAGTCACGAAAATAAAGAGTTAGCTAGTGGTGTTTTGATGTATGTATGTGTCAAAACCCTCGTCCTATATTATCTGGAGAAATGAATTGAACAGTAAGTCAGCTAGCACAGAAATACAACCTCTACACTTTGAAACAGAAACAAATTAACGTCAATTTTAGCGTACACAAATAATATAAACATACAAAAGTCGAGTCTGTAAACTCTATAAAAAATCAATGGAAAATGAGAGTGCTTTTCAAATTGTTCGTACCAGACTTCACAATAACTACCAGCCTGGCGGAGGTGGTGTTTGGCCTTCTTGCCCTTCTTCAGGTTCTGGACTGTATCTAAAGCTGACAATAGCAGTACCTTGGCCGATATGTACTTCAACGTCTCTTGGACTGTCAATCACATCAGTCAATGAGATACTACCACTACCAATCTCTTGATCTTTGGACAATCTATGATGAACAATACCAGCAAACACAACTTCAGCATCTTGTGGGGCCTCGAAAGTGGTCTCCTCATCCCATTTAATCACTTGGTTGACAGCTTTAGCACTCTTAGTGCGGTAAATTTCCTTAAGTTTTTCATTGATGGCTAATGAAACCCTTAATTTCGCGTGACCGCTCAAATTTGTAGCTGAACGAATAATCAATGTACCTTTAGTTACCTTTTTGTCCTTTAGTTGTGTAGTATAAGTTGAAGCATTCTCATTGCTTTCTTCTTGGGCTGCTGCTAGAGCACCCCCTTCTTCTTTAGACTTGGTGGACTTTGAATGACCGGATCTCATTGACTGGGCATCGTTGGCGTATTGGGAGCCGTTATCAACTGATGAGCGTGGTTGATCTAACGATTTCTTCGATTTCTTACCTGTTAATACATTTTTAAATAATGAACCACCTTTACCAACAGCTCCAGTAGCTACACCAACACCAGCACCGGCAACACCGGTAGCCAAATCACCAGCAACACCGACCGCTTTCAATGGCGCACCTGCAATTGATGATAGGTTCACACCGAACTCAGCTGCACCAATCTTTGGACGGATATATTCTGGGACGAATGTAACTCTCAGGCGGAGAGAACCTTGTGGCTCAAGAGGAACGTGTATAATTTCTGATGTTAAAGCTTTGACTTGAGAGATATCCAAATGGGCAGAACTCAATAAATCGTTTTTGCCTGCTCTATCCCAATCAAACACTGAAACAGTCAAATTACTTCTAGCCCTTGATGGAATAGGAACTGTTGTACCTTCATTCCATGATGGGGTCAATGTCTTTTTAACAGTTTTAGTCTTGAATAGCTCTAAGCCGTCCAGAGTTAAAGTTGCAAATGGATCTGATTTACCATTACGGTCATGAGATGGGATATCCTCACCGTCCAAAAACTCGATCTTAGCTTTACCAGTATCCAAGATGGTTTCTGAAGGAGGTAACTTGATAGCAGATGGAATATACTCAAATCTGACGTAAATTTCAGCACCATCAATACCGACACGAGTTGGTTCATGGTATCCTTTTTGTAACAAGTCAATAGTGTTATAGATTTGTTCACCCAAAACTTGACCAGATTCATTAACTTGAGGTTTCTTGGTGTTTCTGAATACTATCTTACTATTTGGTAAGTCACGAATAAAAGCTTCACCTGATTCTGGGTTGACATTACGAGCAGTAGCTCTGCCTGACACAAAAGCTGGAGAGCCAACATCATCAACAAGAGCCTGAATGAATGTATCAGCCTTTTTAACCTTACCTTTGGTAATATTAATACCTAAAGTACCAGATCTGTAAGTCAATAGTTGCTCGAGAGATAATTTTTCTTTGGCATTTTCATCAAATTCATCATCATCTTCAATATCAATCCATTCATAATCATTTGGATTCTTTTTGTATAAATCTTCCCATTCTTTTAATTGTTGGGCTTCCAGTCCCTTCTTCTCGGCAATCTTTTCTTTCTTGTCCTCTAACTCACGTAACTCAGTCAGTGAATAAACAGGGATAGCTGGTAAAAATGAAACGGAATATGATAATGACCCATGAGAACCTTTACCTCTCAAAGCAACTTTGTTTCTCAAAATTTTATCAGAACCGTCATAGAACAAATAGTTCCCACTGGTGCCTTGACTAATAAATTTACCAATTGGGAAATCAGTGGAACCTAGGGAACGATCTTTACCCATGTTTTGTTCGTCCATAACTTCCAAAGAAATGTGTTGACTTTGAGACGAGATTGGCAAGTAAATAACTTCATTGAAATTTGGATCAAGGGTGTCAGGGTAGAAAACGGTTTGGTGTTTCAATCTGTTGTTGAGCATAACTTTAACATATGGATCAACTTTACCAATCTTTTCCAAGTTCAACAAATCGTGACCGCCTCTCAAGTGTAATCTAGCAACACCAATTGGTGGGATATAATTGGCAGCTGCTGAAACACCACTTAGAGAGACAGGTTTCCAAGCAGCAGTGACCCGAATATTACCTTGTGGAGATAAATCAAAAGTATCGTTTCCATCAATAGTTCTGAAAACAAGTGTATCCAAACTTTCTTCAAACGAAGCAATGATATCACCATCTGCAGCACTGTCACTAATGACAAATTTCACATTAGTGTTGGACTTTTGGGTGACAAGGATTTCCGTAGTCTCTTCCCAAGATGGTTCATTAGCACGTCTTAAGGTTCTATATTTCTTGGTTGATTTACCATTGACAAATAGTTCTGCTTTTGGATTTAGCTGACCAGTCAATGAGGAAGTACGATCCAATTTCTTTGCTTGGTGAATAGTTAATTTAAAAATACCAACTTCAGTGTCTGGGGTTTCGACTTCTTTACTTTCATCTTCAGTCGAACTCTTTTCACTCTCAATAACAGGGAACCAACGTATATCGTACAAAACAGAACCTTTCTTCTTACCAGCTAATTCGATCGAGCTTGTCTTATCAACAAACGACTCCTGTTGTAACAAGTCGGCCAATTCAAACACATGACTACCAATTAATGAGCCCTTTTTATCCTTAACACTGAAAGAGTGAACATCCAAATTCAATTTTTGTTCCAAACTGTTGACAATAATATATTTTGTATCATTCCAGCGTGGGCTGATTGTGTCAGCTTTAACTTCCGTACGTACATTCTTTTCTGCATCACTTTCCAAACCAATTTGAACATATGGGTTAATTTCCTTATTAGAAGATTTAAGATCTTTAGCACCTTTAACAGTAACTGCGACAACACCAATAGCATCTTGAATTTGAGCTTGCATGATCTCTTCAACGTCAATATCTAAGTGGTTAGGAGCATAAAGCATTGGACCGACATTAGAATTAATTAAGGTAGTGATTAAAGTTTTCAAGCCAGGAACTAATGACATAATATCCAAACCGAAAGTATCACCACCAACTGGTTTTAAACCGAAATCAATTTTTGGAGCTTCAAGTAATTGAACGGAAACAATCTTGATATGTGGGAAATTTAGTGACAAGTTCAATGTAATCTTGACTCTACCAGCAACAGACATATCTTCAACCAGAATTGGTAATCTCTTAGAAACAAACCCCTTACCAACTCTAACACCAAGAGCAACTTTTGGATCAATCTTCTTATCAACTTGATTTTTAGTCATATCAGATGTATCATTAGGAGTGAAAGAGAAAGCCCAATCCCACTCAACAACATTCTTTCCCTTTTTAGTGTATGATTTGATGGAATCAATTCTTGGGGCTTTAGTACCTAGCGTGAACTCATCCAAAGTTAAAGCATCGATACCATAACCTGGGGCAACATCCTTCAAGACATCGTTAGCAATAGTCATGACGGTTTCAGATAAAGCTGGCATATAAATAACCCAGAACTTGGCTAAGAACGAGTTCAACCATTCCATTGATTCAAAACTTTTTTCCAGTCTTTCTGCAGCAGAATCTCTTTCTAAATCATCCCTAATATTTCTAGAAAAACGACGGAATTCAGCACGATAAACAGAAGCAGTACCCAATAAGACAAACATTAAACCGAAAATACCAAATCCCCATTTGGCAATTAACCAAGAGAAGAAACAAGTACCAATGACTAAAACAGTACTCCAATACCAATCTGAATAAAAGGTTTCGATAATATAGGTTTTGATAATTTGAGCTTCAGAAACGAAATGAGGATCAAACTTCCCCTTTTCTTGAAATCCACCAATTTTTTCCCATGGGAATCTTTCCTGTTGATAAGGATCCTTTGGAGTTCGTTCTTCAATAATTTCCCTTGTAGTTGTAGATTTTGCTTGAGCCTTCACATCTAGGTTAGTCCCCTTAGAACCAGCTTTGGCATCACTCAGGGCAGCACCAGCCTTTGAGGCTCCATTGGTAGCAGTGGTACCATTACCATTAGGAATTGAGTCGGATGTGGTTGTTTGGACGCCATTTACAGGTTCCTTCGTTGCTGCTTGAGCGTCCTTGTTATTTATGGGAGCAGCTGCCTTCCCATTTGGCAACTGCTGGGCAGAGTTTTGAGCCTGTTTGATGGTTTGTTAGTCGTTGATTCTATCAAGTTTCCGAGCTTTAAACGATTCAATGAACCATATTGTACGTACTTTACTCATACTTTGCTAATTGACAACACTGGACTATCTTGAAGTATCAATCAAAGAAAGGTGATTGTTGTTGAAGATAGTTTTGTTTAAGAGGTGAAGCAATGTCCACTAGGAGAAATTGAGTGTTGCCCGAACTGAAATTTTAGGCTGTAGTTTTGATTTTTGTATGGCAAAGATGAAATTTGACCTATATTGCAGAAGGTGCCTTCTTTTGCTGGGGGTTTCAAGCCTGGAGAGGGCTAATTAAGATTTGATTGTACAGTTACTCCTATATAACTGAGATATGCCAGAAGGCTCAGATTGCCAATTGACACTACAACTCTACCAGAGAAACTTAAAACATCTGGCCCGCAACGCGATTTAATGGCTGATTAGAGCAACGTCTATTATAATTGGAGACGGTAGACGCAGCACATATATAGACACAAAACTACATTTTGATTTAAGGTACCAGGTTTAATCATATCATTAACTTCATCTGTTTAGACTTTTGGCCAATTTTTGTTGTTTCTCAACTGTTTTTACCCATGCTTCCCTGTCTATAATGTAATTTCCAGAGTTCCCGTACTTGGAATTGAGTAATATGACACTCATCAAATCACTAAAATTTTCGTCAATTCTGCCCAAACTTTGAGAACAATATATCAACTGTAGATAAAGACCATCCCTGATTGACTTTTCTTGAATTTCTGATATGGCTGATTCAATATTCTTTACAAGCTTTAAAATGACCTGCTGTGTGAAGTCGAAAAGTAGAACGTTAGATTTTCTGCCAGTGTTTGATAGTTTGAAGCTGGATTTTGATTTATAAGAAGGCTCGATATCGACAGCCTCTTTGATCTTATCTGTTTCAGTTTTGGAAGCAGAAGGTTCCTTTTCAGAGTTTTCCTTTAGTAGCCTTGTTTCTTCTTCCTTCTCCATTGGGTTCTGTTCTTTATCCTCCCGTTTCTCTGAACTTTTCCCTTGTATTGCGTCTTTATCGTCGTCTTCAGAAGCCCGGGTGTTGTCTATATGCTCCGTATTTTGTTTCTCCTCTAGTTTATCATCTCCCTCTCGCTGTGGATCATCTTCTGTCTTCACTGTGGTCTCGTCATTTTTTGGTGCTAGATTGTCAGGTATTGGGGTGGTGGCTATCTCTTCTTCTTGACCTTCCACATTCTCAATTTCCCCAATTGGAACTGTTTCTAATTCAGAGTCATCAATGTCTGGAAAAATGTTTCTATAGGTCATTATTGAGCCGAAACAATGCTCCCTGATAACTTCGATACTTCTCTTCAAATATTTCTCGTGTAATTCGCTATGTCTCAAAGGTCTCAACGACTCCAACTCAACTTCGATGAATTGATAACGGGAATGAAGTAAAATTCTCTTCAGCTGTTCATCCGCTGACTCAGATTGACTAAATGGTTGTATTCTCCTCAAATATGATAAGATCTTTATGATTGAAGATTGTTTCAAATTGGTCCTCAATAGTCTAATAAGACCGCTCAACATCAATGACATTTCTGATTTAACACCGAGCTCGACCTCTTTAATCAAGTCACTTTGGGGGAACCTGATGGCCAATCTTCTTGTGTACGAACTGATTTCTAGGGCTTCCGAATAATAACCTGCTTTGATACAAGCACCTGCTAAAGACGGCAATTCTAAAATCACCACGATTTGATCCATGTTATCCAGCACCACTGATAAATTCTTGCTTTTCTCTGATTCCGTTGGTTGTGATTTTTGTATATTTGCAATTGTTTGAGAAAATGTATCTTGCTTAGTACTCGGATCCAGATCTGCCTCCAATTCATGTAGTTCTTGATCATCCCTTATATCACTTATATCATCATCCCTAAAAGATCTAGTAAGAGCTCTTGTATTATGTACGAAATCACTTTCGAAAGACTTGAATGCTTTCTTCAATTCTATTTCATTCTCTATGATGGAGCCTTGGGATTTTGATATTAGATTTTTCAACTTTGAATCAATTGCTCTCTGATCTGCCTCCAATTCAGCGATATCTTGAACTAACGTTCTCTCGTCAGCAACTAAATAGTCATTCCCTGCTGGGGTTGGAGGAATTGATGAAAGATAATCGTTCGATTTGATTGAACTTATGTCATTCAGGTATTGGAGAACTTGAGACTGCAACTCTGGATTACCCAAAAGCGATTTGGCTTCAGTCGGTAGATCTTCCGCCAATTCTTGCAATAACACATTTATAGATGAGTCCTCATACCCCAGAACCTCATTTTCAGCCATTTTTATCTTATTTCCCTTGATTTAGCCCAAAATGTTGGATGGATGTTTACGTCGTCAGTGCTTCAGCTTGAAATCTTGAGCTGTTGATCTGTCATTAAAATACAGAACTCATTCGCGATATGACTTTTTACCCGGTTGGCTGCAAGCATTTTCGCGAATTGGTGTTCTAGGAGAACATTTGGTTTTAAAGATTGTGCTCCCAAGTCGAGATGATAACTGAAAGCATCTGTGATTTTGGTGTAAATTTGAAACCCTTGGTCTAGTTCCTTTGACAGAGTTCATCACAAAAGCATTTTATATCTTCTAGAAGATCAAAAACAAATAAGAATATCAATTGAATTGAACTGTAAAGATGGAAGGATTGTTCTTTAATATCGATAAGTGAGTATTTATTGGAGTGACATGTTCAATATCTTGAAACTAACAATCATATTTTTCAAAGTGGGTACATTGAGGGTGTTGCGCGTGGTTATAGAAATGGTTTGATCAATGAAAACCAATATATTAACTTGACTCAGTGTGAAACGTTGGAAGATCTTAAACTTCAACTATCATCAACTGATTATGGGAACTTCCTAGCGAATGTTCCATCCCCATTATCCACCTCAATTTTACAACAAAAAGCCTCTCAAAAACTATACGATGAATTCAATTATATCCGTGACCAAGCTGTACAGCCATTAGCCAAATTCATGGATTTTATCACTTATGGATATATGATTGATAACGTTGCATTAATGATTACAGGTACTCTTCATGATAGAAACAAGGCTGAAATTTTGGAAAGATGTCATCCATTAGGTTGGTTTGAAACTTTACCAACTTTATCAGTTGCCAATGATACCGAAGCATTATATAACACTGTCTTGATTGATACTCCATTGGCACCATATTTTGAAGGTTTATTAACTGCTAATGATTTAGATGATTTGAACATTGAAATCATTAGAAATAAATTATACAAGGCATATCTGGAAGATTTTTATAAGTTCGCACTAGAACAACCAGATCCAGCTAATACTATCATGAAGACTTTATTGGAATTTGAAGCTGATAGACGTGCTATAAATATCTCTTTGAATTCTTTTGATTCTGAATTGTCAGTTGAGGAAAAAAAGACCATCTTACCAACTTTTGGTAAACTATATCCAATAGGTACTTATCAGTTGGCTCAGGCTGAAGATGCTGAGAGCATTAAATCTGTTGTTGAGAACGTTTACGAATACAAGGCCTTCTTCGATAATGCTAATGGGAAAACCTTGGAAGATCATTTCTATCAATTAGAAATGGAATTATGCAGAGATGCATTCACCCAACAATTCACTGTCAGTACTATTTGGGCTTGGATGAAGTCCAAGGAACAAGAGATCAGAAACATTACATGGATTGCTGAATGTATTGCTCAAAATCAAAAAGATCGTATAAATAACTATATTTCAGTCTATTGAAGAGCGCCGAAATAGTGTGTGGAATAATTTAGTTGAAGGTTGATGAGATATATATTATACGTGTTTTTTTATTTAGATCAGTTATTCGAAAAGAAAATAAAAAGTTAATTGGGTTAATTTAAGGAATGTACATTAAGATTAATTTAATTCGTAAATTCGTCGTCATTATATAATATTAACATTTAATAATACAGTAAGCGTTCGTAGGTTTGATAATAAATGATGATCAATTGCCTGGGGAAATATCATATGACAATCTCAACAACACGGTCATAACTTGTCGTCACAAAAGCAGACTTTGAGTTTGGATTTGGTTTAATCATTGGAGCAGGAATTTCACAGCCATAATAGTGCGCGTTACGACATTGTGAAATATCTAAATATCTCAATGGGATAGAGCTTGATAACAAAGCATCAACACCTGCTCTGGTAACTCTGACACATCCCTTTATAACTAGAGATTCCAAATTTCTTAAATGAATGGAGATGGCTAGTAAAGTGGAGTCACTAATAGCAGATCCACAAAATGAAAGATCTAAATGTTTCAATCCGGGACATCCCAAGCATAGAACATCAATGGAAACATCAGTTAAAGCACAACAGAAAGATAAATCTAATGAATAGAGTCCCTGTGCTGAACTTGCGATGGCAATGATTGATTTATCAGTTAAGAAAGTGCAATCACTTAATTTCAATTTTCTTAGATTTGAAAACGGTTGATAGGCCCAATAAGCAAACCCAGCATCGGTGATGGTGGTACACCTTGTTAAATCTAGTGATTCGATCCTATCATTGGCGTGTAATGCGATATGGTACATCGATCTATCAGTCAAGTGCTTGCAATAACCCAAATTCAAAACTTTCAAATTTGCACAACCAATACTAGCTTCTTGACTGTCACCTTCAAAATCTTCCATACCAGGCACTGGGTCATCAAGAGCACCACCTCCATTATTATTTGTTGATAGACTTTGCACGGTGGCGGCTGGTTTAATTTTCCATCCAATAAGTCTTTCAAGAACATCGTCTCTAACTTTACGACAATTTGATAAATCTAGTTCAACAATATGATGACCTATACTTGGAACTGCAACGTCCATAATTGCCATTGCACTAACATCCCAGACGGATCTCATCCTAATAATTTGAATAGATCCGCTCATACCAATTTCATTAACCATATAACAAAACCCTATATCGGTAACATGGAAACAATCTGAAATATCAATAACCCTTGGTCTTGAACCAACAAAGTCAATGATCTGAATCAATGCTTTATCATCAACCGACGTATTATAAGGTTTCAAATCTAAGGTTTCGAAAAATCCTGGGGCAACATATAGTAATTGTCTCCATCTTCTGCAAATTATTCTCAACTTCATCAGTTCTGGTAATGATAGCAGTTTGAAAATATTCAGCAAGATTCTATCCGTTAATGGACCAGTGCTCAATACCGATGAACGACGTCTCCCACTGATATTTGCTAGACGAACTCTCTTTGCGTGATTCATATATTGGAATGGAGCAGGTGACCACTGTTGGGATGGGAATTGGTTGATTGAAGGTTTTATTGGGTTGAGAGGTGGCACAGATAAAGTCAAAGGACTTGAATTTGTAGTAGACGTTGTTGAACTTTCTTTCAATGGATCTATAGAATGTGAAATAGTTGCAATTGATTTCCGTCTTTGAAATTGAAATTTATCAAAAGTTGAGGATTTCGTAGATGTTGGTGCAGTAGAGAACGAAGAATGGGCATTTGTTGTATATGAGCCAAATGGTGATGGAGAAACAGATGAGGTAGGCTCCGGTTGTAAAGGAGACCCAATTCTTCTTGGAACATTATTCAAGTTGAACGAAGGAGTCTTGTTATAAGATGGTCTTTTGAAAACTGGAGGAGCTGGTTCTGGAGATGATGATTCTGGTGAGTTGTCTTCAAATGGAGCAAATGAATTTGAAGATGATTGAACGAAAGAATTACTTCTTCTTCTTCTCTTTGGAAGTGGTTCTACTGTTTCCTTTGAGGCACGATGTTCCAAGTTCGAAGATTGGAATCCCTTCCAGTTACTGAACGGAGAATCTTTCAATAGATTGGTATCATTTTGTTCGGTCGTCTGTTCTTCGTCCTCATTTATTTGATTCCTATCGTTTCTCTTGCTTGCAGTATCTCTC
Source organism: Hansenula sp. yHMH451 (assembly GCA_030571095.1). Lineage (NCBI taxonomy): Eukaryota > Fungi > Ascomycota > Saccharomycetes > Phaffomycetales > Wickerhamomycetaceae > Hansenula > Hansenula sp. yHMH451. The sequence continues at coordinate 426,875 of JAJLXE010000005.1, forward strand.
ATTTCATCACAAATTCTAGGATATCTAGAATACAGGTTTTCCAATTGATCACCAGTGACAATTAAGACATCCACTGTGGAGACGGATCTGATATCAGCAGTTCTTTCGGATTTTGAAGTATCTGCATCACTTTCGCTTTTTGGTGTTATTGATTGTAAAAAGGCCATTTCACCAAAGTACTGACCAGTACCTAGTCTCGCAACAACATGGTCAACTTTCTTATCTTTGTCACCTTTAGATGAGGCTAACGATATCCTCTTTGGACTTAAAACCTCAACTTCACCATTAACAATGAAATATATATCACGACCTTGTTCACCTTTACGAACAATATGTTCGAAAGGTTCATATCTTTTGGGCTCCACACCTAAAACTAATTCATGGATTATATTTGATGGTAGTAGGGTGAACATTGGCATGCTTCTTAGGAAATCTCTTGTTGGGATGGAATGATCAACATTATCATGAATTCTTGGTAAACTTTTTCTAGTATTGTCTTGTACTGTATGTGTAGATTTTCTCAGGTTCTTTGATACGTTATCTAATAATGAACTTGGGATTGTGGATAATGCCGAAGGTGATGATTTGAGTAAAGGTGGCATTAAAGGACCAGACATTGAATTCTTTGCAGATGCTAAGACTGCAGCTTTAGAAACATCATCCTCATTTGAAACAGGAGTACCACTAATTATAGTTGTGGAGCTATTTGGTTTAGAAATAATATTTGTCACACCATTTCTCTTTCTTTTATCCTGCATACTTAATCTTTCTTGTGCTTCATCTCTGATCATTCTCTCCACAACAGGAAAGTCTGGTAATACTGCATTGAAATTATCAGCCGTCAATACACCTAGTAATACTTTGGATCTTGCAATAACTGTAGCTGTTCTTGGTCTATTGAATAAAATCCCAATCTCACCGAAGAATTGTCCTGAGACCAGTTCAGCATGAACCGCTTCACCATCTGGGGATGTAACAGCAACAGAGCCTCTCAATATCCAATACATTGATTTAGCAGGCTCGCCAAACTTTAAAATATATTCTTGTGGATGATGCTGAACAAGTTTTAGCCTACCTGCAATTGCCTTATGGAAAGTCTTCGGGGCATTTTTAAATAAAGGGAAAGTTGACAGTTTCTCTAGTAACTGAGGTGGTATATTATGTCGCGTAAAGGACTCTATTTTGAATTCATCGTCGGCTTCTGATTGTTGTTGTTGCTTTGGCTTTTGAGTTTGATGTTCTGATTGATTATGCTGATGGTCTCTGGGTACGATAGAGGAGTCATAAGAGCTTGAGGCAGAGAGGGAAGTAGGTGTGGGTATTGTTTCAAAGTATGCCTCTTGTGAGCCTTCGTCTTCGCTATTATGTATTGTTTGTAGTGGACGATAGTCATTGGTATCGTTGGCATTTGACTTCATATCTGACTTGGATACAACGGACGAGAGTGGACTGGTGGGTCTTCCTTGCTGATTAGCCTGGTTCAAACCATTCTGACTAGAGCTGGGGCCACCAGAGTTGCTCTTTGATGCCAGGGGCGAAGGTCTTGAAGGTTTAGAGTGAACTATGGACCCCTTCTTTCTCATAGTTTTGGCGGGAGTAAGCTGTAGTATATATTGTCAAGATATGGCTGGGGTCGGAAACAAAGATAATAACAACTGGACAAGTAACTGAACTGAAGCGTGAGAATAGAGCGCCCTTTGGAGTTGACTTGGATGGTGTCGACTGAAATGTTTTATGTCCTTTATAAGCTGGTTTCGCAAAAATGTTGATGGTTGTTAAATACTAAAGCATATATAAAAGTCTTGATACTCTTTTGTCAATTTCAAAATCGGCTTTTTTCTTTTTCCTTCGCTGGAATTACAGCACCGGAAATGATTGACTGCTTAATGAAGCTTAAGAAGGACCGTATCTGTTTGAGTTGTTCTGTGCTTAACGAAAGTATGCGATTATTGGATTATTAACAACGTTAATTAATTGACGTAAAGATCACCAGACCGTAGTTTGCTAGCAAGGTGGGATGCTCAAGATACTATTTTGAAAGCTCGTGCGTCCTGTCACCAGTCACCACGAGAAGCTATAGATAACCAACCACACACTATGCTCGCCGCTCCAGACTTGAGTTGGCACTCTCTACACATTAACAAATGGTCTTAAGGACATATGCCACATGGCCATGGCCATTGCCCATTGCTAGGACCATGTCCAATAGCTGACTCCGGGGTGCTCCAGTAGTGAATGTCTGTTTCGCTGATCAGCCCATCAACACTAGTGCGCTACAACTGCTTAAAGTTGTTCCGCGATGGTTTTCTGGAACGCTTTTCTGGACTTGGACAAGCTGCACCCAAGAAACCTCCAAAAATTCCAGAAACCGGGAAACAATTGGTGAGGAAGATCAAAGAAGATCGCAAGGTTGGAAAATAGCTACTCATCAATTTGCTCAGATCTTTCCCTTATAGATTCAATTCAATTTCAACATTGTCATCTCTCTCGAATCTGGAGTAACTCGCCACTTGCTGAGCTTTAGCTGGCTTACCACGCCTCTGCTCAGTTCTTTCGGTGACAATTCATTTAGCACTCTGCGCATGGGAGCGACATTCAAATTCATGGGTTCTCCTAATTTAAACTAATCGCAGCAACTCTTCCAATCAGCTCATTACCTTAATCAGATACCACTGCATACATGGGTCTTCTCCGTTAATTGTTGTTTTGAAGTTACTGCAAGTACGTAGTATATTCTTTGATAAAACTTCTCAGCTATATATACAGTATGGGGCGTTGTGTTCATTGCCCGAAACTCGCTAGTAAGTCTAAGACATCATCATCATCATCAGCATCATCATCTTAACAGGTTACCACAACTACCTTAAGGCACCAAATCTAAATATATAACTACTCAGGGGCATCAATTCTCATGACTAGTGCTTGTAAAGTTGCAAGTTGTAAAATACACAATATTGATACGCCTCGTCATGACCAGGGGTATGGAATTTGAGTAATTTCACAACTTGTAGCTGCAGAAAACTTCGTGGAGTGTATATTCATACATTACTTCTATAACTTTAAAGCTTCATTACTATTGAGGTTTAGGTATCATTATGTCACAAGCTACAAGTTGATTGATCTCATCATGATCAACAATAATTATTTAATGAATTTCAACTCCTCAACTATCAGCACAACCGTAGCCCAAAGTGGTTTCAGTGTTAAAATTACAGGTACTGTGCCGTTGGGTTGTTCCAGCCCTTATCCCCTTACTCATGTATATTTCATACTAGTATTTCCCATATTGAGGTTTGAAATTTGAGGATTACTTTGCTCATTGGTATTTCAGGAGATTAGAATTCAACCCCAAGAGTACACTCATAACAATCATAGAGCTTCTAAACAAGGTGAATGTAAGAATACTGGACATTTGGTACTACAGCATACTCGTACTTTAAAACTGATGGAAAATAGCTGTGAAAAGGCAAAGGTTTTGGTACGTTTGATTTAGTATACCCCTTGGCTAAGGCCTTTTCTTTCAATCTGAAACATATAAAGCTACAAGGCAACGTAACAACAAATTGTAAAACATTATTGATGAAAGTTCAATGCAAAGGTGACTTATTGAAATTACTGATCATTCCTCAAGTTTCAATTCATAAGTAGAACATTTCATGAATTAAATAACATTCACTTAGACAAACCGTTATGAGTTACTCTTTTTTTATTAGTGTACTGTAATATGTACATATTTCCTTCCGCATAATCATCAAATCAAGTGCTGTTTGAATTGAGAAAATTCTGTACCACACAAGTCTTGACTTTTTTTTTTAACCTTTATTTGGGCAATCGATCATTTGAGGATACGGTCTTTTTCTTTTAAGATATTTCATGCATAAAGATGCTACTTATTATTTTATGAAATTCTTCAGTTAAGACCATGGGAATAGATGGCTACTTAGATGTAGGGATTTGAAGGGCATCCGAATCACATGTATGTAAAGCAAGTACTCAGTTGAGGCCACTTTAAAATGAAAAAAAGGCAACCAAAAAGTGAGGGATTTGATTACAACGAAAAACGTAAAAACACGTATCACCAAGACTATACTGAAACCTACGATGCTCAGCGGGTTTCTATGACACTTGTTGAAGTTTTGTTGTGATTAATTTTAAAATAGTTTTCTTGTGCCCTCGGGAAGTGTTGTAGTAACTACTGATCAAATCTACAAGATTAGCGATAATTAGTGGAAAGTACATGAAATGATGTTAATACTATATTCACCCGTACTTTGATAATTTGAGTTAAGTGTAAAAGGGGAGTGATATTTTCTTGGTTTGAAACAATTTTTTTTGTGTATGTATGTACATACCCGTAATAAGCTGGGAAAAGTTAAAATAATAAGTTCTTTTGGTATATGTCTTGATGACGGTTTAGAAATGGTTCTAATTAAACTTTGTAGATGATTATCATATGGTAATCAGTTAAATGGGAATTTATTAGTCTTAGACTTAAATCTATTACGATCGAACCATACGAAAAATCAACAAAACAGATAGTATGTAGTGCAGTAGTATTATGGTATTTAAGGTTTATAGTAGTTGATAATCTTAAGGAGGGTTGTTAATTTTTGTTAATCTGTTGATGTTTACGTTTGCTGTTGTTCTTACAAATCGGCTAGACAAGAATAATTCAGTGGACTATATAGAGAATTTACAACAGGGGAAGAAATTTATATGTGGAATTGGAGTAGATTGATAACCGATGATTTAAGTCCATTACTTCACCAGGGTTTAAATTTTAAAGAATTTGAAGTGAATTATGAATCTGTTATAGATGTTCGCAATGTACTGTTTTATTGCATTGACACACGTTACAACTTGTGAGGACAAAGTACGTTACATTGAAATGGAACTTTAGGATCATTACTTTTTTGCTAAAACTTTGCCATGTTTGCCACTGATTCTCACTATCCCACTTAATTTTTGATTAGGCTTATTAAGTATTAAATTCTCACGGTCAATCCTGACGATGTAATAATAACTCCTTTTAAGGTAAAATACGAATTTACATCAAAATCTAACCAAATTAAGCCCAACAACAGCTGGCCAAAAAAAACAAACAACAACACTAAAGTCTGAGGGATATACAAGTAAAAGAGTAATCGAACAATAGAACTACACCCATCTCTACGATTTAAACTTGTAAACTCTTGAACTTAGCTGACAATGACACCATGATCCTGGCATCCTGGCGTTTCCTTCCTTCTTCTCTTTCAAAAGCTGGGCCCAGCTGGTTCGCCCAGCAGGACAGTCCCCCTCTGCCGCTGGGTGCTCTGTGCTGGGCTGGTTAGCTGAGCTGAGCCAGTGGATCTTGGGCAGAGCACACACTGAGATGGGTATTTTGTCGGCTATGGTGATGGTAATTGAATGATAAAACCACCATTAGATAGCTAATTAATTGTAGAGTAGAAATATAGAACTAATAATATAGTTCAACTTTTCCTAAAGTCAAATATGAGCCTATTAACTGTCTAGTGTAGTGTCATGCACGCAGCGTTGTTTGGCGCTGTGTCGCTCGGTCCGCAAAAGAAAGCAAATCAGACATTTGCCAAAGTGTTGCTCGCACCGCCAATTGGAACGAAGTTCTGGAGGGAAAGGGCAGAAAGCAAGAGGGAAAGGACTAAGAAGGCCCAAAGAGAGTATGGATATTGAGGGTATTTGAGAGGATTCTTTGATTGATTTGGTAGTAGTTGTATCTCTTGTTTTACATCGATTTATCTTCTCAATTTGGGCTGTACCCAGGGCAATGGGGGAAACTTGCAAGCCTTCAATTGGCCAATTCTCCAAGGCTCATGGAAAATGTACAATCTAACAACTAAAACAAGTTTCAAATTGTTTATAACGCAACCAACAAGAAATTTTAAAATAAGATGCTTCGATTTTTTAAAGTGTGAAAACTAATTTATTTTTGAAATATAAACACAGGTACATGAGAACATCAATGATCATTTACATTAACACACAAGAGGCAAGACACAGAGACAAAACTACAACCCACACACAAAGGTGTAGTTGAACACTATTGTTGTAAAGTATTCAATGTTGAAATGGGTTAAATCCCACCTTGTAGCATATGCACATTTGTGCTCACCAGTGGTTACTAATTCGTACTTGATTATCGATTTTGAATTTCCAATTTCCCGTACCGTTGGGTAAAAAAATTCTGGAAGTTGTATCACACTTGTTATTACTTGAAATCTTCATGTACTAAGAAATTTTGGAGTAGTATGTAAACCAAAAATAATCCAATACAATTCAGCAAAGAGAAATTATACATGGAATTATCTCTCATAGGATGATGATTCATGAATTGTCTCCTTCTCCGTGCATCGAGATCCTCAATTCTCTTACTTCATTTATACAGCACTTGTGGTGGATAAACCGTATAACGTAGTGTCTGGCTCTGGCTAGCGTAATTTTATTTATACAATTTAACCTGAATGTTGCAACACATCCATATATATTCTCTTGGACCCGCACAACAAACTTCTTAATACAATTAGACAAAATCAACACAATAAACAAAACATACACAAGTTATAAAAACTACTATCAAACAACACACATTCAAGTTTGAACTCTCATCTCACCCACAAGGCTTATTTATATATGCTCACTACAACAACTATGGACTCTCAAGTTCAAAAAGATGAGTTTTTAACAAATGACTTGTTTATACGGTATACTCATTGCCTTTATTTCCAAAGTTCCATTACAAATTCATCAAATCCAATAGATTCACAATATTATAAAGATGTTGAAAATTTAATCAATGTGACAAGTTTAAACAAGCAAACTTTGATTCATACATTATATTATCTTTATCTATTGGTTAATCATAAACCATACTTGTATCAATCTTCAAATTATAAATTATCTTCAAATTTCCAAACTTCATCAAGATTAAAATTATTATCATCATCAAATCGTAAAAATTCAAAAGAATTATATGAACTAATAATCATTTTATTTATGATTTCAAATAAGGCAAATGATGATTCTTCATATACTTTGAAAACTTGGAGTAATTTAACACCTTTAACAAATTCATTATTGAAAAAAAAAGAACTAGTTGTTTTGAAAAAGATTCAATACAATGTTTTTTTAAAAAATGATGAATATAATAAATGGTGTACTTTACTTTATGAATTTGGTTTACAATATAATTTGATTTGGGATACTGGATTGAATCCATCTGCAACAACTGTTTCAACTTCAAATACAATCCCATCAATAACATCCACTTGTTCATCAACATCTCCTAATGCTGCCTCATTAATAAATTATCCATTAACTCCAAAATCCCCAATTCAAGAGATTTCTTATCAACAAAATTTACAACCTTTACCACAGTTGATTCCACAACAACAGCAATTCCCATTACCAAGTTTGTATTCGAATCCAAACACTGCATCTCAGCAAGTTGCAATGACTGCTGCTCCAATCCCAGCAAAGAGAGTTGGCGGTACTTATTCCATTGGTGGATATCATCAATACTCTCCATATAAAAAGTCTCATTATGAAGGTTCATTCATTCATACTCCAGTGAGATCATCAAATTCATCATTTAAATATCAACCTCAAGTACAAGCCCAACAAAACCTTTTGTTGACACCTATAAAGACTGGATATAATGAACAGCATGCTTATTATGAAAACGATTATTATCCACAACCAATTCAACATCATCAAACTCAACAAATCCCACCACAACAACAAGGGCCTCCAATGTTTCCAAACCCATCGGTTTCACAACCAGAAGTTCATATGAATTATAATCCGCACTGTATTAATCAATCTCAACATCCAATTAATTGTGCTTGTTGCGCATTGACAAACATGACAAATTCATATCATACTTCTTTGAAATCAATGGTCAAGTTGTGAATTAATAGGATTCTCACTCTCAAATTTGCATATATACATACACATATATTTTCTAATGACTTTATGAATAAACATACAAACATACAAACATACAAACAGGCGGGAAATGGACCGAAAAGGGGGTTATTATTATTTTTTGCATATTATCATTTATTTATGGCATATCATTTCATGGACTTTTCAATACATAATGTTTAGAGATGACTTATACTTCTTTGTTGTAGATATTCAAGATTGTTCTCATGTTTATTTTGGCTTTTTTAAGGGGAAGGTGTCTTTGAGCCATATTTCGCAAAATTCGCGAGCGGGACGGGAGAAAAATTATGATATTCGAGAATGTTCACGTGATAGAGTTCGGAACTCAATATATTAAAAGCCATATATGTAACCATTTTAATTAAATACTAACCCACCATCAACCAGGTATGATTGACCTGTAATGTAATTACTCTTTTCACTTGCAAGGAAACTAACTAAATTTGCAACATCCTGAGGTACTTCACCCCGGCCCAATGCTATCCCACCAACACATTTGGCTAGAGTTTCACCTCTTTTAGCACCAGAATATTCACCCATCTTAGCATCGATTAAATCCCACATTGGAGTTAATACAACCCCTGGGCAATATGCATTTACTGTGATTTGTCTTGATGCCAATTCTTTGGCTGCTGATTGAGTTAATGCCCTAACGGCAAATTTTGAAGCTGAATAAAGTCCAAGAATTTCAAAACCTTGATGAGATGCAATTGAACCAGCATTAATGATCTTACCTGGTTGTTTTAATTCTTCAAATTTCTTAACAGCTGCTTGAATACCCCATAAAGTACCACCAACATTAATATTTGTGATCTTGACTAATTCCTCTGGTGTAACATCAACTAAAGGGGAGATTTGGGCAATTCCAGCATTATTAATAATTGTATTAAACGAACCTAGTTCTTTATGAGTATTTTCAACAGCTTGGAAAATTTCTGATCTATTACTTGAATCTGTTGGAATAAATAATGAGTTTTGACCAAGTTGTTTAATTTCTTCAACAGTCTCAAGTGCTTTTGTTTCTTGGAATGGTAAATCTGTAATGGCAACTTGATATCCATCTTTTGCTAATTGTAGAGCAATTGATTTACCGATACCTTGTGCTGCCCCAGTCACTAGTGCTGTTCTTAAAACTGATGCCATTGTATTAACTGATGTCTCGTGTCTTACTCTCAATAAGAATATTTCAGTTTTACATTGTTTGGAACTAGGGGGTGCACATTTGACCATTTAAATAGTCCCCAATAAAGGTATTGTTCTAAAATCCCCAGTGCCTTTTACTGGCTGTGCATATCATCTAATAACTGCTAGTGTACTAAACCAATCCCACGCATTGTGCAATCTAACCCCTTCACTGGAGTCATGGTAATTACAATTAAACACCCCGATAGAGGAAAAACATCGAAGTCTAAGGCTTATACTATAGCTATTGTGGTTTTATGTGTAGTTGTGGGTTAAAAGATCAGGCCGAAAAGTTCTTGTCCTTAATCATTGGACAACCAGATTAGTTTCTTAAATCCATCGGGTTCCATATCTCATGTATGGGGTCAATTGGTCAAAGACTCAAAGATTGACGATTGTGATACACTTTTACACTAAACAGCGAAGTCTTCCATCAATGGGATTCATTATGTATGGACCACTACTATTGAGGAGCTGAACAGGTTCAATATCTTCAACCCAACAGCGGTCCCTGAAATTGGATCGTATAGTTATACAGAGTTGTTATCCAATGTATGGCATCGAACGACACATGAAGGGGATTTCAAGTAGATTGAATCGAATCTCACTTTAATTATCGGTTCGGTTAGGATTAATAGGGGATAGAAATCGCGTGGGAGTCCAATCTCAATCGGTTAATAGGCTACTGAGCTAGACTTGTAATGTTCAACTTCTGCGGGATCAAAAAATATTATATCTAAACCAGGCAACCACCAGCCTGATCAATTGACCTCAGACTTATGAACACTCTGGATGTATATCATACGACATTTGATTCTTTTTTGGTGATGAGACAAATATAAGAAAAAAAATGGATTAAAACTCTGCCAATTTGAGAAGTGTCGAGTGGAGGTATTGACACTTGATGAAAATGACAGTATGGAATGGTTTTTACGATTATGTCAGCGTTTTCTATTTTCTATCTGTCAAAATTTTCGATTGTTTTTGTGAATCTCTGATAACAGCTGGAGTTTGAGACTAAAGAAAGAATTTGAAGTGGTGAATAGAAGGACATAAGGACATCTAGGACAAGATCGGTATCAAAAGGGAGTATATTACTTTACAACTTACCTTGAAGAGCTGACCATTTAGGCCCTGTTGGTGATAAAACGACACATTTCTTTGGGGGTTGGTATGAGTTATGTCAAACGAGTTTACTCCATCCTTTGAAACCCTGAAAGAGGAGGTGATCAAATCTTTAACCCATCCAGAATCCATAGACGAGAATGGTATTTTACAGTACAATGTCATTTCAGACCCATTCATGTTGAAATGTGGGTGTATATTGTCCCATAAATTCTCAATATCATTGACTTCAAATTCTAAATTATCATGTCCCATTTGTCAGACTTTCACGGAACTAGGACATGAGGTGAAACCTTTAAAAAGCTTATACAATGTATTATATCCACAAACAGATCCAATTAATAACAAGAAAGAATCTTTGTTGTCGTTGTTTTATTCTGTCGCTAATGAAATTAACGAACAAAAGCCTACACTACATCAGAATCAGTCAGATTCTCCAAAACAATTACAACAGCAACAACTTGTGAATCCAAGAACATTACAACCAAAGCCATCATCTGCATCTTCATCTTTGAATGAAACTATACCTATTACAACCAGCATAATAAGGAAACCTTCATCAATACATTCTTCCAACTCAGTGACTACCTCATCTTTAATACCGTCTTTACAACCACAAGCAAACCCTTCAGATACTTCATCTACATCACCCCCTTCAACTACAATACAACCATACTCTAATAAGTCATCTACTGAAGATGCAACTTCTGAACAGAAGGAGTATCTTTTTGTCAAATGTTTCCCAACTTATAGACGTCATTATCAATATCATACCCATTCAAAATTTATGAAGACTAAATCCAAGAATTTCATCAATAACTCTATTTCACCAAGCTCAAAGTATTTTGCCCTTATAACACCAAAGAAATGGGAAGTATTCATAATCTCTCCAAATTCAAATATAGCACCTTCATTATATTTATGTGGTAAATCTACGGGCGAATATGGTGTTAATTTTGAAACTTTAAATAAACCAAACTCAAAAGAATTTCATGGTGGACAAGCTAAAACTTGTGATGAGCAAACATTGAAGAAAAAAATTTCTCATTGGGAACATTTATATTGTTCAATATCTGATGATTTCCTTGTAATATCAGGAACTGGTGGTGTTTTAAGAATTATTGATTTGAGTAGGAAAAAACCAATTTTCTTATATTTTTCAAGTTTCCCTATAAGGTGTATGGAAATTTCTGCAAATTCTCAATTAATCGCATATGGTATTACTGGTAAGGATAGAATATCTGGTTCTGAACAAGCATTGGTGGTACTGCACAAGCTGACCACTATACCTATTAACCCAACTTCTGAATCGTCCAATGGTGTTATAAATGAAAATGACGAGTCATCTATTTATAACAGGATGTTTGAGACTGATCCAATTACAATCACATTTCCTTATAGAGATCCTATTAATCAATTAAGTTTTTCCAATGATTCGAATTATTTATCATGTTCTACAGCATTGGAATCAAGATTTTTAACTATATGGGTTAAGAATTATATGGAACCAAAATTGGTTATGAAATCTTTAAGGAATCTGGATACATCATTAGAAAGTGAAGGTATAACAGATGTTCGTATGTTTCCAAATAATCAACATATGATTATAACATCTGCATCTTTCAATGCAACACCAATAATAATTGATAATAACATCTCATCTATTAATGGTCTCCAAACAGTTGCACAACCAAAATTATTGATCAAATTAGATGAAATTGGTTCTTCAATTCATAAGTCTGCCATATCACCAAGAAATGATACAATGGCTTTATTAGATCGTAATGGGACTGTTTATTTAGTGTTCGCCACTAAGATGGATATGGAATCCAAAAGAATCTTTATTGTTGATCAAGTTAGTAATGCTTTTAGAAGACGAGAATGTGCATCATTACAATTTAGTAAAGATGGTTATAAATTATACTGTTTGGATAGAAAGGGGATTTTTTATATTAATGATTTTGCAGCTGGGTTGCCAAATCAAAGTCAAGTAACAAGATGTAAACCATTATTATGGGGGACATGAAAGAAATTATTATGGCTTACGAATTGTTTAATATATAAGAAAATAGTATTTTTTATTGGAAACGAATAGAATGAATTAATTATTAAAGATTATTTGTAACACATCACCCAATAAAATATAAAAGGTGGACTTTGCTTTAAACCACACTTTCAAACATATATATAGATAAAAGAACAGAAATTTGGCGCGATTATAAATTGTCCTAAGGAAGAAACCACATATAAACACAATGGAAAAAAAAACCAAAATTTGAAACGTATCAAACGCTATCAAGATTAGTGACTTTTGAGAGGACATTAACAAGGAATCATGATAATCTGTAATTTTGTTGGATATATCAATGATAAGGATCGACTTCGAAAGGATTGACTTCATTCAACCTAATAAGTTACTTATATCCATAACTTTTTTTTTCTCTTCACCATCTTCAGCTCCTTCTTCACTTCCTTCCTTTTTCGCAATTGGTTCGGTATCACCATTCAAGATATCTTTGACACTTTTTGGTCTTGTTTGTTCTTTTGAATCTGTTTGTTGATTTGAATTTGGATTGGATTTTGAATTTGAATTTGAACTCCCATTTGTTGTTGCTTCATTAGCCTTGAATGAAAATTCTGATTTGAAAATAGGAGATGGAACCTCGGTGTGTGATGAATCATTTGTTGGTGTATAAGTTAATGTGCTTAAACTTGAAGGTAACCCAGATGCAGAACCTCTATGAGGAGTGAAATTTGGTGATAGGTAAGTTGCAGAATTTTGTCTTTTCGCTTGATAATGGAATGGGTTTGGGAAAACATCTGGGGCAATTGATGATCTTCTTGAAGTGTTGTTTGAATATTCTGAGAAATATCCAGATGAGGAAGGTGGATGACTTGTTGGATCATAAGAAACTGAACTATTTCTTGAAGATGGACCTCTTGATAATGGAGAGGCAGAAAATGGTGAAGATGATGAACCTTGTGTGGCAGAAGTCATTATTGTCTGTGCAGAATGTCTTCTAATTGGGATATGTTGTTCTTCCAAGAATCTTTTAACACCAGGTTGTTGTTGGAAAATTTCTTGATTCATACTAACTGATCTTGAGGCGTTTGTAGGTGGGAGCATTTGTTGTTGAGATATTGAACTTAAGAGCATTAAAGGTTGATGTGAAGATTGTTGTTGTTGAGAATTTGGAGCCGGTTGCTGTTGTTGTAAAGAAGGTAGTTGTTGTTGTTGTTGTGGTGGTGGTTGATGAGGTTGATGAGGTTGATGAGGTTGAGGAGGTTGATGAGATGGGGCCAAATGGTGTGTCAAAGGTTGTTGTTGAGTCCCATTTGGAGGAGTGCCTTGTTGAGGTTGTTGAAATATTTGCGTATTGAACGCTGGAGAATAATGTGTTTGTTGTTGTTGTTGTTGTTGTTGTTGTTGAGGATTATAATCATTTAAAGGTTGTAAATGATGTATTGGTTGTTGATTTGGATGATGATGGGAAGTTTCAGTCAAGATTGCTTGGGATGAAGCTCTTCTTCTTCTATTAGCACCACCATTCCACCAATTCTTGATTGCATTATCTGATCTTCCATTTAAATGTCTTGCAATTTCAGCCCATCTTTTACCGTATTTTCCAACTAATTCTTCGATTAAATGACCTTCTTCCGGACTAATTGGATTTCTATTCAACGAAGGTTTCAAATTTTGATGATAACGTTCTCTACATTGTTTTGGGGTTCTTGTTCCAATCGATTGTGAGATTCTAACCCAATTAGTAGCTCCAAATAAGTTTATTGAATCCAACAATTTCCGATCCTCTTCTGGGGACCAAGGACCTCTTCTTAAATTCGTTGAACTTGTTGTTGAGGATGCGCCTTGTTGAGATGAGGAGTTGTCATCTTGTTGCTGCGCGTCTTGCTGCTCAGCTTGTTGTTGCTGATGAGGATGTTGATGGTGGAAGGGGGATATAGGTTGAGCTGAGGCATTCATATCTTTAAGCTCGTTGGTTCTTGTTTTGTATGTCTTAATTTATGTTTCTTCACCTTTTTGAAAAGTAGTTGATATTAGCTGTTGTTTCTGTAGATGTATAGTTGTTTCGAGAAAGGCTTGATGATATGGAGATGATTCATTCAATCGGTGGTTGGCCAATACTTTAGTGGTAAGCTGGACAATAACAATTGTTTCCCACTTGTTTGGTGGTCTATCAATCCGGTGTTTCTTTTGAACGGGTGGTCTGTTGTGTGTCCTGCACTGTTCCAGACACTGTTTGCTTTAGCGGTATTAGAGAAATGGTACCACCTTCTGAACTAGTAAAGTCTCTTCTGTTACTAAAGTTGGTTGTGGGTTGTTTGTAAACGGGATCGCTTTTTCCTGAAATTGAATTTGTTGAACTTTTTTGTCGTTTCGGTTTTTTCTGCAGCGGTTTTCTCAACGGGAATTTGGCTTTCTTTGGTTGTCTTTCAGTCGAGTTTTAAATCAGCACGATGGGAAGTATGGTGTCGCTAGTGGTTCTGTAAAGTCAGGGAAGTGTCATCTTGTTTGATGGGCCTAATCGGCCGTGTGTGTCCTTGAATCTTGACCTGAACCATAAAACCATCAAATAAATCTTTTAGACCCTATTTTAATAGAATTAGATCAACAGTTGCAGTTTGAGCAACTGTTGAACATATTCGATTCCTATATTGCCTTGATAAAGTACGTAGTCAGTCTTTTAATATTCCGTATTCTTTTAAAGGGCTCGACGATGCAGCATCAACACACAACAGGCTACATACAACGCATGGATTCGAATTTCGAAAGAGCAATACTACACCCACACCGACAACTTTATTGGTCAGTTGGTGAAGTTGGAGTCCTTACCAGTGATGAGCTGATAGACCTGCACCCACCACAAGAGGATTGGTCACTGATGATTAGAGTCTGTAAGGGGGATCTATATATCTGATCCCATGTTTGTTCAGTAAGAGCAAGCGTATATTCTAAATGGCTCTTGTGTATTTGTTCTTACCGTTGACGCTGTTTTACGTTTCAAGGTTTACACGCTGAGCATATCTGTTGCAATGGTACATGCAATTAACCACCTTATAACCTTGATGGTATGAGTCCACACTGAAGACATATCTAACCTATTCATATACAGCTTCTTAACTTAACTTACAACTTATTTGGTGTCTTGAGAATAATATAATATCATTTTAATTGGGAGACAGGCCTTTCGTTCGCAGATCCTTGTTTATCACAATCAGTTCCAACTTGTATCCTTATTTTTAGCCCAGAGCTAGTCATTGACAAAAAGCTAAGAAAACAACAGTCCCCTACTTAAAAGATCCAACAGTCATGGACAGCAATCCTCAACCAAGATCAGTTGCCATGCTACAATCACTGACCAGCTGTCTAATTGGTTGAAACTATCGTCTTCTCCTTCTTATATGCAAACATTCGATATACGGTAGAATTTACAGATCTACACTCGCACAGTTGGCTCCAGTTGGCTCCAGTTGAAACTTGACTGTTGTGCTGGCTCTTATAACTCATCGCTCGATAACTCAGTTCTAAACATCAATAAAGATGAGCAGAATTGCTACTTGCCTCTTGAACGTAAGTTTATCGAATCTTGTTTATTATCAAGCAGCACTTTGAGCAGGATTTATGCTACTCCGGGCCTGTGTATGCTCTTAGCTGCAACACTGGATACCGGCCAACGTAGATGAAATCTTAATACTTTGTAAAGAATAAGTCAGCTATAAGGTATTATTTGAAAGCAGTATGACTTTTGGAATCACAGCGATGAGCAAGGGCCCTGTGATATAGACTGCGGTTTATTAGTGTCTACTACCCCTTGTTGAGTATCATCCCTTTGTCATTGGTAACTCGGGTTTCTAGTGTTTTGTCCCTCGAATTGGACTAAATTAAAAACTAAAAGTAGCATAAATTAAGTCGATATTGCTCCAACGTATACCATTATAATCTTGGTGTATGTAGGGATACATGCCTTTTCGATCAGCTCACTATTCATTGTGTGTTATATATTCGATTGATCTACTATTGTTTTATGATCAGTCTAGCTGTGCATTTGCAATTTAAATAAAAATATATATAGATAAAGGAAAACATGATGAATGAATGAACTGAAAAACATGAATAAAATTAGAATTGTTTATTTCTTGTGATTATTTGTACCCAAGCTTTCCCATTTCAAATTATATCTACCTTCAGGAACTTTATAATTAGCAATATGTTCCAAAACGTCATCACTATCATTACCAACAACGATGATTTCACCATTTTTAGCACTAATGAACCCAGCATCAATAGAATTTTTGATAAATTTCAATAAATCATCATAAAACCCATCAATGTTGTAAAAAATAATTGGTTTATCATGAATACCTAATTGAGACCAAGTGATAACTTCCATGATTTCTTCCAAAGTACCATATCCACCTGGTAAGGCAACAAAGGCATCAGCTTCTAATCCCATCAATCTTTTTCTTGTATGCATATCTGGAACAATAGTACTCTTACCATATTCATCAGAAATTGGAGTAATACCAGTATGATTATCAATATTACTCTTCAAATCTGTATTTAATTTTTCAGGATCAATTCTTTCACGAGAAACTAATGCACTTGGAATAATACCATGAACGTATCCATTATTTTCGGAACATGCCTTAGCAACTGATCCCATTAATCCAGTAGTACCACCACCATAAACTAAACCCCATGATCTTTTGGCAATCTTTTCACCTAAATCACTAGCATGTTTAGAAAATTTTGGATCATTACCGAATGAAGAGCCGCAAAAAACGCAAATTGTCTTTTCTGGAGTTGGTAAAGTCATTATATTCTTTTATTTTTTTTTTATTGTATTGTATTGTATTGTATTATAATCTGATTGTATCTTGGATAAGTATTTAGATATATGAATGATCAGACCACAATTGGAGGATACTTTGTTGTTCTTATATAGTTGATATTTTGTTCTTATCTTTCCAAAAGATCCGCTCAGTTGAAAATTGGAGTAACAAATGGATGTTGACTATTGATTTCAAGTTCGCCATCACTCTTTATCTACAAAAACAAAATTAAAGAAGCGAAACCACCGTGGGCTGAAGCGCGGGTCATTGCGAGCGCGGGCCGGGGGAAGGAGGCGACAACTG
Source organism: Hansenula sp. yHMH451 (assembly GCA_030571095.1). NCBI lineage: Eukaryota > Fungi > Ascomycota > Saccharomycetes > Phaffomycetales > Wickerhamomycetaceae > Hansenula > Hansenula sp. yHMH451. Next base: position 444,302 of record JAJLXE010000005.1, read on the forward strand.
CCGCGGCCCCTTGGTAACAAATCCCGAGGCTGGCCGAGGACACATATCAAACACGTGACATTACACGTGACAAGAGAAGACGCACACATAATCACATGACCGTCACCTCAGCTTTTTGACAGCTTCCCTAAATTTTTGGATTTGGCTTATAGAAACCACCAAGGTGCATTAATTCAACACTGGAGTCAAACCACTCAGCTCTCAGTTCAAAAGATGAAATGAAGCACACTGGCAACACTCAAACGGACATCCACAAACCACCAACAGCTGTCCAATAAAACTGACTCTGACCGTACAACCAATCAACATCTCCACTGGCTAACGGTACCGTACCTAGATCACTAATTTTATATTACTCCATTGTTACTATTCAATACTTAGGTGCCGTTTTAACTGCTGCTGCATTGGAAGAACGAGAAATGCAATAGACTGAACATTTTACAACATAAATTTGCCGATTCATTATTACCATTGAAAAAAAAAATATAGATCATTATTCACCTTGAAAACTCCATCAATTATCCACATCATGTCTAACCAGAATGATTTGATGGAGCTCAATAAAGATCATATCAATATGAATAACATAGAGTCAGAACTAGAGAAATATTCCCTGAGTGAACAGGACATCTCAAATTTCTTACAAAGCGACTCAACTCCAGCCTCTTATTCATCTTCAAACTCCCTGGACTCTTTAACAACGAACACAGAATCTACAAGAACAACTCAAACTCATAATCATAATCATAGTCATACCCATAACGTTAAAGACATATCTTTAAAAGATGGGTTGATTCATGGTCATATCCATAATTTCCAAAACTTTACATATATCCATGGTCATGTCCATACAAATGACCCTGTACCAACTTCATCTCAAGAATTTAATTCATCATTATCGTCATCTCAACAAAATTATAATTCATTAGAATCGAAAAAACGTAGAAGAAGATCTTCTCATAAACATTCCAATGAAAATTTAAATTCACAATTCTCAGATTGTCAACATTTTGAATTTTTAAATTGTCATGATAAAAATTCAATCTTGAATGAGAATGAAGATGATTCTGTTAATGGGTTAGTCCAATGTAATGAAGATCATGAAGATTGTGTTCCAAAAATTGTGGAAATATGTTGTGATGGTGAACATGTTGGTGATGATGTGGTACCCAGAATGCCCAGTTGTACAGACCATGAACATATAGGTCATGATGGTGCACATGGTGGAGTACATGATATTATTGTTAAAAAGGAGATCAAAAAAGAGGAACAACAACACCAACATTTACAATCACAATCACAAGAATTACTGCAACAGCAGCGACTTGCGGAGGAACATGAGTTGAATTGTGCCCTGGATGAATGTATTGATATCAAATGTGATTTAGATACTTGTGATATTGACGAACTATATTGTCGTTATTGTGAAGATATTGATCAAATTACAAATGATTCTCCCTTTTCCTCAAAAAATGATAAAGAATCTTCCATAGAACCAATTAAACAAGAACAAATCCATAATCACAACCACAATCACAACCAACATTCACATGACATTAATCACTTCTCCTCCAACAACAATGATAAACCCACCACTGGTGATGATGCCCCAGTGAACTTTACAAATCCCTTGAACTGTATAAACACCCAATGTTCATCTTTTAAAAGACAACAAGAAGATGACAATTTACATACTTTACATCATCATTTACATCACCATAATTTCCAACATTCAGATAATCATCATCATCATCATATACAAATTCACGATCATCAACCTAAAAAATTCAAAAAATCCATAAATTTAAATGAACAACAATTGTTTAATAATTTAAGTAAAAATAATCAGTTTAATGAGAATGGTAATGAATTAATAAATTTTGAATGGAATTTTAAAAATAATGGAGGCGCTAAATGTGAATGGGAAAATTGTTCAACAACTTTAGAAAATTCTTTCCAATTACAAAATCATATTGTGGAGGATCATTTACTTTCGGAATATTCAATCCCTCCTCAACAACAACATCAATTGAATAATTTACATAATCATCAAAGTAATGGCTCAACAACATCTGATGAATTTAACTTAACTCCAAAGACAAGTTCTTTCGAATGTGAATGGAGAAATTGTGATTATAACGGCTATGATTTATTTTCTTTAGTTCATCATATTAATGATACTCATGGATTTCAATATGATTTCGATATTCATAACTTGATTAAAAAAAATGAACAACAGCAACAGCAACAACAAAATCTGGATCAGCAATTACCCCAACCATTAAATTTACCAACACCATCACCTGAAAATAGTGATAAGGGAAGTTCATCTCCAGATATCTCGATAAAGAAGCAAACCTCTCATACAACAAATAGTCCTTCATTAGCTGAGGAAACTATATGTAAATGGTGTGAATATGACGAATCAACAGGTGGATTAATTTCCTCATGTAATGCAAAATTCCAAAATGCAGAAGATTTAACAACCCATTTAATAAATGATCATATTGGATCGGGGAAATCAGAATACACTTGTCTTTGGTCAAATTGTTCAAGAAATCATCGAAATTTTAATCAACGTCAAAAAATTATTCGTCATTTACATGTCCATACCCGTTATAAACCATTTATTTGTTCAATTTGTAAACATTCATTTGCAGTGGAATCAATGCTTGAACAACATATGAGAACTCATAGTGGAGAAAAACCATACAAATGTAAAGTTTGTGATAAACATTTTGCCACTTCAAGTTCCCTAAGTATTCATTTAAGAACCCATACTGGAGAAAAACCATTAATTTGTAAATATCCAGGATGTGGGAAAAGATTTAGTGAAAGTTCAAATTTAACAAAACATATAAAGACTCATGAAAAATTTTTTAAATGTGATTGTTGCTCTAAAAGTTTTAGTAAAGAAAAACAATTACAAAGTCATATGACTAAATATCATCCTTCATAGGTTCAAGTGGTTATATATATATATATATATGAATGACTACGACAATTTTAACGAATTATTAAAACGAAATTTCTCTTCTTGTAGGTGAAGTGAAATTTGATAAATTACACATCTTTCCCCTTATTCATTAAAAATATTAATATTAAAACATGTATACTGTGTATGTGTCATGACTCATTTGGAAGTGGGATGTATAAAACAAATTGCATTTGAAACCCTAACATCATTATATTTAAAATTGATCATAAAAACATGGAAACCTTGAATGGTTGTTGAAATATATATACAGGGGGTGGTTTTCCATCACCAATTTTCATAGCCTTTCAAGTTGTTCGTGGTGTTTTTTATAAATGGAAATATTTATCAAATAATTCCTTACATGGAACTTTTGCATTTAATCTTGTACATAACAAGAAAACACCACTGAACTTTCTATGTAAAGAATAAGTTTCTTCAGGTGGTGGAGTTAATCTTTCTCTCAACATAACACCCATTTTAGCCTTCACCCTAGTTGTAACATCTTGATGAGAAAAATCATAAACACCAGAATCACGGAATGGTTCAGCCAATATGACAACTGAGTCAACATGTGCATTAATCATTTCATCAGATTCTAATCCAGTAAGATAACCCAGTTTATGTGAGAATTCTTCCACCCTTTTGCGGTCTTGCTTCACAGCAGCTTTCAAACATTCAACATAATTTTCGATAAATTTTTCATCATAAGGTCTTGCAGCACCAAAGTCTAATAATTCAATCTTGTTTTTGGATTCATTATATAAGAAATTTGCCCAATTTGGATCAGTTTGCATAAATCTAAATGGTGCAATTTCTTGTAAACATAACTTCATAATATTAGAGGCAATCCAATCTTTTGTTTTTTGATCCCATGAACCATGACAAACTTCAACACCATGTAAATAATCCATTGTTAATACATTTTCATTACTTAACTCATCATAAACTTTTGGAACTTCGAAGACTGGATCATCTTTCAATAACTCATTAAACTTCTTGATATTGGAAGCCTCTCTATTGAAGTCACATTCCCATTTCAATTCTGTTCTGGCATTTTGAATGGATTTTTCAGGGAACATACCTCTTGGTAATAGTTTGGAAGCTGTCATAAACATTAAGAGATTATCCATATCAGAATCAATTGAATCTTTAACACCTGGATACTGAACCTTAACAGCAACTTGAGTACCATTTTTCAACACTGCTTTATGTACTTGAGATATCGAAGCTGAGGCAATTGGAACCTCATCAAATTGTTGGAAATGCTTTTCTTTCCAATCTTCACCCAAATTTTCCTTCATTAAACGATCCAATTGTCTTGGAGGCATGAAAAACCCTTGATTTTGAACATTCTTCAATAAATCAGATATTTCACGAGGTAAAAAGGATTCATCTTGAATTGACATCATTTGTCCAACTTTCAAAGCTGCACCTCTCATTTTTCTTAATTTATCACCTAAAATTGAGACATTTCTCGATGAAAGAGCCAATTTCCTAAAATCTGCCTTTTCACCAGCCGCGACAGCCCTAAGACCATCTGAAGCAGTGTTTAACCCAACACTAGCTGCTAAATGACCATAATGGAATAGCCTTTGTAGTTTTGTAGTGGGGATTTTGGCATAACGAGACTCATCAATGATGGTCGCAGCAGCTCTTGGAGGTGTTGTTCTTGTTTCTGGTTCATTTGTCTTAGCTTCGATTTCAGAGATGATCTCAGGTTTAATTGTCTTTGTCGAATATTCTCTCTTGGAACCATCAATCTTCTTTTTACTTATTCTTGGTCTCTTATTGTGATCCTTGAGCACCGGATTTGGCTGAGCTTGGAAAGTCGATGAGGTACTGGTTACTGGACTTGAAGTGGCATTTGTAGATGTGGTGCTTCTGATTTCTTGAGCTTTAGCATTCAACTCATCAAACATCTCATCATGAACGCGGCAATTTTTGGTTAAGGTGGAGCTTCTGTAGAAACTTGATGTCTCGGTCTGTATTATTTCAAGCGAGCCTCTGGCCACGGTGAGAGCTGCTTTTGAGATGGTCAAGAGCTCATGTACACCTTCTCTCGTGAACATTGTACTGCACTGGTAGCTCCTTCGCTTCAATTTTACTTTATAATAAGTGTTACTTGGTTTTTGCGACGATTTTGGGGAAAAAAGAGATATTTAAAAGATAACCAGCATCGAGACATTTGTTGGCATTTCCTCTTTTTTTTTTTGCTATTGTGATTCGAAAATCAAATTTTGAGAAGAATCCCGAGCCCCAAAATTTCTGCCAAATTTACGTGTCGTAGATGAGATGCTGGACGTACCGGTGGGAAAAATTTATGAAGAAATAAACAAAAAGTATTAAAGATTGTAGATTTATCGCTTTATCAGTAAAAATCGAGATCATCGAAACAATTATCAAGATGGGTGACAGTGAGAGACCTAAGAAGAAGCTACGCATTGTGGACACATCCTCAGGAGAGAAAGTTGCTGAGAAGGCTGAGGAAGAGCTGAAGGCGCACCCACATCCAAGAGCTGAACAAGTGCTAGAGTTCCACAACGATGGGGAGTTCAAAAGCTTGACTCCTCATGAGACTACCGCTAAACAAGCCCAGAAACTAGAAAATTCTGTCAATAATCCATTCACCGGTGCTCCTTTCACCCAGAAATACTTTGACATTTTGAAAGTTCGTCGTGATTTACCAGTCCATTCCCAACGTGATCAATTTTTAAAGATTTTCCAATCTACTCAAATCATGGTATTTGTTGGTGAAACTGGTTCTGGTAAAACTACCCAAATTCCTCAATTCGTCTTATATGATGACTTACCACACTTGAAGGGGACTCAAGTTGCTTGTACTCAACCTCGTCGTGTTGCCGCAATGTCTGTTGCTGCGAGAGTTGCTGATGAAATGGATGTCCAATTAGGTGAAGAAGTTGGTTACAACATTAGATTCGAAAATAAAACAACAAATAAGACCATGTTGAAATATATGACTGATGGTATGTTACTAAGAGAAGCTATGGAAGATCATGACTTGTCCCGTTATTCCGTCATCATTCTTGATGAAGCACATGAACGTACATTAGCCACTGATATCTTGATGGGTTTATTGAAACAAATTGCTGATAGAAGAAAAGATTTGAAAATCATCATCATGTCTGCCACTTTGGATGCTGAAAAATTTCAAAGCTATTTCAATGATGCCCCATTATTAGCTGTCCCAGGTAGAACCCATCCAGTTGAAATATATTACACTCCAGAATATCAAAAAGATTATTTAGATTCTGCTATCAGAACAGTTCTACAAATCCATGCTACTGAAGGAGAAGGTGATGTCTTGTTATTCTTGACAGGTGAAGAGGAAATCGAAGATGCATGTAGGAAAATTTCATTAGAAGGTGATGAATTGATTAGAGAACAAGGAGCTGGTCCTTTAAGTGTTTATCCATTATATGGTTCATTACCACCACATCAACAACAAAAAATCTTTGAAAAAGCTCCTGAAGCATACAACGGTCGTCCAGGTAGAAAAGTTATCGTTGCTACAAATATTGCAGAAACTTCTTTGACCATTGATGGTATTGTTTATGTTGTTGATCCAGGGTTTTCAAAGCAAAAAGTTTATAATCCAAGAATCAGAGTGGAATCCTTATTAGTGTCACCAATTTCTAAGGCAAGTTCGCAACAAAGAGCTGGTCGTGCTGGTCGTACAAGACCTGGTAAATGTTTCAGACTATATACTGAAGAAGCTTATAAAAAAGAATTGATTGAAACCACATATCCGGAAATTTTAAGATGTAATTTATCATCAGTTGTTTTATTATTGAAAAAAGTTGGTGTTGATGATTTAGTGCACTTTGATTTCATGGATCCTCCAGCTCCTGAAACAATGATGAGAGCGTTAGAAGAATTGAATTACTTAGCTGTTTTGAATGATGAAGGTGATTTGACCTCATTAGGAAGATTAGCTTCAAATTTCCCATTAGATCCATTATTAGCTGTCATGTTGATTGGATCTGCTGATCATAAATGTTCAGAAGAAATCTTGACCATTGTTAGTTTGCTAAATGTACCAAATGTTTTCGTTAGACCTGCTAGTGCAAGAAAATATGCAGATGAAGCCAAATTATTGTTTGCTGATCAATCTGGTGATTTTGTAACATTATTGAATGTTTTCAATGAATTTCAACAAGCTTTGAACGACGGTGGGATAAATCAATGGTGTCGTGATAATTTCATTTCTTATAGAACAATGCAACAAGCCATAAATATTAGAAAACAGTTATACAGAATGATGGAAAATTATGATATCCCATTAATTTCTACATCTCAAGAAGATAAGAAATTCAATAAACATATAACAAGAGCCTTATTAGGTGGATTTTTCATGCAAATTGCCATAAAGAGTGGTAAAGGTTATAAAACAGTTGATGGTCAAGATGTTTTAGTTCATCCAAGTACAGTTTTACCAACAACTCCTGAATTTTTGTTATACAATGAATTGGTTTTAACTTCAAAAACTTATATTAGAACAGTTCATAATGTTAAAGGAGATGAATTGAAGAAATTTGATTTCTTTAGTGATTATAAATTTTAATTCATTCTATAATTAATTGTGTGCATTTGTATAATAGTTGGAGCCAAAAAATTAATATAGATATATCATTTGCAGGTTGGGAATTGATTTAAAAGCAAGAGATGTGTTACTCGTAGCATTGGCTTGTAGTTATAAAATTTGGTTAACAATACCTCACTGGACATAATATATTGAATTGAAAGCACACATTGAAATCAGTATTGAGGGATGACTTTAACATGAGACTTTTTTTCAGCCTTTGATTTAGACTTCTTGGTTCAATCACTATGATTTGAAGTGATGGATTTCAAAACATGTGAAGTTGTCTTTATTTGAAAGCCTTGATTCCAATCTCTGAAAGCAATAAGGATGATTTGGGTTTAATTGAGAGCTTCCTTCACCTTGTAATCCACATATCTCAATTCTGGGTCCCTAGTGTATATTTGAAGTCCTTTCTAATATCCAATTAGGCCATATTCAACCGACTAATTTACACAAATGAGCTAGACATCAGTCAAAACTTTTCAATCGTCTGCTGGTTATCTTTCTTCAATTGTTTAGTATTGTAATAACTTAGTTTCGGTCGCGTATTTTGCTCAATTGCATGAAGTGCAATTTATCAGCTCTAAATATTTAGCTGTGATGGAATTGCTGAATTATAAATTACCACAGTAATTTGACTGGGGTCGGTGATATTTTTGGAATGGCGTGAGAGACATGGCCAATTTTCTACTTAGCTAACAGATCTACAAATGAAAACGAAGCACCCGAGTACCCCTACACATTCCAAGGAGTGCCAGCTACTCTTCATCATTCCTATCACCAATCTCTTTGGATAAGCTTGAAAGTACCAAGTACTAGGATACACCACATGCTTCAATCGTCCTCTAGAATTTATTTGATCTACAAAGAATGTAGTCCTTAAACCTCTTTAAACGTTGAAGTGTAAAATTTATAGAAGATCAAAGATAATTTTTGAAATTTATCGGATTTAAATGCCCGCTATGTTTTGAGCTGGGCGCGCGAATGCGTTCTGGGAAGTGTTAAGTATGGGGAATTGTAAATATTGTAAGATCTGAAGAGTTGGATGTAAATATATTGTGATTTTAATACATTTTTAGAAAGAATGGTTTTGAAGTATTATGCCATCAGCTTTAATTGTTGAATTGCAATGAAAAATTTTCAACATCTTAGATTACTAAAAAATCTGAATTATAATATAAAATTACGAGATGGGAAAATTCAGTAAATTTGTATTGAATTTTTTTTTCATTCATGAATTCTAGGATTTTCACCATTCATATATAATCACTAATATAATCGATTAATACTGCTTGAAATCTCCATCTTTCAAACTTATATTTAGATGATTAAAGTAAATATTTAGTTGATGTTTCAAGTTGTACCAGATCTGCCCGAACCGATACCCCCATATTATTTTACACAGTTTTCAATTTTAAAAAATTAGCTATGGAGGTACTTTTTCTGAATATGTAAATATAATTATGTTTGATTTTATATTTCTTAATATTCCAATGAGATAATTTATTATTCATCTTTTAACAGCAAATTGAATTAATTTGAAGCAATTTGAAGAGTGCGCCGCTGGTTTGCACAACATTTTGCGAAATTTGGAGCAAAAATCGAGGAAATTGGACAATAATACCCAGGACTCGAATAATCAAGAAATAACCACAATTTTCATTTGAACTTTTTTCAAAATTGAATTTCAATCTTAGATGAGATTACTGTTTGCTCAATTAAATAGGAAATATATAAACTTTGGAAAGATCAATAAAATTGGTATTACTATTCATAAAAGAAATCATTTTAAAATGTCTTCAATTAAAGAAACTGTTATAGATAAGGAATTTTTAAATTATAGAGGTAGATTATCGGAAGGTCCTACATATAATCCATCAAATAATTCATTTTTATGGGTTGATATTATTGCTGGTGAATTACATCGTGTTTTTTTATCTAAAACAGATGCCAAAGAATATACAATTGAAGAATTGAGAGAAACTCAAGAGACTCATGAAGTTATTATATCAACTCCTGATGAGAATTTTGGAGTTGTTTTCTTAACGAATAATGATGATATTGTCTTAGTTGGTGCAAAGAAGGGAATTGCAAGTTATAATTTCTCCACTAAGGAGTTTAAATATGAATTATACTATTCACCGGAAAATACCAAATTAAGATCAAATGATGGTAATATTGATCCAAATGGGAATATTTGGGTTGGATTAATGGGTGATTTTGTTAATGGACCTTTTGATGAAGGGAAATTAATCAAGATTGATAAATCTTCAAATGATTCAATTTCCACAGAGGTTCCAAATGTTTTAATTCCAAATGGGATCAATTGGTCAAAAGATGGAAAGACTTTATATTGGACATCATCATTAGAATTCATAATTTATAAATTTGATTATGATTTGAAAACATCCAAAATTTCAAATAAACAACCATTTATCAAGATTAAAGATTTTTTCAAACCAGAGGATAAAATTGAATCTCCAGAACCTGATGGATTTACATTAACAGAATCTGGAGATTTATATACAGCAGTTTTCAGTTCTTCATCCGTCTTACATTTCAATGCTAAAGGTGAATTGGTTGAAAGATTCAAATTCCCAGCTCAAAGAATAACATCAGTTGTATTTGGTGGTGTTAATTTGGATGAATTATTTGTCACTAGTGCCAATTTACATTTGGATGACCCAACAAAATTAGATCAAGTTGGTGATGATCTTGGTGGGGCAATTTTTAGAGTTAAGATTGATGGTGCTAAGGGGATTCTGAAACCAAAATATCAACTTTGAGTAGAAGTTAGTAAATGATTAATATATTGACAAAATTCTTCCACTAATTCATTTTCTTGTGATCCTGTAGTTCTTAATGACGTTAATTTAGAATTTGCCAAATCCATTTTTTGCTCTTGAGTCTTTGTTGGATCTTTCAAGATTTTATAGATTGATGATAAATGGATTTGTAATGATTTGAAGCTTAGCATGTACTTGACTTTATCATCGTTGAAAATTTGGGAGTACTTTGAGTCTTCATTTGCTATAGTAATTGGAGTTGAGATTGTTGATGTTGTTGATGTTGGTGCTGGAGCATCTTGGTGCTTATGGTCTGGAGATTTGAAGCAGGGAATGGAGCAGTACTCAACGGGACATTTCGAGCACTTGTACTTTGCCCTTTCAGAATGACATATGGAACAGTCTCCCAAAGGCGCCATTGTTGTGTTCTTTTCCCTCCTTCAAGTTGGTGGGATCGATGAGTATTATTGTTCGAAATAAATTTTCAGATGAGCCCGTGTGGCTTTACCAGACATATAACGATTTCTTGAATTTTGGCATAAAAGTAGAAAAGAAATAGCCTTGGAAGAATAGTGGGACGGAAAAGAAAAGAGGATCTGACGAGTTCAAGAATTTACAATCCTGTCCCGAGTGTGATGGATAGTGTATCATTTACGATTAGAGTAGAAATGAGAAGATTCGGAAGTCCAGGAATCAATTATTGACAGCCTATCAGCCTATGAAAAGAAATACTACTTAAACCTATCTAACCGTTTCCTAAACCTCCCGCCACCAGTTCCAATTCCAAAATTCAAACCCCAGCAATGCATCAAAAGTTCAAACTCAATTTCTTATTATCCAGAAATATTTCATTTTTCCTTCAACACGTAATAAAGAAAAACTGTTTGAAATCTTCGCGCTTCTCTGGTAAGCGACACATCTTCTCGATCTGTTTCTAAATTCTGCCGCCTCTGATTGGCTGAGGAACAAAGGCTCTCGGGGACAGGAACAGCGACAACTCCACAACCAGGAGTGCCATCCGAGTCTAGCTAAATGGACATGGTGGCAAGACTTCTCTAGAGTATCCCCCTGCACTTTGTTATCCATTATTTACTCTTTAAAGCCCTGTCCCACTCTCATTTCCCCCCTGGATTCCCTCCACCGGTTCGCCCACACCGCCCAAATGCAAGTTGAAAATTTTCAACAAATAGAAAACGATTTTTTTATAAGCCAGAAAATTTCAACCATTCACATCAAATGAAAATTTATCAACAAGTTTCTCAAAAGTTGAAAATATATAAAAGGAAATAGACCCATTTTTATTACTTATTTACAATCTAAAAAGTTTAAAAAAAGCCCTGTTTATCATTAAACTAAACTTATACATACATAATGCCAGCTCCATACAAGAAAGGTTAGTACTTTATATTATACATTTTGAATGTTATTGATTACACTTGATTTTCGGTACAAGTGCCGATATTTACGTTGTCAATATTGCTATTATTTGAACACATCACTAACTTTGGTATCATTATAGGTTCCGAAAAAAAGGGTGCTACTCTATTCAAAACTAGATGTTTACAATGTCACACTGTTGAAAAAGGTGGTGCCAACAAAGTTGGTCCAAATTTACATGGTGTTTTCGGTCGTGTTTCTGGTCAAGCTGCTGGTTACTCTTATACTGAAGCCAACATCAAAAAAGCCGTTCACTGGGATGAACAAACAATGTCTGATTACTTGGAAAACCCAAAGAAATATATCCCAGGTACCAAGATGGCCTTTGGTGGGTTGAAGAAAGAAAAGGATAGAAATGATTTGATCACTTATATGGTTAAAGCCACTAAATAAGAAGGTTTAAACACACAAGAATAATAATCTACTACTAGTCATAATTAATAAAGTCCAAATAATGATGTTAATGTCTCATATTTAAAAAAAAGTAAATTTATCAACAAATACCAAAATAAAGATCCACGTCCAAATATTCACATCTATATATATATATCATTAAAATTCAAATTAAATCACAATTAAATCAAAGCCTACAATCATTCAATTTCATCAAGTTATAGAGAAATGAAATTTGAGTTGATTTTAACTTCTTTTTTTTTAATTGCAAGGGAAAAAGACATAGAATCATGTGTTTGTATTATCTTATTATATTAATATTATAAAAAAGAAAGCATTGTATATATTTTTTTTATTTTATAAAGTTTGTCATGAGTTTGAAAATGTAGTATCTACTTAATAGTTTTAAACCATATTCGTTTCTCATTAAATTTATTCTCTATATATTATATTTCTCAGCTAATTTGGAACGTCTTTGATCAACAAGGAACTTCTCCACTTCAGATTGAGAAGGAGGTTCATCATCTTCAATGATCAATATTTCTTCCCTTATATCATTATCATTACTTTGGTTGTTTTTCATACGTTTCCTCATTGAATTTCTTTCAAATTTTAATAGTTCATCAATAGTCTTGACATTTGAATATTGTTCATCTTGTTCTTGATCTAATTGTAATTGATCCCCCAAAATTTCGGAAACTTCTTCCCATACTTCCCTCTGTAGCTTCTTATTATCCGTGACTTTTTCATCCTGGTAACCAAAATAGAATAAAGAATCTTTGGAGATTCGTTCATCAAGTTCTTTTAATTTTAATCTCCCATTTTTATCATTCTCAAATTTATCTTGTTTATCCTCTTTATCCTTTTGCTGTTTTTCTAAAATCTCTTTGACACCTGGTAAATCCTTAGCTCTTCCAAAATATCTATAACCTCTAATTAACACCCCCTGTTGGAAATCTCCTCTGTTTTTACCACCTCCAAGATAATCAGTACCTCCAAGCCCATTCTTTATATGATATTCCCATAAATATTTCTCCTTCATCAACTTATTAATCTCATCGTTCAAATCCCGGATTTGATAGTTCGAAAGATGTTCATCCTGGATCTTGGTTATTTTGAGATTAATATCATTAACAACTTGTTTCCTCCAATTCTCTGCATCCTTTAGATTTGTAACCTTGTTTATAGCTCTCGGTCTTGCCGTACTATTATAATCAATATATCCACCATCTGCCTGTGCTTTTTGCTCCTGGTACCTGAACAGTACAGAATTGGCCTTCTCACTGTTTCTTGACATCTTAATTATCCAGCTTCAATTGAGCTCGAAACAGTTCTTTATAGTGGAGTATCTAGTAAAATTCAATATTTAACGTTAATCGAAACTTCAAAAATCTTCTTTTGACTGTCCTGACTAAGCAATGTAGTGGAAGCTTAGTAATTATTAAGCTTATTTTGGCATTTTGGCATTTTGGCGGTAAAACACAATGTAAAACACAATGTAAAACACAGAAAAAACACCCTGGAAGAAGTTTGGTGTTACAAACAGCTTGCTAAAACTAATATAATTACCTTAAAACAATATAAACCCACTTACACACTTCAAATAAGCAAATTTCTCTTATTGTTCGCGCTCAAAATCAAGAAATTGTGAAATTTCGCGTTGAAAAAAGATCTGAAAAAGTAAATTCTCATACGTAACTATCAAGAATTTTGGACCCTCAAACTGAACGATTTGATCTGATTCTTTCACCTGTTTGAAGTGTTTGCCAACAATCCATCGCTTATCACAAGTATACCAGAAACATACTCATAAAAGGGAACAGAACAAAGATCATGTCTGGCATCAAACTCGTGAATGCTGCGCGTAACTCGCGCTTCGTTATTGGAGCCTTAGTTCTATTTGGTATTGTTTTATTCCTAGTTGCTTCACCAGGTAACGTTGGTGAAAGTTTATCAAAGGGGAAACTCGGCTCTATTGATCTGGGCTCTACTTCTCCAGTCACTGGTGAAGAAGGTGAACCCCTATACCCTCCTACTCCAAACGATGATAAGAAAGGTAAAGATGCAGTCGGCTCTCCTCAATATGCTGATGATTCAATCGATTCACAACCAAAAGCTCAAAAAGAGAAAGCTCCAGAAGCTGATCCAGGTACTTCTCCACAATTTGCTGACGATTCTTCGAAAGATTTAAATGAAGCTGCTTCAAAGGAAAAAGTTGCTGATAAAGATACCCCAAAGGAAGCTCCAAAACCAAAAATTAATGAAAAAGCTCCAATTAAAGGTGAATTTGACGCTATAAAAGATTCAAATAAAGTTTATGAAGGCGTTCCAGATAAATCTTCTGATAATGATAATGACGTTGAAGAGGAAATCAAGATCCCAACTTCTCAAGATTCTACAAAAGATAAAACTAAAGTTCAAAATGTTGCAAACTGTAAAAAAGATCCAGAATATGTCATTATGATTGATGCCGGTTCAACAGGTTCAAGAGTTCATATTTACGAATTTGATATTTGTTATTCACCACCAAAATTAAATAAAGAAACTTTTGATATGTTGAAACCTGGGTTATCATCTTTTGATACTGATGTCTCAGGTGCTGCTAAATCTTTGGACCCATTATTAGAATTAGCTTTAAAAGCTGTTCCAGAAGCTAAAAGAGGTTGTACTCCAGTTGCTGTTAAAGCCACTGCTGGGTTACGTTTATTAGGTGAAGAAAAGTCTAAAAACATCTTGAAATCTGTTCGTTCTCATTTAGAAAATGATTATCCATTTGCTGTTGTCGATGGTGATGGTATTTCAATCATGAGTGGTGATGATGAAGGTGTTTATGCCTGGATCACTGCCAACTACTTATTAGGTAACATTGGCTCAAGTACTAAGACTCCAACTGCTGGTGTTTTCGATTTGGGTGGTGGCTCAACCCAAATTGTTTTCGAACCTGATTTCAAAAACGGTGAGAAAATGATTGATGGTGAACACAAATATGAAATTAGCTTTGGTAATAGAGATTTCACATTATATCAATTCTCTCATTTAGGTTATGGTTTAATGGCCGGTAGAGAAAAAGTTAATGGATTAATCGTTCAAGCTGCCTTGAAAGATGGTAAATTGAAGAAAGGTTCCACAGAAAAGGTAACTTTAGAGTCACCATGTATCCCACCAGGTCAAAGTGCTAAGGATGTTACAGTTAAATTGGAAGGTGATGAAAAATATACTGTTGATTTGAAAGGTTCCGAAAGCCCAGCAGGTGCTCAATGTAGATTCCTTGCAGAATCTATTTTGAACAAAGATGCCAACTGTGCTGAAGCTCCATGCTCGTTCAATGGTGTTCATCAACCATCCTTAGTTCGTGCATTCAGAGAGACTAGTGATTTGTTTGTTTTCTCATATTTCTATGATCGTACAAACCCATTAGGTTTACCATCATCATTCACTTTAGGTGAATTATCAGATTTGGCCAAGACTGTTTGTAACGGCGAATCAGTTTGGGCTTCTGCATTCAGTGCTATTGATGGATCAATCAAAGAATTAAAAGATGAACCACAATGGTGTTTAGATCTTTCATTCCAAGTCGCTTTATTACATACTGGTTATGATATCCCATTACATCGTGAATTAAGAACCGCAAAGAAAATCGCTGATAATGAGTTGGGTTGGTGTCTTGGTGCTTCATTGCCATTGTTAGATCAAACTACTGGTGGTTGGAAGTGTCGTGTTAAAGAAGTTACAAAATAGAGTATCTTTTCTTTCCTTTCACGCATATTCGTTTACAAATTTTCTCTCAGTACAACATTTACATAAACACAATGGAAATAATGAAATTATTTTACTTAAAATCTTTGAGTCTTAAAGTAGAATAATGTTTCTAATATTTTTAGTCGAATTAAACTTATCTTTTCAGCCGTGGTTACACATTGTCTTTCTCACGTGAATGTCACACCGACACACATTTCCGTTAAAACCCTCCAAATTCTAAGCACTAACGCTGGTTAGTCACTTTTCAAGTAGTTAGTATATAAATCACCAACAAAACTTTCAATCACAACGTGATCCAATTCAACGTCTTTTTTGTTTTGAAAAGTTCACTCTGGAAAGCTGTTTATTCTTTCCCAACTCCCGGCACTGATAACCTGATATAATCCCCATTTATTTTTTCTGGATTGTGGATGGTTGAAAACCGTTGATAGAAAAAAAAACCCTATTAATTTAGCATATTACAAATAAAACATTACAGATAAACATTTCCTTGATTTTTTTTTTATTTAAACAACTTCCATTATATTCATTACCAAAGAGGAATTGAAGATCATCATAGTCTGTGTCATAGCTTTAAGGTGTTAAAATGAGAACAGAAGCCAACTCAATCCATCCAGCAAAGCCAAAGCAAAGAAGTCAATCAGACGTCCCAACAAAGAAGGACCTTGAAATGACAAATGGTGAAGATACAAGCACAATTCTGAAAAGAATCTCAAACAGTCAACAGGACTTGAAACAAAGCAAGTCACATCAAAAACTATCACAACAGGCCCATAATGTACGATTGTTGACCAAGAATTTGTCCAAGACAACTGTTAAACTTGACGTCAAGAATATTTTGATAGTAACGAAGGCAAGAGATAACTCGTTGGTTTATCTGACAAGAGAAATGACCGAATGGATATTGGTAAACTACAGGAACACAAATGTTTATGTTGATTATCATCTAGAAAACTCCAAAAGATTCAATCCACAAACTTTGATTAGAGAGGTTCCAAGAGCTGAAAAGGCATTAAAATATTGGGATAAGGCATTTATCAGAGATAACTCATCATTAATCGACCTTGTGATTACCTTAGGTGGTGATGGTACAGTCTTATTTACATCTTCATTATTCCAAAGAAGCGTACCTCCTGTGATGTCGTTTAGTTTGGGATCATTGGGATTTTTAACAACTTTCCAATATGAAGAATTTAGAGAAACATTAAGAATCGTAATTGAAAAGGGAATCAGAACCAATCTAAGAATGAGATTATCTTGTCGTGTTCATAAATCTGATGGGACTTTAATTTGTGAACAACAGGCTTTGAATGAAGTGACTATAGACAGAGGTCCTTCCCCCTTTGTTTCCATGCTGGAATTGTATGGAGATGGGAATTTACTTACGGTGGCACAGGCGGATGGGTTGATCATTGCAACCCCAACTGGGTCAACTGCTTATTCATTATCCGCTGGCGGGTCTTTAGTTCATCCAAACGTGTCTGCAATCTCTGTTACTCCAATTTGTCCACATACATTATCATTTAGACCAATCTTGTTACCTGATAGTA
The DNA here is from genome assembly GCA_030571095.1 of Hansenula sp. yHMH451. NCBI lineage: Eukaryota > Fungi > Ascomycota > Saccharomycetes > Phaffomycetales > Wickerhamomycetaceae > Hansenula > Hansenula sp. yHMH451. The sequence continues at coordinate 461,807 of JAJLXE010000005.1, forward strand.
TGGTCTTGAAAGTGAAAGTTCCGAAAAGAAGTCGTTCCACTGCCTGGGCCGCCTTTGATGGTCGATCAAGAGTTGAGTTACAAAAGGGAGATTATGTTACCATATCTGCATCACCATTTTCAATGCCAACTGTAATGTCTTCTCCTACTGAATACTTTGATAGTGTCAGCCGTACCTTGAATTGGAATATAAGAGAACAACAAAAATCATTCGTTCATTTACTGTCACAGAAAAATAAGAGAAACTATGAAGTGAACCAGCTATCAAGGCCAAAGTTTAAACTGATGGATTCCTCAGACTCAGAGGATAGTAATGAACAAGAGGAGAATGGGAATGTTCAACCAAGTGAAAATGAAGATACAGATTCATATTTGAACCCAGATAACGAGTCTGATGATATCGACGATAATGATCTATCAACGTACTATATGCCTCCACCAGGGCAAGGTATCGATACGCCACCAGTGACTAAGTCTCATGCTACAACGCCAACTCTGAGCCCAAGATTCAAAGGAGTTGATGTATCGGTACTAACATTGGATAAATTTAAAAAGAAAGGCTCAAACTTGTGAATTCAACAATCAACTAATGAATAATTTTAATAAAGAGAACAACATCAAGTATTAAAATACAAATCTATAGAAATTGAAATCTATACATAAAAGAGAAATTTTTGTAAATGTTTGCGTATCAACTTTGAATAATTTTAGTAAAGTAGGTATTGTCATGCACTTAAAAGTCAAACTTGCATTTCATGTCATCATCATATAAAAATGGGTAAGTTTAGATCAGCACCAGAAGTCCAAAAGTCTTTTGTAAACAGGACCAGCTCTCAAATCTGTTTGTTGTTCTAGTTTTTCTTGATTTAGGACATCAGGGTGGAAAATGTTACGATCAGAAACCAAATCCATCTCCTCAGCTTTGATCCAAAATCTCCAAGTGCGTGTGTAAATTTTGTGGCCTATATAGAAACTCAAAAAGGAGAATAGACCAAGATAGTTTTGGAAAAATGAAACAGCGCTTGGTTGACCACCATTATGGAATGGGAATAAAGAAACCCAGAAATGGGAAACAAGGATAACCACAATCAAAAAGACTGCAACAATAGAGCCATAAACACCACTTCTTGCTTTATAGCTCAACTCTGTAGTACTCAAACCTTGTGCTTTCAAAGCAGCTCTGAATCTGATATGACTCAAATTGATAGAACCCCAAGTAAAGATAGTGGATAACCCAGAAAGAGATAATAACCATGTGAAAATATTTTCTTGATCTTCATAAGCAGCAATAAAACTGAACAAACCACAAATCATTGGGATAATCATCGCTCTTAAAGGTCGATCATTTTTGTCAACATAATCAAACCACTTTGGTGCAAATCCCTGCTGAGCTAATGAGTAAAAAGTACGCGATGAAGAATATAAAGCAGAATTCCCAACAGACAAAACGGCAATCAAAATGACAGCATTAATGATGTGTGGGATAACTTGGATTCCTGCTGATTCAATAGCAATGACATATGGTGATACTGGAGCACCATCATTATGACCTGATCCCATTAATTGAGCAGAGTTATATGGAACTAATAAACCCACAATGAATATTGATAAAAAGTAAAAAAATAACAACCTATAGAAAACTTGTTTAATGGCTGTTGGGATAGCTCTTCTTGGATTAGAAAAAGTACTAGCGTTCAACATTGAAAATTCTGTTCCCCCTAATGAAAAAGTTGAAGTGACAAAACAGGCACAAACACCTTTGAACCCATTGGCAAACGGTCCTGGGTCTTTAAAGTATTTAATACCAATGTACCCCAGACTTCCAGTAGCACCGGTATTAATCAGTAGTCCAAGAACAATAAACCCTATAATCATTAAAACCTTAGCAAGATTGAACCAAAATTCAGCCTCAGCATAACCCCTGGAGCCGAAAAAGTTAATAAAGATGACAAAAGCTAAAAACACAGCAACAAAGGCATCTGGATTAACAGACTTATTCCAAAAACGAATTGTCATACTAGCAGTGACCATTTCTAACGGTAAAACAGTGAACCAATTTAATGCATAATTCCATGCTATTGCAAAACCTAAAGATGGATCAACCAACTTGGCAGCATAAGCATTAAATCCACCAGTCAATGAGGAATAAGCAACAGCTAATTCACCAGCAGCAGAAATAGTTGCAAACAACATTGACCCAACAACAGCATATGCAATCAACAAACCACCTGGACCACCTAATGATAATGCACGCCCATTACCAACTAACAAACCGGTACCTAAACCACCGGCCATTGCAATTAAAGCAACATGGCGAGATGACAATCCTGACTTCTTATTTCTTGTTGTTTCATTTGAAGAATCTTGTGATTCCGAATCAGTGGTAATTGCCTCATCTTTCGGTTCTTGCCTACTAAAAGAATCCTTAAATGACTCCCATTTAGTTCTATGAGGCTTCACAATTTGACCATTTTCAATAGTTTCTACAGCTGTCAAAGCTGTAGTAGAGTTCTTAATTTTTTTGTGCTCTTCCTTTGATGAAATATTGCATCCAGAACTATTCGGAACACTTCCTGGCATTTTGCGGAGGTGCAATATAAGCGACAAAATTGTTTTCTAGTGCTAGACTATGAATACTTCTAATTTCTTCAGCTTGTGAATTAACCAGTTCTTTATAATGGTAAACTCAATGAGAAAAGTAATTAGAGATCAGAAAGAGATAGAAAGAAAAGAAGATGTTCTTCCAAATTATCTGATTTCTTTCGAATGGTAAAGTCCTCATATCGAACTGTAGTTCAAGTTCCCCAAATATATGCTTCTGGACCTCAACTAATTGACATCTCTTTCAAATATGGAAAAAGATTCTCAAGTTTTTTCGAAAATCCCTTTATCTATGAAAACCATCCATGTCATTGTTGTTTCGCTTCATTGAATGAGAGTTTGACGCTAGATACAAAGTCACAAAAGTGAGCCACTAATTCATAAAACCTATCAGCTTGACCCCTTTCAGCTGCCCTATTTTATAGATCTTGTAGCACTAATTGTAGGCTGCCATCTTATATAACTCTTTAAAAAGTCTCTCTTTTGAGGTTGAGTGAAATACTTCTAGCATCTTGAAGGAAACTACAAGCTGAAACGCAAAGTCATAACGGCTAGCTTACTGAAGCTTCAACTGTAGTATTAATAGAGCCAAGCGTTATCAATAACCTTCAAGTTTTTCCCCCATTTGAAGTTTTGACCAAGGGTTCATAAAGGGCCCGGTCCGTCTGTCATAAAGTCCCTGTTTTTGTGATTTTGGTACCTGGATTATGTTAGCGGTGGTGGAAGAAGTGGAAAGGCCGTGAACGCAGATATCCAACATGGTGATTCAGTTTTAAATGGATTATTCAAAAAGTCTGTATACAGAAATTTGAGTAAACTGCAAGATTTTCAAGACATTAACCTGGAATTCTGAGGAATACCTATACCTATTCCAAGGGAAGGAGAGCTCATCTCCCATATCGATCACGTGAGAGAGACTTACCCTTTCAAGGCGAGGTCGCGGATTATTCGCACATTCTCAGTGGCGAAAAAAAATTTTTATGGTTTGTCGTGAAAAAGAAAAAAAAAGAATAGTAGATATCTCAATTTTGAAAAAGATCTTATATAGAAACCAAAACTTTTAACTTGGAAGTAGACATTTGATCTCTTTTAACATAAAGATACAAATTAAGAACATTATTGAATATGTCAAATATTGAAAACAGTTTCCAAGATTTAAACATTAACGGTAGCGCTAATGCTGGCCGTGGTAAGAAAGGTTACGTTCCTCCTCACGCTCGTCGTCAGCAACAAGATGGCGGTTCAGCTCCTCAACAAAGAAACTTTGACAACTCCTACTCCAATGGTGGCGGTTATAATAACAGCTACGGTGGTGGTTTCAGCAGAGGCGGTTACAGTAACGGTGGTGGCTCCTTTGGTGGTTACAACAACAGAAGAGGTGGCCGTGGTGGATTCAACAACAACAACCGCAATGGTGGTGGTCGTTACCAAAGAGCTGATCAAGGTAGATTTGTTGAAGGTAAGCATGTCCCAGGTCAAAGAAATGAAAGCTTAGAAACCGAATTATTTGGTGCCGCTGATGATCCAAAATTCCAATCTTCAGGTATTAACTTTGATAACTACGATGACATTCCAGTCGAAGCTACTGGTGAAGGTGTTCCAGAGCCAATTGATTCATTCACATCTCCTCCATTAGAAGAATTATTATTAGAGAACATCAAGAGAGCTCGTTTCACAAAGCCAACCCCGGTCCAAAAGTATTCTGTCCCAATCGTTGCTGAAGGCCGTGACTTGATGGCCTGTGCTCAAACTGGTTCAGGTAAAACTGGTGGTTTTCTTTTCCCAATTTTATCACAATCATTTATCAATGGTCCATCTGAAGTTCCAGAGCCAACTACTCAATTTTCAAGAAGAAAAGCTTATCCAACCGCTTTAGTTTTAGCCCCAACCAGAGAATTGGTCTCTCAAATTTATGAGGAAGCCAAGAAATTCACATACAGATCATGGGTTCGTCCAACCGTTGTTTACGGTGGTTCCGACATCAGAACTCAAATCCAAGAAATCCAACGTGGTTGTGATTTGTTAGTTGCTACTCCAGGTCGTTTGAACGATTTATTGGAACGTGGTGTTATTTCTTTAAGCAATATTAAATACTTGACATTAGATGAAGCCGATAGAATGTTGGATATGGGTTTCGAACCACAAATCAGACACATTGTTCAACAATGTGATATGCCTCCAGTTGAAGAGCGTCAAACTCTTATGTTTTCAGCCACTTTCCCAACTGACATCCAAATGTTGGCTCGTGATTTCTTGAAAGATTATATTTTCTTATCTGTTGGTAAAGTTGGTTCAACCTCAGAAAATATCACACAAAAAGTCTTATACGTCGAAGATGAAGAAAAAAGATCAGTCTTGTTAGACATCTTGTCTGCTGATGAAAATGGGTTGACCTTAATTTTCGTTGAAACAAAGAGAATGGCCGATGCATTATCTGATTTCTTGATTAACACAAATTTCCCAGCCACTTCAATTCATGGTGACCGTTCCCAAGGTGAACGTGAACGTGCTTTGGAATACTTCAGAACTGGTAAAGCTCCAATCTTGGTTGCTACCGCTGTTGCTGCTAGAGGTTTGGATATTCCAAATGTTACTCACGTTATCAACTACGATTTACCAACTGATATTGATGATTATGTTCATCGTATTGGTCGTACTGGTCGTGCTGGTAATGTCGGTGTTGCCACTGCCTTCTTCAACAGAGGTAACAAAAACGTTGTTAAAGAATTGGTTGATATTTTAACAGAAGCTAACCAAGAAGTTCCACAATTCTTGAACACTATTTCCAGAGAATTCTCATCTGGCGGTCGTGGTGGTGGTAGTGGTCGCGGTGGTCGTGGTGGTCGCAATAACAGTACCAGAGATTTCCGTCGTCAACCAGGTTACAATCCTAACGCTGGCGGTTCATCATTTGGTGGTTACAATGGTGGTGCATCATATGGCAACTCAAACTCATTCGGTGGTTATGGCAATCAAGGTTCCCGTGGTGCTCCAGCTTCAAGTGCTCTTTCATCATACCAATCAAGCAGTTACGGTAACCAATCATCATCAGCTAACAGCTGGTGGTGAGTACCTCACCATTAAGATTTGATGAATCTTTTTTTTACTTTTTTATATTCTTACGGTTTGTCAAATCTTGCTTATTTTTTTATTCGGTTTTTATGTTGATTTAGTTTATTGGTTTTAGTACATCAAAGTATGGTGTCATGCGCAGTCAAAATGTCTCAATCACTTATTAGGTTTATTCATATATGGTTTGGTTACCAATGTATGATTTTGTCAGACAAAGAGGTCTTTTATATTATCGTTATGGAAATGGAACATGGATTTTGTTTGGATCAACACATTGATTATGTTGATTATTATTATGAATTCAGAGTTTCGTATTTTTTCATGTTTAAATTTTTTTGTTTTTAATTTGAAGTTTCTTGGGTTTTGCATTGATTTTATTTGGTTATACAAAAGTTTTATTATTAATTCAGAACATGGGAAATTTGTTGTCGGTAATATTTTGTTAATTTACATAGTTAAATTATGGTTTTGATAAAGGAATATGAAGGAGGCAGTTCAAGAGGGATTGTCTTTGTTTAAGTGTTTTTCATATTCATATTATAATTGGGTGTTTTTGTTTAAAGGGAAATGTATGAACAGTGTTGTGTTCGTACCTTTCTCGAACGGTTGAACAAAAAAAAATTATTATATAGAAGAGTTGTTTGTTATTTGTATTTTTAGGATTTAGACATTCGGATATTGTGCATTACATATAATATAAAGTTATATTAATTATCATTAAAAATTGAGGATGTAGTAAAAATTCGGTCGCTGCCAACAGTTTTCTCATGGGCAAAAAGGGTAGTTACTGTTTCCACAATCAGTTAACCTTTTTGCCATTTTCTCGAGAGAGAGAGAGCGTCTAGCTGAGAATTGTTCCCCTATTTCACTATGATATCATGTACATGCGGCATGTGAATAATAGACAGAATTCAAATGCATTTCACTATTATAAAGTTTTTGCATCGTAGTATGAGGTGTGACAATAGTTCGCACTTGACGGACCCAACTTTCCATTTCCAGTATTTATGCTATGACTTTACGAAATCGACTTTTCAATTAGTGTAGACCATACCCTATGTCTGTCTCCAACGAGCAGTGAATCATGTTTCTAGCAGTCCAATATCCTGGGGGTTGATGAAATGATTGAATAACTTCAAAAAGTCTTCAAAATGGCTCGAGAACTGTGATATCCCGAGTTCTGTTAGCCACTGCCATCAACACAGTATCTTAAGCACTTGAATCCTAAGTCCATCATTAGATAAAGAGATAACTTCCCTTATTCCACTATTGTCTTTTCTTAAGGTTCTAAAAGTGTTTGACCTAGTGATTTGTGATGTTTCGGAATTTTATTTTGAATTCCGCTTAAAAGCCCAGGATTTTGAGAAAAGCCAAGTCTAAGGAAATCTTTGAATGATGACTAGATAATAATAGTATCTTAGCTTTCCCTCTGGATTATGAGGCATATTGTTTTCAAACTATTTTGGTGAAGTCTTGACTAAAATTATTGGTTTTCTGGGGATTCTCGCGTATGTCAACAGTTTTATAAAATCATGTTACGGATTTCCCATCAACATGTCATTCACCATTGTACAATCATGAGACTCAATTGTGGTACCAAAAGAGAAAGACGAAATTGAGATTAATGGCCCGGTCGTCGGCGTGATGATCGAAATCCACGGCTCATTTCTTCACGGTTTAAGCGTCAAGCCATTTGAAGTGTTTGATATTTGCATTTTTTAAGCAAATTGGAATTTAAATGTTGCAGTATGACTTGTCGTTCTCCGTAAAATTACTACTACCAATGTATCAATTGAGGTGTCAAGTACAAATTAACTGGATTTTGAATGGCAATCAACTCGATGGACGTTGAAGGAACTGTATATAGCATGTCATTAGACCCAGAAGAAACGTTTCTAAAAACCTTGTTCGTTGAGAAGCATGGAATTTATGATCATATCTGCTCAACACTGAGACACAACATTGTAGCCTGATGAACTATCCAATGTCTGAAACATGTACCCAAATTCAGACCACTGTACCCAATGGACCTCAAAAGGGAACTAGTATTATTCCAGAAGGGAATATGTGCTAGCCAAAAGATTAAAAAGAACATCGTGTGGTTTAATGTATCCGATCGATAGTTGAATGAAATTTGATGCATTTACAGCTTTGAAACTGAAATGTATAAATTATAAAGTAAATCATGAGACATTATATGGCGTTTGAATATGAAAAGAGACATTGGTACACATGAAAGAATTTTAATTCGTAAAAATCACATCAACAATACTTTATTCAACCATGGCTTAGGGGAATCAAGACGGACAAAGGCAAAGGATTACAACGCGTCTATTTCCTTTGTTGATATATGTTTCTTTTGCGTTATATAATTTCTTGCCTCTTATCACCTTATATCAATCTTGACATGAATTCCATCTTTTACTGCAGCAACATATTAAGATGCCATACACAAATTTGTTACTGAGTTCAAGAGTTCACGAATATACAGTAAGAGTTGGGTAAAGAATTGGATTCGAATGTATCAAGAATCAGTTATATTATTGATAGTGGAAGCTATCGAGGTACCTGAATTTTAACAGATAACTGATTATTATTTTGAACGTTGTTGCATTCAGAATTCAAGTTTATTATCAATTATTGCCGTCAAGCATAGAAACGGTTTGGTTTCTAGATCAACATTGAACGAGAGGCATGAAAAAAATCACAAAACAAAGTTGGCACACTATCTGGCGTATTCCCTATAGGAACCAATTGGATCGTTGGATTCTCTATAATATACAGTCAGTATGGTCAGTACCATGTGGTTGATGGTGTTTGTGATTGTGAAATATGATCAGATAAAATGAGACGATGAAAAAAATTCTAGACAAGACGTCGGTACTATAGTTTAGACTTTGCAGTGCTCATCACTCGATGGGAGATGGCATTTAGCGAGTATCGGGGTTTCATTGAGAGCCATTTTATGGGACCTGGGCCCTAGATTGCTTCTGTAGTTGTATAGCTAGAATAGAAATTAAGCCCAATGAGTGCACAATCTGTAAACTATAAGTTCCTATTAATCGTTTCTCGAGCCTTAGTTTGTGCGAGTTGATGTTAAACACTACTTTAGAGTGCACAATATGGGGGAGTTTCAAACAAAGCTTTGGAAGGGAGCGCAGTTTTAATAATTTATTCTTTATTCTTTGGTAGAAGGAACAAGAAGAAAACCTGATCTATGAAACCATGTACGCCGTGCTAAATAAAAGAAAAAGATATCATGACAACTTCCCCCGCTTATAGAATCTAGCTATGATAAAATAAGCTCCATATGTTAAAGATCCAACAACTTACAAGATTCGTAAGATGACATTGAAGGGTTATATGACAAGACTGAATTAACCATCTGGATGCACATATACTTGAAACTTGGTTGTATTGAATCAACCATTCAAGACACAAGCTTAAACCTTCATGTTTGACACCTGTAACACAGTGGGCTGGTAAATATTGGGAAATTTCAGTCTTCTAAGAAACCACAGGGCTTCTTCATAGAACTTCACAACTAAAAAAGCCGAGACACAATAAGTTCTTCTCTCGATGAACGTGTGATCAAAATTGTAGTTCAGGACTCAGTCATGTTACGGAGTCAGACTGAAGAAAAGTGAAAGGCTGACTGACAGATGTTATTCTAGAATACAAGTATTGTTCCAGTTATAGTTTTACTTTAGATATATCAAGTATTAGGCATCATGAATCAAGATCAGAGCATCAAGGCATCAAATTGTACAAGTATTTCCAAGCTCTAGGCACCTAGGCATTATGGTTTTTCCTTATCGAGATTTTTTATACATCAAGGTCATTGCCCAAAAAAGATAGTTTAAGCCCCAACGTTTTTCTTTGACTCTCTTGACTTTCCAGCTTCTCCTCTAAACTGGACGGTCTTCTCCAATAGATTTATCCAAATTTAATGCAAAGTAACTAAATTGTTTTTGGAAGAACCACAAATTGTGTTGTATGTCATCGAGTCGTAAAACTTTTTTATACTGTAACCTGCATCAACAATTCCATTTTTTTCGCTAGAAACACAAAGAAAGAACCTGCGACCAGCAAATGTTGACGCCTCCAGTGTCGAGAGTAGAGAGAGAGGGAGCGCTTGCGAGAGTACTTTCGGGAGAAATATATTGTCCACTGAATGTCTTCCACGCTGACGTTGTAGGAATCCGCATATGTTGGATAGTATATACGGCTAATCAATTTTTTTTGCCTCGTCCCAAGAAGTCACACAGTCACACTTGTTGATCCCAAGAATTCAGGAGGATTATTGGGTCTAGCACTGGAAGATGGTTCTACTTTATTCTTGGAAGTCTAGTTCATAGCTACTAGTTTTGTGATATAGTTGAATTTTCAGCTCTAGGCAATCTCAATCTTAGTTGTGGACTGCGAGAGGAAAGTATAAAAGTATTGGAGATGAGATGTGTGAGGCAGCCGGCGGCACAGGAAGCGCAACATGGGTTAAAGTTTGCGTGTGCATAGTGGTGTTTTAATGCAATAATGAACAGTTGTTTCCAATTCTTGAGTTGCGAAATTAGCGATTGAGCCTTTAGGCGATGAAATGGTCCCTTATATAGAATGTAGAACTATTTAGATTACACTCCAACGGCAGCAGCACTAGCACTTGTTTATTTTAAAAAGAAACCGTTGAACTAATACTAGTCACTAATTTGGAATTAAATTCCCAACTCTTATTTAATCAATATATAAACAAGCTGGATTCCTTTCAATAGAAGTTAAAGTTGATGAGTTGAAGATCAACATTCTACTCTTTGCATAAACACGAGATCAACTATATAGTTGCTTATCAAATATCCTGTCAACACATAGTACCCCATTTCACATTTGAGATTAAGTGTTGAGGTATTAGCTGGAGTTTTGATAATCACTTGATCCACTTGTTCAATACATACTATAATCTTAGTTGAAACTTTTTCAAAGAAGTTTCCATTCATTATTTCATTACTTTACTACTTTTTTTTTATATCGCTATACCTTCAACTCTAAACAAACATGGGTGAACATTTTGAGGAAAATAGAGACAGCTTTTGCTCACCAAAAAGTTCATATACATATCCTGAATCCATTCATATGTTGAGACCAAGAACAATGAAGCAACAAGTGCAAGACTCTGATATCATCGAGCAATTGGGGAAATTCAAGTTTCCAAAAGCTTATGAAACTAGTATCATTCCAACAAACTTGATCACCACTAGTATTGAAGAGGAGTCTCCAAATTTGAAGACCAACGTTGGTGACGATTCAAAGGCAAGAAGAGCTTCTATTTCATCAACAACAAGTTCTGCAAGAGGCCGTGTACATTCTCATAGAAGATCTGCTGCAGTTAGTGGTGTTTCAAGTGATGAATCATTGTTTAGCAATTTGAGCTCACCAACACAAGTTTTAACCCGTGATACAAGCATCAATTCAACACCTTCAAATTTGGTCACTATTAATCCAACAAGATTAGATTTCAGTGAATATAACAACAATAGTGTAAAGAAGTCAACATCGCCAGTTATTGATTTAGACGTTGCTTCGAAACCATTGAAACCTCGCCTTGGCTCTCCACTACAGGATCCTACACTACGTGTCATATCTCCCTCATTTTCTCTTAAAGATGATGGATGTCATGAAGTTACCTATTTCAACGATGATGATTTGGAATCTGATGATTATGATTCCGATCAAGATGATGTTGAACGCATTGGAATTTTGGAATTTTTGAAGGAGAGCAAGAGCGAATCAAGTATCCTTCCAAAAGGTTATAACCCATTCCAATACATTCATTTGAACAGAAGCTGGTGGATCCAAAAGAGAGAGGTTGGGTTGTTTAACTGATGAAAATAAGGACAAAATGAATGTGTCAAAGCGTCAAAAAGTCTAACGATGGTTCCCGGGCGGCCGGTGCTGGGGCCCGAGCCCGGAGATTGTGATCATTGACACCTGAAAAAATTGCACATTGAGAAGATATAAATACAAAGCTGGAGCTGTGACCGAGCTGTTGATGTTTTTGTGGAGAGATCAAGAGGTGAAGCCTGAACGGTTGTTCTCTTGTTTCCTTGTCATTGTTGCTGCTGGGTGATGTTTCAAGACTCGATTCTCGAGCATAAGCTTGAACAGTATCAAGTTGAAGAGCTTTCAGAGCTTGGAGCTTACACTGAAGTGTTTGCAGGATCCAAAACTTTTATATCAAAATTCAGCGCTGATATGTTTGGTAAAGAACGCGTTATGGAGAATTATCAAGATCATCATCATCATGTGAATACCGCTTCTAAACAATTTTATAATGAATTCCCAAGAAAACAAACAAATAATGATCTTCAATATCATAATGAAGATGTAACGTTAAAATTCATTGTTGATTGGTTTCTAAATGATAAAAAGAGGGGTGACTAGATGTTGTTTAAAATTTATATTCATTCATGTTGATTTTTTTCCGTTAAATTGTTGAAGTGCTGTTCAACTAAATTATATTTATTTTTATATTTTTGTTATGGGGGAATTTAAATTGGTCATATTGGTGTTTTAGAAAAGGTTAATATTAGTTGCATAATCTGTACAAATTATAATAGTTATTTTGTATATAATAATAATAATAATGGAGAGATTCATATATCGTTAAACTGAAAATAGTAGCTATATCTAGATCATTACAGCATTAATTGTATATATACAATTTAAGCCCTATGGAAATTATACCAGTGTACGTTGCGTGTTTGTAACTTGTACATCATAATCAATATATCAGTATCATCCTAGTCATACTAACGTCAAATACATTATGAAATTGAAACTCATGTCTAAACTATTGCAACTGTTAATTCAGATTCTTTGCAATTAATATACAAATTTTTGGCAAAACTATTCATCATCTAAATCTGTTGGTGTCGGTTTATGTTCATTTTGATAATGTTGTTTTCTCAATTCAGCAAATGATTTCTTAGGTTTTGAAATATCCTCCTCTTCTTGTTCTTCACCCTCGTCTTTAGTGAAGGCAGGTATATGTTCATGATGATAATGTTGCTTTCTTAACTCATCAAATGATTTTTTCGGTTTTGCCTCCTCTTCTTCATCTTCACCATCCCGAGCTTCTTCTTGTTCAACTTCTTCAGGATTTATCTTTACATCAAATTTTTGATCCAATTCATCAACCTTAATCTCCGGTTCACCCAGCGCAAAGTTATCTAGATCATCAGCCTCATCATCATCTTGATAATATTCATTCAATTCAGGTTGAGTAGCAGCTTGGAAAGGAGTTTTAGGTTCATCAATAGTTTGACCTAAATTGTCCATAATTTGCTTTTGAATAACTTCATTATCTTCTAAATTTTGGGCATTCCATTTCAACTTATCTCTTTCATCTTCTGTCAACTGTTGTACTTTTTCTGGATCTATGTCACCATTTGAATTCAACAAACCTGGATCAACATTACTTTTCAAAAGTGCATTTATTTTAGTATTTTGAAGTACTTGGTTTCTAAAAGCTTTAGTTGATTCTGCAACTTTGACACTTTGATCCTTTTCGACCTTGTTTTTCAAGATACCACCCATATTGTTGTTGATGTAGTTATTATATTAATAATGTTCTAGATTAGATACCAATTGTTCAATCGTTGGGCTTCAACTTGTTGGATTATAGTGACTTTTTTATGTCAAAGTCTATTGTTGAACCAAGTTTGCCATCAATTCTCCAGAAAATTCGCGGTTTCAGCGGTCGAGCCCAACAATTACCAAAATAGGAACTAATTGCATTTCGTTCTTCAGCTTCGCCAATTTGCATACGATAATCTGTGTAGATTTTGCCAAAGTTGCCATTATTTCCCAAAAGGGTAATATTCTAATGACAAAAATAAGATCTGCCGTTGAGCTTCCAACAAACAAGCGAAATTTTGAATGGAATTATCAAATCTCAGAATTAGTGAATGAACAAGGGACAAGTGTCAAGCATTGTGTTACATTTATGACAGTTTATGAATCGATACTGGCGTACCGTGTTATTTGTAGCCAGCTTTGGCAGTGTGGATCTGGAATGCGAATCTAGTAGTAGTGAAATGGTTATAGTAAAGGTTGACTTAGTCTACACCAGTGACTGTGATGTGTGACAAGATGGCACAACAAGATGGCACCAACAATATGTCCATCACCATCACCATCACTTCCATCACCCACCAACAATCTCTCCCGTACTATATATCCTCAATATGTAATTGCAATTGTAATGGCTGATAGTTTTGTATGGTTCATGGCTTGTTCAACACGGTACGCCCAGCACCATACTCCCAACGCCCAACATTTATTCTTCACCAAAAGAAAACAGATGAGCTTCACGAAAAAATTCAACCAACAAACAACCAAATAAATACTTTCCACAATCCATACCATTCAATTATATTCAATTGGACTGATAAAACTTTCAATAACTATCAATAACCCCTATAATATCAACAACTGACCTTACCGCCCTGTTGCAATTTATCCTCACTAGCTCTACATACACCACACCACATAAAGGCTAGGCTTGAGAATATATTCCCGTACAAGACAAGAAGGTTATCACATTTACTATTATACTGGCCGTTTTTTGATATCGTTGATTTAATCTTTATCACTACACAATTCAGATTTTTGCTAGCCATTGGGAATTGACTTCTTTCAATTAGCTACAACTTTCTACTCACAGCTTTATCACTTATCTCATCTCTTGGTGTCTCAATACCACGGTATTTTTTTTCTGGTTGGCTTGTTCGCTTAAGACAAGACAAGAGAAAGGAACAAAAAAAAAGAGGGATCCTTGAAACTTCAGATATATCCATATCTAACATTTATTACAATTACATCTTTTTATTCCACTTCACACTAATAGACTATTTATAATTATAATTTCATAATGACTGGTGCTTTCACTCCAAATCCAAACAATTCATCCTTAAGACCTTTGATTTTGTCTCATGGTGCTATAGAATTGAATGTTCTTGTTCCAACAAATTTATTATTTGCTGCCTCTCAATTAAAGGAACAATTCGAAAAACAATTGCCAGACGTCACTGAAGGTTATGCTGGTGAAGACGAACCAAGTTCTCCAACTGAATTGTTGGCTGGATTTTTAGGTTATGTCTCAGATTTGGTTGATCCAAATTCTTCTGGTCAATTTGACCAAGTTTTATTATTAGCATTGAGCGAATTTGAAACCAGATTCTTGAATGGCCATGATATTCATACTTTAGCTTCTAACTTGGTTACAAGTGATGATTATCCAACTACTTTGGCTAAGGCCAAATTGGTTGTTAAGAACTATTTCAATGCAAGAATTGTTGCCAAGAAACCATTCAGAAAAAATGATTCCGCTTTATTCAGATCAGTTTTAAACAACGAAGCTAAAGTCGTTGCAATTTTTGGTGGTCAAGGTAATACTGATGATTATTTTGAAGAATTGAGAGATTTATACAACATTTATAATGGATTAGTTGCCGATGTAATCAAAGCTGCTGCTGATAAATTGAATTCTTTGGTTAGATCTACTAATGACACCGAAAGAGTTTATACTCAAGGTTTCGATTTAATCAATTGGTTGGAACATCCAGAAAACACTCCATCAACAGAGTATTTATTATCCATCCCTGTCTCCTGTCCATTGATTTGTGTTATTCAATTAGCTCACTATGCCGTTACTGCCAGAGTTTTAGGCTACAATCCAGGTGAATTGAGAGATTTACTTTCCGGTGCCACTGGTCACTCTCAAGGTTTAACCACTGCCTTAGCCATTGCTGAAGCTGACTCTTGGGATTCATTCTTTACTTCATTGGCAAAATCTGTCACCTTTTTATTCTTCATTGGTGTTCGTTGTTACCAAGTTTATCCAAACACTGCTTTATCACCATCAATCTTACAAGATTCTGATGAAAATGGTGAAGGTGCTCCATACCCAATGTTGTCTGTTCGTGATTTATCAAAAGAACAAGTTCAGAACTATGTTGATCAAACCAATGCCCATTTACCAAAGGAAAAACATATCGCTATCTCTTTAGTTAATGGTGCAAGAAATTTGGTTGTTAGTGGTCCACCTCAATCATTATATGGTTTGAATTTAACTTTAAGAAAGGCTAAAGCTCCATCTGGTTTAGACCAAGCTAGAATTCCACATTCTGAAAGAAAATTGAAATTTTCCAACAGATTCTTACCAATCACTTCCCCATTCCATTCCCATTTATTACATGATGCCGCTGCTTTAGTTCATGCAGACGTTACTAATGAAGGTTTGGAATTCAATCAAGCTGACTTGAAAATCCCTGTTTATGACACTTTTGATGGTACTGATTTACGTGACTCCAAGGGTTCAGTTATTGATAGATTAGCTCTTTTGATTACTAAATTGCCAGTCAATTGGGAAACTGCTACTCAATTTGAAGCTACTCATATCTTAGATTTCGGTCCAGGTGGTGCTTCAGGTCTTGGTGTCTTGACTCATCGTAACAAGGATGGTACCGGTGTTCGTGTCATTATTGCTGGTGTTTTGGATAACAATCCAGATGACGAATATGGGTTTAAACAAGAATTATTTGATTTGAACGACTCTGTCAAATATGCTCCAAATTGGTTATTAGAGTATCAACCAAAATTGATCAAGACTGAAGCTGGTAAAGTTTACGTCGATACCAAATTTTCAAGATTATTGGGTAAAGCTCCAATCTTGGTTCCAGGTATGACTCCAACTACTGTTCATCCAGATTTTGTTGCCGCAACTTTGAATGCTGGATATCATATTGAAATTGCCGGTGGTGGTTATTTTGATCCTAAAAGTTTCCAAGGTGCTTTACAAAAAGTTGTTGACCAAGTTGAACCAGGTACTGGTATTGGTATTAATTTGATTTATGTTAACCCAAGAATGTTACAATGGGGTATTCCATTAATCAAAGAATTGAGACAAAAAGGTTTCCCAATTCAGTCTTTAACTATCGGTGCAGGTGTGCCATCATTAGAGGTTGCCACTGAATATATCGAAGAGTTAGGTTTAACTCACTTGGGGTTGAAACCAGGTTCAGTTGATTCTATTTCTCAAGCCATTTCCATTGCTAAAGCTCATCCAGATTTCCCAATTGTTTTACAATGGACTGGTGGTAGAGGTGGTGGTCATCATTCTTTTGAAGATTTCCATCAACCAATTTTACAAATGTATTCCAAGATTAGAAGATCACCAAACATTTCTTTGATTGCCGGTTCAGGTTTCGGTAGTGCTGAAGATACCTATCCTTACTTGACTGGTGAATGGTCTACTAAATTCAATTATCCACCAATGCCATTTGATGGTATCTTGACTGGTTCAAGAGTTATGGTCGCCAAGGAAGCATTCACATCCCCAGCCGCCAAACAAGCTATTGCTGATGCTCCAGGTGTTCCAGATTCTAGTTGGGAACAAACCTATAAAAAACCTACTGGTGGTATTATTACTGTTAGATCAGAAATGGGTGAACCAATTCATAAATTGGCTACTCGTGGTGTTTTGTTATGGCAAGAATTGGATAATACCATCTTCAACTTACCAAAGAACAAATTACAAGATGCTTTGGATAAAAAGAAGGATTACATTATCAAGAAATTGAATGCTGATTTCCAAAAACCATGGTTTGCTACCGTTAATGGTAAAGTTTATGATGTCCAAGATTTGACTTATTACCAAATTGCTCAGAGATTGATTGAACTATTATATGTTAGAGGTTCAAAAAGATGGATTGATATTTCTTTAAGAAACTTTGTTGGGTCTTACTTGCGTCGTGTTGAAGAACGTTTCGCTACTAAACAAACTACTTCAGTCTTGGGAAGTTTCAATGCTTTGAATGATCCAGACGCTGGTGTCGAATCTGTTTTCGATGCTTATCCATTAGCTAAAAAACAATTGATTAACCAACAAGATGTTGACTATTTCTTACTATTATGCCAAAACCCAGCTCAAAAACCTGTTCCATTTGTTCCAGTCTTGGATGCAAGATTTGAAGTTTTCTTCAAGAAGGACTCCTTATGGCAATCTGAAGACTTGGAAGCTGTTGTTGATCAAGATGTTCAAAGAACTTGTATTTTACATGGTCCAGTTGCTGCCCAATTCACCAACAAGGTTGATGAACCAGTTGGTGAGATTTTGGATAACATTCATGATGGTCATATTGCTAAATTATTGAAAGATCAATATGGTTCTGATGTTTCAAAGGTTCCAGTTGTTGAATACTTTGGTGGTGAAGAACCAGTTTCCGTTAAGTTTGATAAAGTTGAATCTAACAATAAGATTATTTACCAAGCTTCTGAATCAACTGATACTGCTACTTGGTTGAAATTATTAGCCGGTTCTGAACGTTCATGGAGACATGCTTTCATTTCAACTCATCGTGTTGTTCAAGGTTCCGACTTTGTTGCCAACCCAGCTAGAAAAGTTTTAGCCCCTGCTAAAGGTCTTGTTGTTGAAATTGAATATCCAAATGATCCTTCAAAGACTGTTATCACTGCATCTGAACCAGTCCAAGGTACTTTGAAACCAACTGTTGTCATTAAAGCTATTGATGATTCAACTATTCAATTATCTTTGATTGAACATAGAAATGTCCAGAAGAATGCCATTTCATTACCATTATTGTACAAGTTTAATCCAAAGTATGGGTTTGCACCAATTTTGGAAATCACTGAAAACAGAAATGAACGTATCAAAGAATTCTACTGGAAATTATGGTACGTTGAACCTTTCAATTTGGATATTGATGTTCACAAACCAATTCTTGATGAACCAACCACTATTACCGCTCAAGCCATTGCTCAATTCACTCATGCTATTGGTAACAAGGGTGAGGATTTCGTCTCAAGACCGGGTAGAAAGACTTTGGCTCCAATGGATTTCGCTATCGTTGTCGGTTGGAAAGCCATCATCAAGGCTATTTTCCCAAAGACTGTTGACGGTGATTTGTTGAGATTAGTTCACTTGTCTAATGGTTACCAAATGCTACCAGGTGCTTCTCCATTAGCCAAAGATGATGTTGTTTCTGCTTCTGCCGAAATTAGATCTGTTTTGAATCAAGACTCAGGTAAAATCGTTGAAGTTGTTGGTACCATCCATAGAGAAGGTAAGCCTGTCATGGAAGTTTTGTCTTCATTCTTGTACCGTGGTGATTATAATGATTTTGAAAACACTTTCTCCAAGACTGCTGAAACTCCATTCCAACTTCACATCAAATCTGCTAAAGATAACGCCGTTTTGAGATCCAAAGAATGGTTCACCTTGGAAAAAGAATTCAACTTGATCAACCAAACTTTAACTTTTGAAATTGAAACAGAAGTCACCTACAAGAACAAGACCATCTTCAACTCTGTTAAATCCTCTGGTAAAGTTTTATTGGAACTACCAAGTAAAGAAATCATTCAAATTGGTTCGGTTGATTATGAAGCTGGTCACTCTCATGGTAATCCAGTTATTGATTATTTGACCAGAAATGGTTCCGCTATTGAACAAAAGGTCAAATTTGAAAACAACATTCCAATTGCTACCATTGAAACCCGTGCTCCAGGTACCAATGAACCTTATGCTGTTGTTTCTGGTGATTACAACCCAATCCATGTTTCTCGTGTGTTCTCCAAGTACGCTGATTTACCGGGTACTATCACTCATGGTATGTACTCAAGTGCTTCTGTTAGAGCTTTAGTTGAAAGCTGGGCTGCTGATTCTGTTTCTTCAAGAGTTCGTGCTTTCAATGTTCAATTTGCTGGTATGGTTTTACCAAATGATACCTTAACCACTCGTTTGGAACATGTTGGTATGATCAATGGTCGTAAGATCATTAAAGTTGAAACAAGAAACGAGGAGGACTCCCCAGTTTTGATTGGTGAAGCCGAAATTGAACAACCAGTTTCTACTTTTGTTTTCACTGGTCAAGGTTCTCAAGAACAAGGTATGGGTATGGACTTATATGAAAAATCTGATGTTGCTCGTGAAGTCTGGGACAGAGCTGACAACCATTTCTTGAATACTTACGGTTTCTCAATCATTGACATCGTTAAGAACAATCCAGAAGAATTGACCGTTCATTTTGGTGGTGAAAAGGGTAGATCAATCAAGAAG
Source organism: Hansenula sp. yHMH451 (assembly GCA_030571095.1). Classification (NCBI taxonomy): domain Eukaryota; kingdom Fungi; phylum Ascomycota; class Saccharomycetes; order Phaffomycetales; family Wickerhamomycetaceae; genus Hansenula; species Hansenula sp. yHMH451. Next base: position 481,607 of record JAJLXE010000005.1, read on the forward strand.
AACTATACTCAAATGACTTTTGAGACTATCATTGATGGCAAAGTTGTTTCTGAAAAAATTTTCAAATCCATTGATGAAAAGACCACTTCCTTCACATTCAAGAACCCAGGTGGTTTAATTTCTGCTACACAATTCACTCAACCAGCTTTGACTTTGATGGAGAAAGCTTCATTTGAAGATTTGAAGGCTAAGGGATTGATTCCAGCTGATTGTATCTTTGCTGGTCACTCTTTAGGTGAATACGCTTCATTGGCTTCATTAGCTGAAGTTATGTCTATTGAATCTTTAGTTGAAATTGTTTTCTACAGAGGTATGACTATGCAAGTTGCCGTTCCAAGAGATTCTCAAGGAAGATCCAACTATGGTATGATTGCTGTTAACCCAAGTAGAGTCTCCCCAACATTTACCCAAGACGCTTTAAAATTTGTTGTTGAACGTGTTGATAAGCAAACCTCTTGGTTATGTGAAATTGTTAACTACAATGTTGAAAACCAACAATATGTTGCCGCTGGTGATTTACGTGCTTTGGATACCTTAGGTAATACTTTGAATTTCATCAAACTACAAAAGATTGACATTGTTAAGTTACAAGAACAGTTATCATTAGAAAAAGTCGAAGAACATTTGAATGAAATCATTGATGAAGTTTCAAAGAAATCTACTGCCAAACCTCAACCAATCGATCTAGAAAGAGGTTTCGCTACCATTCCTTTGAAGGGTATTTCGGTTCCATTCCATTCTTCATACTTGAGAAACGGTGTTAAACCATTCAAAGCCTTTTTGGAAAAGAACATTTTGAAAGAAAATGTTAAGACTGATTTATTGATTGGTAAATACATTCCTAACTTGACTGCTAAACCATTCCAAGTTACAAAAGAATATTTCCAAGATGTTTATGACTTGACTCATTCTGACAAGATCAAAGATGTTCTTGATAACTGGGAAAAATATCAATAAGGGATTTTAAGCATTCAAGCTGAGGGAAACATATGATAGTGTGGTGTTATCATATCTAATTTTAGCTGATGTTTTGAAAGAATCTGCTTTTTCTCATTTCATTTTATAGAAAGTTGAATTAATCTTTGTTAATTTGTTCAGTTTGGAGTTTTGGGATTTTTTAACTTATTTCTCTTTTGTGTTTTTATTTATAGTGGGAGCATTTACTTGTGGCCCTACTTTTTGTTATTGTTTTAAACTACCTCTTAATATAATTAGAATTATAATCATTTGCAAATAAACATTCGTATAATATCAAACTACATGTAGATAATGTCAATGCCATATTCTCATTCAGATTTATTTGGTCATTCCAAACTGTGAAAAGCCAAATCCGTGAAAGAGTTGAGCCATTCACCTGTTTCATACTCCTTGTAACTCGTTATTTCAACTTTTCCAAAGTATGTATCGATTTTAGAATGATCTAGAGTTTGTTCTGTGAATTTGTTCTTTTGTTTTCTAGATTTCTTCTTCAAAACAGGCTCAAATCCGTCATCATTTGTTTTCTTATTTTGATCAGTTAAGCTCACAAGCTTGGATAACAACGGATATTTCTCGAATAGTTCTGATCTGGTCAATCTTTCAGTATGTGTTTTGATGTTGTTTGCCAGTAAAAGATATGGTGATTGTGAAGAGATGACTAAATTTGTTAAGATCAGCGGGGCATGAGGAAGGAAGAAAAAGACCTCTTTAGGATCTTTTGGGTTAAATGATTCAGAGACTTCATAGTTCCATAATTTAAATAGAGCCTGATCCAACTCTGAGAAAACTGGATCATATAGTGAGATCTCATTCTGTTCAATATTGAATTGTTCAGATATCAGTTGAAGTAATGCCAATTGATATAATGCTGGCTCTTCTTGACTTGGTGACCCTAATGCAACACATCGTATTTTCACAAACTTACGTGATAATGCTAACGACTTTAAAATTTGTTCATATAGACCGGAAGCTTTGACAATTATCTTCTTTTTCTCTAAATTGTCCTTCAATATGGTTTGATTCGATTCACTTATGACATGCGGATCCAGTATCCCATTGACCTTTTTTCTAGTTCTCACCCTAACAAATTCAGTCATATGATATGATTTCAATCTACTGCCCGATTTGCTGGGCTTCTTCAGACGTATTTGCAGTGTATCTCTTTCCAGTAATAGTAGACTTACGAGTAAGTAACCATCCTGGCCCAAATTTTCATCTACGTGTGGTAACTACACTACTCATCAAACTTCGAAGCTCGAAACAATAAAGAGAAAAGTATGGAGTACTGAAGGTGATGATCAGGATATTCGAGTCGCTTGACTGTTAAGTGTCTCTTAGGTTTCTCCAAGACATCGACTCTCATGGCCAGTTTTTCAAATTTCAAGCTCAACACTCTTGTTTTGACTTCCAAATACCTTTAAATCCTTCTGCCCAAAGTTTTTCTGCTGCTTGACTCCGTCTAGTTTTGCACCGCGGGCCTGTCCAGCTGTTCCCGAGGCCCTCCTTGCTGATAGCCGGAAAGAACCTGGAACAGGAGTTCGCACAAGGTTTGGAACTGATTTGATACGTGATCACTTACAAGGTGCCTGAGTAGTATCTGTAGGAGCTATTACTTCCTTAGCCGACGGCCCTGGGCTTATCAGCTCTGCCAATGTTCAGCGGATTTTGCCCGTTTACCCTGAGGGCCGAATTTGGCTCATCTTATAAAAAAAATTATCTGACTTCTGATTAGAGGCTCACGATGGTTCGGTTCTGGTATTCTACTTCTTACACTTCAACCAACTACGAGGTCGATAGAGTCCCAGCTTTCCAAGTTTGGATTAGAATCCATATTCACAAGTGTTGATTGCATCTTTCTTTTGTCCATCCGGCTATATCCAGGACTAGGAATAATCCCAATCAAATTCAAAGTGATTCATATATAACATAAATCATATTGTCCTCAACTCCACAATCCAAGGCTTCACTGCCCACCACATCAATCGATACAGTTAACATCGATTCAAGTAAAGAGACTCTTAAAATGAGAAAGTGCAAGGTCTTTGTTGGTAACTCACACCCTGAATTGGGCCAACTTGTTTGTGCTAAGTTAGGTGTTGAACCTGCTCCATGTACTTTGAAAAAATTCTCTAATGGGGAAACTTCTGTTCAAATTGGTGTTTCTGTTCGTGATGAAGATGTCTATGTTATTCAAAGTGGCTCCAGTACTGTTAATGATCATATCATGGAGCTATTGATCTTGGTTTCAGCTTGTAGAGGTGGTTCAGCAAAGAAAATCACTGCAGTTTTGCCTCAGTTCCCATATTCAAAGCAGTCCAAGATGAAAAAACATAGAGGTGCCATCACTGCTAGAATGTTGGCAAACTTACTTATAATGGCTGGTGCTGATCATGTTATTTCGATGGATTTACACGCCTCTCAAATGCAAGGGTTCTTCTCCAAGCCAGTTGATAACTTGTATGGTGGTCCAAGTTTAGCCAAATGGATTAGAGAAAATGTTGAAGATTTCCCAAATGCTGTTGTCGTCTCCAAGAATCCAGGTGGTACTAAAAGAGTCACTGCTTTAGCCGATGCATTAAAGATAAATTTTGCCATGATACATACAGATCGTCGTCGTAATGCTGACATATATTCACAAAATAGAACACAAGCTCAATTAAAACAAAGAAAACAAAGTATGTCAAAAAGAAGACCTGTTGTGAATAAAAATGAGGAGGAAGAAGATGAAGAGGAAAACATCATCTTATCAAATGGTTTGCAAACCGCTCGTATTGTTCAGGGTCATGTTGTTGATGATGATTTCGTCCCAGAATCTTCAGGTCCAGAATCTGTTGTCTCAAATGATAGCAGTATTCCAAATGATCAAACATCATATGCCTTAGGTGGTACTTATGATGCTGCTGATTCAGATGAGGATGATGAACCAGCTTCGGTTTCACAAGAAAAATTGATCACCTTAGTTGGTAACGTTCAAGATCGTTCTGCAATCATTTTGGATGATATGATTGATAGACCAGGTTCTTTCATTTCTGCAGCTGAACATTGTCGTTTGAACTGTGGTGCTAATAAAGTTTATGTTATTGCTACCCATGGTATTTTCATTGATGATTGTTTGGAAGAATTGAACGCATCTCCTTATATTGATAAGATTGTTGTTACTAATACATATCCATTAAGTGAAGAAAAGAAGAAGACTGAAAAATTGGTAACTATTGATGTTTCCCCAATTTTTGCTGAATGTATCCGCCGTGATCATTATGGTGAGAGTATATCGGTCTTGTTTGATTCTTTAGCTAGCTTATAAGAAATAAAATAATTAGTTGTGGAACTTAAAAGCTGCTGTTCTATAAGGTGGTGTTGATCATACATATAATTCATATATCTAAAATAATTAAAATTAGAATGTTACGTGCTTTTTTTTTTAATCTGCTTGGAATCTGATGTAGGTAAAACCCCTAACAATAAATATTTTATAAATATATAGATAATCTAAACGATGTTTTATTTAGGATCTGACAACGGACTGGAAATATTAACAGCAGTGAATTTCTTTGGTAAGTTGACCTTCTTGAATTTGGATTTTAGTCTTTGAGAAACCAAATCAAAATCTAAATGCTTCGTTAAACTAATCTTTGGAATACATGAGATGTAATGTTTTTCATCAAGTTCAACATCTAGTGGATCTTGAGTGTGGCAACCCGGGGATAGTTTAAATCTAATAGAATGGTTTTTTCCTTGACTATCTTCGTACAATTCAAAAATGATTTGCGACAAGTAGTCCAACTCCGGTAAGTCATTTCTATTGATGTAAAACTGAATGTTACTTTCATAGAGAATGTTCAACAGTGTGTACATATGACTTTCTTTCGTAAAATAAGTGACACAACCTGGTTTGTCATTTTCAATCATTTCGTTTAAATCATTGATGATTTTCTTTCCCAATGGAACTGATGTTAATAAACCAATTTCTAATTTTTCACTTTGGGTAATACCATATTCCTGAGGACAGATAAAGTCAAACAAAACTTGTGATAGCTTATATAGTTCTCTCAAATATTTGAAGATTTGCTCATTGAATAAAAATGCATGCGCATGCAATGGCGCATTTGGAGTACCACTCCCCTTTGAGAACAATTTCAAATGTTGTGGATATTCATCAATTAACAATGATTCAGATGGTCTTTCAACTTCAGTGACCGGCTGGAAGATCTTCTCCAAGAATTCTCTGTTATGTAAAGCATCAAATTTCATGGTATCATATAGTTCCGAAATTTTTGATGGATCAACCTTTTCTACGGTAATGAATTCTTTAAATAACTTATTCCATCTTTCAACGAACAAGTCTGGATCTTCACCGTTACACCATTCGTCTTGTAAGGTCTTGAAATCACCGTGCTTAAAATTATAATCCATAATCTTTTGATGGTAATTCATCAATTCAACAACTCTTTTGATGACAACATATGGTTCTGGCATTTTTTGTGGCCATGTGAATTGGGATGGTGCTTCTTTTCCTTCTCTTAGTAATGGTTTCAACTTCTTCTTGACCTTGTCCATTAAATCTTTGGCAGCATTGGAATCATCTAAAAGATCTTTTCTGATATTGATAAAGCCTTCATCAATAGGGCCATCTAGTAATGCGTTTGTCCATAGATTAGCAGTTAGCAAAACTCTTCTTTCAGATGAGGAGTATACTTTGATGTTATTCAGTAGGTCCTTGTTCAACAATCCCATATCCTGTCTTGATTGCTCACCCAAATCACTAGCCTGGTAACGAGCAGAATGAGTAGCTTCACCACCCCATTTCAAAATGAACTGAACTTTCTCAACATCACCTTCTTCACTCAAAACTGGTTTCAACTGAATCTTGGTACCTGGGAATTCAAGTTTCTTTTCTAATGCATTGGCCAAAAGTTCCAATTTACTAGCGTCTTCGATTTTTTGCTCTTGAGCAATTTTTATAGCCTTCAAGACAATCTGTAAATCAGAAACTTCTCTAATGATAACCTCTTCTTTATGCTCTTTCAACAATGAAATGAAAATTTCAGATTTGAATGAGTACTTGAATTTCTGTTTTGGCGTACGGTCAGCATGACGTATAACTGATACTAATCCTTTCAATACCCATTTTTGAGATTTTTCTTCTGTGGCAGCAGATGGTGCAGCTGATTTACTGACATCTCTTATCTTCTTAGCTTCAACAAACATATTTCTCAAAATCTTCGAACAGTTATCATAATATGGCACGTTGTCTTTAACAAAAGAAAACCCGTTGACATCAATGACATAACTTTTACCACCAACTCTCAATAAGTCGAACCCACAGATGGTTTGGCCAAATCCTTTAGAAACATGTCTTGCCATGGCTTTCTCTTCTAATGATAAAGGGGTCAAATATCTTATTTCTTTCCCATGAGTATTTCTTCTCACTATACCATCAACAACAGGTGACTTTCTAGTTTCAGCGTGACAGAAGTCTGGGCCAACGGTATAAGCTTTCACATCTTCGAAGTTGTCAGTATCCATAAACTGCTCATAAATATATGACCCTGAAGTTCTTGGAGTAGTCAATTTTGGATCAAATTCAGATGATTTATTTCCAACTTTTCTGAATAGCTTTCTACCACCACCACCATCTTTCTTAGCGTAATAGATATAAACATTATGATCTTCACCATCGACGGGCTTTTCAACAAATGGCTTCTTTAGCGTTTCCCCGTTAACCCAAATAGTGTCGTCATCTATCATTTTCCACTCTGGTTCTTCAATTCTATCAATATTGACACCGTTTTCTTGTAGTTTTTGTTTTAATTCATCGTCAACTCTTGGTCCACCATCTCTGGAAATTTCTAGCCTGCGAGGAGTAGGCACTTTTGAGGCATCGAGAATCCATAAACATAATCTTCTATCCCATAGGGCTTTTTGCATAACAAGATCATTGATGATATATGGTTTGCGGAGTTTGACATAAGCAATAGCTTTATCTAATGGAAACCCAGTCGAGAAGAAACTGATCAAGAAGTCACAAGTCGGCCAGTTCTCAATTGATTCATCTAAAATTACTTTATCACCAAATATCACAGTTTCAAACTCACCATTCTCAATTAACCTGTTTAAAATTTGTCTGCAAGGTTTACTAAGGACTTTGGCATCCATGGCACATACACCAATTTTTCCAATTTTTGGTAACTGGGGTCTTGAGATTGAATGAGAACTCTTTCTTGAACTGACCGAGCTGACATTGTTGTTATCAACAGCTGGTGGAGGCAGGTGTATTTGGCTATTGTTTTCACTCGATGATGTCTTCGGAGTGAATCCCTCTAATATTGGGGCGATCGATGCCATGGCTTTCTTATTTTCGTCGTAGGAGTTTGTAGCCGTGTTATTCGTACTGAGAACCAGTGGAGATATTGGAGCAGAGACACTGTGTTTCTTTCTAGGCTCAGGGTTCTTGATATCAATCGGCTCTGACATCGTTGTATTTGCTGATTCTTCCACCTTTCACGTCTTTCCCAACGTGGTGATTAACCAAATTGAAGCATATCAATCAGAGTTGACTTCGATCTCTGCAGAGCTGATGACAGAATCGATTTCCGACTAGCTCGTAATCACGTGCAAAAGGACCGAGAAATTGATCATTTACCCTACGTCATCACTTTATTGATTATGTAACTGCTGAGTAAGATCCATACTCAAAAAAAATTATTCACCAGATTATCTCAATTGTATTGTGGATACTCATCTCTTTTTGACATATAAAACAGTTCCAAAAGTTGATTTCAGCTTTGCTCGTCGAGGAGAACATAGAAATGACTACTGCAACTGACCAAGTCAAAAGAAGAAGGGTGAATGAGTCTCCTAAGAACTCAAAACCTTCGAAGATCTTTTCTCCATTCAGAGTTATTGGTAATGTTTCTAATGACACACCTTTTGCTGTTGGTACTCTAGGTACAACATTCTATATTGTCACCAGTGTTGGTCGCTCTTTTCAGATTTATGATGCCAACACCTTACATCTGCTATTTGTTTCTCAAGCTCAAACTCCATCCAAGATTAATGCCTTGACTGCACATTTCCATTATGTCTATGCAGCATATGATAACAAGATTGGTATTTATAAAAGAGGGAAATTGGAACATACATTGGAAGTTGAGGAAGGTGAAGTAATCAACAAGGTTGCTGTCTTTGGTGAATACCTTGTGGGAACTTCCAAACAAAACATTTTTGTTTTCAAGAAAGCCAATGGTTTGAAAGTTGCAACCGAATTTTATACTAAGATTCCAGTCTCAACATTAGACGGCGAAGTGGTAAACTTAACCCACCCTCCAACCTTTTTAAATAAAATTGTTGTTGCTACTACTTCAAATATACTTGTTTTCAACATACACTCTGGAAAACTATTATACACCTCAGAAACTTTCCCAGATCAACTCACCACCATTGAATCAGCACCAGTGCTAGATATCGTCGCCCTTGGTAATGTGAAAGGTCAGGTCATCTTATTCAATATTAGAAAAGGTAGAGTTGTTCACAGAATTGAAACAGGTGATGCACGTGTAAATGCTATTTCATTCAGAACAGATGGATCTGCTCATTTAGTTGCTGCTTTAAACACAGGTGATTTAGTCTTCTACGATTTAGATCGTAATGCCCGTATCCATGTCTTAAGAAATGCCCATAATGAGACATATGGTGGTGTTATTAAAGCTCAATTTTTGAATGGCCAACCGATTATTGTCACCAATGGTGCTGATAACTACCTGAAAGAGTACGTATTTGATCCATCATTATCAACTACAAATTCCGCTATTGTTTCACCACCACGTCATCTTAGATCAAGAGGTGGACATTCTGCACCACCATCATCCATCACATTCGCTGATCCAACCTCACACCACATTCTATCAGCATCAAGAGATCGTACATTTTGGAGTTTCTCTTTACGTAAAGATGCTCAATCGCAAGAATTATCACAAAGAGCCCACAAAAAGTCTGATGGAAAGAGAAGTGCCGGTCCAACTGTTAGGGAGAAATTCCCAGAAATTACATCAATTGCCATTGAAAGCTCAAGAGAGGGAGAATGGGAAAATGTTTTAACAGCACATAAAGATGAAGGCTTTGCTCGTACTTGGGACTCAAAAAATAAGCGTGTTGGGAGACATGTTTTCGCCACAATGGATGAAGGTATAGCGAAAAGTGTTGCCATATCTCAATGTGGTAATTTTGGATTAGTTGGGTCTTCAAATGGTGGTATTGCCGTTTACAATCTACAAAGTGGTATTCTACGTAAGAAATATCAACTACATAAAAAAGCTGTGACAGGTATGGCTATTGATGGTATGAACAGAAAGATGATTTCAGTCGGTCTTGATGGTTTAGTTGGGTTTTATGATTTTAGCCAATCTAAGTATTTAGGGAAATTGAAACTTGCAGCACCAATCACCTCGTTGGTTTATCATAGATCATCAGATCTGGTGGCACTAGCGTTAGATGATTTGTCAATTGTGATCATTGATTCGGTCACTCAAAAAGTTGTTCGTGTGTTATACGGTCATAGAAATAGAATAACAGCAATGGATTTCAGTCCAGATGGTCGTTGGGTTGTCTCTGCTGCCTTAGATTCTACCATTCGTACTTGGGATATTCCAACAGGTGGTTGTATTGATGGTATCAGAGTTCCTAATGTTGCAACCAGCATCAAATTTTCACCACTGGGTGACTCATTAGCAACCACTCATGTCTCTCAATTAGGTGTCAGCTTATGGACAAACCGTGCACAATTCAAACCAGTCTCTACCAGACACATCGAGGAAGAAGAATTTACTGAAGCTATTTTACCTAACGCAGCAGGTGAAGGTGGTGCTTCAGTTTTAGATGGTGCTTTTGAAAGCGAAGAAGATGAAAACGCTTTTACCAATCATTATGAAACTTTAGATCAAATTGATGATAGTCTGTTGACGTTATCACTTGGTCCGAGAAGCAAATTCGATACCTTGTTGAACTTAGATATCATTAAAAACCGTAACAAACCAAAAGAAGCACCAAAGAAGCCTGAAAATGCACCATTTTTCTTACAACTTGCTGGTGAAAAAGTTGGTGATGAAGCATCGATTAGAGAAGGTAACCAATCCTCAATTTTGAGTAAGCCAGATGCTTCTGGCGATTCACAATCTGGCTTAACTGTTTCTAAGCCTGGCATCAATACTGCTTTCGAAAGTGAGTTCACCAAAATTTTACGTGAAGATTATGCCAGTGGTGATTTCTCTAAAATTTTGAAGTTTTTAACTACTGCCTCACCAGCTGTTACAGATCTGGAAATTAAATCATTGAATACTCAACCTCCATTAGATGAGGTTGCCAGTTTTATCCAGGCTTTAACGCAAGGGTATAAAGCTAATACTGATATTGAACTTGTGGAGGCTTGGATGAGCATGTTGTTGAAAAATCATGGCGATGTTTTCGTTAACATACAGGATGACGGTGTCAATGCTGCTCTTCAAGAATGGTATGAATCACACGAAGGAAAAACAGCTGATTTTGATGACCTTGTTAAATACTGTTCAGGTGTCATTGGTCTTTTGACATCTGTCTAAAATAAATTGAGATATTATCTCATGTAATGCATAGAATTCATTAAATCTACCTATATATTATGCAAGCTTGTAGTCCTTTAATTTCGTTGTCTTTAACTTATGTACCCTGGTACTTTCGTCAATTTTGCCTTGGTATACTTTTGAACAACCAAAATGGACAACATCCCCATTAGGAAATCTACTCAGGACACTATTTGCGAGGAAAGAGTTACAAACTGAACATTTACTTTCATTTGCAACAACTTCCACTCGTTGACTTTGAAGCTCGAACAGTTTTTCCTCGATTTTCACACTTTGAATGCTGCTCAGACTTCTAGTCAAAGTAGATGAACTGTTTAATTTTCTTTGTAATCTTAAACTCTTAATCAACACCTGCTCAATTTCAAAGACTTTAAATTCTGACGGTAGTGTGTTCAAGATATCAATAATTGGGATGTTTGAATCTTTTGAAGTATCTAGAAGTTTCAAAATGGAGGCTTTGTCTTTATTGGCCCAAAATAAATGAACCAATTTCAAAAAGAACTCATGGCCAACCTTGAAATCTTCGTCAAATAGATCCTGAACATAATAGATTGCTAAGTTTGAGTCATTTATCTCACCAACAAGAATACTCAAAGCTTGTTCGTGTTTTCGTAATTTTTTCAAAATGAAAGTTTGTAATAATTTCAAATGGGAAAAATCATCAGGTGAAATTTCCAGTGCTCTTGAAGCATCATAGTTTCCTAGTTGCAAAAATGTGTAAAGTTTTTTGTAATAGATGGAGTTTTGTTTGTAATCTTCTTTCTTCAATTCGTCAAAGTAAATTTCAACCAATCTTGTGTTAAAAAATTTAGCTTTGTCTTTCAGTTCCACGATAATGAATTCCAAGTATATTCTTTCCAAATTCTGAGACTTAGTGCTCAAGTATTTTACAACTCTTTGTTTGTTAAAAGATTCAGCATATTGTGAGTTCAGAAATATTTCAATACCATACGATTCCAGAATGGAAATTGGCCAATCTGAGTATTTTAGAATCAAATCCAATTGGTCATTTTTCAAATTCTGAATGTACTTCACAACAGGATCTGGAATCTGTGAATCTTTGCAGAGCTCAACGAGAAGCTTTAATGCTTGTTCGTGCAAACCTTTCTTATTATAGAAGTCAATCAGTTCGTTGATCATATTTTTAGATTTAAATGTGTTCACAACGAGATCTGTGTCACAATAATTGTCGACACGAACCAAAGAACCAATTAAACCACTATTCAATACATCATAGCATCTAAATAACGCACTGTCAACAGCTTTTCTTACTTCGTCAACTGTGTGTTCATTCTCAGTGAAGGATGAAATTGTTAGTTTGGAGTTCAGGTAATCTAGCTCTCCATTATCGGAGGAAACAACTTTGTTGAATTTTCTTCTTATATCAGACAAGTAATGAACTAAGAGTTGAACAGCTTTTCGATCGATATTGTCCTCTTCTTCAGTTTCCTTGTCAGTCCGGTCTTTATCTCTCTGTGAGCTTTCATCTGGTTTCGATCCTGATATTGAAGAAGGATACAAGTTAATAACCTTAATCGGTGGTGCAACAAATTCTGAGAACTTTCTTATTGCTATTGCATATTTGGCAGAATGAAATAGTCTTACCGCATTTTCAATCTCTAACGTTCGCAGCTTCAACGGTTTCGTAGGGTAAAGATTTATATCTAATTGGGAAACGAATTCAATAGACTGTTGTAAGTTCTTACTTTCCAAATAGTTGATGACATTTTCAAAAGATGAAATTTTGTATAAGTAGATGGAGGTTTTCGATGTGAAAATGATTTGGTCAAGTTGAGTTGAGAATTGTGATACTTTTGGTATATCCAACGTTTGATATGTTTTCAAATTGTTGAAATCAAGTATTTTTACATGATTCCCTGTAAAAAAGAGCAAAAATGGGGATAAAAATTTAATATATTGTGAAGTTGAATCCCAGTGAATTGATTGCACTTCTTCATTAGCCTTTTTATTCCACTTTGAAGCATGTGCACCTTTTGCCAATAGCACAGTATCACCATTGGGTATGATGGAAGTCTTTTGGTTGAAAAATGAAAACTGTGAGTGAAACGGTATCTTTCTAGGCTCGTGGGGATTTGTAGATTTGAATAAATAAAATTGGGAATTTGATGCTGCAATTATGGATTCCTCATCGATAAATTGGAATGATACAATTTTGTCCTGAGACTTGTACTGTCTAATTTCTTCAAACTGATCGTGAGTCCATAGATATACAATAATCATGAATTTTGTGGAAATTGCAATGTAAGAATTCTCCGAAGACTTGAAAGTTGTAAGATGAGTAACCTGTTTGAATGGCAATGTCTCTTGTAGCCCGAATGTTGTGCTGTCATAGATTGACACCTGCCCATTAGATAGAACAACGACGTTGTCTTCTATCTCCTCAATGGAGTCAATTGCTATGTTTGAAACACTGGGTATCTCTGTTTTCCTCACTATTTCATCATTTTCTTGTATCTCGTATATTACTATTCTTCCGTCCTCTGTGCCCAGATAGATATATTTCCTGCTGAGAAGCACGCTTGTGATGTTGAAATCCGTCTTCACCACCTTCACCAAGTCACAAACTGGCACCACGCCCATCTCTGAAAGCATATGTTCACCGTTAATGTGCTTATAATCTTGGGTCTCGCTACAAAATGTTGGACATGTTGATGTTTGGTGTTTTAGTAAAGTTCGCGAAGTGTCGTAACAATAAATTAAAAAAAAAAAAATACTCTCCACAAAAAGCTCTCGTTTTAATTTACTACAAAATTGTTTAGCAATATTATCTTTGTCCACTGACTTTTGGAAATGAGTAGTCGGTGAACTACACGATGTCTGCCACGGATGACACTTTCATAAGAAAGGTGCAAGATGATTATCAAGCTGCCAAATCAAAGATCATAACAACAGCAATGACCGTTACAGAAGCATCAGACTACTTTGAAGATAATAAGGACAATTTGTTGTCTAGTTTTGCATGTGAGATTGTGAAAGACTTTGAAGCTTTAAGGTTCTGGAAGTTATTTGATCCTAAGGTCAAAGATGGTACAATACGTATAAATAGAACATTCATTCAGCATATGTTGAGTTTCATATTATCAACAGAAAGGGTGTTGGAATTCAAGGAATATCCAACAATTACACCTCTTCAGGCCAACCAACGACACTACAGTTGGATAAAACATTTGCCTTTAAAAGAAACACATCCTCATTTTTATAAGGTTACATTGGTGGTGCCTTCTGTATTTACAACCGGAAGCATTATTCATCAAGATGCTAGGGAAATGGGTCCTGCGATCACGGATGACCTCCCACATGAGTCGTTTTCGTGCTTTGACTTCGACAGACAAGACATGATAGAGAAAACATTGGGCAAAGCTGATCCTCCTGGAGTATTCACTCAAGATGCGGCTCTGGGGAGCATCCAAAGAAGCGCTGCTTCCGGGACTTCGATCGATAGTCTGTTGGGATTGAACCAGCTTCATCCAGAAATGGTTGCATTTGAAGACGATTATCTATTATCAATGATGAGAAAGTTGGAAAGGTCGATTACTTCGAAGTTGGCGACGAAGGAAATGGGCCCACTTCAAAATTTTTACCAAAATCATGTTCTCCAGACTTTTATTTATGATGGATCTCCAATTTCCACACAAGACCCAGAAAACCTCATAACAGTAAAGTACAACAGAGAATATTTTTTACCAGTTGTGAAGCTCTTCAACTTTGCATGTAGCTACCCTTTGCACGAAAATTCCTTGGTTGAACATTATTACAATTCATTCGACTTCAACAGCAAATTCCATTCTTATCCGTTATTTAATTTGAAAGAGCGTGGTTTTGGCGGTTTGGCTAGGGAAGCAGATGTACTTCTTACATCTGCTAAAGGAGGTACAGTTTTAGTGGCTGAGACCAGGAGACCTAGATTGTTCATTAAATCCAGAGACTTCCCTACAGTGACTTCGCTCATTGAGGATAGCCGCCAATTTCAAGGAATTTTCAGACAATCACTTGTCTATGCACTATTAACAAAAGCTAGGTTTATTTCGATTACGGACCATGAACACACCATGATTTATAAACCAAAATCCAGTGAGCTATTTCCAGATCCAAAATGCGTTGACCGTTTGGGTCAAAAGAGGCAAGAAGAAGATGTATCAACATTATGTAGCACTGAGTCCCAACATGGTAAAAGGATAATCAAGGTTGAAGCTGTTGTCATTAAAAATGTTTTTGCTAAAGGACAGTCGTTTAATGAATCACATCTCAATTCTATTAATCCTGTCGAGACTCGTCTCTGGCACTCAATGATCCTCCAGGATTTCCTTGATAATTACAATAGTGGAGGTTCTAGTTCGGATGAGAACATATCAGAGGATCTTAGGAAGAAGTTGATTGATTCAAAGATAACTAAGGATAACGCACTGAAACGCAAACGAGACAGTGGTTATGGTTGCGCTGGGTCCCAGACTCAACTTCCACAATCGGAGGACACCCCTGCCAACGATCATGACTCCCCACCAAGTTCCAAAGATAGCGACGAAACGCTATTTCAAGAAGGAAGTTCATTCTTATCAAGGCCTACGTTTTTAACTATCAAAAGCGAGGGGTCAATTTTATCTGAAGAACTATCCTCTGGGAACGTCGCTACTACCCATAAGATTGGTGCACAAGAATTCCTAGAAATGGTGGGACCAACCATTAATGAAAGAGATACAAAAATTTTAAAGGCTATAATTGAACGAGATTCAAATGCGAACATATTTCTAAAGGTTTATGACTTAGGCTATATCTACCAACAGTTCTATAGAAGAGAAATTCAAAAAAGATTTTATAGTGAAGCTTCATTTGCCAAATATGCCTTCAGCAACGTCTTTTCAGCTGAAGAAAGAGCTTGTTCAGTTATAAGGTTGTATAATGAGCAATGTGCTGAAGAAAGCAAAAAGGTAAGTGTTCCACGGTATGTAACATCTGGGGGGCTTCGCAATGAAAGTGGCGAGTTTTTTGGTCTCTTTATTGCTAGTGAGTTTATCGATTCCCAATATTTGACCTGTGAGGATGAAGTAAAGCAAGCCGGTGAAGAGATACTCAAGTTGCACAAATACGTCGGTCTTGCACATCTAAATATATCTCGTGGTAACTTGATCAAAGATATAAGAACCGGAAAAGTATACCTCATCGATTTTGATAGTGCTGTTGTTTTGGCAGATTACGATGATGACGATCGTGTTAGACGTTTGAAGTCTGCAGATTGGTCCGATTTGAGATACGTTCAAAAATATGAATTACATTCTTTAGATGATGTTGAAGGCTGAAGATTTTCTTCGTTACAGTTTGTACTCGTCCACTCACATGCTGGCATACAAACTCCTCAACTACATGTTACTATTTTCCTGGTGAATAAACACTAATTCTTTTCATTCTAGCTCTTGAGTCTTTATGTGTAGAATCTAGATGATGCATATCGCAGCTATTTCCGAGCCTGAAGAAATCAAAATACTTTTAAAACCCTCCGAAATCTTTGACACCTTCACAACATTGTTAGACAGTCGACCTTTAAACAACGTTGCCCCGCGATAGCCGCAAAGGAATCATAATTGTTGTCACAATGGAGGATGTTCATTCACATATTCAATCACTATTGAATACCCCAAATGAGACCACGATAGCACTAAGCCAAATTAGGAAATCTGATGTAATAATAAAAAATCAACTATTCACAGTACAACAGAGCAAAGCGAATACAGAGAAAATATCAAAGAAATATCAGAAATTATTATCACATACAACTACGAATGCTAAACATTTGAAAGAAGTACAAGGTTTTGCTGAGAAGATAGACCAAGAACTACGGATTCTAGAGGGGACTTTTCAAATATTGGATAGAAATGAACAATATTCAAAATAAACAAAAACTACAGATTTATTACAAGAGTGTGTAATTGAAATCATTATTCGTTAAAATTCAAAATAAAAGTTAAATGGTGAACAAAATGGAAATATTAAAAGGATTTTTCATTAATATGATGAGAAGAAAAGGGAAAGAAATGGAATATTGATTAGAGAAAAATAAAATAATGACAATAACAATGATGGCAGGTATCACGACCGGCATTGATTTAGACAATGCTATTCTCAGGTGTCTATCTGTGATTTCGTTCAAATTATGGCAAACCTTGAGATGCTCTTTCCCATTTTTTACTAGCAATCCATCCTGCATTGATAACCTTGAGTGCATCTTTTAAATTCATTGGTTTTTTCAAAGTTTTCTGTTTTTCAATCAAGCTATTATAAATGATTGGATAATTATCTTTCGAAATGCCCACTAATGAATTCTCTAATGATTTTTGTTTGGCTTTTGTTCTTTCTTCGCTTGTAGAATATAACCATGCTTCTCTCCTTTTCAACCAAACTTTATCCCCATCAACAAATGGTCCAGTTTCACCCTTTTCCCTGTGTATCCTTTTAGCTTCAGCAACTGCATCAAAATCCTTGTATTTAGGAGGTTCATGATGACCATTTAGTTCGTGATCGTTAGAATCATTCATTTCGTTTGAAGAGTTAACTGTCATGTCGGATGTTACCGCGGATCTGCTTTCACTTTCACCAATCTCTTGACCACCACCGGTGACTTCTTGTTGTTGATTTGTAGTTTGACCGTCCACTGTGATGGGTTCTTCTTGTATTTCCAGCAGGGATGAATCAACAGATGATGATGATGTTACCAAGAATAATTCGTTAACGATTTCGTCTGATGATAAGGCGTCTTCTGCAAAACTCTTTAATCTGGCTGCAGCTATTGATAAGTTTATAGATGCCTTGACGAATAGATTTCTTATTGACTTCAACACGGTGCTTCTTTTCGTGCTTGAATGGGCTGCTGTTGTGTTGCTGTTGTTTTGATGATTACTGTTGATGGGTAGACCACTTTGGGACTGGCTTTGTAGAACGCTCTTTAGTGATCTTGAAGACCTAAACGATCTCACTGTATTCTCTTTCTTCAGTTCAGCTAATGCTGGTGTTGCTCTTGGTGTGCTTGATTTGGGACTGGTGGTCGTGGTGTTGTGGATGTTGTTGTGTAGCCCTTCAGCCATGATTAACCCAGCCGTGTGACCTGTGAATGGCTTCTAACTTGTTCCCTAATGGATTGCAACTGGTTATGAAAAGAGATGCAAAAGGACGTTTGAAATGTATATGTATATGCTATTGATTATGGCTGTATCCTTCTTTTTCAGACATATAACATATTAGAACCTCCAAATGTCCCTAGTTGTATTCTTAACCTTTTAGTAGTTCCCTTTGTATTGTTTTAATGCTTTTGGTTTTCTTTAAATCTTCTGACCGGATTTTTTTTGTGGGTGAGCTGGCTGCGCTGGGCCCGGTGAGAAATGACAGAGGGTCTCGTCTACAATTCAGAGGGAGTCAACCGTTTATATTCTGTATTAGTTGGTGGAGTATATATTTGCATAGTACATTATTATTTGGTGCCTTCTTTTTTATTTTCAGCTCCTGATGAGTTTTCTTTCTCCTTTTTCCTCTCCTGTTTCTCCAACTTTCTAGTCTTTTCCAATTCCAATTGTAATTTAATCTTCTTGTAGGCATCAAAATTCAACTTCCATTTCCCATCATTGTCCAAGATCTCTAATGGTGTCTCTTTCATCTGGTTCACCTGATCGATCTTTCTTTTCCTAACGTCAACATCATTAATGTTTTCCACTGCACTGTTGATCTCACCATATCTTACACCATGGATGGCAATACTAACACCGTCATGACCAGTCTTCCAATCTCTAGATTTGATACCATTTCTGTAAAGCCCTTCATACTTGACTAATGAAGGTAACACAATCAAATCAACATGAATATCACCTCCAATAATATTGATGAAATGCCTAAAATTATTGACAGTCTGATCAATATTCTGTGGGGAGTTTTTGTTACCAGGGGTTCTCTTTTCAGTAACACGATTGGACGCAGAATCAACAAGGGTTTCAACTTCTGAGTCACCTGTTGGTAAAAATCCGTTATGTTTCAAAATCAATAATACATCCGAATCATCAGTGTATATATCTGTACCCCAAATACTTCTATTTTGGAAATTCTTATTATTTTGTAAATCGTTGATTTGATATGATGGAATTCTAACAGTAACAATAGAGTTTATATGTTCAGTTAGTTCTGGTAATATCGGAACAATTTCAGTCGTTTGGTCTCGCTCAGGGGTATTGAATTCAGAAGGGTGGAAGATGGACAATTGTCTATGTGTGTTAATTGTAGGGAAGGGAGTATATAACACTGATCCTAAGTGTTTCCTTGGGAACTTTGAAGCAAAATTCAAAACGTCATCATTGTCAATTATTATCTTTCTCTTTACAAAGTCTTGTTTCTTCTCTTTTACTTCTTCTTCTTCTGTGGTCACTGGCGGTTTTGGAGGTATAGCTTCTTCATTAGAAATTGCGGGTGGTGATGCCTTCTTTGCAGGTTGGATAGTGTTCAACCTTTTGATTATAGAGTAACATAAATACGTCTTGTAGTTTGGATTCTTTGCCTTTTCAATACGGGCTCTCTTTTCGTGCTGTAAAATATCATGCTTTTCTTCATTGGAAAAATCATCGATTCCAAACTTCTTTTCATAGTATTTGATAATATCTTCATCAGATTCCTCTGTAACATCAGGTTTGGTTATCTCTTCTTTCAATTTTACTTGTGTCTGTGGTTGTGACTGTGGTGGTATTTGGTCACTTGAATTAGATGAGACAATATTGTTCAAAAAAGGTTTTTGAGAAATGCTTGGAGCAGCTGGTTCCGTACTCTGTGAAGTAGCTGACTGATGTTGCTGATAAGGATTAGGCTGAGATGAGAATTGGGGTGGTGGTTGCTGCTGCTGCTGCTGCTGCTGTTGTACTTGAGCTTGTGGGGGTTGTAAAGGAGGTTGATGCTGATGCGTCAAGTGTGATATGGAAGGAATCGATGGCGACACCGTTTGCGTTTCTGATTTTGGAGTACCGTTGATATGAGAGGGAAACTGGGGAGTATTAGTTTGGTTTGGAGTTGACTGTTGAGAAGATGGTGTATCAATATTGTTCAGTAATCGTGGAACCCCTAGTGAAGATGGAGGTGCCATTTGGTGAGGATTTGACATGTTAGACATATTCGATAAGAATGAAATAGGTGGCAGCCTTATACTTTGACCTGGTGATTGTGATTTAGCATCTTGATTGCCAAATTGTCCACTTGGAGCAGGTGGTGTATGAGAACTTTGTGCAGAGCCTTGTGATTCGTTTGATAACATTGATGGAAGAGAAGGGCGTAAAGAATTAGACATTGCTGTAGCTATCACTCCTCTATCTAGCAGTTTCTTGAGAGACAATCCTATAATTGATTTCAAGCCCGTTGGATATGATCTGTCTCTAATGCAATGGCCAAAATTGTTGATGGTTAAAAGTTGTTTATTTGATGTTGTTCCTTCCTTTATTTACTAAAAATTTGAACGCATTTTTGAAAGTTGAAATTGGGCACTTCGGAAACGTCAATTCGTTTAAGTATGGGAAAGAGAGAAATTTGACATAAAACCAATAACTGAACCACCTTTAAAATTGTTGAGTACTGTTCAAGGAGGAAAAATACTGATTTAAAATGGTCTTAGATAGCTATTCAGGTATACTGAGCTCGAATTTGTTTGTGCAGACTCCACTGGTGGAAGGACTGGGACAAGATCAAGCTCAAGATCATTATAATAAAGATGAAGATCCTTTCAATCAACTATTCATAACACTCCAAAAGATCATTGAAAAACGCATTGAGCCACAGGACGAGTACAGAACATATATACATGCAGCTAATTATGCGAGAGATGTGATAATTGGATTTGACAAGCTACAATCAACACAAGATCTATACAATGTGTTTCAATTGTGGAGCGTACGTTTGATATTTCTTATCTTGAGTAATGAACTGTCATTGGCTCAACAAGAGTCCAAAAGATTAGGGACAGCTTTAGATAGGGCCTCTAGAAAAGGTAGTATATCAAGTGACTCGAATTCTAAAAGGACAGGAACGCAGAGTAGTGCTAGTTCATTTGGAGATGAAGTTCCACTGGCGCTACGATTTTTGGTCATTAGATTAAGATCAATTGGTCCTAACTCAGTGCTGTCTAATGAGTACTATGTCATATTATGGCAGTTCAGACAAAGATATATCGATTTCGAAAATGAGCGTGAAACGATTGATAAGATAATAGAAATATTGGCATATGGTGTTTCTTCAAATCTAATTGCAAAAAGAGAATATTCCACATTTCTCACGCATGCTGATTCCATATTGAAAGCGATTCCGAACGATGTTGGAAACTTTGGGGAATCGAAAAGACTCTATAAGGATAAAATTTCATTTCTAGCTACGCTGGTTTCGTTGGTTAAAGGGGATTGGGAATCTGCTAATCGGTATTTCGAAGAGATTGGTGGTAATTTACAAACAATTGTATCATCCTTGGAAGAGACATTGAAAACCGTGGATCCGGTATTAGACTACAAAAGACCAAAATCACAGTCTTCTCTCGAAGATGAAGTTGATTTGAGCAATACGACAAGTCTTGATGATTTGTTTGAATTGATCAAGGAACAAAAGATCACTGGTCGTATTCTTTGTTCACTGTGTGCTCTTTTCGAATTGCAATTGAGACAATTGGAAAACGGTGCTGATATTTTTGAGCAAAGTAATGATTCTACCTTGCCAGAAATTTCTAACAAGCTATTACAATTATGGTTTCTAAATACTAGTAAACTTTATGGATTTGAGTAGGGCTTAAATAACATAATCATAATAATGAAAGAGAATAACATCACGTGCATAACTATATAATCACATGACATGTAGTCAAGCCCTAAGACTGTCGCCGAACACCCAAACATAAACTTACTATTAGGGGACACATCAGAGTTACTCGCCCGTGAATTCTGCCAATCCCCCAAACTGTCTTTCCTGTCAGGGGACACACCATACTAAATACCCGCGAAAGTCGTCTTCCAGTGCTGCTCGAACCGCCAAAATCTTTACTGAGAATCCTCAGAATCACCATCAAACACAAATTTTTATTGAAAAGTGAAATATCAAGCATTTCTTGATAGAGTGATTAGTTGACCAACAACACTAGTTATATTATACCACAGCCATGTCTAGTAACAGATCTGCTTTGAAAGACGTTGTCACCCGTGAATACACCATCAACTTACACAAAAGAGTACGTATCAATAGGAGTGTGGAATATTGGATATGTTGAAAAGAAAGTGTTTGGGATTATTTGAGAAATGTGTGTCATGAAAACAAGGAGAAATAGACAAAGAGAGCCTTAGGAAATGGGAGATATCATACAAAGAAAGAAGAACAGATACAATCACAATATCAATCAAGGGAGATGATTTTATCGTAGTACCATATGAAGCAGTTTTACAATGAGTTTATATGTGCAAAAACTCATGATTTATACAAGAGATACAAGCATTTATGCAGAACTTATCTGGAATATCAAAAACACTTTCATAACTATTAACACATCCATATTTAACAAGCTCATTATTGAATTGATTTACTAACAGTTTTACTTATAGTTGCACGGTGTTTCATTCAAAAAGCGTGCTCCAGCTGCCGTTAAGGAAATTAAGAAATTCGCCAAAAAGCAATTAGGTACCAGTGATGTTAGATTAGACCCAAGATTAAACCAAGAAATCTGGAAAAGAGGTATCAAAGGTGTTCCATTCAGATTACGTATCAGAATCTCAAGAAAACGTAATGAAGAAGAAGATGCTGAAGAAAAATTATTCTCTTTTGTTGAACCAGTTATCGTTGCTTCCGCTAAAGGTTTACAAACCGTTGTTGTTGAAGAAGATGAAGCTTAAATTTAAACTCTCTCATGTAAACAATAAAATAGTCATATAATTTAACGGGTTTTGTGTTGCGTAAAAAGAATTAATTTGTATTTTATTACAGGTGTAGATATGATATTGGGACGTAGATCTACAATTTTTTAAGTTGGATAATGTTGAATGGTGAGTTGAACAATCCAACTAATTTAACGTTCACTAATTTTAGTAGAATCTACAATTTTCACTTCAATATAAAATCATTAATTTAAACTAGAATGTAAACAATCAAACAAAATGATAAAACCCTTCAAAAACATGTTAATAAAACAGACTTTCATGACCCGAATACATTGAGCTTAGAAAACACAATTGTTGAAGATATTGAATATCAATCAGTGTAACTATGACATATGAACCATTCATCACAAAAAGACAAATCATAACGACCCATCTATAGCATTTGTTCACATTGGTTCTAAAAAAAAAAGAAGTTTTCATCCCTTGAGATATATCTTCAACAGTTGTGTAAAACTTTCAATGATACGATAGTGAGGTTCCCCATTCAGGTATGTACATACTTTTATCATCCTCTGTAACAGGATAAACTTAGATAATAGATGAACAAGTTTGAAGAAGAATAAAAAGCTTCTTCACTATAGAAAAATTTATTTGAAAATTAAAGCACTAAAGAAAAAAACTAGGGCAAAAAATAGTTTGAATTCCGACCTGACCACCTCGGGTATATAAAGAACATTCATATCTTTGAGATTACTGAACATTTGACTAAGAATGTTTGGCCACTTTATAGTGATGATTCTATGGTAGACATAAAGTTCATTGAGCTCTCCATTCATGTCATACACTACGATTTTTTAAACCCAGAAAATCAGTACCCATTATAATTATTTATCCCCTATATGCTTTATTAAATATGTAAACTTCTTTGAGATCTCAATGGAATCTCAACACCTTCACCAAAACCTTGGTCCCCTGATCTTTTCAACTGAAAATTAGTATCGAAAAAATCAATCAGTTGTGCTAATGTCTTTGTATCCATCATTTGTTTATATAAATCTTTGGAGATTTGTCCATCAATCATACATGATAAGTGATGTTGGATTAACCTATATGGTAATCCATAACTTGTTGAGTATTCCCAAAATTTCTCAATACATCCCCAAGGTGCCTTTTCAAACCCTGAAAACATAGCTGGGTTTGCCAAGATACCACGAACAGCCATGACACCATCAACGTTTGTTAATTTAGCGATTTCCTGTGCGTCTGATAAAGTGAAACAATCACCATTAGCAATGACTGGAACAGAAACTGAACTCTTCATGAGCTTGATAGCTTCAAAATTTGCAGGTTGTGATGATCTTGTTGTCTTGGTACGTCCATGAACCGTTATGAAATCAACACCAGCTTTTTCAACTTTTTTAACAAACTGCACTGTTTCATTTAAATCTTTATGAATTCTAATCTTAGTTTCAATAGTTACCTTATCACCAAACTTATCTTTGACAGCCTTGACCATCTCTGAAACCAAATCTGGTTCACTCATTAGGGCGGCACCAATACCTTCTCTAACTTGTTCCTTTATTGGACAACCACAATTTATACCAATTCCATCAACATATGGATGGATCATTTCCACAAATTTCAATAAATCTGACACATTATTCGTCCCAACCTGTACAATCAATGGGGTATCATAATTATTAGTAGTGAAATCACTTAATCTTGCAATACTATTACGAACAAATTCTCGAGCTAAGATCATTGGTGAATATACCAAATCAACATTATATTCTCTAACCAAAGCACGAAATGGAAGCTTGGAGTATCTCACCATAGGACCGGCAATGTATACAGGACGGCCTTCATCTCGACATCTTTTTATTATTCTTAAAGGGTTGTTTTCAGGATTTCTTGGTTCTATTACCGTCATTGTTGAATGTAATCTGCGTTGTATTTTAAATAACCAGTTGCGGCTTAATAGTCTTGATTTGGAGCCTGAAATTTTGAAAAGAACAGAGCAGGGAACTCTTAAGTATTTATTTATAGCTGCGCTCCCCGGTGATGATTGTGATTAACGATAAGTTCAAAAATGGAGTGCCTTTGAAGAACTGTTAAAGATTGAAATATTGATAAGATTGAGCCATAAGTCTTTTTTTTTTTCAAAGGTATCGACCTTCCGGATTCGGTGGGATTGTGTCGCTTACCGCTTAAAATTTATTTCAAGCGATGAGCTTTGATTCTTTTTGGCTTTTAAGAGTTGAGTTTGGATTTCTAAGGGAAGTTGTAACCTTTAAGTGGAGACAGAATGACTGAAGATACAAAGAGACCAGGGTCTCCAAGTGCATCTGCTGTGGAACCTGAGCAAAAGAAGAGCAAAGTGGAAGACTCTTTAGGTGTGGATGCTGGCAGAACACCGAGATCAGAAGCTAGAGGTATAGCACATATAAAGAAAGAGTTCATTGTGGATTCAAGACAGGTCGAAGTGATCGATGATGACAGTGCTGAGGCTTCAAGTGATAGAACAGAAGGTGTCGAATCTAATGGTAAAGGTAAAAAGGGTAAAAGAACCAGAGGTCAAAACAAAAATAGGGAAATCAAGCAAAATCAAGAAGAAATCAGGTTGTGTCAATCTTTAGTGGATCCGGAGTTGGGGAAAACATGTAAATTTGGAGCTGAAAAATGTAGGTTCACACATGATGTTGATGCTTACTTAAAGGCAAAAGGTGTTGATATTGAAGGTGTTTGTCCTGTGTTCAATGCTCTTGGTTATTGTCCCGTTGGGTTTAAATGTCGTTTCCTACATTCACATTTTGATGAGGAAAACAAGAAATTAATTCAAGATCTTGAAAGATTTGAAGAAGCAAAGAAGGTTAATTATGAGGTAAACCATATCACCAATGAGCAAAAACTATCATTGATTAAGAAACAATTTGTTTTCACGACATCTGAGGAAGTTAACAAGATTATGGATTCAATTCAAAATGATAATAAAAAAAAAGATTTAGCTAAGAAGAAAACAAATGATACACCAAAAGCTGAAGGCGAAACTAATGTCGAGGATATCAATGAAGTAGATGAAACCGAAGAGCAAGTCACTCAACAAGAACAAGTCAAGGATAACGTAAATGATTACTATGAAACTAGATTTTTTGCAGGTGAAAAGAAAAAGATTGATTTAGTTGGGAAAAAAATTGTCTCACCATTGACCACTGTGGGTAATTTACCATATAGAAGACTTATGAAAACACTTGGAGCTGATGTGACCTATAGTGAAATGGCATTAACATTGCCATTGATTCAAGGTACAAATTCTGAATGGGCTTTACCAAAAGCTCACTCATCTGAATATCCAGGATTTGGTGTTCAAATTGCTACTTCTAAACCATGGCAAGGCGCCAAATCTGCTGAGATCATATCAAGATTATGTCCATCTGTTAGTGAATTGAATTTGAATAGTGGTTGTCCTATTGATTTACTTTATAGACAAGGTTCTGGTAGTGGATTATTAGATCAACCAGCTAAATTCTTGAGGATTTTAAATTCAATGAATTATTGTTCAGGTGAAATTCCAACTACTGTTAAAATTAGAATGGGTACTAGAGATAATCATCCAATTGCTCATAATTTGGTTAAAAGGATTGTAAGAGAAACTCAAACTGCTGCAGTTACATTACATGGTAGATCACGTCAACAACGTTATACCAAAGAGGCAAATTGGGATTATATTGGAGAAGTTGGTCAAATCTTGAGAGAAACTGAACAAGAATTAGAAGATGATAAAGATCGTAAAGATTTCCAAAGAATAAATTTCGTTGGTAATGGTGATTGTTATAATTTTAATGATTGGTATAGCGCTGTGGAAAATCCATATATTGATAGTGTTATGGTTGCTCGTGGGGCCTTAATCAAACCATGGATTTTCGAAGAAATTGATTCTCAACAATACCTAGATAAATCATCCACTGAGAGATTAGAAATTATCAAAACATATGCTCAATTCGCCATGGAACATTGGGGGACAGATGAATATGGTATCGCACTTTCAAGAAGATTCCTTTGTGAATTTTTATCATTTTTCCATAGATATATTCCATATGGAATTTTGGAAAAATATCCAATTAAATTAAATGAAAGACCAGAATTTTGGAAAGGTAGAAATGAATTGGAAACTTTATTAGGAAGTAATGATTATAAAGACTGGATTAAAATTTCAGAAATGTTTTTAGGTCCAGCTGGTGAAAGTTTTAATTTCACTCCAAAGCATAAGAGTAGTTCTTATGAGAAAAAATAGTACTACAAAGAAAATAGAACTTATTCAAAATAGTGTATACTAGTGATAATAATAATATAATGACAGCTGCACATAGAAACAAGAGAGGTTCAAAGTAGACAGACACTGTGTGTTTGTTATATAAAAATGAGGGAGTCATTTATCTAGTTTAGATAAAGGGAGTAAATGAGATCAATGATCAGGAAGATTTCTTTGGTTCGGTTTTATTACCTTTATTAACACGATCACTTAAGTCATCATATTCTTTTGCTAAACTTTTAGCTTGATTTTTCAAAATTTGTAAATCTTCATCTTTTTGTTTGATTTTTGATTTCAGTTGAGCAATTTCATCGTTTGCAGAAACATGATCTGGATCTGATCTATATTCTTCTTTAAGACTTAATAATTCAGCAACCAATCTATAAGTTCTTGTTATGATCAAAGTTAAAAACAATGTGAACCCAGTTAGGTATAAATTTCTTTGAGCATAAAATCTTCTTGCTTGAATTTCTGAACGATCAGCAGTAGGATTGAAAGGAGCATGTTGAGTTGGATCTAAATTTTGTCTTGTTGATAACCCTGTTAATTCCTCATTAATTGAATTGACTCTATTAACAGAATCAACGAATAAGACAAAAATGAAAACCAATACACACTTTATGGCAACATTAACTTCTGTTTTTTGAAATGGTTTGGAAATTGCAGCTAATATTGGCTTACGAATCTTTGAAGGCAAAGGTAATGAAAGTGTTGTAAACAACACCATTTCAAGAACCAATAAACCGAAAACTAAATTGTAATATAAAGCCATCTTGTCGTTTCACTTTCTTTTCTGTTATAAATCTATGCACCTCGTGTATCAATTGAAGTAGATATAGGAATCGATATAGAGTTTTATAGAATCACAATATTTAATGAATTTCTTGTTGTTGGATTTAATTGAGTTTTTATAAAAGTTGAACCGCAGTTATTTCAATAAAGCAATCTATTGTAATCTGTCAACCAGGAATTGATATGACCTGTGAAAAATGGCAGAAGCTTCTTCGAAAAATATATATATATATAAGAAGTTTCCAGAAGCCAATACTGAGATATTATCGATAGAACGTAATTGAGATTTTAGGTGGAATGAGACTAAATGTTATGGGCATCTGTATGGAGACATCCACCTTCTAGCGTGATCACATTAATTGATTGTTTTCAACTAGAGCTGAACAAATTGGGAAATCACTTGAAATGGTGTTATATTCCCTATGAAAAATATCAATTCTGTATTCAAAAGCTATGAGGTTTCTTACTTTACATGCTACGTACACCGTGGATATATATGGATGTTGTATTTATATAGAAGTGGTTTAGTGATCCAGTGCAGTTTGAATCATTTAAACGGAAGACCAAGATTCAAGCGGCCAAGACTAACCATAATGGTAATTTACTTTAGGGCTCGATTTCAAAGTTCTCAAGATCAATAGAACTCCGGGATTCGATAATAAGTCAATTGTTGATTGTCGATAATTATGTGAAATCTTCTGGATTCTGGAAAGTGATAGACTGATATACCTCTTTTGGAGATTCCCAGGACAAGAGACGCATCAATCACAATAATTGACAAGAAGAGGATAAGTTGTGATTCTTAAAGTAATTATGGTGCGATACTTTCGTACTTGGCCTGGCGCTGACATGATTCAACAAGTTTCAAGTGTCAACTGATGAGTAAGAGCTCCAATTGATCAAAAGAGAAGTTTGAATAAATTTTGAATCTTGGATTACACGTAGCTTTTTCCCCAATTGGTGTAATGTCTCTGTGTATTCTGTAAGTAGAATTGTGTTCTTAATAAACCTTGCAATAATGGCACAAAATAAATAAGTTAACCATATATATCACTCTTGTTGAATTTGAAACGACTACCTTCTTTTCTTTTGATGAGTACACAGTATTCTTTATTTGCTACAAGATGTGCGTTATTGGATCGTGAATCAGTGTTTATCATGTCCAAAAGACAGATGTAGTGTCATTACACAGGTACTAATCCAAATTGAAGAAGCATGAGCATTTGGAATTCGTTTCAACAGTTCAGAGGCACCAGCTTCACTGCCACGGTCACCAGCTGAGCGTCGAGTCTTCGACTTAATGTTGTGTTCACAGTTGTTGTGATTTGACAGTTGAAGCCTGGAACTGAACTGGAGTTTCCACGGTGTCATGGTATCATGGTGTTGAGATAGCACATTCCAAAATCGGCACAAGACACACAAGAATCGCAAGAAATAATGTAATTGGTTTGGTTGTTCACAGAGTCAGTGACCACATGACAAAGAGGCAAAGAAGGCTTATTGTTTTATGATTCAGTGGCGAGAGTGGCAAAGAATCCCAACGAGTGATTCCACTAGTTTTTTCGTGTAGACTCATCTTGTAAATGTAAGGAATACTTCTGTGCGGCCGCTGTCTGGGCATCCACTGCTATTCCCACAGGCTCCGACGGATCCTAGGCAGAGTCGGCCCAAAGCTAGGCAGACCCATAGGCAGACTCCAGTGGGAAATCCCGAGATGAGATCCTCCCAAATATAAAACAGAGCGTCTGGGCGACGCACACTGGCCCGCTGATTGGTCCAATGGTGGCCTCGGATATACTATATCCGGCCATTTCTGTCACATCAGCTGGCCTCGGAAATATGTCTTAACTATGGGTCCTCCGCCAAACCGGAATTCAAAACGATCCCAGCTAGAATTTCACAGAAAAAGGAAAAACAACTGACAAATATCCCAAACTAGTGGAAATTCAACCCATTTGATACTTGATTAAAGGAGCTTTAAAGGTCAATTCACAACTTTATTGCAAGGTTTATCACCACTTGACACCAAATAGACACACCGCTTACAAGGGCATCTCCTCCTTCAGACAAGACACCCACACATTTTGGCTATCCCCTTTGCACAGCACCCTCTCGAACTTATCCAGGTCAACTGACGGTCCATTTCTCATCCCTCAGCGCTTAGAAAGTGAATAATTATCCCAACGGCCCTCCAAGATTACAACAACTAGACAGAACCACCACCAACAAAGTACTTATCCGCCCACTTGAAAAACAACTAAGGGACATCATTGCTACACAGCGCTTCATCTACAATCTCTATAGCTTCCATTTGCTTTGCCACTACACCTCTAGCACGAAGCCCCAGATCTAGATTATTCATTACTAGTGGGTTGTGCCTTTATTCCTTGTAAGAAATTGAGACTATTTATCATCGAATCATCACCAAAAGATAAAGGATACTTCTGAAATTCAACTGGCACTATGAACACAAATAGCTTCTTCAACCAGGCGGCGGCCATAAGCATACCCAATGGGAGTCCTGCTGGCTCAACTCTTTCGCAACCGATAGATATTTCAGGTTATCAAAGGTCCGGTTCTGTGTTCAACAATAATTCGTCATCCACTGTCCAACAACAACAACAGCAACAAGCTCAGGCTCATGCTCACCAAAATCAGCATCAAAATAATCATGGCCTTCATGGTCAAAATCAACAACATTCCCACCACCAAAATCAACATCAACAAACTCATCACAATAACAATTATCTAAGTACAAATTCAATAAATATAAATATGAATCCAAATCATAGATCATTAAGAAGAGAGTCCATTGCTCATTCTCAAGGTGTTGGTGGTATAAGTTGGGGGTCTGTCACCATTGGTAGTTGGCTTAAAGATGAAGTACTGATGCATAACAATTTCAACTTGGGAAATAACAATAATCAAATGTCAATGTCACCTCCTATTCAATCAGCTTATCTACCTGATTTAGAGGCAAATTATTGTAAAGACTATAGTTGTTGTGGCCAATTATTGCCTACGTTACATGATTTATTAAAACATTACGAAGAATCACATATTTCTCCGACTCCTCCAACTCATCAACCAAAACCAATTCAAAATTTTGAAACTGTTTCGACTACTGACGTTTTCATAAATTCAAATAACAATAATCTCAATAATGTTAATGATGGAGGTAAGAATAATAATAATTTTGGATTTAATCAATCACCTTTCCAACAGCAACAAAATATTCAACATTTACGTCAACAATTACAAAACCCTCATAATAATAATTCACAAAATCAGCAACTGGTACAACATCAACAAAATCAGAATCAGAATCAACAAGGTAACTTCTCATTACATCAAAATATTAATAACCCACAACAAGTTAATGTCCAAAATGGTCAGTTTAATTCAAACCAGCAAACAAATAACACAAGCTCACAACATTCAGCTCCATTCCCAATATCCTTAAATAATGATGACAGCGCAATGGATCTGGATGAAGAAATGGAGGAAGGTTTCATAGATGATCCATCAAGAAACTTATATGTGGCTCAAGGTAATGAAAAACCATTTACATGTCCAGTAATCGGATGTAATAAAACTTATAAAAATCAAAATGGATTAAAATATCATCGTCTGCATGGTCATCAAAATCAGAAATTGCATTTGAATCCAGATGGTACTTATAGTGTTATTGATCCAAATGATGGGAATGGAATGGAACAAGATAAACCTTATAGATGTGAAGTTTGTGGTAAACGTTATAAAAACTTAAATGGGTTGAAATATCATCGTGGACATTCTACACATTGAACAAAAAATATATAAACATGGTAATTCATAAGGTCACTACTCTTTTGGTTACATTTGTTTGATTTAGAAGTTTTGAAATAAGTTGATAATAGGATCATAGTATTATTATTATTATCGTTTATACTTTTGTTTTTGTAATTTTTTAAAACGTTTTTTATTTGGGAGTTTGCATTCAATTAATTACATCATTTTCTATTTTTTTATTGCTATTACTTTATTACTATTATTATCATAATTATGTTAGTTGTCATCAATTAAAACTTTTTTTATTATATTACTATCATTTCCTGCTAAGTTTGAGTTGTCATCTATTTTTTTTTATTGCTGTTACTGTTAATCGTTATCCTTTTGCCTCAGCTTTGGTATATTTGATGTTCTCCGTCCATCTTATCCCATTTTTATTTCACTTCGTTTTCTCTAGTTTAATTTCAAATCAAAATATCAACAATTTCAATGTCAAATTCACAATCAAGATCAATACTAAAGTTAGGAGCAATCAACAAACCAACGCAATACATCAATTCAAGCATTTCAGATATTTCCCTGTGTCCTTATTGAGCTTTTTTTTTACTCTTTATACGTTGGTTTCATATTATTTTAAGTTGGGTTTATTAAAAAGAAGAAAAATATAGCAGGTTTTCCATAAATACAGTTGTTTTCTGATACACTTGGATAATTTAATAAAAATCGTTTAGACTGAATCAATTTATCTAATAATGTAGACATGAATTATTAAACTAATCTACATCCCATATACCATAGACAATTTTTAATTACTGTGGACCATCTGATGAAAAGCTAAAACATCAAATATTTCAAGTAACACTCTCAACCTTTCTGGTTCTAATTTACCTTAAACAAGATCATAAATATTAACCAAACAAAGTCTTACATATAAAAGTTTAAACTTGAAATTTTTGAAGATCTTGAATATGTCTAAAACATTGAATAGTCTCAGTTCATTCAAATAAAGTTTTAATTACAATTCCTTATTCAGGCTTGAAATATATCGCTACTAAACTCGATAGACATCTCATGATGTTGATTGGAAGTATGATAATCTATTATCCATCACTTGTATACGTACTTCCACTATATAGATATTGAAAATGTATTACATGTGTGGAGAGTAGTACGTTGTGAATCGAATCATATTATTACTCCGGCGCCTATTACCGGTCCCTGAGATATCGAGAATTTTTGATTATTCCGTTATTAATTGAAAAGGAGAGTAGTTCCAAGTTCTTGTTGAATGTAAAAGGATTGATCTGTCATTACTAAAGGATATAGTATATATATATGGAAATTAAAATTTTGAAGTTGAATTTTTGATATTTCTTTCAAAATTGAAGTTAATTTTAAAATTGCTTGGTCTATATTTTCTCAAAATAATTAAATACTATCGAAATTTTTTTATATATAGTTTTATGAAAGCTGTTTATTGAATGTCAATATAGTTTCAAAGGCTAGAACGTTGCAAAAAAAAATCTATTTGAAGCATTATTTCAATTTTATTGTTTCCACTCAACGAACAAATTTAACCTGTATCGGCCGAAAAAACACTTAAAATCCTCTTTATATAAATGGGGAATGTTTTCTGAAATTCAACTGCTTATAGGGCAATGTTGAAAGTGATCCAACAGATTATGCTTGGCTTGGTTTTTCCTGGTATTCGATAGTGTGTATGAACACCAGTTTCCCATTCTATATATAAAGATAACTGAAAAGTTTCAATAGACATTGTGAAATTTTTCAAGGGTTACCTTCGGAGGACTAATAAAGCTTTTATATTAGAGGCATCCCAAATCAAACAAGCTGAAGAAGGAGTTTTGAGGAATTGAGAAGCCAGTAAGGAAAATTGACGGTTCCTATCGGACCTAGAAATTATCGATATTTTTTTCTGTTCCAAATTCTTCAGCATTGATTGTGAAAAAAAATGTGTCACTATTACAGATACGAAGTTTGGGACCCCAAACTTAACAGAAGAATGACAACAGATATTGATCAAAAAAACGATCAAAGTAAAGAATAGTTGTGAAAGGGAAGTATAATCAATTTTATATATACAGATGATTTCCACTTCCCGAGTTAGTTCCAATTTCCCGTGTATTTAAAGCTATTTATTTCATCGGGACCGACCACCATTCAGTCCCCATATTCGAGGTTCTGAGAACGGTTACAAATGTAGTAGAAAGCTCGACGGAAGAACGAATCTAAATTCTCTTTTTCTTTGATTTAGTATTGATGGAAGCTAAAAGTGATTATTTCTGTCAAGTTTAAGAGTGATGAAGTAGTGGCCCTTACATAAAATCTAAATTCCTTAGAAATCCTGGAGCAAGAGCAATTGTTATTTAAATAACTTGGGAGGTATAAAGAGCATCTTTTCCAGTTCTATTTTCATGTTAGGAGTTTGTCAGTGGGTTTACAAAAGGACAATTGGGTACCAAGATGCAATTTGATATAAGAATACCCGTCATAACTCTAAGGATCCTCCTTATAATATTTACGGTCCTGTCAATATCATTAGGTGTTTTATTTCCATTCTCATTCTTATCATTCAACTATTTTTACAATTATATGATCCCAGTTCCCACTATAAGACTACCCTTTTCACAGTACATTCTTAATTATGATTTTAAGGAAACACCACCTTTCGTTATCATAAGTAAAGAGCTTGAAACAATCTATGGGAATCAACAAAGAAGTAATGAACCATATCCATTTGATGAGTTTCAAAACGACTTGAATTATGATTTTGAATTGCTATTTAGACCATATTGTCAAAATTCGAAGAATGATTATGAACCCTTAATGTATAAAATAACAATTGTCACAGATTATCTTGTTAACCAATTGAGCCCATATGGAACAAAAAGTTACATCACCAAAAGATTCCACTTATGGCCGATAACGAACAATATTCATCAACTTCATAATCCTCACGTTTTGGTTTCCAATATGAATTCCATTGTATTGAAATGTGGTGAGCAAAGAATCCCTCAAAGTTCGAAATTAAAATCATTCATTCCACCGTTCTTAAAATGGTTCATTCCACCAGTGGTGTCTAATTTTGAATACAATACAGAAGATCCACGATATAAAGTTGATTTATTCAAAGATGTGAACTTTGCCAATTACATAACATCAGAAAACATTGAACATTTTTCTGATCCTAAAAATATAAACATCATTGTGGAATTTAATAGACCTGATATCATTATTGATCCAGGTGAATCAGAAATTATGATCACTTCAGCATGGAGGGGTATTAGATATTATCTGTATCATTATAGAATAATAAGTTATATATTGGGGACCCTAATTCTTTGGACAGTATCATCAGGTGTACTGGTCTTAACTGTCGCTTTACTGATTGTTGTCAGAGAGGTAAAAAACCAAGCACAAGAAATAGTGGACCAAGACGATACTGAGATGATTGATGAAGATGATTTAACTTCAAGACAAGGAGCCACCAAAGGTTCAAGTGGTCTCGGAACATTGGACTCTACTCCTATAACTTTGAACAGAGGTGAGAGCAGTGGTGAGTTCTATGGGAGGGATGAGAATAGCAGGATTGATTTCAGGATAGAAGTTCAACAAAGTGATGACCCAATTGAGCAAAGCTCGCAAATATCAAGTGAACGTACAGCATCTACACCTTGAATGACAACGAAAATAAATAATGTAATTATTGAAGGATGAAAGTATATATGCACGAGTTGGATTTAATTATTATTGAAAAATAAACGATTGGAGGAAATTTTTTTTAATATTTTGTATTGTATGATATGGTACCAATGTTATTAATTTATGCAAATGTATTGTAAGAACCAGATTTTGTAGGAGGGATATCTGCAACAAGCATTGGATCATGGAAAAATTCGTTAACAGTTGATGAATCAGTCATTGAATTCAATTCATTCATAAGACCAATGTATTTTTCATATTCTTCCACTATTGATTCCCATTCATTAAGTGATTTACCTAATAATAGAATGTTTTTAGTATTTTCAAAAGTGATTGATTCACCTTGCACCGCTCTTGAAGATATTGAACTTCTTGGAATAACAACCAATTCACCATCATCATCTTCGCTTGAATCATTCATAAAACTATCACCATGCTCAAAGCTGTAGAAGGCACCATCGTTAACAATACCCAATTGATTAGTCTTTCTTTCAAATGGAACGGATGGATATTTTGGCAAACTCCCGCCCTTAGTAACATCAGATAAAAAGAATTTCTTTGGATTAACACCTTTACTGGCGTTAACGATCTTATATTGTAATTGAGATGGATCATTTGAAACAACAAGTTGGAATCTAAATTTGAATTTCTTTACTTCTGGAACTCTATTCATCAACTCTGGTGGTGTAGGCAATGCTTCCATTGGTGTTGTAGAATTAACAGAATTGGCAGACGAGGACACAGAACTTAATCTACTGGAAGCAGTAGAGCTCAATGTGTTTGAAGAAGCCTGTCTATGTTTATGCAATGAATAATTATCCTCATCTGAAATCTCAGATAATGAAGATGATGGTGATGAAAGAACAGAATTAGGAGCTTTGAAACTTGGAGATCTTGAACTGGAAGAGGATATTGATTGAACAGGACATAACGTAGTTGATGAGGATGCCCTATCTCTATTTTTCCAACTTTGATCTTCAGGCCCTTGGTAAGGTGGACTCAAAGCTTGCACTGGAGAACCATTTGGAGATGGAGAAATTGAATTTCTTGTAGATGTGATCTTAACAGATGGTTGTGATTGATTAACTTTTTTGAAAAAGCTCAGAGCACTTCCCAATATTGGGACTCTACCCAAAGTTGTTGCAGAGGCAGATCTGGTCATGGAAGGGGATGATGAGGGTGAGTTTTTTCTAGTTGAGGTACCAGACATTATCCTATTTGGTCTGCTTGTATTGAAACCAATTGAACTGGAATAAATAGCTTCATCAAATATGTCATAGGCATAGATTTTCTTATTTGTATCAATGATCATTGCTGAAGTTGATGAGGTTCTAGTTGATCCAGTAGCAGTAGAACCATTTTGTAAGAATTGCATTGAATCAAAATTATCTAAGATATTAACAGAGGAATGGAATGATTCTATCGGAGAGATGATAATCTTTCTATTCAGAAGAGGATTAGAAGGTATTAAATCCATATTCATCAAGGGAGAAATTGTCATTTCAGAGGTCTGATCTTCAAATATCTTGAAAGTGATTGATAAATTATTTTTCAAAAGTTTCTTGAAATTTAAATAATTGGAGTAATTATCATTTGAGTTCCCAATAATTTTGAACAATAGCAATCTTTGATATAATTGACGGATTAATGGATGCCAATGTGTGAAGAACTTTTCCCAAACTAATTGTGATAATAAATAGTTTGATAAATTATAAATCATCGAATTTTTTGGGGATTTATCCCAAAAAGAGGCATCAAACTCATGAACTTTATTAGGATTTGTAAAAAAGTCATTGGGTATTAAGTTCCAGATGTTGAAAAGGTGAGAAAAAGAGCGAACTTGACAAATCATATTGTCTGTATCCAACATCTTCAATAATCCTGTAACCCAGAAACTTAAATTCAAGTTCCTTGTGAAACAGTACTGATCATTTTGTAGATGAAGTAAAAATTCGAAAAGAATTGTATAAATGGCTTCACATGTAACTGAGCTGAAGGCTTGAACACGTTTTGCCAAAGTATAAAGAATATTTTCAAACATATTGACAACCATAGAACTTTTCCGTTCGTCACCGTCATGTATCATATCCCGTACAACTTTGATTATCTTAACGATTGGTAGTTTTTGTAAAAAGATATTAAAACTTTTCAATGCGGAATTTGTTGAAGAATTACTGTTATAATTGATTTCCTTTGATTGAGTTGATTTGAACTTTTTAACCATCATAACATTAGATTCCATTATTTCCACAAGATGCCCATAAATTATGGTAAACCCTGGGATTTTGAATAATTCATTGAAATCAAGAACGTATGGATCCAATATATCGATTGATAAGGTCAAGTAATGTCTTAGAAACGAGCAAAAGATATCACTGTCAAAGCCAGCCCATTTCTTAACCCAGTTATTATCCTTTAAATCAATACGTAGATCACCAATTTGGTTTGTTTTTGGAGGTTTCATACAATTCAATGCCAATAATTTTGGTTGATTTGCACTTTCAATGAATAAATATTCTGTGAAATCACCTTTGAAATTAACAAGATTTGTCAATGAAGGATGAAATTTTGACAAAGTTATATCATTAGTTCCAATACTATTATTCTGTAAAGAGGTATTGTTTTCAATAATTTGTTTGATTGTGTAATTCTTGACAAATAATAAGAATAACAGCATACGACCGAAGTTTTCTAGATTTAATGAGGAGTAAGCGAAAACTTTCCCTATGAATGCATTCACTGACAACGAAATATTCTTCATGATTAATAGTTTATTGAAACAATAATCTAAAGTGATGGTTAGGCCTGATGAGTATAACGAATTCGTGTTCTTCACAATATTCCATTCTCTTCTGGATATTATCCGACTTATGCATTCAAGATATGCACTTCTATCAATAGTGGAGAATTTGTTCCAATTTGTTTGTAAATCTTCTATCAAAGTGTTCCACCATAAACTCAAAACTTTTGATGCAATTTTACAGGTTCTTAGTTGTAGCTTTTTCAATTCCTGATCATGTTCATCAATAGAATCTATAAATAAATCATCCTGGTTCAGTCTCAAAAATGTTAATAACGAAAGTCTTAAATGATTTGTTTTAGCAACAGAAGTAGATTTGTGATTAAATTTGCCCCAAGTATGATGTAGCTGTTTATATTCATTGTAAAGAGCGGCTGATTTTCTGGAGTAAAGTTCAATATTTTTGGTTTGGATTTTCTTCAGGTTAGCCTCCAAAGTGGAAGGTAAACTTGTAATCTTCCTTGTGTTTAAAGTATTCGGTAAATTATCGGAACTTGAACCATTTGAACTGCTATGACTTCTTGTGTATGCGAATTGTGGTTTCTCCAAGTCTTGAAATAGGAATGGTGAAACCTCCGTCATACTCCCTAAACACTAGCGGTATAATCAAAACAAAACCTTTATTTATATTACGAACAGCACAACAATAGCTCGGTGAAAGAGGGTTTGAGCTGACTATCTTCAAACAGTCACTAATAGCACTTTCTTGTATGCTCTTGACCAAACGAATGTGGATGTGTGTTGTTGTGAGAGGGAAATGCTGGGAAGAATCCCTTGTTGATTTGATGTATCAGATATAAGCGATAAATGGATGGTTAGACACTTCTTGACAGGGCGGTTAAGGTGGAGATGAGTTCTAACGTGAGCGGCCACTTGTTCAGTACTTGGTCAACACTTCAACACTTGAATACTTCTTTCTCTGGCTTGTGGGATAATAAGGGATGGGTTAAAGAGACAAAGATATTTGATGTTGATATTCTATAATACGATTTGAGATTTTCCTTGCACTGGAATTTAATAATTTCTCTAATTTCTTGTGCCTAGCTGAGCTGCCAGAAGATTGAGCTTACTTCAAAATCAAGACTAGACTGTTGATCACCGTGCAGACTTTGCAGGACTGCGATTGCCTGATCGGGACTGCGAAAAAAGATTGTAGATTAGAGAGTAGAAGACACAAAGACAAACTGCTGGTATGCTGGCTCTAATTGGTTTCAGTTAGTACGAAGTGTACCTTTTTTCACTTCACACTAATGAAAACAACAAGACGTCAACAGTCATTTATATACAACTATTAATATTCTCAATTTCAAGAGTTTTTATTTATTTCTCACCGGTGTTTTCTTTTCTCGCTTCGAGCCGCTGTTTTCCCGATATGGGAATTGCGCAAGAACAGCAATCCCATAAGTGCCAAAACCAACCGTTCCGGGATGATAGTCGCCCTAAACAGGGAATTGCATACAGATTTTGGCGGAAAGGCATTTTTTCGGTTCTGTTCTATGATGAAATTTATGAGAATTATGGAACTTTTAGTTCCATTTTCATCTTTTGAAGGAGATTGTAGGAATATTGGAAACTCATGAATTTGACGTTGAAACATTTCAAGATAATCCCATGGATACAATCATATATGTTGCCTCACTCGAACCGTCACATCAACAACCAAACTTGTTCAAGGCTTCAAAGGTCTCTCTAGTCTTCTATTTTTTTTTAAATCTTTCTAGCATCCCAATTGGGACACCAGAAATTTCTTACCATCTACGGTTATTTTGATGTGTCTCTTAATTCATTACTTGCACTCAATTACACTTCCTTACACTTACCGAAAGAAAAAGTGCATCATGTTACCTAGAACGTTGCAAATTACTTGAAGTCAACCATACCAAGAAACCAAGTCTTACAAGTTTCAAATACACTCGGACATTCAACAAACTAGAAAAAGAACTGCACGACGACATCAGTCTAGCTATTGATCCATAGTGTTTATGATGCGAGCTTGTTAGGTAGTGCTGCTCTGATTATATATTGATTTTTTAACCACTGGTCCTAGTCCCATTTCCAATTTGCAACTCTGCGACAAGATCTAAAAACTGCGGTGTGGTCTCTTTTCATAAATAATATACTACCACTCACAATGCCTTACAGAGGCACATTCATCCCACAGTAGTGATATGGTCTAACCTATTATAGACAG
Source organism: Hansenula sp. yHMH451 (assembly GCA_030571095.1). Classification (NCBI taxonomy): domain Eukaryota; kingdom Fungi; phylum Ascomycota; class Saccharomycetes; order Phaffomycetales; family Wickerhamomycetaceae; genus Hansenula; species Hansenula sp. yHMH451. The sequence continues at coordinate 521,664 of JAJLXE010000005.1, forward strand.
ATAAGTAGGAAGACTCACTAAGCCTAATGTTGTTTCTAATAGGATCTTCACTCCTCCAAGACTCAACTTGTAACCAAGGTTTGCTATATATGTATTTTTTCCTCTCGATTTTACCTGCAACAGGTACACCGTACGCCGTAATTGGAAATGTACTTACGCACAAGATGGAAATTGGCTGCCAGGCACGAGAATGCTATCCAATAAATCTTGTTAACTGGCATACTTTCAGCTTTTTCAAGACCTTATTGTTTCAACGATAATCAAGGGTTCCCATGATTCTATCATCATGTGTGCTGTGCTACTTTTAGATCCATCACCTTTTCCTACGTTGTGCAACAAGAAGTGTTTGTTCGCAGACGCAGATCTGCTCATCTAGTTGATCAATAAATAAGACTTTTAATAAAAAGCCAAAAGGTTGAAAGTCAAATAGCCTAAATAACTTTCAATTGCAGAATGAGTTCGCGAAGGAAGAATACTAATAGTAATAATATTTTGCAGCTGTTTCGCGAAAGAGTACCCGGATGTAAGATTTCAGAAAAATCAAAAAAAAAAACTGGTGGAAATTGGAATTTTGGTTAGTAACTTTTCGGTTTTGAATAACGGTTATCAATATAAATCTAAACGAACTTTTATTTAGTTCGATTTAGCTGAAACGTGAAGGTTAGTTGCTCATACTAGGAAGATAGAAGTTGTCCTTTCCGGTTTTTTGTACTAGATACTGCTGCTTTACTTTGACGAGCTTTTTAGATTGTTCTTGATTGGTTTTTGTTGAAAAAAAGCTGCTGGTTTTAGGCATATCTATTGTGATTATTCAGATCTTAATACTGAAAACATACACATAGAAATACGACCCATCTTCAATGATTAGTAGGGTTTGAACGAGCATATCATACATTGCATAGGGTTATCCAAAATACATACGGCAACCCATTGTGAAATTGCGAAATTACAAAAAGAAGACATTTCATCAATATCATACAACACAGTTAAAGTTAAATAGAGATTTTTGATCAATATGAGTGAAAAAAGGGAGTTGAACGAAGTTGTTAATGGGACAGACCAGTCATTGAAGAAAAGGAAATTAGATGTGATAAGTGAAGATGGTCCTTTGACTCAAAAGGATGTTGTTTATTTCCAAAAGGAAGCCATCTTTAGACAAATGACCATATATAAAAACGAAGTAACTCAAGTACAGAATAGATTAGAAAACCTGGATGAACAATATTCTTCTAATAACTCTAAACTATTAGTATTAATGAATTGGGTTGATCAGTTCATTGAGTCAATATCATCTATTGTTCCTCAAAAGGAACTGAATTCAAATGAATCTTTCAAGATTTTATTCACAGAAGTTCCAAAAGATATAAAGGATGATGAATTCATAGAACTATTGAATACTAAGAAAACACAATTATCAGAACTAATAGGGAAAATTATACCAATTTCTTCAGATTCTGAAGATTTAAAAGAACAATTGAATATAATTGGTCAAAAATATCATAACTTGAAATTATCAAATCAAAAATTATACAATGAATACGCATTATTGAAGAAAAACTTCAATCAATTAACTAATGACTTCAATGAAGTTGTGAAGAAGAATGACAGGTTAGATAGCATAACTTTGAAGAGGGCAAATGGAACTAAAAGTGAAGACACAAGTGCAGCAGGAACTCCAAAGCTTGAAAAAGAGGCTTCGATACCCGCACAGTCCGATTCAAATAACGTTGGAAATGCCAATAATGGACATGTGCCTAATAACAAGCAAAGTGTTCAGTCTATTGATAGCGAAGAAGCTGAATCATTGAAGAAACAAGTTGATGAATTCAAATCTACAATTGAAGCTCAACAAAAGATCATTGATGAGAATCTTGAATTGAACAAATCGTTGAATACTAAAATTGTGGAGTTGACAACAACAAAATCAGCAGCACCATCATCGTCAAATGAAGCGAAGAACGATCAAAGTATAGATCCTATCAAGTTTGACGAGTTAAACAATGAGAATAAGAAAGTCAACATTGAATATAAGGAAATTTTGCAAAAGCATGATGCATTGTTGGAAAGATTCAATACTTTAGAAACTGAAAAAATAGGAGACAATGATTTATTGAATTCAAAATTTGAAGAGGAAAAGCAAAAATTAGTCTCAAATTTTGGTAGACTAGAATCTGATTTAATTCGTATCAGAACTGCAAGAGATGAATTGCTATCAAAAGTTACAGTTTTGGAGTCTGAGAAAAATGGACTAGATGTTACAAAGGAATTACAACAGATTATTGAGGTTCAAAGAGATCAAATTTCTAATATTTCATTTGAAAAAAAATTGGATGAAATTTTAGGAGATGATAAAATTCCCAATGATGTTGAAAATTTACAAAAAACCAACACTATTTTAACAAATGAATTAAAAGAACTGGAAAAGGCTTTCAAACATTTGCAAAATGTTACGATTAAAAAGGCAAATGGAGCTATTGAATCCGAATCAATCATCAATAAATTCAAAGTTGAAAAAACAAAGGCTGATCAAAAATATTTTGCCGCTATGAGATCCAAAGATTCAATTTTACAAGAGAACAAGACCTTAAAAGCACAGGTTGGTAAATTAAACGAATTAATCAATAGCTTAAAAGAATCTGAAGCATTATCAAATACAAGATTTGAAAATTTAGAAAAAACATTGAAAAATTTGAAAAAAATCGAATTTTTCAGAAGCTCTGAATTAGATCGATATGTTCAAAAGATTAACGAATTAGAAAAAAATCAAAAATCAGAATCAACACATAATGAAGAAGTTAAATCATTATTACAAAGTTTCAAAACCAAAAATGAAGAATTATTAAAATTAAAATCTGATCAATCAATTAAGATATCTAAATTAGAATCAAATTTGAAAACTCAAGATAAAATGATCACACGTTTCAAATCAACAGGTGTATTAGAAGATCAAAGTGAAGCTGATAGTTTCAGATCATTAATTTATTGTTCTTTATGCTCTAAAAATTGGAAAAACACAGCCATAAAAGTTTGTGGGCATGTGTTCTGCGAAGAATGTGCAAAAGAAAGAATTGCTGCACGTATGAGAAAATGTCCTTCATGTAATAAGCAATTTAGTTCAAATGATTTAATGACCATTCATTTGTGATTGTTATGTATATTGTTTGATTTCAGTTTTTTTCATTCCATAGTTTGATTGAGTTCTGGGGTTTTTTTTAAGTTTGTTCAAGGTCCATGTATTATACTGAAAAGGGCGTTAATTATTATTATTTTGAAGTTATATTATATATACGTTTTGAATTGATTGTTTATAGTTGGTTTTAATATTATGGTCATGTATATATACAGAGTATTATATAGTGGAATTCCGATATCTAAAGATATAATCCATGCTATTTTTGTAAAACGCGAAGAAATTGTCTTTGAATAGGGGGAAGTCAAATAATAAATTAATGGCTTTGCTGTTTGTTATCTCTATATCGGAGAGTTTAATTCAACCATTAATCTTGAATGTACGCAATGTCTAGAAAAGAAATTTATGATATTCTTCAAATCTGTGGAAGATTTGAGACGCGCTTTCATTTTTGCGAATAATTTATATATCCCAATAAAGTAACAATCTTCTGAAATCACTACGGGAACGGGAGAAATCGCGAAGTATTTTATTGTAAAATTTTTTTTTTTAATTTTTTTTGTTGATTTTCTGGAAATTTTGACAGACGTGTTCTCTTTTTTTTCAAGTGAGAGGCCATGAAAGATTTCAAGAGAGCTGGGCTTGAAAAAATCCTTTCTCTACTTCTTCCGAACTCTTTAATTAATCTCCATAGTTATAGTCTATTACAAATACAACACAAGGAAAATGAAATAGAGATTGAGAGTGCAGAATATTAGAGTTCATAAAGCTGACTTATGATTAGGCTGTGATTGCTGTATTTTAGCTTGTGGTTGTGGTTGTTGTTTTAGTACTTGTTTTTGCTGTTTGCCACTTTTAGCTCTGTAGATTATATAGCGAGTTCTGTGTAAATAGGGGAACGGACCAGGGTAAATCCCGGAACGTAGATGAGATGAGCTTTTCACTAATTGGGAAATATGGCAAAAATTCGCAGATTATTTAAGAATCGCAAAATCCGTTTTTTTGAAAAAGTGAAAATTTGTGAGAAAAAATAAATAAAAAAACATTTCAAGTCTGGTAATTTCTTTTTTCCCACCTAGAACCCGGTTGAGCCACTACTTCACCAACCCCCAGTTTTAGAGTGAGAGTCCAAGTCAAAGATGCCAGAAGTCAATGATTCAGTCTCCACACCAATACAGACACCAACAAATGTGAAGAGCGAAAGCGAGCTGCACTCGGACACAGTACAGCGGGAACCCACTAAGGAGCAACAACAACAGCAACAACAACAACAACAGGATAACAAACCTTTATCTCCCCCAATCCCATCCCCAAAACCTATCGAAGAGGACTCTAAATCAGCTCCTCCATCACAACCAATATCTGAGTCAAATGAAACGACCTCTTCCAAACATGATCTAGATAGCAAGGATGAAGAACCGAATGATTCAATCAAGAAGATGAAGACTGATGAACCAACCAATGGCCCAGCATCTAATGAGGGAGAGGCGTCTGAAGCACCTATTGCCACCACTTCTGATGTTAAGCCAACACAGGACGGTGAAACCAAGAGTGAAGCTGCAAGTGTTTCTAAACCACACACATTAGATACCTCAAACATGACACCTGCCCCAAAACCTCCACAAGAACCAGATATGAACAATTTACCAGAAAATCCAATGCCAAAACATCAAGCTGCCTTTGCCAATAGAACACTAAAGATAATCAAAAGAATGAAAGATGCAGGTCCATTTTTACTTCCAGTTGACACTGTCAAACTTCAAATCCCATTGTATTATAATTTTATCACCAGACCTATGGATCTTTCTACGATAGAGAGAAAAATGGTTGCTAATGCATACACTGAACTTCAGGAATTCATTGATGATTTCAATTTGATGGTTGACAATTGTGTACGTTTTAATGGTGCTGAATCTGGTATTGCACAAATGAGTAGAAACATCCAAGCCAGTTTTGAAAAACATATGCTGAATGCTCCTGCCAAAGAATTACCACCAACAGTTGCTGCTAAAACTACTACAACCGGAAGAAGAAAACAAAGCTCTACACCAAGTGAGTTGAACGCTTCAGGTGTACCAACTATCAGAAGAGATTCTGCTGCCAATGGTGGCCGTCCTAAAAGAGAAATTCATCCTCCAAAGCCTAAAGATATGCCATACGATATTAGACCAAGAAAGAAAAAATTTGTTGCTGAATTAAGATTTTGCCAACAAGTTTTGAAAGAATTGACATCAAAGAAGTATGAATCTTTCAACTATCCCTTCCTTGAACCCGTTGATCCTGTTGCTTTGAATTGTCCGACTTATTTCGATTATGTTAAAGAACCAATGGATTTATCAACAGCTCAAAACAAATTGAACAACAATACATACGAAAATGCTGAACAGTTTGAACATGATGTGCGTTTAATTTTCCAAAATTGTTATAGTTTCAACCCTGAAGGCACTGCAGTTAATATGATGGGTCATAGACTAGAAGCCATCTTTGATAAAAGATGGATTGATAGACCAGTGACTCCTCCAACCCCGCCACAACAATCAGAAGATGAAGATTTCTCAGAGGAAGAATCCGAAGAAGAGATTGATGAATCTTCTATTACAAATCCAGCTATTCAGTTCTTGGAGGAACAGCTGGAGACCATGAAGCAACAATTACAAAAACTGAAGAGAGAAGAAGTCGATAAGATTAGAAAAGAAAGAAGTAAGAAGAAGAAGAGTTCCAAGCCAAAGAAAAGAAGAAGAAGAACCTCAGATAGCCCGGTTACTGTTACTTATGAAATGAAGAAAGATTTAAGTGAAAAGATTGGTGAGCTTTCTGAAAAGAAACTTAACCAAGTTTTGACAATTATTGGTGAAAGTCTGAGTATCAACCAATCCAACGGTGAGGAAATTGAATTAGATATGGATCAATTAGACAATGCAACTCTCCTGAGATTATACAATTTTGTTGTTAAGAAAAAATCAAGCACTTCAAATGGTTCTACTACAACAACAGTCCGTCGTCCAACCAGTAAGAAATCTAAAAAGGGAAGAAACTTGTCTGAGGCTGAACAATCTAAACAAATCGAAAACTTGAAGAAGAAGATTGAATTGTTGGACCAAACTAATACTAGTGGTGTTGCTAATAATGAATCCGATGACGAATCCGAAGACGTTAGTTCTGAAAGCTCTGAAGAAGAATGAACTCATATATTAAAACAAAGAAAAACACTAGTTGATGATTTAATGATTACGCAAATATAAAAAAAGAAAACATAAATTGAAAATTTACAGAAATACCAAAATCAAAGAACAAAATGCTATCTTCAAAAGGCAAGCATTTTTTTTGAATTGGATCAAAATTGGTTAACTTTATGACTTAGACATATGTAAATTTACACACATGATGACCTTGTATAATAGCTTACACACACAATACACTAATAATGCATGGAGTGCTTTTTTTGTCCTTTCAAATTTCATATCTTCACTCTGGAAGTTGTAGAGAAACGTTACTGTTATTATGTTTTTTCGCGGAAGGTTTGATTTTTCGTTAAACTTTTTATTATAGCGCTGATGGCGAGTATACAACTATTATATTGCAGGCTTTCTATAAGACGATCAATTGTGTCTTGTTCTGACGATTCATATCAATTGTGATTCTCAAATTTCGTGGCAATGCTAGATTCAGAATTCGATGATGATATCACGAGATTGTTGAGTGACCTTCAATTATCTGATCAAAACGAGTATACTGAGCCAACAGCTCAAACTAAATGGGTAAAAAAAGAACCATCGAATCCAGATGAGGCATTGAAACAAAGGTTTTTGAACCCTTCAACCTCTTTGCCTTGGGATTTACTTGATCTTATTCAGCATGTACCTGAACAAGATCCTATAAATTTTTATGATTCATTATTGAGTGTCCCAAAGAGTATATCTCGTTCTTCGTACCGATTGAAAAGAAGAGGGATCTCTGGTGAAGTTTCAAGTTATCAAGAAGAAACAGATGCTGGTCAATTACAACAATCGAATGCGTCCACCTCGCTATCCTTGAATAGAAAGTTCGGCTCGAAGGAAACTTCTATCAGAGGAAGTACCAGTTATTTGCCATTCCAACCTGGTGGAATCACTATGAAGAATCAAACCACTGATAGTTCAGTATTGTTGCATCGGGATTCGGATGGGCTGTTTGATATTCCACAAGGGCTCTCGAGAGGGTTGAACGTGAGTGGCGAAGAAGCTGTCGAAGATGTTACTGAATTAGATAAAATCGCTGGGGAAAATGATGAAGATGACCAAGAGAAAGTCCCTGATTTGGAAGGTGATAATGAATTGGTACAAAGTATCGAATCTATAGCATTAACAGAAAGTAAGAAGAATACGGAAGCAACATCGGGTTTGATCCGAGAAGTTGACGAGTTACTACCTGTTGATATCAATTTTGGTCGTGTCATTGCATCTAACGAAATCACAACTACAAAACGCAAAGAATGGGCTCATGTTGTTGATTTAGATCACAAGATTGAAAACTTCCATGAATTAATTCCAAACATGGCAAGGGAGTGGCCGTTTGAATTAGATACCTTCCAACAAGAAGCTGTTTATCATTTGGAACAAGGTGACTCTGTCTTTGTTGCTGCTCATACATCCGCTGGTAAGACCGTTGTTGCGGAATATGCTATTGCTATGGCTAATAGAAACATGACTAAAGCAATTTATACATCCCCTATTAAGGCACTCTCAAATCAAAAATTTAGAGATTTCAAGCATGATTTTCCCGATGCCGATGTTGGATTGATCACTGGTGATGTTCAAATAAATCCTGAAGCAAATTGTTTAATTATGACAACTGAAATTTTAAGATCTATGTTGTATCGGGGTGCTGATTTGATTAGAGATGTTGAATTTGTCATTTTTGACGAAGTTCATTATGTTAATGATATTGATAGAGGTGTTGTTTGGGAAGAAGTTATTATCATGTTGCCAGATCATATCAAATTTATCCTATTATCAGCAACTGTTCCAAATACCTATGAATTCGCCAATTGGATTGGTAGAACAAAGCATAAGGACATTTATGTTATTTCAACCCCAAAGAGACCAGTCCCATTAGAGATCAATATTTGGGCAAAGGGTAAAGTTTTCAAAGTCATTGATGCTGAAAAGAAGTTCTTGGATGTAAACTTTAACCAGCATAAGGAGTTATTAGAAGGACCTAAACAAAGTGGTGGTGGTGGTCGTGGTGGTAGTACTGCTAGTAGAGGAGGCGCTGGACGTGGTGGTCAACGTGGAGGTGGCCAAAGAGGAGGGGGCCAAAGGGGAGGTAGCCAGAGAGGTGGTGGAGGCCGCGGTGGTAGTTCTCGTGGAGGATTTGGTGGTGCTAACAATAATAACGGTAATAGCTTTAAAAGATTCCAAGTCGATCGCCCAAACAAGAATACCTGGATAGATTTGGTCCAATATCTTAATAGCAATAGTTTATTACCAGCTGTGATTTTTGTGTTTTCGAAAAAAAGATGTGAAGAATATGCAAATACCTTGACCAGTGTTGATTTCTGTAATGCCAAAGAAAAATCACAAATACATATGTTCATTGATAAAGCTGTTGCGAGATTAAAGAAAGAAGATCGTGAATTGCCCCAAATTTTAGCAATTAGGGAAATGCTTGGGAGAGGTATAGCTGTGCATCATGGTGGTTTATTACCTATCGTGAAGGAAGTTATTGAAATATTATTCTCAAAAACTTTAATCAAGATTCTATTTGCTACTGAAACGTTTGCCATGGGTCTAAATTTACCTACAAGAACTGTTGTTTTCAGCGAATTGAGAAAACATGATGGTGTTAATTTCAGAGATTTACTTCCTGGGGAATTCACACAAATGTCAGGTAGAGCTGGTCGTAGAGGTTTGGATAAGACCGGTACTGTCATCACAATGGCATATAATGAACCGCTGAGCTCTCTGAGGTTCAAAGATGTGACATTGGGTGTCCCAACAAAGTTAGTATCACAATTTAGATTAACTTATAACATGATTTTGAACCTTTTGAGAATTGAAGCATTGAGGGTTGAGGAAATGATTAAGCATTCATTTAGTGAAAATGCTTCTCAAACTTTGCTACCTGAAAACCAGAAAAAGGTTGGTGAACTTGAAGTCAAATTAAAAGAACTGACGGTGAATGAGGCTGATCTTGACCCTGATTCAGAAATTCAAAAGGCTCATAGTCTAATGACCAGATATAGGGAGGTTACGTCTCAGGTAATGCTTGAAGCGGTAAACAATCCTTTGCTAGCTAAGAATTTCAAAACAGGAAGGTGGGTTGTCTTTAGAGATAGCAAAGGATTTTCAAGAGTAGGTATAATCTTCAAACAGAACAACGCTTCTGCTATCCCAACATTTTCCGTCTTGTCTTTCAATATGGGTCGTGTGGAGGAGGAAGATTCAATAGGTCTCCCATATCTTACTCAAATCAGTGGCTTTGTCAGAAAGTATTTCACTAAGATTGTTTACCAAGGTAATCTTCATGTTCGCGAGGTTCCTATTACAGAAATTGAACTACTTTCAAGATTGGTAGTGAAAGCTAATATAAATGAGGTGTTCAAAAATAATCAAGATGAGATCAAAGAGCTCTCTGAGAATATAAACATCTTGCTAAGATTCCAGGATAGATTGGAAGAGATTGACTGGAAAAAATTTGCTACGCTAAAAATTCATGAATTGGTTAATGAGAGAGAATCCATCATTAGTAAGATCGCCGCAAACACGGCTGTTAGTGAACCAAACTTTGACGCTCGATTCAAAAAGATCCATGAAAGATTCCAAATTACACAACAAATCGCTTCTTTGAACGCTTTGATCTCTGATGAAAATTTGGAACTATTGCCAGATTATGAGCAAAGATTGGAAGTTTTGAAAGAACTAGAATTTGTGGATCATAACTTAAACGTTGTTTTAAAGGGTAGAGTTGCTTGTGAAGTTAACAGTGGGTGGGAGTTGATTGTTACTGAGTTAGTTTTGGATAACTTTTTGGGAGATTTTGAACCAGAAGAGATTGTTGCTTTGTTATCCGCTTTTGTTTATGAAGGTAAGACAAATGATGATGAAGAGCCTAAGATTACCCCAAGATTAGAAAGAGGTAAACAACGTATTACCGATATTATGGGCAATGTCTTAGATGTTTACAATAAACATCAAGTCACTTTGACGTCAGAAGAACAAGACTTTTTGGAAAGAAAGAGATTTGCTTTGGTCAATGTTGTTTACGAATGGGCAAGGGGAATGACGTTTAAAGAAATCATGGAGTTGAGTGTTGAAGCTGAAGGTACCATTGTAAGAGTCATTACAAGATTAGATGAAATCTGTAGAGAAGTTAAATCTGCTGCATTAATCATTGGTGATTCTTCATTGCACTCAAAGATGACGGCTGCACAAGAAAAAATCAAAAGGGATATTGTCTTCTGTGCCAGTTTATATTTATAAATAGGCATCCTAAAACTCACTTACATTGTCTTTTCTTCTACAAGTATCAAAACGGTTTTGTCGTTATCACCTTAGTGTCATTGTTATATATCATCTATATTTGTCATTACTCATATGCATCATTTAGTAACTAGTTTGACTGCTAGTTCCATCATACCGTTCTCTGATCCTAGAACCTTCTTCTTGATAAATTGTTTTGCTACCTTTTCACTTCTGCTAAAGGATAAAAACCCAATAATCATGTATAGCGATTTTAATGCAATATCCTGCTTTTGTGTTAGAGACATAGCGCCTGTACCAACAACAATATTGGGAAGTTCTGTATGGTTGATATATTTCCTATTGAGACGATTTTCCATCAATAGTTCCTTGATTGGCTCGTCTAACCTTTCGAAGTTAAATTTCTTAATTTTCGAATCTGCTGATTGGGACCCCAGTTCTAACAGATGCAGGGTTTTTTGAAGCTTTAATAGACGTCTTCCAATCTCTTCAAAATTATTCGTGAGAACAGTGGTCTTTTCAGCAGATCTATCCAAGGAAATTTCAACTCGTTTGGGTTTCAGGGGATAGAGACTCAATGTTATTAGCTCATCGGAAAGGTCAAACTCTTTTCCTAGAAATTTTTTGACTTCTAAAATTTTTTTACCTAGTTTAAACTGTAGATTATCATTTCTATTGGCATAATTGAAGACCATGTCTGTGCTGGGGTTAAAGTTTTCTCTCTGCTGATGCTTCTTCTTCTCTTTGCTTTGGAGAATCTTAAGTGATTTGTGGATGTTGAAGCTGTGCGATGGGTATAAATGATAATGACGAACCAGCTGCATAGATGGAGAGTAAACTCTGGGTATGAATATCTTCCTTATTAGCATTGTGTAATAATTGTGCAATGGTGGATGAGTTCGTTCAGGATCAAGTATGGAACTAGACTAGATTCTTTTAAGACATGGTTATTTGTCACAACGATTGTTTGTATTTTCATTGGTTCCACTTATATAAAAATTTCGATTTATGTGTGCACGAACCAGACACCAGAAAATTTGAAGCTTATGATGAGATGAGCTGAAATGAAGATAGAAGGTGGTGACAGGAAAGAGACAGAACCAAGGAATAATGCCACCCAAGTCCAGCTCCAACTTGTCGGGAACCCCTAAGGGAACTCCTAAGAAGAAGAGCACTGATGACTCAGATGGCTCCTCCACAAAAGCTCCAAAAACGAGGATTCCTAGAACATTTGTTGTGAGACCTTCACCAAATGTGAACAATAAAGCAGCTGCAAAAGTGTATCTTCACCAGTCTATATTGAAAGCTAGTGAAATAACAGCTGGATCTCTTATCAGCATTGCAAGAGAGGGTGAAGGTGGTGTTCTGGCGATTGCCAATGCGGGAGATGAAGGCTGTCCATTGAATGTTATTCAGGTGTCCAATACCTTGAGATCAGTGTCAGGATTGATGTTTGGTGATAGACTAGAGATTTCAAAAGCTACTGCGCAACCGGATTACTGTGAGAGCATACAAATTGGTACGAGCTCAGGCAAACTTCTTCCCGCAAGAGCTGTCAAGGCCGTAGAGAAGCTTTTAGATGAGGTTGGTGTTGCCATGCCAGGGATGAGATTCAAAAACTTTTCAGCTCCAGGTGAAACAGAAAACGATGAGAAGACGCTAGAGGAACTAGTCCTTGTTGAAATTGAAGCGCTGCCGAACATTTCAAAACTGCAATTAGATGATGAAAATTCAGATAATGAATCATTCCAGAGATTTGTTTCACCTCCGTTTTTCTTCAAAAGAGGAAGCACCAAGGTTATTTTCACCAAGCAATCAGAACCAAGTAGCCACTATCTATTACCTAAACTAACAACATACTCATCAGTTGGTGGGCTAGGCCGCCAAATTGAACTGCTGAAAGCTGCAATTGAACTCCCTTTGCACCAACCAACGCTTTTTTCTGATTTTGGTATAACTCCGCCAAGAGGTATACTTCTACATGGTCCACCAGGCACAGGTAAAACCATGCTATTGAGAGCTGTTGCTGCTGAAACGAATGCTCATGTCCTGACTATCAATGGACCTTCAATCGTTTCTAAATATTTGGGTGAAACCGAATCAGCTCTGAGAGAAATTTTTAACGAAGCAAGAAGGTATCAACCAGCTATTATCTTTATTGATGAAATCGATTCTTTAGCACCAAGTCGTGCGAGTGACGATTCTGGAGAAGTTGAGAGTCGTGTTGTTGCTACACTGTTGACCCTGATGGATGGTGTTGGTGATTCTGGGAGATTAGTCGTCGTTGCTGCTACAAATAGACCAAATGCTGTTGATTCGGCTTTGAGACGCCCAGGAAGATTCGATCAAGAAGTGGAGATCGGTATTCCTGATGTTGAGGCCAGAGAACAAATATTAAAGCTGCAATTCGAAAAGATGAAACGTCATGAACTTTCACAGCAAGATGTTCTCAATTTGGCTTCAAGAACTCATGGTTACGTTGGGGCTGACCTTGTTGCACTCTGTAGAGAATGTGTTATGAAAACAATTCAAAGAGGACTCAAATCATCTACACCAAACTCTTCTTTGCGTGTGACTTTAGAAGATGTCGAATTTGCTTTACCAGAAATACGCCCAAGTGCAATGAGAGAGATTTTCCTAGAAATGCCAAAAGTTTACTGGAAAGATATTGGTGGCCAAGAGGAATTAAAAGTCAAGCTGAAGGAAATGATCCAACTGCCTTTGGAAGCTGCAGAGACGTTCAAAAAGCTGGGTGTCAGCTCACCTAAGGGAGTCTTATTGTATGGTCCACCAGGTTGTTCGAAAACTCTTACAGCTAAAGCTTTAGCTACAGAATCTGGAGTAAATTTCCTCGCTGTGAAAGGTCCAGAAATCTTTAACAAATATGTTGGTGAGTCCGAAAGAGCGATTAGAGAAATTTTTAGAAAAGCGAGAGCTGCAGCCCCAAGTATCATATTCTTTGATGAAATTGATGCCTTATCACCTGATAGATCTGAAGGTGGGCCGTCAACATCAGCTGCCAGTCATGTTTTAACCTCTTTGTTGAACGAAATCGATGGTGTGGAAGAATTGAACGGTGTGGTAATCGTTGCTGCTACAAACAGACCTGATGAGATAGACCCTGCTTTGCTAAGACCAGGTAGATTGGATAGACATATTTATGTTTCTCCACCCGACTTTGAAGCTAGATTGCAAATCTTGAAAAACTCAACCACTAAGATGGCTCTTGTGAAGGACGAAGTTAACCTAGAGAACATTGCTCAAAGAACTGACGGATGTTCTGGGGCTGAAGTTGTCCTCTTATGTCAAGAAGCTGGTTTAGCAGCTGTAATGGAGAATCAAATGGCTGAAAAGGTTGAAAAGAGACATTTTGAAAAAGCTTTGAAGGGTATATCTAGAGGTATTACAGAGGAAATGCTTGCCTACTATCATGAGTTTGCTAGTAAAAGCGGGATAGATGCATAGATATAGATAATGAACGTAATTTATAATCTGAAAGATTGAGTAGCATCAACCAGAATATGTTGCACTTACCGAAGTTTGCAAACCAAAAACAATATATTTTACCAAAGTCTAAAGAAGCTTTCTTTGATCTCAAACGAAAAAGACCAGAAGCACCAATTGTTGAACTATGCCACAATCAGAGAACTTGATTGTTGAGAAACCTGAGTTGCTTATACCAAACATCTATGATGAAGGTTTCAAGTCAGGAAGCGAAGCCTTCACTTTGGTGTGAGTTTACTTTTCGATCTGTGTTTGTTTATGAATCTGTACTAATGAAACAAGATATGATTTACCAGTATCGGTTACTAGTTTAGAGTGGAGTGCAAACCTTTTAGCTTACAGCTATGAAAATGGGATCTCTGTGCTAACGCCAATTCCAAAGAATGCTCAGATATCCAAGAATTTACCAAGTGCCTTACAACAGGAATGGGTTTTCCAAATCACCAATGTACCACTTCACAGCGTTGTATCACATATAAAGTTCACCAGTAAATATATAGTAACTGCTCATGATGATAACACAATTACTTTGATAAATCATTTAACTGACAGCAAGGTTCAACTAGGTGTTGATGGGCCTCATGTTCATAACGGTGAAATTAGTTCAATTCACGTCTCCGAAAATGGATCTGTTGTGTCAGCTGCCGATGACAAAACATTGATAGTTTGGGAGAAAGGTGAGAGTGAGATTTTCTACTTGGATAATATTGCTTCACTAGTAAAGTTTTGGATACATAAAGATGGGGATAAAATCGTTGTTGTTGAGAACGGAACTTCTGTTAAAGTGTTGGATTATAAAAAGAAGAAATGGCTATACACCATATACCCATTTTCATATTCAGCTAATGCTCCACCTGTAATCAATGATGTGATAATACACAACGACAAGATTATTGTTGTTGGTAATGGCTGGTGGAAGGAGTATGATCCAGAAACCTTAACAAATGGTGCTGGCTACACTGTACCAAAATCCGAAAATCAATTGGTTGGTTGGACTGTCAATTCGAAATACATCTCATCATCATCAAGGCCATTAGTCGGTGCTATCAGTAGTGATAGATCATCATTTTATGACTTGGCAACTAGCTCCAACCAAATGCATCAATTTAAACTTCAGCTTCCATCACTTGAAATCACAGCCGGTTCTATCAATATTGATGGTATTGCAAGCATTGTCTCAGGATTCAAATTAATTTTAGCCAAACCGCTAGATAGTTATGAAATTGTAATGTAGTTATTTAGATTCATCTCACATGATTGTTATATTGGCTGAAATTATCTTTTGTAGTCAACCACCACAAACAGATATCTACCTAGGGTCGATATTGATAAGCTCCAACTTGAGAGTAATGGGAGCCCACATTTTGTAACAAATATATTTTTGCGACTCCAAAAGTGGCTGAAAATTGCCTGTTGATAGCTTCTTTCGACTGCAAATTGAATAGAACTTCAATTGAATTATCACCAAATTCAAATTGTCAATATCTGAGAGGCTTTGGTCTTTAACCTCATGCTTGGGAATGACATAAAAAACTTACTGAGGGACCGTTTACTAGGTGATGGTCTAGCACCAGTCATGCATTGTTGACTTGCAGCTTTATAATACGGTGAACGTATCATTAATATGATTTTATAAAGTATTACCAATCTCTCTTTTACTACTTCATTCAAACCTAAAAGATTTTCAGTTTTTGATGACCAGTCCACTGTCTTCAATAGATTGTTATCCCAATTATCACTCGAATTTATTTTGCTGGCAGTTGGTCTCAGGAATTAGATTACGAGCAGCATCTTCGATGACGTTGATAAATATTGCTGAATAACTGATGTATTGTATCTTTTTGGACATTTCATTCGAGGTATTCTGGAGAAACGTTTCCCAGTTTGAAGTCAATACATCGTTAAAATGATTCATCGTCAATGTTTTCCAATGCCGACATTATAATATAGTTATGGACCTTTATGAGCCTAATTCATGAGAAAACAGGTAAGACGGGAAAGCATATAGAGCTGTTGTGCTTTTGTGTCATGTTCTCGTGGTGTCTGGATGTTGACTCTACTACTTCTTGGAAAGAACTCTTTCTGTATTTCACTTAAGAGAATAGCAGCGTACAGTGAACGTATACAACGAACGAAAAGCTCTGGAATTCTAGCATACAGTGTATTGGCATGAGTAGAGTTAATGCTTTCAACTTCTCAGCCCTTGGGTTAACCATTTTCGTTGGTGTTTATACTGGTGAGTGAAATTAAAATCTTGAAGTATCAAAAATATTGACCAGATATATAAAGGTGTCAAGTTTTTTGCCCCAATAGTAATGTAAGTATTATACAGACTGTCTAAATTTCTGTCCTGAACTAACGTCAGAGAAAGTGAAAGATTAGAAATAGACGGTAACTTGAGAAAAGATATAGATGTTCCAAAGTATGATGAAAACGGTGATCTAGTACTACCACAAGCTCCAAGCCCAGAAGCCCTACAGCAACAAGCTCAACTTCAGGAATCTGGGAGGAGTGGAGCCATACAACTGGATAACAATGATCAAAATAAGCCTCAGTAAAAGGAAGATTAGAACAAAACTTGTAAATATAATATAGCTAACTCCTTTTGATAGTTTTTTTTCGTTCTGTAGCGCAGAATTTCGCTGCAGTTTTTGCAACATCGTCCCGATTCGGTAACCCATCAAGGAATTTTTTTTTGGTATAACAAAAATCTGAACTTGACAATTTGGACCATTACTCTTTTACTTTAACAATAACAAAAATAAGGATAATAATATAAAATAGCATGGGTAAACTCAAGAAGAACTCTAGGTCATCGAGACATCGTGTCAATCCTGTTGGAAAGCGTGGTAAAGATGGTGCGCAAGATGCCTCTATCAGGGAAACCAAGATTCTACCAATTATAGCCAAATTAAAATCTGTTATTCCAAACGATAAGTCCATGGCATTGGGTACCATCTCTGTTATGTGTGAAGATCCAAAATATAGAAGTCTATTGTTGAAAGAAAAACTTCTTCAATTAGTCATGGAGCAATGTTTGGTTGATGAAAATAGTGAAATAATTGTGGAATCATTTGGTCTATTAAGAAACTTGGTAATCGAAGAAGGTTATGACGTTGCAACATATTTATGGAGACAAAACATTTGGATTACACTTGAAAGTAACTTAAAGAAAGCTAAGACGTCATTTGAGGCTTTAAAGGAAAACCCAAAGAAATTTCAAAAAAATGAAACAAGACTATTATTCGACTATATGGAGAATTTGATTTCCTTGGTTGTGGGCTTGGGTAATGGCTCTGATGATATTTTTGAACAAATTTTAAACAAGCTTGAACCATTAGCAACGTTAATGAAAGATTTATTGTCTTATGGTATTGATTTAGAAGGCGGTCAGTTGAAGTTCTCGGGATCGTTATTGAACTCCATATTAGACTTGGTCTATGACTTCAGTAGTCAGTCTGTTGAATTTATCAACAATTTAGATAAATTACTTGAAATTGATATCAATACATTGGAAGAGTTCAGCAAGAAGGCTAATTTGAGTAAACAAACAGGTGTTTATATTCAAGGTATCAAACTTCAGCTATTGGAAGCATCAAACGTCAGTTCAGGTAAAGATGAAATATTGGCCAACATTATCAGTTCATCAATCTCTGAAATTAAAGAAATCAATATAGAGGAAGAAAGAAATGTTCTTATTGCCAGTGTGGATAACTCACAAAACATTAATATCACTAAAGAGAATAACAAACGTACTAAAGCTAAATCTGACTTACAATCCATTTCATTGGCCGTTGAAATAATCACAGCCTCTATTGAAATAATAGCTGTTGGTGAATCACCAGATGAAACAGCAGACTTTAATGAAAAGGAAGATGATGCCTTGTTTGGTGTCTTGTTAACACAAGTACCAGAAGTGTTATCACATTTATTAGCATATGAAGAATTCAAAACCGGTAGTTTGACTGCCTTGAACAACTTAAGTTGGCTATTTGCAACATTAAGAGTCTATTTAGAAGAATGGTCCCAAGTGGCCAATAATATTTGGGGTGTTTTAACGCAATCCGTTGATGAATCTGTGGAAAATAAGATCAGTTTGTTTGGTGCATTATGGGCCATCTCTTCCTTAAACCATAAAAATATTGATATTAGTGATGATTTTATAAACTCAATATTCTCAGAGTTTGAAAAAGTTTCAAAAGATCAATCCATTGAGTCTAGCTTAAAAGAAGAATACTTGGTTAGATTAGTTGGGTTCTTAGCATCATTAGCTCAAACTCAAGGTCATATTGAGCGTAATTCAGTGATTTCTCAATTTTTATTCCGAGTTTTGAATCAATTACCAAACGTTTCTTCTAAGATTGTTATTGAAATAGTAGATTTATTATTTGAAATCTTTGGAGATGCTGGATACGATTATGATGAACCAGTCTTTGTGCAGAATAATTATTTACAAGCTTTGGAACAACTAGCCTCAAAAATCAAGCACTCTATTAGATTGGTCGATAAGAATGTCGATCCAGCCTTGAAGTTGAAAGGTGAAGATGTTTTGAATAATTATGGAAGATTCATTGATTACAAAAAGAAGGAGAGATCTTGAATAAAAACGGTTTCAAAATCTGATATATAAATTCTATTATAATGAAATGTTTTCTTTGGTTTATCATAACTTCTGAACAGATGTGTAATTCAAGTATATCTCTATACACATATGAATAATACAAAATTAATTTAGGTTGGTACATTAAAATTACAATCACCTCGTACAATACGTGATAACTAACGGGTATGGAAACTGATTACCAATCATAATCCCCGTTCTAGGTCTCTATCTTAGCATTTTATGCGCTAGCTAAGCAATTTCGATTGTCAATTTGTTGCTCATTTGGTATACTTTTTAGCTTGTTCAATGACTCTCTTTTCATAATTTGGTCTATCCTTACCAAAAGCCCTCCATGCTGGTTCTTGAGCTGGTGAATCTGGGTTTGGTGTGTCAAGTAGTTCTTGGATACCTAAGCATATTTGTTTCAAATTGATCCCAGGTCTCCAATCTTGATCTTCGTTCAATATAGATAGACAGATGGTACCTGATGGGTAAACATTTGGATGATAAAAACCAGCTGGAAACTTTACTTTTGGTGGTTTTGATGGATAATCATTTGGGAAGGTCAAGGTGATTGGGTAAATAGCATTTTCCCAGATGGTCTTTTCTTTACCAGGTATACCAGCGACCCAGTTTTGAAGATCAAGTGAACCATCAGCTGCTTTGATTGGTTTTGCATAGAACCCAAAAGGATGGTCTTTACGCCATTGCTTTCTAGAGAAAAGATGTTAGTCTATCTGTCAGTGATGAAGTCTTAAAATGGTTATAACTCCATGGGATAAAACACCAAACCCACAGAAAAAAAATCTCCACTTTGCAGCTCCTAAGCCTACTTACCGTTCTTCCTGTAGACGATTTTTGAGAAGGGAGGACATCTTGCGAATACCGAAGGCTGTTCTTCAAAGGTTGAAGCAAGTCGCGTTCTCAAGATTTGTTATGGTTCAACTTTTTAATTTTTCGCCGTCGTGGAAAGCGTAGTTTTCGAATTTGGGGGAAGACGCTACAAAAGTAAAGAAAAAAGCTCTTATCGAAGGAATCATCACCATTGTCCTTCCCTTCAGCTCCGATCATTGCCAGAGAAGCACTGAGGGATTATAAAAGGTACTAGGAAACGATGTCAAAGGAAAATAACCCTGCAAGTAGAGATCCAGCAGTGGAAGAGGACGACTTGGATGACTTGGATGACTATCTAGATGACTTTGCGGACGATATTTTGAGTAAACCTCCAGGGCATGACTTGAATACACAGAAAACAGCAGCTTCAGAGGATATCCATGCCACATCTAATGCTTCTAAATCGAATGAAACTACTTCAGCTGCCACCCAAGAGGAAGAAATTGCTGAACTTCTAAAACAATTAGAAAAGGAATCCCCAGATGCTAAGAAACAGCTAGATGAATTACTCAAAGACGTCACAGAATTAGGAGAAAAGAAACCTGAATCTGCTACAACCAGTGCGCCAAGTGGAACTACTGATAAAGATCTCAAGGATACCATATCGAGCACATTGAACAGACTCAAGTCCAGTGGAGCTAAAGTTGACGAATCGATCAAGAATGATAATCCAGACCAATTCCTAACAGATCTGCTAAATCAATTGAATTTAGGAGAAGATGGTGCCGAAGGAGATGACTTCGATATATCTAAGCTACTGGGAAATATGTTAGAACAGTTAGCATCCAAAGAAATACTCTATTCTCCCCTGAAAGATTTGTCTAATAAATACCCACAGTGGATAGAGGAAAATAAGGCCAAAATTTCCAAAGAAGATCTAGAAAGTTACACAAACCAATCAGACATCGTGAAAAGCATAGTGGATAAGTTTGAAGAAGACTCATATAGTGACTCAAGTAAACCTCACAAGGAGTTCATATCGCAAAAGTTGGAAGAGATGCAAAGCTCGGGAAATCCTCCAGAGGAGCTTGTCGGTGATTTTAACAAAACTGGTCTCCCAGGACTCAACTTTGGCAACGATGATGTCCCAGAGGACTTGGACAAAGAATTAGAACAAAATTGTGCCCAATCGTGAATAATAATGAATTATACTGTCTACTTAGTGACTGTAGTTTTGTTCCCTTATTATCAATTAGCGACTTCAACGGTTATTGGCCCTGGCGAGGCGACACATTTTCTGATATTGAAAATGTAAACAGAAGCACATTAACGATTTCGCTTCAAATCCCCGGAGCTTTTTGAACATCTAAGAAGTTTCATTTAACGATGGGTAAGTAACAATTCCTATTGGTGATATTTGTATTGCTACTAACTGTGCTTTCCATTAGAAAAGAACATAGCACGCGGGTTGAATGACCGGCTGTACGAGAAGAGGAAAGCTGCTGCCTTGGAGTTGGAACGTCAAATAAGACAATGTTTGGCTGAAAGAAAGTCTGAGGAGGACAAAGATGGCCAACGGCCAGACAAAGTGAAGAACATAATCGATCAGTTGTCCAAGGAGTATGCTTATTCCGTCCATCAGCCTAATGCCAGAAATGGTGGGTTGATTGGGTTGGCTGCCGCTGCTATTGCCTTGGGACAAAATGAAGTGGCCGCTTACTTGGAGGATATTATCCATCCTGTGCTAGCCTGTTTTGGTGACCAAGATGCAAGGGTTAGATATTATGCATGTGAGAGTTTGTACAATATCGCCAAAGTATCTAAAGGTGAGATTCTATTGTATTTTAATGAAATATTTGACGTTTTATGCAAGTTGGCCGCTGATTCTGATGCTTCCGTTAAGAACGGTGCTGACCTCCTGGATAGATTGATAAAAGATATTGTTTCGGAAAAGGCTACCACTTATATCAGCATTATCCAGAATAACCCAGAGCTGGCTTATAAGAATGCCACGCAAACAACCGTGAAAGATGCAAATGGTCAAGTCTTACAATTACAATCTCAACAAGAGCCAACTGCCTTCTCACTCACCAAGTTCATACCATTATTGATGGAGAGAATATATGCAATAAACCCATTCACCAGAATATTTTTGGTCTCTTGGATCACATTACTCAACTCTGTCCCTGATTTGGAGCTGATCTCATACCTTCCAGCTTTCTTGAGCGGTTTGATAATTTTCCTAAGCGATACCCATAGTGATGTGAGAAATATAACGCAGTCTGCCCTGGATGTTTTCCTTCATGAAATTAGAAGAGTTTCTGAAATTCAAAAATTAGTCAAAGAACAAAAAGTTAAACAACAAAAGGACAATACCAGTGTTATACAGAAATCGGTCGTTGATATATCTCTTGATCAAGAAAACATTGAAACTTCCACCCCTTCAAAAGGCCCAAAAGAACTTGTATCTGCTCCAGAAGCTGCACCAGTTACACCAACAGAATCAAACCATATTGACGATGATTCGACATTACGATCAAACAATGGTGATCAACAAAAGGAATACCCTGATCAAAAAGAGATCAAAGATGGCACCAACCAAGAATCAATTCCAGAAGTCGATGACTCTAAGGAGAATGAACACGATGGTGAGCTATATATACCAGGTCAAGATATCCATTTAGATTACCCAAAGATTATAGAAATCTTGATATCTCATTTAGATTCATCCGAGGAAAAAATCCAACTTGTTGTGTTGAATTGGCTTGATGCTCTTCTTGAGATTTCACCTTCAAGTTTCATTCCATATTTGCCAAAACTCTTATCTGTCCTACTCCTCACCATGGCTAATCAAGAAGGTTCAAGCTCCAAAGAAAGTTCAAGAGAAGTAAATGATAGATTATTGGAATTGATTACAAACTTGAACTCTGAAGACGAAAAGAAGCTAAATTATAGTCTTACTATAAATACTGTGACTTTACAGTTCTTGAATGAAAACGAAGTTACAAGAATTGCAGCATTAGATTGGTTAGCGATGTTACACAAAAAATCACCAAAGCACTTACTACATCACAGTGATGATACTTTTACAACTTTATTGAAAGCCTTGTCAGACTCAAGTGAAGAAGTCATCCATCGTGATCTTCAACTATTGTCAGATATTTCCTTTGAAAGTGATGATGAAAGCTTTTCCCTTTTCATGTTGGATTTACTAGAGCTCTTCAAAAAAGACCAAAAACTTCTGGAGACGAGAGGTAATTTCATTTTGAGACAATTATGTATTTCGTTAGATTCCAAACGAATCTACCAAACATTATCAAAAGTTTTGGAAAAAGAAGACGATGTATCATTTGTGGGCACTATAGTTCAAATTTTGAACAATAACTTAATTACTGCGCCAGAACTATCCGAATTGAGAAAGCAGCTAAGGGATTTGGGTGATAAAGGGGACTGGGAATTGTTTTCAACTTTGTTTAAGGCCTGGAGTCATAATGCACCAGCTGCCTTGGCCTTATGTCTTTTAGCTCAAGCTTATGAATTGGCATATTCTGTGTTACAAATATTCGTTGATTTTGAAATTACTGTCAATGTGTTGGTTCAAATTGATATCTTAGTTCAACTATTGGAATCACCTGTCTTCACAAGAGTCAGATTACAATTATTGGAACCTGACAAATACCCATATCTTTACAAATGTTTGTTTGGTATTTTGATGCTATTGCCTCAGTCATCTGCTTTTGCCACTTTGAAGAACCGATTGAGTAGCATAAGTGTTATTAACACAATGGTAAATCTGCAGGAGAAACTTGACTCCAAAAACTCTGAAATTTCCAGTAAATCAAGAGAAACCAAATATTCAGAATTGCTACAAAGATTTAGGTCTGTTCAGCAAGTTCATGAAGAATCAAGGTTGAAAAGCGCTACCAGTCTAAAGACAAGATCTGCCTTACCAAAATATAGTGACACGCCAGTGACAGAGAAAGGTGATCCAATTGATGATAATGAGAAACCACAAAATACGGCTCCCAAGAAAGATTCAAAAGTGGCTACTAGAAAACTATCAGGTAGATCATTTGGATTGAAGGGATTCGGAGCAGATAGATAATGAGCTTTACGGTGTTTAGAAATACTAATTAACAGAAGAAAAGACGTGTGATAACTTCAATGATTAATGCAATATGGAAAAATGAACTATATAAAGACATTGTACTTAACCACCTAACATTGGGTCTCTAAAATGTTTTTGAAAGTTAGAAGCAGTACGTTTAACTTCACGACCAACTTTTCTACTCTGTGCCTTTTGTTCATTGATTCTTATTGATTTCTCTTCCTTGTTACCGTAAGTTGGTAAAGTAGCTAATCTTCTATCGGCCGTCGAAACAGTCAATTGGCCCTCAGAGGATTCCCTTGGTAATGCAAGACTTTGTCTGTATATTCTTTGATGTTGTCTATGACCCAATCTGTTACCGTTGGGTAGTGCTAACTCTGAATCCAAAGGATCAATATGGACAAGAGCGTACCCGTTATCTGTGTCTTCATCTTCGGAGCTTGGAGCGTCAACATCAGGTTCAATGTCTTGAATAACAGTGACATCACCTTCATTGTCTTCGACAGCCGTGAATCCAACTCTCTTGACATTTTTAGATCTTTCAGGTCTTGAATTTAATGAGGAGAAATCATAGAATCTTTCGAATTCAGCTCTTTCAGCTCTGCTTTCATAAGGTAAACGACAATGTCCCTTTGAAGTTAAATGAGCTCTTATGCTTTCTAAGCTTCTGCCCTTGAAGCTACAGCACAAACATTCGTTATCTATCACAATGATGGAAACCAAATATTCTAATAACCCTTTCAAATCAACAAGATAGGACCTCTCAGGAATATATAGTCCATGGCTCTTAAACATATGTGTCAAGTTGGTCTCAATATCATGGTGAGGAACACCACAATATATACAACTCGTTGTTGGTTGTAGAAGGTCACCGTCATTTTGTGAAGTAGTTTCATAATCTTCATGATCTTCGTCCCCATCTTCTTCCTCATCGTCCTCGTCTCCAGAAGGAACAAAACTTGGATCCGTACCAGAATGTGAAGCAGTTTCAAAATCACTATCAATATCAGTATGAGTTCCAGCATGACTGTACACTGAATCACCTAGTGAAAAACTCGAAAGTTCTGATCCAGCTGCACTTGCAGGACTTATATCTCTGTTAGCATCACCATCAACTGCTTGGGAAGCTCTGCCCCTCAAGGCATCAACTCTACTTCCATGGTTGATGTTATATTTCTTTGGTTCCTTCTGTTTTATTATAGGGAACCCAAATTCATCAGTTTCTTCTTCGTATTGTTTTGACTTTTGTAACTTTTCTGAAAACACTGTAGCATCAATCGGAGGCAATTGAGCGACTCTTCTCTTCAAGTTATACCTATGCCATTCGGTCTTCATATGATATCTCTGTGAGTCAGAGTTAGGAAACTGAATGGAGCATGAGTTACACTTAAAGAATGACGAAGACATCTGGATCAATCTTTTTCTGGATTTTTTCTTTCTAAAATGTTCAATGTTGAAGCTTTTAACTGTTATCAATCATCTCTCGCTAATAGGTTTTCGCAAAATGACATTTGTGATCTCTCGTCTTACTAATTGCTCTGTCCGGACTTGGAGCTCTAGGCAGAGAATAGTACGGACACGCACTGAGGATCTCTTCAAAGACTGAACAGAGCTTATTATTATTCGCGCGTACGCTTAGGGCCGTTTACATACTACTAAAGAATGAATTAACAAGTAAAACCTAGTCAAATTTTATATTATAACCTATTTTTTTAATACAACATTAAACCATAAATACAGCAGCAGAAGATAATGCATATTCCTTAACGGTATTTGTTGAAACCAACATCTTTAGCTTTTTCTCTGAAACATTGACGACACATGTCTAAACCGTATTTTCTGATCAAACCTGAGTGAGATGAACAGATTCTACATTGACGGCTACCTTTACCGTATTTTCTTGGGTGGGAGAACCAAACGTTTTCGTGAGCCATGCTATTGAATTAGTTAGTATTATGTTCTTGGGCTTGAATTTTCAGATGGACAATGTGTATAAGCAGTTCTGCCGTATTGCAATTTATAGCTCCCAAGCGAATAAATCTTAGAATCTCTTCACTCGTTTGAATTGTGTTCTTCTGAGCCATCAGTTCTTTCTCGTATCTCGTATTGCATAGTCTGTATCTCGTGGCCTTCTTGTTATAGTTTCTGTCTTTGATCAAATATTCTCCTTTATGAGTTCACTCTTTACGACACGATATTCACTTTTAATTTCGATTTGATTATATCTCTTGTTTCTTTATATTGTCTGCTCATTCACATGTCCTTCATGTTGTACCCTCACTTACATTAATTCTTGTGTGTTTGACTTTAGTTAGTGTATCACTATCAGACGTTACTGTTGGTAATTGACTTAATACTTTCAAAAATCATTCACCAACCTACACAATATTCGTTGAACCCGTGAAACTCTGACAGAAATGGGAAAAATTTTTCAAGGTCACACTCGAATATGTGTCCGGGTGTAAGGGCTTAAGAGTATATAGTCACATGATAATTATTAGGGCTACCAACTTCAAATGGGAATCGACCGATTAGACAACATTACGACAGCGCAAAAATGGTTCCATTATATAGCTACTGAGGAAATAGGAAATAAAGAACACCATTATAGAATATCGTGTTGAAGAATTAAAGCAAAGAAGTCGAGAGATGGCTTCTAGGTAATTTTGAAAGCACCATAGCAGAGATGCCGAGCCAAACAATCAGCTTGAGGATCGTTATCCCACTAACAGATGGTTTGAATATCTATATTCGTAGCAAGATCTAAGTTTTGCTCTCTTGTGTTTTCAGATATTGGAGTACTTTTGTAGTATCCGCTTCTATTCTTGATGAGGAGCCTATATAACAGTGCGATGAGCTGGTTACGAGCCCGTGTATCAAAAAATTTATTATCTCCTAATATGTACGAAAAGTTTTCTATGGTATGGATAAAAAGACACCAATCTTTAACTGATAACAATAGACAACATGGCTGGTCACTCCCATAGATCGACTGTCAAGAATGGACACAAGCCATTCAAATCAAAGCATGCCTCAAAAGGTGCTTTGAAGAACAAGTTCAAGGGTAAAATTGATAAAGAAACCAAAAATCAGAAACCAATCAAAGGTGCTAGTAAACTAGAACGTAAGAATTTGGCTAAACAATTAAAAGAACACAAGATTTCTCAAACTGCTCAAAGTAGAAAGCTATTTGATGGTATTCATGGTGCCGAAAAAATCATCACCGTTATTCCTCTGACCGATGATGTTACAGCTGAAGAAATTGTGAATAGATTGATTGATACTACCAATGATGGCCAAGATGCATCAATGATCCAAGGTCCATCTGTCACCTCTGTTAGAATCAATAAATTTAAGTCGAATCTAAAGTTCATCATTCCAGACTTCAACAACTTTGTGTCTATTTTAGATGCTGCTAAAGTTGCAGATTTTGTTGTTTTTGGTTTATCAGGTACTTCAGAAGTCGATCCAGAATATGGTGAACAAATTATTAGAGCTTTGGAATTACAAGGTATTGCACACGTCATGGGTGTTGTTAATAACCTATCAGTCACACAGCCAAAGGAAAAGTTCCAACTTGATTTGAAACAATCATTACAAAGTTATTTCAGACATTTCTTCCCAGCTGAAGAAAAAATATACAATTTAGAAAACGCATCAGATTCACTTGTTGCTATTAGAACTTTGTGTCAAAAATTCCCAAAATCAGTCACATGGAGGGACTCAAGAGGTTGGATTGTTGCAGATGAGGTAAATTGGGAATCTGCAAATACGGGGAATCAACAAGATGGGTTTTTGACTGTTGAAGGTACTGTCAGAGGTATCGGGTTCAATGCGAACAGACTTGTACACATTCCAGGGCATGGTGATTTCCAAATAGACCATATTGAAAGAATTCAAAGAGGTGATTTAGACTCATTTGAAGCTGATGCAAATCAAGAAACCTTAGATGAACTTGCGCCAAATGAAATAGCGATGAATGACTCGGAAGATGATGAATATGCATATGATGATGAAGCTGTGAGGTACGATAATGGTTACTTACCAGCTGAAAAGGAGGCCGCAAAGAAATTAAGACTTCCAGAAGGTACTTCAGATTACCAAGCTAAATGGTTTTTGGAAGATGATATTGTTAGCGATGATGACATCGAAGAAAGTGAACCAGAACTAGTAGAAGATGATGAAGAAATGGATGTTGAGGAAATCCAAACAGAGAATGAAGATCTACAAAGTGAAATGTTTGTTGAATTATCACCAGAAGAAGAAGAACGCCAATTGAAAGAATATCGTGAGAAGGAAGAAGAAGATTATGAATTTCCAGATGAATTGGAATTAAATCCAACAGAATCTGGTAAAGAGAGATTAAAAAGATACAGAGGTCTAAAGAATTTACATAACTCGATATGGGACTGTGATGAATATGATCCAAAATCCCCATCAGAATGGAGAAGATTATTACGTATTTCAAATTTTAAGGCCACCAAAAACAAAATACTGAAAGAATCAATCAAAGAAGCACAAGTCACAGCTGGTGCCAAAGTGAAAATATATATCAAAGCCCCACATTTCATAACAGGTAATATTTCCAATTTCAAAGAAATTCCATTCATAGTATATGGTTTATTAGAACATGAACATAAATTAGCTGTTGTCAATTTTTCAATTTCTCCATGGGAAGACTATGAAAACCCAATCCCATCAAAAGATGCAATTGTTGTCCAATATGGACCAAGACGTCAAGTCATCAAGCCAATATATTCATCTGCTTCAAACACACCAAATAATGTTCATAAGTATGAGAGATTCTTGCATAAAGATGCAGTGAGTATTGCTACTGCCATCGCACCAGCTAATTTCACAAACGCACCAGCTCTATTCTTTAAACAAAGTTCAGAATCACCAAAGAAAATCGAACTAATTGGTAAAGGGTCATTCTTGAATGCTGAACATCAAAGAGTCTTAGCCAAGAGAGCTGTTTTGACAGGTCATCCATTGAAAATCCACAAGAATGTCGTTACTATTCGTTACATGTTTTTCAATGCTGATGATATTGCATTTTTCAAAGCTGTTCCATTATTTACTAAATCTGGTAGATCAGGTTTCATTAAGGAAAGTTTGGGTACACACGGTTATTTCAAGGCTAATTTCGATGGTAAGATAAGTTCACAAGATACAGTTGCCATGTCCTTGTTTAAACGTGTCTGGCCAAAGCAATCCATAATGTGGACCCAATAAAATTTTAAAATTTTGCATATGATTAATACAAGTCTTCAATCTGTTAGTTGGTTGTAAAATTCAAGTAATCTACGCCCTAATTATCTAACACCTAAAGAAACCCTTATATATATGGCAGTTCTTCCTTTTTTTGGCCCTACCGGAGATGAGATTTTTCACTATTTAAAAAAATTCTAGACGCCAATTTTTTTCAACTTTTTAATTTATTTTCCTTTCTTTAATCAAAAAGTATAGGGAAACATTTGCCACGGTGAATTAACGTAAATTGTCAAGTTATTTCATTGCCATTACGGAGATTGCAGTCTCTTAATGATAGTTTCCAAGATCAAAAATTTTTTGTCCTGGATAGGAAGTTTGGATATCGTGTGTCTCAAGGCGAGGCGATGAAATCTGAATGTCGATGAAAGGAGATATCTTTATTAATACACACATTTGTGTTTTCACTTATAATTAATCTGTAGAACGCAAAAAGATCGAATATCATGAGACAAATTAGGTATCTACGATTCTTGAGTCATTAATTAAAAATAATGCATGCTCTAATATGTGTTTATGAATATTATACATGTTGTTTTGAAACCTTCATAATTTTGGTTGGAAATTTTTCAAAGTCAATTCTTCCACAGGTTTAGCTGATGGTGTCAAGTATAACGATGATCTCAATTGACCGATATCATGGACAAGTTCACCCGTTGGGAAACCTTCGACTTTTTCTTCGTCACTGTTGATCTTTGAATGCAAGTTTATGATCAATTTAGAGTTATTATCACCCAAGATTTTAGCTTCATAGAACTCAAGCATTTCCTGTTTGGTGATTTTCTTCAAAATTTCAACTTCTTTATCATTGTGTAGGAAATCGTAAAATCCATTAGAAATTGCACGTAAAAATCTATTGTTTTCATGACTCAAATTTTTCAAAGTTTCCAATTTTCTATTAATCAACGCTTCTTTATTTTTTTCAAATTCTTCTTCTGACAATTCTTTCAAAGTTTCATGATATTGTTTGAAAAAATTAGAGATTCTTGATTCCAAATAAGTGGAGTTTCTTTCACTCTGAATAATTACTCTGATACCGAATGTAGTTCTAGTTTCTAATAATCCACTGAAAACAATGTAACCAAGCTGTTCCTTTGTACGTAGTGTGTCGAATGCAGGTTCTCTAATCAATTGTGCCAAAAGTTCAGTAATGCATTGTAATGGTTTGTTCACTAATTCACCAACTTGAATGAATTGTTGAATACAGTTGTTTGTATTATTTTCATCTGGTAAAACTTTTTCATATCTGTAGACTTTGTTTTCTGGGATCCAATATGATCTTGATTTAATCTTTTGGGTTTGAGATAAGGCATCAGCTTGAAAGTTTTGTTGAATAATATCAGAAATTTCATGTGCTTGTTTGATATGGAAATTACCTTCAACTAATGATTCCACAAATGCCTGTTTGAAAATCAATGGTGTGAAATGAGTCAAATCTTCAAATGTAGCAGACTCTAAAGCAGTGATCTTTTCTTCGAAATCCCAAGTGTGTTCATTTAAAAGTGTAGAAAACACAGTTGATAATTGAGTATAAGGGTTCTTATAACCAAAGTTTCTAAAATTTCTCAATCCTTTTTCTTTGAAAATATTGAATCTATCTTCGGAAGGTTTGAATGATACCAAAGTTTTCAGAACTTCTTTCAATAATACAGGAGCTTTTTCATTATAACCACTGACTTCTAAGACCAATCCTTCTTTACCTGTGTGCAAAGCAAAACTTAATCCAGCCAGTTCAGCTTGATAAGAAGTATCAGTTAGGGCATCATCAACCAAATCAACGAATATTTTTGTCAAGACGTTGTTTAATGGAGTAGCAACAGTGTTTGGTAAGTTAATCAATAGTTGGATATAAGCTTTTGGAACCCAAAATTGGTCATCTTTCTTATACCAAACTCTATATCTATCGTCAGCTTTCAGTAAGGCAGGTTTTTTCAAAGGTTCAACGTTTTCTAATTTCTCAACGTCAAAATTTGTTGGTATGAAATCATTAGGATTTGGTAAATGCAAATGACCATTCAATGATGGTTTTTTAAATTTGGAAACTAACTCATCTGATAAATCCTCCACGGTATATTCTGTGCCATACCATTTTTCAGTTTGATCAGTCTCAACATCTTTTGAAATCAAAGTTATACGGGCATTATCAACAGTCAGATAATTACCATACTCGGTGATCAAATCAGGGCTGTATGATCTCAAGACTGATTTACTTAAAATGAAATCACCAGGAACTTGAGTTCTTTGTAAATCTTTGGCCAATTTAGAAACTGTACCTGATGGAGATGATTTTTGTCTAAATCTAAAATTCATTTCACTAACATCCCTTAATTCATCATAGATCCATTTTTGTGGAAGGGAAACTCTTAAAAGCTCTAAATATTGGAAAGTTGCATATAATACATCTTGATAATTTTTTAACCCATTTTCAGTCAAGTCAATATCAACACCAAAATGACCACAACCTTCAGAGATTGTATAACCACCAGCAGAAAGAGCATTTGCCCAACCTTTAGATTTCAAGTATGCCAAAAGACTTCCGTTACCTTCATGACCAATCAAATGACTGAAATAATGGGGAGTATGAACCTCCCAATATTTGTCATGATCTGGGGCAATAAATGAAAGAGAAATCTTATTTTGTGTCATAACAGGTTTAGCCTTGATTAATTTCTTTGATTCTTTTGCAGTGTATGGAGCAGATTCAAAAGTTGGTTTTGGTGTATTAAAATTTGGAACTTCACTAAATTTTTCAACAACCCATTTCTCCAAAGTGTCTAAATCTTCCCTACCAATAATGGCCAATTTCATCAAATTTGCAGAATATGAATCTTTATAAAACTTCAACAATTCTTCTCTAACGTCTATTCCTTGGGATTCTGGGATTTCTTTTAAAGTGACAAGATTCCCAGTGGAGAATTTATGGAAGGGGTGAATTGGGTTTGATAATGATTTTTCCAATTGGTATAACCTCCACATATCACTTTGAAGATTCTTTTTATTTTCTGAATCAACAGCTCTAATTTCTCGATCTTTCCCACTTGGATCAAACAATGGCGAGATGAAGAATTGACTAAATCTATCCAATGCGCCTTCTAGATATTGATGATTCACTTCGAAATAATAGTTTGTATCTTCTGCAGCGGTATAGGCATTCGAGTGACCGCCATGATTTGATAAATAACTTGAGTACTCATTTTCAGAAGGATATTTCTTAGTCCCCATGAACAACAAGTGTTCACAGAAATGTGCCAATCCTGGTAAATGTTCATAATCACTAAAAGCACCAACATTGACGTCTAAAGCGGCTGCTGATTTGTCGGTTTTACTATCACTGATCAATAGAGCGGTAAGACCATTGTTTAATTTCAAGATTTTATAGTTTCTATCGTCTAGGTCTGGTTTTTGGATACCGTTGGATTGATTGAAAGTTGCCATATTTCTAATGAGAGACTTTTTATTTGATTTCAAAGAAGGTGAAATTGCTTTAGTTGCAATTGGATGAGCAGAGAAAGATAACCTTAGAAGTGATTGAGCAATTGGGAATATTCTCATTCCACGGTGTTCAAACAACTATTTGCAAACAGAAAGAGATGGGAGGTAGTTCACAAAGTGTTCTCTCTAAGTGGGAATGTCTTGTGAGTTGTGGGTTGAGGTTGGAAACTCTTGGAATAGTAGTGAATTGTGAATTCTTCAATTTTGGAGAAGTTGTGCGACTGATTTGGATTTCATCACCATTAACAGAATCAAAAAGTCGGAATTGCCACGAAGAATCCACCACTTTACTAAGGGAAAAGACCGATTTCTTGTGGATTGTCATTGTGAAGTTGATCTATTGATATACAAATCAACAAGTAAGAGAAACATTTAGTAGGAAAGTGAAATTATCACAGAGAATACTACAATTTTGTACTGATTTCCAATTGATTACTTTAGTTGTTTATAACAATTTATATGATACCTTTGCGCCAAAAGCGACAAATCACACCCGATCCGGTAATCCTCATTTAACCTCATTGGGTAATCATCGTAAATTTCTGGCGCAAACGAGCCCGAGAAACCGCAAAGGCTGGCACCACCATTTCCACATGCGGCACTTTACCCTGTCCCGAACAGGCTCCCCCTTGCCACTTTAGGAAAGTGAGATCCTGTTTCCATCCAAATTCACTGGGGCAACTTGCATATTATGCGGCTTGATGCGCCTATTTGATGCTTAAAATAGAAAATCTGGAATCAGAAATCAATCGAAAACAAAACACTTCGAAAATT
Organism: Hansenula sp. yHMH451; assembly: GCA_030571095.1. Lineage (NCBI taxonomy): Eukaryota > Fungi > Ascomycota > Saccharomycetes > Phaffomycetales > Wickerhamomycetaceae > Hansenula > Hansenula sp. yHMH451. The sequence continues at coordinate 554,840 of JAJLXE010000005.1, forward strand.
TGAATGTTTTTCTATTGTAAAAAGTATTATTTATAAAAACCCTGAACATCCCAACTCAGATCATAAACAATCTTGCAAAGATCCCACACTTGTCGTCAAACTAGAACACTCTCGTTACCTTGCAACAGTCCCCTTAGTACAACAATGCGTTCATTCACTATCACCACCGTCGCTGCTCTTTCATTGTTAGTTTCAGAAGTTGTTGCAGCTCCTCCAGCTTGTTTATTAGCTTGTGCCTCACAAGTTGTCAAAAAATCAAACAAATGTGATACTTTAAACCAAGTTGGTTGTGTTTGTGAAAACGAAGATTCAGCAATCAAATCATGTTTGGAATCAATCTGTCCAGATGGTCAAAGTGATGATGCTTATTCTGCTTTCGAATCATCATGTAAAGATGCTGGTGCCGAAATCAACTCTTCATCATCTGCTTCAAAATCATCATCTGCCTCATCATCTGCTGCATCATCTGCTTCATCCTCTGCCTCATCATCCGCCTCATCTGAAGCTTCATCAAGCTCTTCAGTTGCTCCATCTTCATCATCTGCTGTTGAATCTTCATCTTCATCTTCATCATCCGAAGTTGAATCTTCTTCATCTGTCGTTGAATCTTCAAGTGCTGCTCCATCATCCTCTGAAGCTGCCTCATCATCTGAAGCTCCAGTCTCATCTGTTTCATCTGTTGTCACTTCAAGTGCTTCATCTACCCACAGTGTTGCTACCCAAACTGATGCCGGTTTAGCTTTGAATGCTCCAGTCGGTGCTTTGATCGGTGCTGCTGCCATTGGTTTGATCTTATAATGAGCTAAATCTACTTTCTACAATAAAATACAATAACACAAAATAAATCTACTTCTCAACACTTTCTTTACGATGATGTCCTTTTGGTTCTCACAATAACAAGTTGCATATCTCTTGTCCTTTGCTAACATTTTTGAAAACTCGGTTAATCACTTTATACCCAATTTACCCCTTGGTTAACCTAAACAAATATTTATAACTAATACATATACATAGTGTTTATGCACTCATGATTCATATTTCAAAGACGAGCTTTTCCAAGTAGGCCAAGATCTATTTAAATCTAAGCTCCAAGAGTCAAGATTCCTCGAATAGTAAGATTTCTTGAATCCTCGAATCCTCGATCGAGCTCGATCTTCAACGGCCAAGATCGAAAAATCACCTTTCTTGCAAATGAAAAAAAAAATGTGGGCGGGCCATTTTTAAGCTGAAAATTCAAAAATCAACTTTTAGATTCAATATTAAACAGACAAGAAACAACACCTATTGATATTTCTCAGGCCTTATAAGATGGTGATGGTGATGGTCATACCTCGCTCCTTGAATGCTGCTAGCATACCCAGTCATAGACTTTTCTCTACAAGCACATCTAGACAATTTATCAAGAAACTTAATAAACAGTTGACTGCAACGGCTCCAAAAAAGCATGTGGTGATAGACTTGGTGAAACCAATTGGATTCCCTGAACCACCAAAGGATGGTGATAATCCAATATCTGATCCAAGAAGTTTGATCCAAAAATATAGGGATTTTGTCAATCCTGAAAAAAATCAATTGAGACAAACAGAATTGGAGAAAGAATTATCAAGATCTGGAATGTATGATGTTCATACTTATCGTCAAACAAAGGGTAAGATGTTCATCCCACCACCAACGTACTGGAAGGCTGAAAAATCGTTATATTTCCCCAATTTTTGTGGTTCTGGATTAAATAGTTCACAAATCAGAGGGACAACATCGACATTGAAGGGTAAAATTTCCATTGTTAGAGTGTTTACTTCACAAGTTGCAGAAGAAATGATCAAACCGTATTTCCAATTATCAGATAATGATTACTTAACCGATCAAGGTTATGAATCATTTTTACAATCATATCCACATTCACAATTAGTTGATATAAATGTTACTGAAAATGCATTTAAGGCTTTTTTCGTAAAATTTTCTAAATCAGGAATCAAAAAGACATTACATCCAGCAAGACAAGATAATTATTTCATCGTTCCAAAGAAAAGTTTAAGTATAAGTTTAAGAGAAGAAATTCAACTATTAAATGCTTATTCAGGTTATATATATGTACTTGATCATACGGGGAAAATAAGATGGACAACTTGTGGTGCTCCTGGAGAGACTGACAAGAACACCTTATGGAGAACCGTTAGAGGGTTGGAAAAGGAATATAGAGCATTACACCCAACACAAACTGATTAGAATATATAGAGCTTGTAAATAGTTTCCCAATAAATTAGTTAGAATTTCAGTATATACACGTACAAAATAATATTTCGCGGGCATCGTTACCCAAAAAAGCAGGTTTTGACATTGAACTCAAAGTGAATATTTGACACAGAATGGAACTATTCTAATTAGATCATCCAAAGCTATTGAAATGTTCAGAAATAATTCATTATTGAAAGCTTCGCGATTAATAACGCCTCCATTGCAGAAAAGACTGATATCTAACTCAAGGATAACTCTCAATACCCAACAACCAAAAAAGTCATCAGAATCAAGCACATCATCAACTTCTAATTCCAAACCAATAAGTCCACATGTAAGTCATATAAACCCCTATCTGCTTATTATTACGATCATTGTTTAACACCCATGGTTTCTAGGCGACATTTTATAAAGATTTCGGATATCCTTTGGTGAAAGTTCTTTCAGTCACATTCGCAACCTACTATGGGTTGATATATTTATGGGAATTTCTAGAATCAAAAGAACCAGAAGAACACCCAAATAACGTTCAACCTGTCATCAATGTATCTCAAGAGAATAAATAATCAGGTTTACTACATTTTTGCTTAAAAAAAATCTTATGATTTTTATAAATATTTAAATATATTCATGACCAGCATTTCCCTTTTGCTTTATTTATGTACCCAAAATAATATTAACGTCAATAATATTGGAATCGACAACGATGTAGTTTTATATATGATATGAAGAAAAAATAAAAAAAAATATGAAAGAATATGATATAAAAAATAAAGAATTTGATTCATTTTAACATGGTATAGTATAGAATCAAATCAACAATTCATATGTTAGATTTATACTACGATTACCATTGATATTTGATGAGCTCAATTATAAATTTTATAATTTAGCATCAACTTGATTTTTCAAACGGTGAGCAACAGCTTCCAAGAATTCATTGGTGGTGACGTAACTTTCTCTATCAGATCTACCAGTGGCCAAGGCTAAATCTTTAGTCATGATACCATCTTCTTGAACGGTATCTAAAGTGGCTTTTTCCAATAATTCAGCAAATTTAACAACATCTTCAGTACCATCCAATTTACCTCTTTGAGCCAAACCTCTAGTCCAAGCAAAAATGGAGGCGATTGAATTAGTTGAAGTTTCTTTACCTTGTTGATGTTGTCTAAAATGTCTGGTGACAGTTCCATGAGCAGCTTCACTTTCAAAAGCTTTCCCATCTGGAGTAACCAATACTGAAGTCATCAATCCTAATGAACCGAAACCTTGAGCAACAATATCGGATTGAACATCACCATCATAATTTTTCAAAGCCATGATGAATCCACCTTTAGATTTCACCATTTGAGCAACCATATCATCGATCAAACGATGTTCATACCAGATTCCTAATTCTTCAAATTTAGTCTTGTATTGTTCATCATAAATTTTTTGGAAAATGTCCTTGAATCTACCGTCATATTTCTTCAAGATGGTGTTTTTAGTAGATAAGAATAAATTCAATTTCTTGTTAATTGCTAATTTGAAAGAAGAATGAGCAAAACCTTCAATTGATTCATCAGTGTTGTACATGGCTAATCCAACACCAGCACCTTTATAATCATAAACTTCCAAAGTTTGAGCATCTGAACCATCAGCTGGTTTATAAACCAGTTCTAATTTTCCAGCACCTGGAACAAGAAGATCAGTAGCTTTATATTGATCACCATGAGCATGTCTACCAATGATGATTGGTTTTTCCCAACCTGGTACTAATCTTGGGATTCTTGGAATAACAATTGGTTCTCTAAAGACAGTACCACCCAAGATATTTCTAATGGTACCATTTGGAGATCTCCACATTTTTTTCAAATTGAATTCTTCAACACGACCTTCATCAGGAGTAATAGTGGCACATTTGATCCCAACACCATATTGTTTGATGGCATTAGCAGAATCAATAGTGATTTGATCATTGGTAGCGTCTCTTGATTCGATACCTAAATCGTAGTATTTTAGATCAACATCAACATATGGCAAGATTAATCTATCTTTAATCTTTTGCCAGATGATTCTAGTCATTTCATCACCATCCAATTCAACAATTGGAGTTTTAACTTTGATCTTATCTAAAGCTAAGGTAGATTGAGAAAATGAACGATAACTAACATTGTTCAGGATTGGTGATCTTAAAGAAGATCTAACAGTAGCAAAACGAAGCATCTTGAGGATTTGGAATATTTTGAATTGAACAAAGCTAATGAGAATTGATTCTAATACAGATGAACTTGCAAAGGTCGAGTACTATTCAATTTAAACCTTCAGGTCCAGCTTTTTTTTTTTTTTTCCTCAAAGTTGATCATGATTTACTTTTCCATTGTCGGAGCTGTTCAGAGCGAAACAGGTTTTTGACTCATCCAACAAATTTTGGTGGGAGCCCAGCAGAGAGAGAGAGAGACCCCACTAAAGTCTGTTAGCTAGGCAGAGAGTTCTAACTTCATTTTGAGAGTGTCCTTGTTCGCATTGAACAGGATTTTGATTTTACCAGTAAGCCTGTCAGCCAAACGGAGTCCTCAAAAACAACCCCCAGCCCAGTCCAGTGAGAAACAAGATGCGTAGACAGAAGAAGATGATGATTCACGTTATCACAGCCAATCTGGGTGTGGTTTGAGCTTGCGCCCTGGGGTGCTGTTCAGCCGGGTGTAAAGTGTATGCGGAGGGAGAGTCAATTTCTGGTAGCGTTTCCAATTAAATGTTTGTTGAAGCGATGAGTTGAGAAATCTATTAAGGAAACTTGAATCTCAGCGGCTACTCTTTCAACCACAACCAACGAAGGGAACAGTACAAAAGTTATTGAGGACCTTTGCTGATGCCATTGCGATGGATTTGACCCAACCTTACGTGGCGTGCAGCTTGTGCCATTCCCACAGTACAAATCAACAGAGAAATGATCTTTATTTGACGTCTTGTGCTCATATTGTCTGCCATGAGCATGCTTCAAAAGGTATATAAAGATACCAGAATCATTCTTAATAGCTCATATGCCAATGAAGATGTTGAATACTGACCACTATAGACGTATCGCCATATAATTCCACTCTAGAGAACTCCAAAATAAGGTGTCCTGTATGTAATCATGATTATGTGTCATTGGTGAAGATCGATAATAAGCTTCCAACTGAGATACAACCATTCTTCACTCCATTCCCCAGTCAGGTAGAGCAACTATTTGCATCTGCTCAATTCCAGTACTGTGCGCTTGTGGAAAAGATTAACAACCAAAATGGGTTGATTGAAAAATTAGTGCAAAAGATCAATAAACAAAAAAGTCTATTATCGTTAGCAAAGGATAAAGTTGCACAAATCGATGGGCTAGAAAAGTACGAACTATACCTTGTTTGAACTTGGAATACTATCCACTCGTCGGTTCAACTAACCGTCTATATTAGCAAGATAATGACGTTGGAGAAGGAAAATTACTTTTTGAAATCAAGTTCAAATAGTAGACTAAATGATCATAATCATCAAGGTCAACTTGTTCGTCCAGAAACTATAGATTTGACCGGCAATGACTCAATAGATGCCTTAGAAGGGATAGATCAAAGAAAAATTGTCACAAGATCATTCGTCAATCAAATCAAACAAAGTTCCACCCAAAGATCAGTTCCGTCTGGACGCATTATACAATCAACGCAACATCATCATGAAGTACCTTCATTTGATCTAACAAAGGGAAGAATGGCTGAATCTACAAACATTTTGAGCAACTCCCCGATAAAGAGATTCACTAATCGTCACGGTCCAAATAATGATGCTTTGATTGATTCCAGAAGTGGGAGTACACATTCAAATAATAGTCATAGAATCATGTCAAATGAATCTTTCAATTCATCTTTGAGTTCTAAGACTCCAGAACCATTCTTACAACCCACTTCTAAAATTCCAACAAATGAAGGGAAAACAAAGACTCTCGGCCCCGCTAGAGTAAGTAAAAATAGAGCCTCAACTTCACAACTTGCCCAAAGATTATCTGCACAAATGAAGATTGGAAAGGGGACTGCAATGTTAGGTTTGAGAGGGAAAACAAGTGGTACTAATAATGGTGGTCTAAGACCAGGTTCATCGTTCAATCAGAACCTGATGTTTAGGAAAAGGTGAAGATGTATTAAAGTGAAACTACAAAACTTTTTTTCATATTATTTATTATGACTTTTCATTCCGTAGACATTAAAAACATTCTTCCATTCTTTTCCATCCTTCACAAATTGGAATAATAATCCACCAATCTTCTTTGAGATGTATTCAACTTATCAAACAACAAAGTGGATGGATCCTTACAGGTATCCTCATCTGTAACTTTAACATTCTGATCAATCAATTGCAGTTTGTTTTTACACTTGGAGAATATCATAATTGCCAATCTTCTTAAAGAGACCTCTTCACTAGATAAGAAATTGTAACCAATTTCACTGATTTTTTTAATCTCTTCAAATTGTAATGCTTCATTTTCAATACATTTCAAAAGGGTGTTTAACAAAAATGAGCACATTGGTGAAGTGCTATCAAGATCATCTCTCAATAATAAATAACAATTTTCTCTAATGGTGGTCTTAACATCTGAAATTGGGATTTCTAAAAGTTCATCAACAACCTCATCAGTAGCAATGTAAATTTCATTTTTGAAATCAGTCAAATTCTCCACAACCATCACCAATATATTCCAAATTGAACCAATATCTGTTAATTTTAGCAGACCCACTAAAACAGAGTTTAACACTATAACTTCTTTCAAAATCACAAGTCCTTTAAAGCATAATGTCTTAGTTATGTTTTTGCTAGAGTTAAAATAATTGAAAACACTTTCAACCAAGGTCTTATAACCTGTACTTCTTAGCCAAGATAATGAGAACTCATCATCAATAGATTTATGTAAACTTTTAATCATTTGATCCATATCTTGAGAATAAACTTTGTCTTTCTCAAATTTTTCAATGAGAGTAGAAATAAGTTTTATCAAATGATCCTCGTTATTTTTCCCTTTATCCCTTGGATCATCATTATTAAACATAAATCGAGATAGTTCCACTTCTGTTATCTTTTGTTCAGATTTGTTTGCTGAAGGCTTATCTTCAAAAATATTTATTCTAGATTGAGTTTTCTTGAATAATGGATCTGTCAGAGAAATAAACTCAGTCTCTGCAGTGCCATTTGTCAGAATCTTGCCCTTTTGAGGAGAAATGTGAATCCCACTGATTTGGGTAGTTATGTTTTTAGTCAAATCATCACTATATATGCCCGGTGGGGCATTCTCATCACTAATTTCAACCGGTGATTCACTTTTTTTCAATCCATCAATGGTATCATCAACACCTGGATTATCTAAGAAGGGACTCCCTATTTGAGGTGGCTCAGATTTGACATCAAAATCACCGTCTTCATCCTGATTTTCTTCCACATCAATCACTTCTTGATCATTATTATATACTGTTTCCTGAGCTTTATTGTGAATGGGTTGATCAATTTGAGTACTATGAGTGGTTTCAAGTTCATTAATTTGTGGCTCTGCTGTGTTTTCTCTAGTACTATCATTCTTATGGAAAATATCACTCATGTAATCGACCTCCTTATGATCCACATCCTTCATTTCTTGGTCATTAATGTCATCGTTCAAACGTTCTGCATTAGCGTTATTGTGAAAGTTTGGTAAAATCATTGTCATATCACTACCAAACCCTGGATTAATTGAGGTTGTAGGGTCCGTAGGTTTGCGATTCAACGGATTGATCATTGTCATTTCAGCAATCCCATATTCAGTCGCTTCAGGTTTTTCTTCAAATGTAACTTTGAAATCTTTGATAATGGTGTGGATTTTGGATTTAACATAAGCCGTTGATTGATCCAGCATATTTTCAAAGGTTGTTTGATCGTGTTCATATAATAAAACCACCAATTCATCATATCTTGGGTAATCACTTATGGAGAGAGGGAAAATGGAACGACATACGTCTGTCAAAACATCGCTGACACGTCCAAAGGTCTCCTCTGACATTATATTGTAAAGATTTTGAATTGCAAAATCCAGTATGGTGTTCTTATACTTGATGTGGAACATTGTAGAAGGAGCATTGTCAAACTTCAAAGAATCTAATGATCTTACCACCGAATTTATACCTTGGATCACATCAACATGATCAAACTTCTGAAGCAATAGAGAAGGGCTTTCCTTGTTAACTGCAATTACTTTGACTAGATTACTGATATCGAGCAAATCATAAAATCCGGGAACCTTTAACAAAGGTTTCAACAAAATGCTATCCAGAATGATGAGATTGACCAATATTGACGAGAGACCATTAACTTCAACTCCACTGGTTAACATTTCGATCAATTGATGAATTCCTTGTATACGTTCTCTCGTAAGCGGTGATTTAAGCAATTTTCTCATGGTGTCCAGCTTTCCATGATCTTCAACAGCACCGACCCCAGTATTATCTAATGAAGATTCATGATTCAGTGCATTTAATGATGAAGATCTTGCGCCTTTTGATATCTGACGAGGAAGTGGGTTATTATTACCAGCACTTGAAACACGAATACGTTGAGGTCCTCCAATTCTTGTGGCTCTTCCCATTTCACCAACAGCTGATAAATCATGATTTCTATCCGATGTTTCTTTGAGTTTTGAGGCCAGTGATGATGAATCCGATGTTGATCTTCTTTCTCTTTGTTTTGATGCGACAAAATCCCGTACGGATGGCTTTTTTCTATCGTTTGCGAGGCTCCCGGGCCTAGCGAGTTGTGAGGTTAATGCAAAATTTATATCACTTGGCTTGACTCTTTCTAGTGCTTTCTTGACGCTCGGATCCTGCTTGGAGAAAATAAATTCACTTATTGTTGGGAATCTTCTATGAAGTGTCCAGAATGTGGTTCTCATAGATTCTCTCACTGTAATATTTGGATCGGATACACCCTTTATTAGCCATTTCTTTATCGTTTCAAAATTTTGCTCATCAAGCTTTGTTCCGTGCTTTAAAATAAATATTTGAAGAAACGTTGAAGAGTATAAGCGAGGCTGAATACTTTTATCTTGGTTTAGTGCAAAGCATTGGTTAAATAATCTGTTGTTGAAGCTTGTGTTTGTTAAAAGAACACAAAGAGAGCCAAATGCGTTCATAGATGCGATTTTTTTGGTTGCAGAGGTCATAGAAGCCAATGGATGAAATAATTGTTCCGCAATTGGATCTATACTTTTATTCAAATAAGCTGCAAGTTCTTTAGCCACTTGACAACCATTGGACGACAATGTAGTTCTTAAAGATGAGACCGATTTCGATATACCCTCCATTAGCTGTCTTGTGGAAGTCACCAAAGCATCAGGATATGTTTCGGAGTTCCCTATGATAACACTCCTGAACTTTATAATATTTTTTTCTCTTGTCCCCCAGTTGAATTCGGTTTCTTTCCCAGTGAAAGGTTGAAGCAAATTCTCCACTTCTCTATTCAACTCATAGGGAGAGCCGAAGACAGTAGGAGAGATTGTCTCATCTAATTTGGCAGTTGGAACTTTATTCAAAAGTGAAGCTAGCTCGTTTGATACTGTAAACTTTTTCCCTTTATTATTTGCTAGGCTTTCATTGATTTTAGAAGATCTCGAATTTGAGAGGTTGTTAAATGAATCAATAGTTGGTCTTGAACTTTGGTTCCTTGATTCCACAGAATATGCATTAGCAACAGTAATATCCACTTCTTTCAAAATTTTAACAGCTGTTCTTAATTCAACCTTTTGGCTTTTGAATTCCTTCACTAACAATTTGACTTTGGTCTTGTTCAAAACGAAATATTTCACCAAAAGAACTTCTGTATTCTTTATCACTTCTATAGAATCATCTCTCAAAAGATTTACCAAGTTAGGCAAGAATTGATTGAAATCAAAATTGTCACTGAGCTCGATCAGATCTGAAATAAATACTATCGTTTCTGATCTTATGTGCTGATTTGAATGAATCAATGCAGTGTCTTTTAGATAATGTTCAACAATAGCCGGACTGGCAAGCCAGAAAGTTTCTAAAGAATTTTTTGCCTGTGATTTGAAGTTTGGCTTGGGATCAAGAAGTTTGTTTATCAACATGGGTAGCGAAACTTTGGCAACATCCTTCAATTTAGTTGGATCTTGCATCCCAACTCTCTTTATTAGATGGCAAACTGTGGAAAAGGCAACGGATGATATTCTAGAGTCATTGGATTTATTTGCAACTTTCAAGCCATCAAAATATCTAGGCACTTCATCCAAATCAACAAGCTCACGCTTTATATGAAACTTCAATTCTGTAAGAATTTTGATTTTTTCTTCATGATCTTTCCCTTCTGTTAGTATAACATCTCTATATGTAACATCATTGGATACAACCATACCATTATCGTTGCTGCTCAAGGCCTTGTACAGGGCATCACCAGTATATGAAAACATCTGGATGACTCTTTACTTGAGTCTTTGTTCGTGGTTATAGTCAGCTCTAAAACGAAGTTGTTATCTTCGTAATGCGAATGATGTCTATACTTTTTTTTGTTTACAAATTCATCGCGTTTTATTTACTACATCCCGATTTGGTTGTCTTAGTTACTGGATGGTAATATATATTAAGTTGGTCCGGCCACTACCATATAAACTTTCAATTCTTAACCACTATGCATGCTTCTCTACTTGCTACAGGTATTTTTATATCTAAAACCACTATCAATCTGTATATTCAATTGTTTTAACCCAAATTTTGCCCTTTGAACCCCCAAAATTTGACGAAGAGCCCAAAATCATATGACAATCTTAAGAACCCTGCTATTAAGAAGCACAACCACATTTTATCTTGAGAGGCCATGTACCCGCTTATGGTTGGACCTAAGGTATTAACTAATGTTTTGCTTGCATTGATGAATCCAATGGCTGCTGTTCTTTCTGATGGTTCAACCACTGCTGAAATGAACAAATGCTTGGAAGGTAGATCCATTGTCCTTATAAACCCTCTAACAAGGAATAAACTAATCATCTCCTTCACTCCAAGAGGCAAAGACATCGCAGCCAACATCAACGATGAAGATGAATGGAAAGTGATCATTGTTTTAACTGGGCCGAACCTCTTACAGAAATAGGTACCAACAAGGGCCATTAAGGCACCCCCTATACTTGCAGCACCAAAAACTGAGCCTAAAACTGACGATGAAAGAGCATATTTAATTTTAAAATAATATGCAGTCCAAGATTTCGTACTAAGAGCCAGTCCAAGGGAATCAAAGCAAATAAATACTGTTAAAGTCAAGATATTTTCCAATGATTTAGGTGAAATGGATGGTAGTAGTTTTTGCCATAACGATCTTCTTGGAGGTATAACATTTCCTGTGCCTTCATTTGTTAATTGAATCTGACTATTAGCAGAGGATTGGGCAGATAACAAACTAGTTTCCTCTGAACTTGATTGTTGAGATTCTTTCAAGCCAATATCATTTTCCAACTCAATATCTTTAGACAGAAGTGTATTCAAGGCAAACAGTAGAACACCGATGGCAGTATAAAACACAAAACATGCTCTATATTCATTTTCATTCACTAAGAACCCAATGATAAGTGACCCTGCACCTGCAGCAATCCCTCCAGTGAATGTGTACCATGAAAATACATCTGAACGATCTTCATATTTTGTCAAGCTTGAAATAGCGGATTGTTCAATCGATCTGAATGGACCTACTTCATTACCTGAAGGAGTTACAACACCAAATATTAAAACAATTGATACCAAGTATAAATTGTCAAAATATAATAATAATGCACCTGTTAATGCTATAAGGAATGAAGATAACAAAAGAACTTTTCTTCTACCTAAAGCATCAGAAACTAAAGCTAGAATAAAAGAGAAGATCAAATCACCGATCAATGTTAAAGTCATAAGAAATCCAATTTGGGTTTCATTGATGCCTTTTGTTTTCAAGAATTGTACCAAAATTAAACTTATAGCACCGAAAGCTGATAATCTAGTACATCTAGCTAACAAGATGATGTGAATGTCTCTTGGAGCTCTCAGAATGGTGTTAACACCAAGATGTTCAGCTATGGAGACCATTATTCGATGTTATCTATGGACCGAGACCAATGCTAATTTATGATGCGCAAAGTTATCTATATTTTTCAAAGCCAAGATTGACAATGTAGATGGAATAATGATTTTAGATATAGCATAAAGAAATGAAAATTTATCACTTATCGACTTTCCGGAGATATTACTAGATAAGGTATACTAGCCGGATCCGTCTTAAAAAAAGTTTCAAACATACCAAAACACTAGACCACCAAAATAAATGAAGGAAAAAAAAAGCTAACCCAAGTCAAAAGAACTATAATATGAAAGCTTGTTCCAAGTGTAATCATTCAGCCCGTTATATGGCAAAAAAAACCTAAAAAATGAAATTTTCCGATGCGGGGAGTCGAACCCCGGTTTGCCCGGTGAAAGCGGACCGTGCTAGCCGTTACACTACATCGGATTTTTTATATCTTTTAAAATTTGCTGTTTGCCTCATCAATATTTTATCATCACGTGATTGTCACGTGGCTTGATTCAAATTATATTGTAATTCCTCAATTCAGTCAATATTTTAGAAATTTCAAATACCTATAAACCACTGATGGAATGAAGCTGTTAGTTGTGCGACTTGTTTGTTCTTTTGGTGAAAATTTATAATAAATCTAATTTTTTCACTCAATATTGAAGTAAATATCAAGTTCATAAGATGTATAAAAATAATCAGTTTCGTTTTTTATTTAATTTCCAAGTTTTGAATTTTCTCGTAAGACTTATGGAACTGAGAGGCGTTAACCATTAAGATCATTTCTGTATACTTCAAGCTATTTATTCCCTTTAATTACTTTTGATGTTTAATCTTACTTTCCATCAGTCTCAAAATACGAATCCCGAGCTCGCGAAACAGACGTGAAACTTAATATTTCACTAATGTCTAATGTAGGTACAAAATTTCAACAAATTGAAATGCGTCAAGTTGTGGTTAAGCACCAGAAGAGACTACTGACGAGTTGCTCGCTGCAGTTTTTGAGAGAACTGTGCTTAGCTTAAGTTGTAACTACAACCACCACAGCACGGGTCAAGGGTCTCACACATGCCCACTGTAGCCTCCAAGATAAATAAGTCGTGCTCGCTCTACCAGAATTCTATCAGCAGTTTCAATCACCAACGAAAGGGACCAAAGACGCTAAAGTGTAAGCTTCTCGAAGATCTTTGGCACGTTGGGAGAGTGGACGTACTTCTGTCTTTACTCGTCACCACACACAAGACCACAACACTACACAAGGAACACCACTTGACTCTGGACACTCTTTGAAGATTCCACACTTTGCCAAACCGTTCTTGATCGCTTTCGCGAGTGTTACGTATTTTTCTTTATTTTGATTTCAGTGATTTTGGCTGGGAAAAAAAACATCGAAGAAAAGTTACTGAAAATAGTTGTGCAATTTCTCTCGGTGTTCAAAAGAATTTTAACCAAAACAACAGGGTTAAACCACTCGTCATACTCATTGCCCTGAGGTTCGAAGATGGTATATGTTGACAAGGACATAGAGTCCAACTTGAAATATGCCCCAAGGTCCAAAAATTTAGTCGACACGGTCAAGTCTGTCGTTATCAAATATAGAAAAGTTGTAATATTATTGATATCATTGGTATTTTTATCATTATTCACTGATGTCCCATTGATCCCACATCTAAGACTCACACAACCAAAAGTCGTCATCATATTAGCCGCTAACGAAGGTGGTGGTGTGTTGAAATGGAAAGGTGCCCAAGAATGGTCAATTGAAAGATCATCTATTGCTAATAAAAAAGATTATGCAAAGAGACATGGTTATGATTTAACAATTAAGGATCTAACTGTTAAAAAAAGATATAGTCATGAATGGAGAGAGAGTTGGGAGAAAGTTGATATACTGAAACAAGCAATGAGACAATATCCAAAAGCTGAATGGTTTTGGTGGTTAGATTTACATACTTATATTATGGAACCTCAAATCTCATTAGAAGAACATGTTTTCAGTAAAATGGACAATTTAACATATAGACAACTCACAGAGTTCAACCCATTACAATTGAAAACAGACATTCCATTCGTTGATTACGAAAAACCAATTGATTTATTAATCACACAAGATTGTGGTGGATTTAATTTAGGTTCTTTTATAATTAGAAGATCAGAATGGTCTGAAGCCTTATTAGATGTATGGTGGGATCCTGTATTTTATGAACAAATGCATATGACTTGGGAACATAAGGAACAAGATGCCCTGGAATCATTATATAATGCTCAATCATGGATAAGAGAACGTGTTGGATTTATTCCTTTAAGATCAATCAATGCATTCCCACCAGGCGCATGTTCTGAACAATCTAATGATCCAAGATATTTTTATAGTGATAAGGAAAGAGATTTCGTCGTTAATATGGCTGGTTGTGATTGGGGGAGAGATTGTTGGAATGAAATGGAGCATTATAAAGCTTTGAGTAAAAAATTACAAAGAGCTTGGTATAAATTTTGGTGAACGGGATTTACTAAAAAAAGAATCCTTGTTTGTACATTATAACAACTAATAATAATTTATAAGGCATATACCTTCCCTCTGTTCATTATTTCATTTTGTTACCATAATTTGTTCGGTTTATATAATAGATTCAATTCATATTTGTTTTATTTTTCAATCTGATCTTGTTATCAGTACGTAATTACTTGGCCCTGGAGTAAAGGATCACAAGTGTAACAGAAAAACAACAAACACCAAACATTATCTTGTTTAACCCTTTGTACTCTACAAAAATATGACCATATCCAATTAAATCAAAGGCTTTCCTGATTTGTACATTTTCGTTCCTGAATGTGTGTCAAAAAGTCAAACCTATTGTCAGATTTCCGTTTCCATCCATTTTCGTTTCCTTTTTGAAACCGCAAAAAAAAAAAAATTATCAAAAAAATCAACTAACAACTTAAAATTTCAAGATTAACAAAGAAATTGTGGTGAAGTGGCAGCCATTTCGTTGAGCTAAAACTTGGTCTTGAGACACCATTTATACCCTCTGTTGCAACCCAATTGAAACATCTTCAACGTCTCTGAACATCCTTTTCGTATTGCTCAGGAGTACCGGAACGAGTTGAATTTCGCATCTCATCTAAGCAGTGGCTCATCTTATCCTACTGATAGCAACTATTGGTTCAACAAGAGATAAAGGGGATTGATTTCAAGTTTTCATTGTTGTACCTTAAAGTGGTGTCAAAAAGAACAACTCCCTAAAGGCTTCACCCAAAGGCCATATAACCTTGGGCATATACATCAAACCACACTTAATCCCAACCCAGTTCAATAACTTATATTTTAGGTAATGGCTGGTGTTTTAAGACAAAGAGCTCAAAATGGGAACGGTTTAGGTGCCAATCATGATCAAAGTTATGCTGATAGACCACCAAGAACTCCTTCACCAAATGGTCCTGAATATCCGGCCTATCAACAGATGAGAGTATCACATTCCTCATCAAGTCTCTCAAGAGAACCATTGGCAAGTGCTGGGTACCATAGAGGATCTCATAGGAGTTTATCAGGATTAAACATTGATCCTGTGACTCCAATGGATGATAGAGTACCTTCTTATGAAGAGATTATGAGTCAAGATCAACAAAATAATTTTGAGTATGATTCAAGAAGAAATTCAACTCAAGAAGAACCAAATCCAACAGAACGTTCAAGTACTCAAGAAAGACAAAGTCTGAAGATATTAGGTTTGAACTTCTTGAATGCTAAACAACATTTCGCCCTGGCCATATGTCGTGATTCTGTTTTGGTCCCTTCATTATACAATGCTTTCAAATGTTTTAAAAAATGTTTCTCCTCTTCTAGTATACCACAGGGAAAGGCACATGAAAGTCAAGTGTTATCCATATTAACAAGACCTACTTCTTCGGAACAATTCATTGCAGGAATTTGGTGTATTGTTGCTGCTTATTTGTCTTTCTCCGTTATTGATGGATTAATGGTTAGATGGATTGTGACTTACCAAACAGGTGCGGCCATCCTTAGAGTTTTAGCTCTATCAATGTTGCTCATCACAATTGAACAGGCTACATTGGCCATTTTAAGTCCTGATGGATTTTATTCATTGCACACATGGATCTTGATATCTTGCATCTTGACTGTGTTTTATATCATTCAAAATTTTGTCACGAGTAATCTGGACTTGAAAAATGATAAGAAGCCAAGAAGTGTGGATTATTATAACATTACAGTTTTCGCAGTGGTACCTATTGGTGTTGCAAGCTTCATATCCATGATTGCCTTACTAAGAATCTTGTTAATATTAAGATTGGATTTGGAAAGAGAGAAGTATGGGCTACCCATTTGATCGAAGTATCCAATATCTGTCATAGTATCCATTTTGTATTATTTTGCTTAAAGGTTTTAGGTTAGGGCGTTTCTTAAATTAATTTCTCTGTTAGTCATTGTTGTTTTTCAATTCTATTGTTCTATTATTTAGCATAATTCAAATACTTTGTAGAATCGCTTAAAAGTTTATTAGGAGACTGCCCGAACCGAAGTAAAACAACATCCGAACATTTTTTGTTTTTTTTCACCAAAATTAATCGTGAAGGTTTAATAGTAATAGATGTTGAAGATTGGACATTGGTTGAACTATTGTTAACACCCAAAGGAAACGCTCTCCAGTTAATCTAAGGGCAGTCAGCATGGTTACACATATTATGGGTAAGGCTTTCAAAGCCAAACAACCGGTGCACGTGAGTTTTTCCCCTTCCTCTTTTCGAATTGAATCAAAGATCTGGTGTCACTAACATGAATGAATAAAGATTGGTTTAGCTGCTAAGTTTTACGGTGTTGGTCCAAGAGCTGCCCAAAGAATCTGCTCCAAATTGGGCCTGTACCCATGGATGAGAATTCATCAACTTTCAGAGCAACAAATACTGGGTATTACAAAGGAATTAACAGATTTGACCATAGAAGGTGATGCAAGAGCTATTGTACGTGAAAATATTCAATTAAAGAGACGTATTGGTTCTTACCAAGGTATAAGACATGCTATGGGTCTCCCAGTCCATGGTCAACGTACTAGAAACAATGCTAAGACTGCTAGAAAATTAAACAGATTGGATAGAAGAGGTTATGCCACATATACTCGTGTTGAAGCTCCACAACAGGCCACTGGAGTTTTTGCCGCTTTTAAAAATTTGTTCAGACTATAGGAATTTGGATTTCTTCAAAACGTGTGAACTAGAGAAGAAAAAAATAGAGTCATTTTGTACATAAATAATTCATGAATATCAAGAAACTACAAAAATTAAAAAAAAAAAATAAAATATTAGGATTGTAATAAATAGTCTCATAATGTTCGTTTGATTATAGTCTATAGTCATCTTCAAAAGGTTCCCATTGTTCAAGTTCCATTAAATGTCTCATTGTTGGACGACCATGTGGACAGTTCTAAATGGAAAAAAGTGTTAGTAATCTGCATATAAATTTTGAAAAAGCAAGGATACATACCCATGGCTTATCAAGTTCTCCAAGATTTCGAACAACTTGTGTCATTGTCTTCATTGTTAAACTTCTTCCAACCATAATGCTCTTACGACAAGCTCTCATTGCAAACATTGACCTGATTTTAGAGCATCTTAAAGATCCAGTATTACCAGAATTTTCTTTAATTAAATGAATCAACTCATTAAAATCTCCTTCACCGAAAATTGTCTTTTTAGATAATGGTAAGGAGACTAATTTAACTCTAGAACCTGGTTCTCCTTCTTCATCAAGTTCAAATTTAAATCCGTTTTTGGTGAAGACTTCACGATTGTCTAAAACCGTAAGTTCATCCAAAGCATTTAGTTCAACAAATTTCGGTACAACTAAAGGTTGACTATCGAAAATGGTTGTTTTCTGTAAAGTTTCAAAATTATATTTCTCATCAGATGCATGCTGATCAACAATGAAAAGGTCTTGTTTATCACCAGTTTGTCTTATAACAATAATGAACCCTAAATTGAATTGTCCAATAATCCTCATCTCTTCGAAATCTTTCTTGCGGACTGTTAAAGTAAGTTTATTTTCCGATTCTTCTTGATCAGTAATATTGTCAATAGCTAAGGACTTCAAATCTTCCTGCTTGAACTTATGATCATTCTTGTTCTTAATTGTGATATCATTTTTAGAATACGTCGAAACAATTTCATAGTTTCTTGAAGCATCCTTTTCTCTTTCAGCCGTGGTGAAATATTTATCGTTAAATTCAGCTTTTATGGAGCGAGGTCCAGAATTGTAAGAATTCCCCACAATCGATATATCTTCATCAACTATCTCGTCAGCATTGTGATCATTTTCAACCCATTCGCCTGATACACTTGTTTGCTCATCATCGATATCTTCTTGTTGTGGTGAAGTCTCCAAAGGTGATTCCGCGACCTCATGATCAACAGTATCTTCACCTTGAAAATCTTCATCACTTTCATCTTCAAGGTTTTCAATATGACTTCTCTCAGAATGAGAACCACCACAATGACATTCTTCAAAAGCCAGTCCACCTTTATTGTTGATGTATGCCTTCTCAACAATCTCTTTATCACCTATTTTCATCAACAAAGGTTGTAAATTTGTTTGCTTTGGTTCTGGAACTTTCATGACTTCTTCTTCCCTTCTAAAAGATGATAAATCTTTTGGATTTGATGATGATTTTCCTGAATTGAAACGAGATCTTAGAGTTGCAAGACTCTCTCTTATTGAAGGGCGTTGGGTAGTTTTAATTTCATTCGTTTCCTCGATTTCAGCTTCATCTTGACTATCATCCACTTCATCTGGTCGCACATCTTGTTGATCTTGTGAGGGTTCTTCAGAATCATCAGTATTCTCCCTTTTCGAGTCCTCATCAGAATCAATCTTTTGCCTTTTAGCAGGAGGTTCTTGAATTTCCTCATCCACTTCTTCTTCCTCAGGATCTTCGTCAACAAATATCTTGTTGGTCTTGGGATCTTTTTGAGTATAAACAAAACTTGAAGTATTCAAAGAAGATTGGAAAGGTTTTTCATCCTGATCTTCTTTTTCAATCAATGAAGAATTTCTAATATCTAAATTCCCCTGTGTTTGTGCGTTTCTTGATAAACTCAAATCCTGTGAATCATAAAACTCACTTAACGATTCTCTTAATTTTTCTAAAACATGATTTTCATTATGTATCAAAACTGTTCTTTTATCAGGTGTAACATTAACATCTAGAAATTGTGGGTCTAGTGCCAAGTTTAAAACAATAACAGGATATTGCAAATGATTAAAAGATTTATAAACTTCATTAATTGCCCTTGCGAAAGGTTGTAAAATCACAGGTCTATTGTTTATGAAAAATAATTGCCTATCAGTGGCAGATCTACCAAATCCAAAGGAACATTTCGAGATGAAACCGGAAACAGTAATTGTATAATCTAATGAATGATTCAATATTTTCAATCTTGATTTATGTTGATTCAAATCTAATTTCATTTCAATAGGAATTAATCCATACATCCCATTTGATCCAAATACATTTATAATATTATTCTTCAATAATGGATTCCCTTGGGAACTTAGGACCATGTTTTTTTTACCCTTTGGTGTCAAATTATAAACAAGTATCTTAGTGTTCAGTGATATCAATGCATAAGATTGTAATAAAGTTAAACATTTAGAAAATTCCTTTTTGGAGTTTTTCAAAAAATCTTTCCTTCTCACTGGTAAGTTGTTAAATAAATCAGTTATATTTACTGTTGTCCCCCTAGGTCTTGAACATATTGTTGTATTTGCCACTTCTCCAGAATGGTTATACTCGATAATAGTACCCTTTGGTGGGGTTTTAGTTGTGGTAACTTTAACATTTGAAATTGCACATAATGAACTCATAGCTTCACCTCTAAATCCTAAAGTTCGAACGTTTGACACATCTTCAAAAGTAGATAATTTAGAAGTAAAATGCTTCAGTGCCAATTTATCGAAATCTTCTTCATCGATACCATCACCATCATCAGAAACTTCTATTGATTCGATACCATAATTTTTAAAAATGATTTCAACCTTCTTTGAATTAGCATCAAGACTATTCTCCACAAGTTCCTTCACAGCAGCGGATAGATCCACAATGACTTGACCAGAAGTGATCCTATGAACATCCCCCTTCCCAATACTATTGATTCTAGACATCAGCTCCTCACGGATCTTTCAAGTGTTTTTGTCTTTGTAATTGTTCAAAATGAAATCAAAATATTGAATTAAACCGCGTCGCGATTTTCTCATTTTTATGTCATTATTTACCGTGTATATCTTCAATCCAACTGATTCACTTATAAATGAATCCAATAGAAGTCGATAGTACAAATGACGAAGATCCTACCAAAGAAAAATTCGGATGGTTCATTACCATTAACACCTAACAATGTTTATTTCTCATTCCAGCAATTCCTAGTAACATGGATCAATATCATAACTAAAGAACGGAGGATATACCCAGAGGAATCTTATGAATTAAGAAATTCGTTCAATTTACAATGTCCATATAATAGGCATCCAGATGTTATTAAATGGAATAATGAATTGATAAGTGACCTTATGGATGATCTATGCTTTGTATGTGTGTTTCAATTCTGACCATGACGATTGCCCACTAACGTAAATATTAGAAAAAAATTAAATTAATATCATTTCTGTTATATGATCAAGAGACAAAACAGAGCAAAGAACGTTATTCATTAAATCTTCAAGAATTTCATCACACTTCAACAATATATTATGATAAGCAAATAACTGGGTTTCCGAATTTATCATGGAAGACTATATATGATGAATTCCGTGCCAATTTATATTCATTATTAATTAAACTACGAACTTTGGATCATAAAGAAAAGGATCATAAATTAAGTTATACAATAATTTTAGAAGCCCAGGATGTTTCATTGAACCCTAACTGGGTGCTTGATGATGATGATGATGATGATGATAATAAAAATGATAATAATACTAACAATAATGATAATGACTATGTGAACGATAAGGGGAATGATGTGAATATTAATGATAATGATGATGAAAAAATTGAAATTATTCCATTAAGAAATGTTGATATTGGGCCTATAATTTTTTATTCTTCTATAGAGATTATGAAATAAATGTCATTTATTCCAATGTCATGATTCTTTTCAAATTTTCATACATCAAATAACTAATCGAAACTGCTGGACAAACTTTTGCCAAATTAGGAACAAGACCTTTAAATAAACCTGGATAACCTTCTCTTTTAATCGTTTGTGTCAAGACATCTCTAAATCCATCATATCTATATGGATGAGCATAGGTCCCCTGTGCTTGTAATCTTGTTCTTAATAAATTGATTGGATAAACAACAGTAGCACCAACGGTACCTGAAAAGGCACCCATTGGTAAAACGATTAAATTACTCATGATAATGTTATCAGGAGAGCAATTTCTCCTCGTTGCTTCTTTATTTATATACCATTTTTTCAATGCGGAAAAAGTCCCCAAATCTAAAGCTGCATAGGGGAAAATACCTGTTACACCAACAAAGACCCCTCTATAGAATAATTTTAAACCACCTTCACGATACATTTGCTTTGCAGTTTGGAATAATAATTTATTCCCTTGAACTTTTGTATCTAATTGAGCACATTGAACTCTATATTTTAAAGTATCGACTGGATATACGGTGAATTGAGAAACAACACCACCTAACCCACCAGCGAAATAAGTTGAAAGTCTTGATAATTCTGAAGTATCTTTAACACCTTCCAATTGAGCCATGGCTCTTTTAGCTAATTCAAAAGAACCAAATTTCATTGCAGATTCAGGGAAAACTTTTGCCACGTTCAATCCATTCCCAACATAAAATGCACGTAATCCACCTTGTATATATAAAGTAGTTGCAGCTTTTACCAAGGGAGATTTGATTTTTTCCAATGGGATTTCATTCTTAGTTCTTTTGGCCAACTCAGCACGTTTATGAAGTAAAGTTGAAGATAAATCTGTTCTTGCAATTAAAAAAACCTTTATACGATCAAAAGGAGCTGTACAAGTTCTTGAAACAACACCACTAAGACCACCAGCTAAGAAAAATCCCAACCCTTTCAAAACTTCATTTGAAACTGTGACATCACCTTCCGAGTTTAAATCAACATCATTATTATTTAAGAATTCATAAGCTGTTCTTAATCTTGAACCATTTAATCTTGGTACAAATAATAAAAAATCTCTCCATTGATCATAAGTGATATATTTTGAAGAATTTTTCGAATCATCTTGTTGTTGTAAAATTTTTATGAAATTTTGAAAATGTTTTAATTCATCTTTTTCTAGATTAAGATAAGTATTTAAATCATTTGATGCAATTTTACCATCTTTATCTTTATCTAATTTTTGGAAACCTTCTGAAATTTGTAATTCTGCCTTTAAGATATAAGATTTGAACTCTTCAAAATCAATCAAATCATCTTTATTCGAATCTAATAATTTGAAAAGAGATTCTATAGCATCCGGAGTGTTTTTCAAAGGATGATCCGATTTATTAAAGGCATCATTAAGAGTTGTCAAATCAACTTTCCCTGTGTCTTTGATATCAATTTGCTTGAATAGTTTTGCCAACCTTACTTCTTGAGATTCTCTAGATTCTTTGGACATTATTATTGATTCATCGAAAGGATATTATGAATGTGTTGTATTATGATCTTGAGTTGAGATATTTCCATCAACTATAATATTAGGAATTAACAATGGGTAACGGTTGAGCTTTTGTGGACTACACCGGGTGGGTTCTCAGCTATGGGACTGTTATCAAGAGTAAAGCTGAAGCGTGATGGAGCGATGCAGTGGGGGTGAATATGAATCCTTGACTATATAAAGCCAGTTTGAATTATAGTGAATAAGTAGACAATTCACAAAGTTGTTGGAGTTAATGTAATGTTTACTTTAATTTTTTTCATATAGAAGAAAAAAAAAAAAAAAAAAAACTTGTAAATTTTTTAGACGTTGAAAGGCATAATAAAACACCATTCGAGTGTAAAAATAAGCGAGGAAAGTAGTTAAAAGTGTGATTACTGAGACTTTCTCAAAGTTTTTGTTTTTGTCTAAGTGGTGGTTAAGTAGTGGCATCTTGTCGGGAGAGCCAGTGGGCAAATGGGCCGTTGTGGATTTTAGTTGGCTGGTATTGGTAAAAACAGCAACCTCATTGGCCCAATATTACTCGAGAAACATACGATTAAATTGCACTGAGAACAGTGCTCCTCACTACTAATAGTCGGAAATTTCATAGAGTAAGACTTGAGTAGCATCCACTGTAACTGTCTTTGATACCTCGTGTTGAAGTTATTGTGTGTTTTGTTGCTAAGGGCGAGATCACCCTTTACACCCAGAGCAGAGCAGAGCAGAGAGCCGTGTCTTGGAACTTGGAACACTGTAACTGTCCGAAACTGCCTCTTAACTCTGATGTTGCTGTAGGGGACTCGTCAATCAACTGATACTCAGTAATCAGCACTATGTAACATTCTTGTTCCACTATTGTAGTTGTCTTTTGTGTCACAAGATGCTAAAATTAAATCCGTTTAAGGTGCAATCTTTGGCATTTTAACCAGTTCAAGACACTCAACTGGCACATTTCCAGAGTCGAAATATTCCATCACACGCTGTAGTACACGCTACTCACAGAGTCAACCTTGGAGCACGAGCACCACGCTGTCAATTCCCGTCGGTAGAGATAAGAATCGCCAACGGAGGTCGAGTTCCTATTGATAAAGATCGACAACTCATCGAAGTTTATAAACAGCTTCTCAATTCAACTGAACCTTTGCTCTCTTGATACCTTTCATTGGAAAGTAACAATGTCGTTCGGTCCTCAAGCTGCCCAAAGATTACAAGACAAGACAATCCTCATCACTGGTGCCTCTGCTGGGATAGGTGAGGCTACTGCCCTGGAATATGCTGAAGCTTCAAATGGTGCAGTCAAGTTCATCTTAACAGCAAGAAGAATGGAGAAATTAGATGAATTGAAAAATAAATTGATTGATCAATTTCCTCAAATCAAAGTATTAACTGCTCAATTGGATGTTTCTAATCTAGAAGAAATCAATAAATTCTTCCTAGAATTACCAACAGATTTCCAAAAAATTGATATATTAGTTAATAACGCCGGTAAGGCTCAAGGTTTAGATAAGATCGGTACTATTAGACAAGTTGATATCGATACAATGTTCCAAACTAATGTCATTGGGATGATTGCAATCACCCAGGCAGTCTTACCAGGTATGAAGGAGAGAAACTCGGGGGACATTGTTCAATTGGGTTCCATTGCCGGGAGAGATCCATATCCAGGTGGTGGTATCTATTGTGCTACAAAAGCTGCTCTTAGATCTTTTTCTCATAGTTTAAGAAAAGAATTGATTGACACAAAGATCAGAGTCATTGAAATTGATCCAGGTAATGTCGAGACTGAATTCTCAATGACAAGATTCTTTGGTGATGAGTCAAAGGCTAAAAAAGTTTATGAGGGAACTGAACCATTAATTGCCAAAGATATCTCTGATTTGATTGTTTACTCAACAACTAGACGTGAAAACACCGTTATTGCTGAAACTTTGATTTTCTCAACAAATCAAGCAAGTGCTAGTCATCTGCATAGAAAATCTGCAAACCAATAAAATATATAGAGAATAGATTAGATAGACTTTATAAATCATAGATCAAATATTCATAAATTGTTTCGATATAGTAGTTTTTATACGTTTTCAATAAATCCGGAGAAAAATATATAAACCCGAAGGCGAAATCTTAAACATCCTCATCAATTGTACTCAACATCGATCCTATCAAAATGTTTAGAAGGTCCTTCTCCACGGGGTATCAACTATTAAAACAGCAGAAGACCCTTGCTGAAAAGATCGTCTCCTCGAAACCAAATCGATATGATTTGGGTTTAGCATCATCAACTTCTTTATATTTCAAATGGTTGTTATCGAATCCACAAAAAATTTTGAAATCTTATCAAGACAAGATATTAGAAACAATTGAACTGGATCCTTCTGTGAAATTAACCACTCAAAACGTGACAGGGCTAGCTGAAATCAAATTGGAGAATCCAAAAAGTGCAATTATAACTCCAACGTTAATGCTTCATGGCCATGCTGCTAGTGGATTATTTTATCATCGGAATTTTAATCAATTGTCTAACCATTTCCAAAAATTATACACTATTGATTTCCCAGAGGTTGGACTATCTGATAAAAGACCCATTGAAATTAATCATCCAATCAAAGCAGAGGTACAATTGGAGACCTTAAAGACAGGTTCAACATTATATAAGATTCATCAAGATAATTTACAAAACCTTCAAACAATTAGAAGAGTTGAAAATTATTTCATTGATTCAGTGGAAAATTGGAGAAAATTTCATGGATTTGAAAAAATAAACTTGATAGGTCATTCATTTGGTGGTCATATGTCATTTAAATATGCCTTGAAATACCCGGAAAGAATTAATAAATTGGCACTTGTATCACCTGCTGGAATGGAAAGAAATATCTATTCATTACATAATGAACAAACTTCAGGAATAATTAGTACAGATCCATGTTCCCCAAGTTATTATAGGAAACCGTTTATACCTGGTTTCGTAGCTCGTTATGCATTTGGTATATTGAAATGTATGGGTCCTTTAGGTGTTAGTCTTATATCAAAATATTTGAGTGCAAGATTTACAAGAGGATCTGATACTTATGATTATAATCAAGTTGAATTATTCTTAAAATATACTATAAATTTGTTTTATCAAAACAACAATTCTCACAAGTTATTGAAAATTATATTAAATCAACAATTATTGTCTAGTAATCCAATTCTAGATAATTTGGAAAATTTTAAAACAAATACCTATTTCATGTATGGTCAACATGATTGGATGAATATAAGTGCTGGTCATAATGCTTCTAAAGAATTGGGGAGCAAGGGGAAATTTGGAATTATTGAAAGTGCAGGACATAACATCTTTTTAGATAATCCAAGGGAGTTCAACAAAGAAATTATAAATTACTTTAATGATTAATTGAAATAATAACATGAATATATTTTTATAGAAATCTATGTATTAGTATAATATAGTGTACATATAAATTGAAATTATAGATTGGGCATGATTCAATGATATTGTACGATTGTTAACGAACTTATTATGTGATATATTAAAAATAAAATCTATCGATATCACTGAATTGAATGCATGAAATAAAACTTATAACTTGGTTTCTTAATTGCTTGGTTGCATTGTAGCAGCTCTTGAAAAACTTGCATATTTATCAAATGGATTCTTTTTCTCCAAATCATGTTCAGGATTATGAACAGTTTGCTTTTTAAGATATAATCTTTTGAAAATTTTGTAAATTTCACATCCAATCCAAAATGCAATTGTAAAAGCAAATGCAATCCCCCACTCTTTACCAATTGGGGCATGTAAGAAGACCTTCTTATTAATAACTGGAATATAAACAACTGGGAAAACTGAAATAAAACCTCCAATAACTGACCAGAATAAAAATTGATTATCCCATAAATCTTTGAAAACTTGAGTATATGGTGTTTCAGTTTCTGGTTGCATAGCAAATAACGATCTTCTCATATCAATAACTTCCCATGCTAAAATCAAAGCACACCATGTCATTGTGGCAAATGAAGCAGATCTTGATCTGAAAACATAATAACAAACATCACTATAATCTTTATTACAATCAACACCTAATTCACCATTACCAAATGGATAAGTACAAACAAGGAAACAACCTAAACAACAAATAGCCATCCAAATACCATAAGAAAATAAATCAACAAGCATTTCCCATGAAAAGACAGATTCTTTTGAAGATTTTGGATCTTTATCCATAATATCTGGTTGAGCTTTTTCAAGGCCTAACCCCATGGCTGGGAAACATGAAGTAACAACAATAATCCATAAAACTTCAACTGGTGATAATGGGAAAACTGATAACCCATTAGCATCTTTGAAAACTAAACCAATCATTAAATATAGAGCTTGTGCAACATTTTCGGCTAATAATTGCAAAACGAATTTTTGAATATTATCATTCATTCTTCTACCTTCTTCAATACCGTTTATGATTGAGGCGAAATTATCATCACTCAAAACAATATCAGAAACATCTTTGGCGACATCAGAACCTGTTATACCCATTGCAATACCAACGTCAGCTTTTTTCAAACTTGGAGAATCATTAACACCATCACCAGTCATTGCACAAAATTTCTTACGACGATGTAAGGCATCAATCATACGAACTTTAGTTTGAGGAGCACAACGAGCAATGACTAATGGAAGAACAGGTAGTTGATCAATTTGTTTATCAGTCAAGGCATCAAATTTTTGAGCAGTCATAACCATACTTTCAACAACGTCTTGAGCATAATGATATAAATTATGTGGTAAGATACCAACTTCTTGAGCAATTGTTCTTGCAGTACCTGGATGATCACCAGTTAACATATGAACATTGATACCAGCTTTATGACATTTTTTAACAGCACCTAATGATTCTAATCTTGGAGGATCATAGATACCAACTAAACCCAAAAAGGTTAATTCAGATTCAATAGTTTCACGAGTTGTTGTATCATGATCTTTTGGAATTGTCTTCGTGGCAAAGGCTAAAACTCTTAATCCTTCACCAGATAGAGTATTCATATTTTTTTCAATCTCTTCACGATCATTTTCAGATAATTTTGTTAATTCACCATTGACGTACCAAGTTTCACAAGAATGTAAAACTCTCTCGACAGCACCTTTGGTATAAACTTGGTTATTTTTAGAATCAACAGCTTCTGAATAAATGGCAGTCATCTTTTTAACAGACGAATCAAATGGGAATTCATTAATATGAACATATTTTGGATCATCACCTTTTGTTATAGAATTTCTTGGTAAATTATTTCTATGAGCGAAAACTTGAATAGCGATTTCAGTTGGGTCACCATGAGCTTTCCAATCACCGTTTTCATCTTTGAAAACAGTAGCAATATTGGCTAGAGTAGAACATAATAACCATTTTTGGAAAAATTCATTACTATTATCAACAGCTTCTTCATGTGATTTTTCAACATTATCCTCTGCATTTTCCACTGGAGATTTGGAAGAATAAGATAAAGATCCAATTGTTGGATTAAATGGATCATTTGTATCATTTAAATTATATGTACCTGCAGATGGGACCCAAACAGCCTTAACGATCATTTTACCTTGAGTTAAAGTACCAGTTTTATCGGAACAAATATCATTAATTGAACCAAGAGCTTCTAAAGAATCCAATTTTCTAATAATGACATGTCTTTTAACCATGATTTTAGCACCAACAGACATTGTGATCGTTAAGACAACAACCAATGAAGATGGAATCATTGATAAGGCAACACAAATAGCATAAATTGCAACTTCACTTGAGACAATCATTCTTTGAGTAGCCATGACGATAATAGCAAAGATAACAGCGACGATAAATAAGAAAATGGCCAATTTAGATAATTTTCTACTTAATGGAGTCCCCACAGTAGTACCTAAAAATGAACCAATAGCATCTTTAACTATTATTAAAACCTTTTTACCAAATGACATATCATCATCAGTATTAAATTTTTTCTTTTGACTTTTCAAAGATTGAGCAATTTCACCAATTTCTGTACTTAACCCAGTTTTAACGGCAATACCAGTTGCACGACCTTTTGTAACAACAGAAGATGAGAAAGCCATATTTAAACGATCACCAACACCAATTTCTTCATGATAAAGGGCGTCACCTTCTTTGGCAACAGGTAAAGATTCACCAGTTAGTAAAGCTTCATCAGTTTCAAAATTTAAACATTCCACAATTCTTAAATCAGCTGGGATTGTATCTCCAACTTTAACTTCAATAATGTCCCCTGGGACAACATATTTAGTTGGAACAGTTTTCAATTCACCATTTCTTAAAGCTCTTGCAGTTGGAGAAGATAATGATTTTAAGGAGTTCATCGTTTTGGATGCTTTATACTCTTGTAGTGAACCAATACCAACGTTAATACCAACAACGAAAGCGATAACACCACCAGAAATCCAATCTTGAATCCCTAGGGCAATACACATTGAGATAATAAGCACAAGAATCATGGCGTTACATGACTGATGGATAATGATCTTGACCACATTGATTTTTTGGTCATCACCCAAGGTGTTTTCACCATGTTCTTTCAAGAGCGCTTCAGCGGTTGATTCAGATAGACCTTCTTGAATGGATGTTCTGAAATACTTTTCAGTTGTCTCTATGGTTTGTCTATAAGCTTCAAACGATGAAATTCCATCATCAGAGCTTGAAGTGATTTTGGTTCCAATGGTAGCGGTTTGATCTAGTTTTTTCTCATCAAAACTAGCCATGATATATTGTTATAAACGTATCAGCAATAGTTCCTTCTTTTATTTGTGCAATAAGTATAGACTAATTATTACAAGGTTTGTTGATGAAGTAACAGATAGAACTATTTATTGAATAAGTTTTCAAGACTCTATTCTATTGTTTCTTGAAATTGGCAAGGGGGGAATACCATTCTCTTAAATACTTTTCTCATGATTTGCAACTTTTTGGTCAAAATTCTTGTCGTTTTGTTGATGATAACTTTCTCCATAATAGATACTAAAATAATCACAGCTATCCAGTCGTTAAGGACAGCACATGCAGCCCAATCCGGAACACAGCTTCTTTTCTTCCACCAAAATGAACAAAGAAGATCCACCAAAAACGAGCGTCAAAGAGCGTGCCAGAAGGCCATGAGATCGGATAGTCCACTGGGAACATACCAATACCAAACACACCATCGAACCATAGACAACAAGCACAACGACAAGGACATCGACATCACTCCAACCAGTGTAAGACTGGATTGCCAAATACCAAGAACCACCATGAGCTATTGTCCGGTACGCGCCGCACATACATCCTTTGTGACAAGAAATTTGGGCCTACTTTGGTGGTGTGCGGGTGAGAACATTTTACCGTGAATTCTGCCAAAATGGCCTATAATGTCGGCATGATCAGCCCATAATGTCTATGTTGTATTACTAGTTGTAGCACCTGACCTATAGAATCATGGTAGACTAGTTGCTCCTGTAGAAAAGAGCCCTATAAACAGTTGTATAACGAGTGGACGTTGGTTGCAAAGAGTACCAAGAGATAATACCCACTGTGGTTATCTATACCACGTTTTTGATAGCGTGAGTCCCCAAAGCTCTTGGCCTTGTATTTGAAATGAGTGTTGGTGATGGTAAACAAGATTTCATGGCATTTTACCAACACTATACCCGAAATGATAAATGAAAAGACTGTCGATCATCTTGAGTCGTAAGACCCTTACAAAGTGTTTACTTGCTGTCCCACAGATAATCAATTGACTGGGGATATGACCAAAGGCTCTATCTATGATCATCATTTTTTGTAGCCTCCTCATAATGTGTCAAGTTGAAGATTTAGCCTATGTATTCCCACGGCTTCCCAAATTCTCAAAAGTCTAGAACCACACAAAAGCCGAGAATATTTCAACCGGTTGTACATCTACGCAAAATTATAATCAAGGCTATATCTTCTCCAATAAACATGATGTATCTTTGAAATTGCTACTCTTGGGATGGTTAAGTATACAAGTGGTGCATTAACACAGATAAGCTTACAACCATAAAAAGAAATCAACCTCATACTTCTCTGAACTCTCACCGCTTTCGGATCATATTGAATATCTCGTAATGTTCATTTATACGAAAATAGAAACAATACCACCTATAACGTCATCCATGTTAGGCTTGAGATGTCTTCTGATCTTAGAAGCTCGGACTATTCAAATTGAAGTAGCACTAGCTGACTCGAATTTCATTGCAAGGCTACCCTTAGCTGATTTGACATGTGGAGTTGAAGGATCAATCTTCAATCTTACCTTGAATGATCCGGAATTCGCTTTCAGATTATCTACACATTGTAAAGATACTTCTTGATGCCTATTGTTTAGTATCTCCAACGGTGAATGACTGCCAATTAACATATGTCAGTTGAACGATTTCGTACCATTCCATTTTTCCAACTGAACAACGTTTGATAATGTTGATTTCTTGAGTAACCACTATAGCCTCAATTCTTGACTCTAATCTTGACAGGTAAATGGTCAAATATGGTCAATTGTCTTATCAATTGTTTGGAAATGAACTTATAATTAAGAAGATTGTGAATTGGTCATATCCTTGGCTTCTGTTTCCGACAATTATGTCTCTTGTTGTTTTTTCAATCTCGCCAAGTTCTTCAAATCTCTCTTTAGATATGATCTTTCAATTCTTTTATTAGCCCAACTTCTTGAATATTCACCAGATAGAAAACCAAACAAGGGAACTTTTGGAGAGGGGGATAAAACCAAAAGCTGAACACCCCCATCATTATCCTAGCCATTGAAATATTTCTGGGGCAAATAAAGAGAATGAAAGCCCCATAAATGAATCAGCATCCCAAGTTACCAACTCAGAATCAATGTCTTGGTTTTCAATAACGTCATGGTTGGTAAGCAAAGCTTTCCAACAACTTCATTGGTGATTAAAATTCCCAAGATGAAAGCCAGGAAGACTGAGGTTTTATAATTGTTCAGGAACTCTGCATTGAAAATTCGAAGAGAACAAAAGTATATTCTTCATCAAATATTAAACAAGATTACTCTATTCAATGGTTTTAATCTTTCTGCTCAAAGCTTTGTGCTCCATATTTATGACCGAATGAGGGTGCTGATATAACGAGCATAACTGAATTCAAACATTTAGTTATGGTAAACTCTGGCCTCTAAAATATCAAACACTTCGCTAGAATTTAGCGACATAAATCTGATATATTGTTTTTGAGCTTTCAAGTTGCAGTTTATACGATAAGGAAGAAAAGCGTTGTCTCTAGCTTTCCCACCTGCTACTTGAAGAGTTACTTCTGCAGTGTGGTTTTGTATCACGAGTCTACAAATATTGAAACTCATCCTCCACATTATGGAGTACTGAAGTCGGCACTAGGGATCCCTGGAAGATCCAAATCTACAGATTACAACGCTTGAAGTGAAATGATTATCGATATTAAAAGTTGAAATGAACCTAAAGATATAATGAAGTATAGATGAAAACTTTTCTGTGTAATAATAAATTAATGCTTAACGTGATGTGATATGTTGAAAAAGTGATTTCGTACGCAGTGACTGAAATGTTGAACTAAGTGACACTTTGGCTCGTCAAATATTGGTTTTACTTGGAGGAGATTCAGGCGGGTTGTTTCCTGTCAGCGTTTTTTGATCAGGAATTTTTGGTTTATGAAGATTGTGAACTGGTGGCCTCTTTACCTTCGCTTTTCAACAATTGTGCCTCTTGTTGTCTTTTCAATCTGGCCAGGTTCTTGGCATCTCTCTTAGCTTGAGATCTTTCGATTCTCTTATTAGCCCAATTTCTCAAGTTCTCTCCATAAAGAATAACGAACAATGGGAATGGAATCCCTGTTGCCAATGCAATGAAACCGAAGACTGAACAACCCCAGCCATAACCAAGGTTTTGGAACATTTCTGGGGCAAATAATGGGAAGGCAAACCCCATGAATGATCTGAAAATTGAGGCAGCAGCGATGGAACTTGCAGCAAATCTTGGGTTCATATCGATCAAATAATTTTGAATACAATAGAAAATTGCGATTAGTCCAAATGCAAAAATTGAAGCACCAACAGCCGGGAACATGAAATGTAGATGCTTTTCAGCACCCCATCCGTACCAGAATAACCCAATTGGTAATGTGACACCAGCTACTAACAATAGAGGTAATCTAAATTCAGGTTTTGGAACACCGTTGTTCTTAGCAATCAACCTTTTCAAGACAATGTTGGCACTAATGTTGAAGAAAACGATACCAATCAAGTAACCAATCAAAAAGGTCAAGTACATCAACCCTGTAGAACCCTTTGAAAACCCATATAACGTACCCCAGACAGTTGGGAATGTGACGATCAAGATGTATAAACAACCATAAGCAATGGCCATGAAAGTACCAAGACCGAAAACCATAGGATGTGTGAATAATAAGGTCAGTGGACGTGTTAAGTTCAAGTAAAACTTATCAAATGTAGTTTCACCAGTAGCAATTTCATATAGGGAATGCAGGTTTTCATTACCTGTTAATTTTCTTAATTTGGCAGCTTTTCTATTTAATAAAGTTGGCGCGTAAGTTTCTCTTAAAAGTAGGTTACCAGCAACAGCAATCACACCATTTAAAATGACCAAGACCCAGAAACACCATCTCCAACTAGCATATTCCACAATATAACCTGCAATTAAAGCACTTAGACAAGGACCCATGGTAGGACCAAGTGAATAAATGGACATGGCAAGACCTCTTTCCTTAACACCCATAGTGTCTGAAATTGTACCACTCCCAACAACAATTGGAGCACTTCCACCAATACCAGCAAGTAAACGGAAGATACACATTTGCGTCGTGTTTTTACTCAGAGCACAACCGATATTGAATGCCAATAATACCCAAACTGAAACATCCATGACAATTTTTCTACCATACATTTCAGATAATGGTGCAACGAAAGGTGGGAATAAAGCCCATGCAAGGATATAAATGGAAACCATTAGTGCAGATATTGTTTCATTTGTGTTGTTAAATTCCGCAGAAATGGATGAAACGGCAGGTGATAACATTGTTGAGGCAAATGGTGATAAAAGGGTATAGAATGAAACAACACCAATACTAACCCATTTCTTTTTTGCACTCCAATTTCTTGGATTCTGTGGATCATCATCTCCATCCCATGTAACTAATTCAGGATCAATTTTTTGAAAT
The DNA here is from genome assembly GCA_030571095.1 of Hansenula sp. yHMH451. Taxonomy (NCBI): domain Eukaryota; kingdom Fungi; phylum Ascomycota; class Saccharomycetes; order Phaffomycetales; family Wickerhamomycetaceae; genus Hansenula; species Hansenula sp. yHMH451. The sequence continues at coordinate 589,043 of JAJLXE010000005.1, forward strand.
TCAGTACCATCATTTATAGTTGGTAAGGCTTCTTCTCTATCAACTTGATCATAAACAGATTTTGTTCGTGTTCTATTGGCAACTTGTTGTCCATCTTTAACCTCTGATTCAATATCATCAGCTTGTGTATTTCTATATTCATTTGCTGCACGTTCTTCTAAAGTATTGATAATGGTCGCTTTTGTTTGGGTTCTTTTCAATTCAATTTCATTTGAATTCAAATCATCACCATAAATATTCTTCTCCGTAAACTCTTCATATTCATTGTTATTGTTCTTGTTTGAACCTGCACCAACGCTTGAACGACGAGAGAAACTTTTTCTTAAATTACCCACTATACTATCTTCTGGAGGATTAACTGATGAGACTGAGTGAACTTTTCTCAACCCATCCCCAGTTCCTGAAAATAGTTGTGGAGATTGTGCAGGTTGAATAGCACTAGACCCACTTAGTGAGGAAGCTGAACTATTTGGCATTTCTGTGGCGAGCTCGCTTTATAGGATGTATGATATTGGGTTTTGTAATTCTTATTGCAGTGATCGGTTAAATAAAGGATTTTTTTTAGGAATTTTTTTTCCACCTTCGAGGCTTAAACGTAGAATTTGGAGATGAAAAGTTTTTAAATGTAGGGTACAAAGCTTTTTGGATTTGCTCTTTGTCGAGTAATTTTCCGTTGTGTGTTTACTCGATATATATAATAGTAGAAGGAGAGATTTATGCTACTGTCTTTTTTTTCAATTTCTCGTGTTTACTTACTAATTTCCATCATTTCTAATTTCTGACTGAAAGGAAAACAGTGGGAAAATTTGTTATAGGCCGGTGAAAAGTTTAAACTGGGAATAGTTTCCGAATTGGGATCTATGCCCGGTGACTGGTTTACCGATTTCGAACCTCTTGAGCAGTAAGTTGTGCCAAAATTCTGGAAAGAAGCTGATTACGCATATATTCTCCAACGGTTGATGTTTTTCAGAGACTATGTCTAATATAGTATGCGCTCAAATAAGAGATATACGAATCAAGATGACAAACACAACGTGACAATTATTATTGTGTCTGAAATCATTGGTCAGACCCTCTTCTTAGTGCAACTGTGTAACTTTGATATTCAGCTAATTAAGAAGATATTGCTCTACTCCGATTGGCATAAGTACATGGCCATCTTCTAGTGATTACTATAATGCTTCAAAAAGGCTTCTGGTTGCATGGGTTACAATCAATATGAGAATAGAATAGAAATGTGAAACAGGTATTCTAAACCTTCAAAATCAATCAGAGACTAGCTCTGAGACCCGCCGCAATAGTATAATAATAGTTTTCAACTCCAATGATCATTCCTATTCAAAAGTTGTATTTACTATGTTAATAAGTTGACGTAAACAGAAGAGGCTTTCTCCATCTTTTCAAGGCGAAACTGAAATAACGTTGATCTGATTAAATCTTTTTTTCGGTAGGGCCCGTTATCTGGATTGATACGGGCAGAAGAGAAGAGCTTCAGGGATTCTTCTATTATGGCGTCCCAGACGTCGAGGGTCCAGTAAGTACTATAAGTGTTATGTTTGAGAAGAGAGCCGTTCTTAAATTATTGCCCTAGATTAACTCTCAGATGATTGTTATGTCGCCCGTTCGTTTGTATTGTCTGATGTTGTGCGTTCTTCTTGACTCGCCGAGAGAAACCTTTAGCTGTCAGAATCATCAGCTCAGTGGGCCCATAGGCTCTTCCGCTGACCGCCGGAGATGTGCTGGGCAGGGCTCTAGTGCCACTCTCCCCCGAAGGGCAGCAGACTCCAGTCCAGCACTTGGGCAGAGTCCCAGGCAGAGAGCGATGAGCTCATCAGGTCAACGCCATTCGAAGCTCCGGCGAAGATAACGCTGCCTAAATTTTTTAAAGAACAATTAAACTCTGGGAGAGCACGACCATTATCAGGATCAATCATTGGTTAGAAGATTATACTGATTAGAATCTTGGTCTTCACAGCGATGAGGTTGCATTATATTAAATAGCTTAATATCCTTCTCTTCTGCTTCTTTGTTCCTCTCCCAAACATCGCTACACTCTGTGCTTTGGTCGCTGTCTACTCGTCCCCTTCACTTGCAACACAACACTTCCTTCTATTTATAAAGACAGCGCTGAGACTTTTTAATCATATCATAACCCTCACAAGATGTCCTCTACTATAGGCTGGACAGTAAAGGATTGGATAGACTTCCATCAACAAAACACTCCAGATGATTCTCTAGACAAGTTGCTAGATTTGATCAAATCTCAAGTGGCCGCTCCACAAGATCCTGCTTGGATCTCGTTGGCCTCTGAAGAGAACATTAAGCATCAATGGCAAATACTACAATCAAAACTACACAAGGAAAACCTGAAGCTTTACGGTGTTCCAATAGCAGTTAAGGATAACATAGATGCTAAGGGCTTCGAAACTACAGCAGCTTGTCCTTCCTTTGCTTACACACCAGAAAAAGATGCTACCGTGGTGAGATTATTGAAAGAACAAGGTGCCATAGTTGTTGGTAAGACTAATTTGGATCAATTTGCTACTGGTTTAGTAGGCGCAAGATCTCCATATGGAAAAACACCATCTGCTTTTAGTGACAAGCATGTTTCTGGTGGTTCCAGTGCTGGTTCCGCAAATGTTGTTTCTAGAGGTATCGTACCATTATCTTTAGGTACCGATACTGCTGGTTCAGGTAGAGTTCCAGCTGCTTTGAACAATTTGATTGGATTAAAACCTTCAATTGGTGTTTTCTCTACATCTGGTATTGTCCCAGCTTGTAGATCAATTGATGCCCCATCTGTTTTTTCATTGAATTTAAGTGATGCTCAAACTGCTTTTGAAATCATGGCTAAACCAGATATTAACAATGATGAATATTCAAGACCTCTACCAGGAAATCCATTACAACAATTTGGCAAAACTCCAAAAATTGCCATTCCTGAAACTTTACCTTGGTATGGTGAGGAAGAAAATCCAAAATTATACAATGCTGCCATTGAAAACTTGAAAAAAACTGGTGCAGAAATTGTTAAACTGGATTTCACAGATTTATTAGATTTAGCTAAATGTCTTTATGAAGGTGCTTGGGTCGCTGAAAGATATGCTGCTACTAAAGATTTCTTAGCTACAAACCCTCCAGAAGATACTCTTGACCCAACAGTTATTGGTATCATCAAGACCGCTACTAAATTTGATGCTGCAGATGCCTTCAAATATGAATACAAGAGACAAGGAATCTTGCAAAGAGTTCGCCAAATATTAAAAGGTATTGATGTCCTGGCTGTTCCTACTTGTCCATTGAACCCAACTTTTGAACAAGTTGCCAAAGAGCCAGTTCTTGTAAACTCTTACCAAGGTACCTGGACTAATTTTGTCAATTTGGCTGATATGGCGGCTTTAGCCATTCCAGCTGGGTTTAGACCAGATGGTTTACCAACTGGTATCACTTTGATTGCTGATAAATTCACTGATTATGCCTTATTAGATTTGGCTAACCGTTATTTGAAAACTGCTTTCCCTCCACAAGCTAGAAAATTAGGTAACACAAATGCTAAATCATTGTTAGGTGATGAATTGTCTGTTCCAAAACCAGACTTATCTAAGTCAATCAAATTGGCTGTTGTGGGTGCTCATTTGAAAGGTATGGCCTTATACTGGCAGTTGGAAAAAGTTAATGCTACTCTATTGAAAGCTACAAAGACTTCTAAAAATTACAGACTATACGCTTTGCCAAAAGTTGGTCCTGTTGCTAAACCAGGTTTGAGAAGAGTTACTGAATTTGGTGAACAAATCGCACTAGAAGTTTATTCTGTTCCTTTAGAAAGATTTGGTGATTTCATTGCGATGGTACCAGAGCCATTAGGTATTGGATCTGTTGAATTAGAAGGTGGTGAATGGGTAAAATCATTTATTTGCGAAGAAATCGGTTATACTCAAAAGGGAACTACTGATATTACTAGTTTTGGTGGTTGGAAAAACTATATTCAATCCAGCACTAAGACTACCTCAACTAAAAAACCATTCAACACTGTTCTAGTTGCTAACAGAGGTGAAATTGCAGTTCGTATCATGAAGACTTTGAAAAAATTGAACATCAAGGCTGTTTCAATCTATTCGGACCCAGATCAATACTCTCAACATGTTCTTGATTCTGATTTGGCTTTACCATTACACGGAGAGAGTGCTGCTGAAACTTACATCAACATTGACAAAGTTATCAAAGCTGCCAAAGATTCCAAAGCGGAAGCCATCATTCCAGGTTATGGGTTCTTATCTGAAAATGCAGAGTTTGCTGATAGATGTGAAAAAGAAGGCATTGTCTTTGTTGGTCCTTCTGGCGATTCTATTAGAAAATTGGGGTTGAAACATTCTGCAAGGGAAATTGCTGAAAAGGCTTCAGTTCCATTAGTTCCTGGTTCAGGCTTGATTGCTGATGTCAATGAAGCTATTGCTTTTGCCAAAAAACTTGGTCTTTCAAACAATCCAGAAACATCAGTTAAAGTCATGTTGAAATCCACTGCCGGTGGTGGTGGTATTGGTTTACAAAAAGTTGATCTTTTAGATGACTTACCAAACTCTTTTGAAACTGTTCAACATCAAGGTAAAGCTTATTTTGGTGATGCCGGTGTTTTCTTGGAAAGATTTGTTGAAAACGCTAGACATGTTGAAATTCAAATGTTTGGTGATGGGTTTGGTAGTGCTATTGCTCTTGGTGAACGTGATTGTTCTTTACAACGTCGTAACCAAAAAATCATTGAAGAAACTCCTGCTCCAAACTTACCGGAAGCTACTAGACAAAAGATGAGAAAAGCAGCTGAACAACTGGGCAGTTCAATGAACTATAAGTGTGCTGGTACTGTTGAATTTATCTATGAAGAAAAAAGAGACGAATTCTTCTTTTTGGAAGTCAATGCCCGTTTACAAGTTGAACACCCAATTACTGAAGCTGTTACTGGTTTAGATCTAGTTGAATGGATGTTGAACATCGCTGCCAATGATGCCCCAGACTTCAGCAAACAAAAAATTGAAGTCACTGGTGCTTCTATGGAAGCTAGATTATACGCTGAAAATCCAGTCAAAGATTTCAGACCATCTCCAGGTCAATTAACCGATGTCAAATTCCCAGAATGGGCAAGAGTTGATACTTGGGTCAAGAAAGGTACTGTTGTTTCAGCTGAATATGACCCAACTCTAGCTAAGATCATTGTTCACGGTAAAGATCGTGCTGATGCTTTAAGATTGTTACAAAAAGCTTTGGACGAGACTACTGTCTATGGTGTCATTACTAACTTGGACTATTTGAGATCTGTTGGTAACTCTAAGATGTTTGAAGAAGCTAAAATGCATACTAAAATTTTGGATTCTTATGACTATAAGGCTAATGCTTTTGAAATTTTATCACCAGGTGCTTATACTACTGTTCAAGATTATCCAGGTAGAGCTGGCTATTGGAGAATTGGTGTTCCACCATCAGGTCCTATGGATAACTTTTCGTTCAGATTAGCTAACAAGATTGTTGGTAATGCTAATGCTTCTCCTGCTATTGAAGTTACTTTGAATGGTCCATCTATCCAATTCCATACCGATGCTATTATTGCTGTCACTGGTGGTGAAGTTGAAACTAAAGTTAACAACAATGTTGTTAAACAATGGGAACCAATTCATATCAAGAGAGGTGACAAGTTAGCTATTGGTAAGATCTCCAAAGGTGCTAGAGCTTATTTGGCCATTAGAGGTGGAATTGACGTTACTGAATATTTGGGTTCAAGATCAACTTTTGCATTAGGAAATATGGGTGGTTACAATGGTAGAGTATTGAAGCTTGGTGATGTTTTATTCATTGGTCAACCATATTTGAAGAGTAATACTTTACCAGCCCCAGAATCTGAACCAATTTCATTGCCTAAAGAGTTGATTCCTGCTTTTGAAGCTAAAGAATGGAAAGTTGGTGTCACCTGTGGTCCTCATGGTTCTCCAGATTTCTTCAAAGAAGAATCTGTTGAAGAATTCTTCTCTGAAAAATGGAAGGTTCATTACAATTCTAATAGATTTGGTGTTAGATTAATCGGTCCAAAACCTAAATGGGCTAGATTGGATGGTGGTGAAGCTGGTCTTCATCCATCTAACCAACATGATTATGTGTACTCATTGGGTGCCATCAATTTTACTGGTGATGAACCTGTTATTTTAACCTGTGATGGTCCTTCATTAGGTGGATTCGTTTGTCAAGCTGTTGTTGCTGATGCTGAAATGTGGAAGATTGGACAAGTTAAACCAGGTGATTTGATTCAATTTGTCCCAATCAGTTATAATACTGCTAGATCATTGAAATCAAGCCAAGATAAAACCATTGACACTTTTGCTGGTGGTTATCAATCATTATCAAAAGACTTGATTTTATCTAAGCCTGAAAACCCAATCTTGGCCACTTTCCAAGCCTTTGATAATTCTCCAACTGCTACTTATCGTCAAGCAGGTGATCGTTATATTTTATTGGAATATGGTGATATTATGGATTTGAATATTTCTTATAGAGTTAATCGTTTGATTGAAATGGTTGATACTCATCATACAGTTGGTATTGTGGAGATGTCTCAAGGTGTTAGATCTGTTTTGATTGAGTTTGATGGTTATTTAATTGATCAAACTCAATTAATCGAAACATTGATTGCTTATGAACGTGAAATTTTATTTGAAAACAAATGGAAGGTCAAATCAAAAGTTTTTAAATTACCAATGGCTTTTGAAGATAAGAAAACATTGGATTGTGTTACTCGTTATCAAGAAACCATTCGTTCAACTGCTCCTTGGTTACCAAACAATGTTGATTTCATTGCCGATGTCAATGATATCACTCGTGACGATGTTAGAGATATGCTCTACAGTGCCAGATATTTGGTTTTAGGTCTTGGTGATGTTTTCCTTGGTGCTCCATGTGCAGTTCCATTAGATCCACGTCAAAGATTATTAGGTACTAAGTATAATCCATCAAGAACATATACCGCCAATGGTGTTGTTGGTATTGGTGGTATGTATATGTGTATCTATGCTATGGATTCCCCAGGTGGTTATCAATTAGTTGGTCGTACAATTCCTATTTGGGATAAGTTAAAATTAGGTTCTCATAGTTCAGAACATCCTTGGTTATTAACTCCATTTGATCAAGTTGAATTTTATCCAGTTTCTGAGGAAGAATTGGATAAATTTACCGAAGATGCTAAACATGGTCATTTCAAAGTTGATTATGAAGAGAGTGTTTTCGATCATGGTGAATATTTAAAATGGATTCAAAAGAATAGTGAATCAATTAAAAAATTTGAACAAAATCAAAAAGGTGAAAAAGCTGCAGAATTTGCTAAATTAATTCAAATTGCTAATGAAGATTTAGAAAAAAATGGAGCAAATAAATCTACTGAAGAGGAAAAATTCCCTGATGATGCCGAACTAGTTTATTCAGAATATAATGGTAGATTCTGGAAACCATTAGTTCAAGTTGGTGATGTTGTTAAAGAAGGTGATGGTCTAGTTGTTGTGGAGGCAATGAAGACCGAAATGGTTGTTAATGCTACTAAAAGTGGTAAAGTTTTGAAGATTGTTCACGTTAATGGAGATATGGTTGAAGCTGGTGATTTAGTTGTTGTTATCAACTAAAGCTAATGAACTGCTTCTACTCTGTTAGAGTATTGTAAATTAGTTTATCAATTGTCATGTATATTTATTCTAATTTGTTAATTTTAAGTTTTATAGTTACAAAACCTTTCATTATTGTAGTTTATAGATATTGGTTACTCTTGAACTTCTTGATTAGCTTATGGATACATGTATGGTCTATTATAAATTAAACATGGGCTATATAACATATTATTAATGATTGTGTGTATGTGTGTGTGAATAATTCAATTATGTTGGTATAAGGAATAGACTAAAAAATTATGATTGATTGAATGAATGATAAAATCAACAAAATATATGGCGATGATACTTTAAACTCTTTCATAATAAATCATATAAACAGCTTGAGTTTCTTTTAAAACATCGAATTTTTTAACCTCTTGAACTTTTGTATCGGAAATTCTCCAGAATGGGAATTTAGCCACTGTGGAGATTTTTTTAAACCTTTTATTATGTTTCCGACTTGTTAATTCATCACTGTTTAATTGAAATTCTTGGAATCCTTCTTGTAATTCTGAAATAGCAGCACTTGATTGTGAATTTGTTTGAGTCATTGGCAATGGTGTATTAGCAATTGACCCACGACGAGAACCAACATTAGAACTTGACAAACTAATTGAAGGACGACGAGAAACAAAGCTTCCGATTCTATTTCTAAATCTACTAAAATGGGAAGCATCATCATCAGTACCAGCCTCATCATTATCAGTCGTTGCTGATGATCTGGAAACACTTTCACCATTAGCAGTTGGTGATGAAAGATTTGGAGGAGCTTCGCTCAATCTTCTTAATCTTGTGGATCTTCTTCTTTGAATACCCCCGGAGGAACCTGGGGTAGCACTTAAGTTTTGCGCAGATGGACTCGTTGGCACTTCCAAAGGTTCTTCATTTGGAGTGACAATAACCTCTGGAGTTTGATCACCTTCTGGGATATCCTCACCAAAATTAATAGCAGGAGATGCATTCACAACAGTGTCTGTTTGAGTATCTTTGACAAAAGCAGGTTTGTGACGATAACATTCGTAATGACCAGCGTTATGAGTACCATGATGTCTGATCATTGCACGTAATCTATATTTGACATTTTCCTTTGATGCATTCAATTCATGATCATCTTCACTCTCAGAATCATCTTCAACTTCTTCATTATCTTCATCATCTGGATGATCATCAGATTCTGGAGATGTGTTGTCAGATTGACTTTGAGAATTTTGAGAAAATTGATCTTGGTCGTGATTTGTGGTGTTTTCACTTTCTTCTTCAGGATCTTTATAAGTTGCATCTTCTTCATGTTGAGTTAAGACTTTTGAATGAATTCTTGCCAGTTGTTGTGGTTCATTACGATCTTCATCATACCCATCGATATCTTCCTCATCATCGTCATCATCATCCGCATCATTTTCATCATCTTCATCTTCATCCTCTTCAGCGATATCCTGTTGTTCATTTAAAGCTGGGACTGTACCTTTCTTTATTTTCTTGGCCAGTTTTTGCTTCTTTTGATAAGCTTTTGCCAAAGCTTCGTCAACATCAACAGCCAAGACATCTTCAAAACCGACTCTACAACTATTTCTTGTTACTTGAAGACCTGTAAACATTGATCTTGATAAATGAACAGTTAGTAGACGAGGGGATCTAACAACCAAAGTTTTTTTAACGATAGTTGACTTCAAAGTCTCAGTTTTGAACCCATTAAAAGAATAATTTTTAACAAAATTATCCAATTCTTCCGGCAGGTCATCATTGATTGTAATTTTTTGTTCTTGAATTTTCAATCTTTCCACTAATTCAGGTGATAACCCCGTTGTTTGATCTTTTTCAATTTTCAAAATAGCACTGATTTTACATCTTAAACAATTATACCCATTAATAGTTTCCACTTCATTTTTCTTAATCATATCTTGCAGAGTGGTATAAGGAGACTGTGGAACAGCAAGTGAAAGAACTGCAAAGGGATGGAAACTTGGTTTTGAAGAATTCACACATGAAAGACATGTTAATTGATCAGCTAATAACCCATTGAAAGGCATTTCAGGTATCACAAAATTCAAGCTATTTTGTTTAACAAATCTTTTAAATTTAGTATTTTCATTATCTAAAGTTTCTAAAATTAATTGAACTAATTCATGAGCATCATTTTGATTTGCACTAATTTTGGAACTAAAGATTTTTTCAATAACTTGTAAGAAGGGCCAAACAGAAACGTAGTGTTCCGTTGTGATTGTTTCTTGTAACTCATGGACAATTTTAGCCAGAGCTTCATGCAATGGTAGTTGTGGCAATTCAGCACCTGTGTTTATTGGCAATTTGGATAATAATTTATGTTGTTTCAAAATATCATTCAAATAAACATCTAAACCTGGAAGAGCTGCAAAAGCTTGTATTGAAGAGTTTGCAAAACAGTCATTTCTCGTATTGATTAACCCAGTGGTGAATTTATCTTGTCTTTTAGAGCTAAACATTCTATCCTTCTCTTCCTGACTTTTGAAAATGTAAGTGATACTTGGAGTTAAGATATAAATGGATAAAACTGCTAAGGATGTTGAGAATAGCAATGTGTTCTTCTGAGAGCTTGTAGCTAATTTCCAATGCTTTAAGTAAAGATAATGAACGAAATTGGTGGAAGCTGTAACTATGTAGTCTTCTTTCGATATGGAGGCGGTTGTTGATGATTGAGTGCTTAATGCCCTGTCTGTGAATTTAATCAATTGGTCCACAAATGACATATAAGGGGCAATATTACCAAAAGGAACTGGCTTTTAAGATGGTGTTCCTTCCTGGTTGTTTATAGCTCTTGCTGAAGTCTTCGCTATGTGGCTTTCTGAGTTGTTAATCTTCAGGGATTGAGCTACGGAAAACAGTGAATTCAAAAGTGTGAGCCGGTGTTAGCAGTGGTTCTGGAGTAGTTGAGGTTCAATATAGCCAGGTTGTTGAGGTTTGGTGTGAGTGTTTTTGATTAGATTGCAGGTAAATCAACTCAGCGGTTAGTAGATAGCTTTAATTATTTTGGCTAGTTTAATATTTTTTTAAAGAAATTGCAATCAAAACAGAAATATTCAGTTATCAGAAAAAACAGATTCTCAACTTCTCCAACTTTTTTTTTTCGCTGTTAATGTTGATTGAGAATAACGGTTGTCAATGTGACACTTTAAAAGATTGAAGGGTTTATGAATAACTACAAATTAATGTCCTGATAGTGATCACTGAGGATCCCAACAAAGTCTTTTCATTTTAACACGGTTGATCTTTCCTCAACAACTCTCTTCCACCTCTTCAAGCACTTTTGCGGTTTGCAAATTGAAGCTTTGAGTCCCCTCAAGGAAATAAACGTATGACGTAATTCTACCCAATAACTTTTTTTTTTTAATTTGATGTCTGGATGTATGTCACATGACCAAAATTGGTAGTGCCACTATCAAAGGGAATTATACTAGTGTATTACAAATTTATCATTAGTAGAATTATTAAAGATAATTGTTCTATTTCAAAGATCCAATAGAATAGTTATGGACAACTTTAGAATACCCACAAACCCAATACAGGATAGACTACAAGCACAGAGGAATGGAGATGCCAGTAGGACAATACCTCCATCAGCGGCTAATCTACGAAGAATTCCAGTTATCCCACCAGTATCATCAAGATCAAATAATCAAAATCAACTAATCCCACCAAATGCAAATGCAAAACCTGTGTCATCTTTCCCCAGTTTAAACTCTGCACAAAGAGCAGGCGGGTCCAGCAGGAAGAAAGTTGCCCTAGAGCCTGGTTGTTCTCCATTAGATTGGGCTCGTTTGAATTCAAGTGGTGAAAATTTAAGAGGTATTGAACCTCATCAATTCCCACTTCGTGTTAATAAAGAACTATTGAAGACTCATAGTAAAAAAGATGATTGTTGGACCGTGTTAAAGGGGAAAGTTTATAATATAACTCCTTATGTTAAATTCCATCCTGGTGGAATTGATGAAATTATGAAATGTGCTGGAAGAGATGGTACAGCTCTATTTAATAAATATCATGCTTGGGTTAATTTTGAAAGAATGTTGGAAAATTGTTTCATTGGGTTCTACATGGGATGACTATTTAAATTATAGACTATAGATACACTTATATTTTTATTTATTTATAATAGACTTACAATTCATTTATTGGCAATTCACAACGTTAGTATTGAAATACGCTCAAGATCCAAGAAAAAAACATAATTTTTTATAAAAAGGACAACAACTTTTGGATTCTTAAATTGATGTTTTTTGAAGATGATATACCTATTCTATTGAATACTGTTTACATATAGAGGAAAGAGAATTGATCAACAATTAATGAGTTTTTTTCATGTTAAGAACTAAGCGATTTGTGAACCGTTCTTGCCCTTCCAAGCATCTAGTGCTTTATGATATTGATCAACATATGGTTTCTTTTCAGATTCACTGATTGATCTCCATTGTTTACCCAATTCTGTAGCAATTTCAGTAACTGATGCATTTGGGTTTTGAGACACAAGTTGTGGTCTTTTTTCACTTGAGAACAGAAGAAAACTTGATAATGGTTTCTTTGGAGGCTTGGCAGCTTCCAAAGCAGCTTTTTCTTGGGCGTATTTTTGTCTGGCAACTTCAGCAGCTTCAACAAATGGTGATTTAGCGGATTCTGATAACTTGTTCCATTCGGCACCAATAACCTTGGAGAAAAGAGCAGCTGATTGACCTTTAAATTCCTCAGCGTGTTGTTTACGGAAATCGGTACTGAAACGTAAGTAAGCAGAAACTGGTCTTTTTGGACCTGAATTCAAAGTATTGTTAGTATTTATATCGATGAGCCGGAAACAGAATAAGAAACAGGAGCAATATTTCGTCTTTACCCTCCATGTATAACCATTTCATGAATCCACTTCTTATTTATAGATAATTATTGGGAAACTCACCTTCTTTCTTAACCTTCTTTGTCTTCTTATCCTTGGTGGCGGTTTCTTTGAAATTTATGGCACTTGAGGAGAAGGAAGCTCTCATCAAAGGAGTAGCTTCAACGACTGATAAACTTTTAAATGCAGACAACATTGTTTTTCGTATTTAGTGCTCAAATAAGTTTCGTACGACTTTAATGTAAAGATGATAATAATCTTTTAATTAATCGTTGGCGAATTCTAATTGAGTTGAGGGTAAAAGATAGAATTGTGTCTTTTGCATTGTTTACAATTGTGATTTTTGGTGTTTTTGTTTCAAATTGCATTTTGTGGTTTCGCGATAGGAAAGAGCTGTACGGGCCACTACCTGCCAAATTAGGACTGATATCTTGAGATCTTACGACTGGTTAATAAAAAAAGATGAAACGATTATGGAAATGGATATATTTTGGTTTATTACATATATATATTATGATTAATTCTGATTGATCTACTTCTGAGAATGCTTATATGATAAATATGTGAGTATTAGGGAATATAGATCTATACATTAAACTCTGTGGAGTTGATTAATTTACAATGAGGTTTTGCAACATGATTCAACATGTGGTTGTTTAGCATCTTCAAAATATTTGGATTTATTGAACCCATTATTAGCAGCTGGAACATCTAATGCTGGATTCTTTTCGAAGAATGAAGATGGAGTAACCAAAAATTGCATGAAATCAGATGGCATGACTGGGAATTGTTCAGTAACAGGTGGATGTGTTAATGCTAAAGTTGGCCAGACAACAACATTTGTATCTCTAACATTTTCATCACCTTTAGTCCAGTTGGCTAACCCGGTGTCAATCAAACTTTGGTTGGTTAATTCACCAGCTGCATATAATCTATCATCTTCATATTTGGTAACCCAAAATTGTTGAGTAGCAAATGTAGCTCTCTTGGTATTATAAGAATCTGGACTAGCAACCATCATTTGTTTAGCAGGCATGTCAAATTTATAACCAACTGGTTTACCAGTGATCTTATTAATACTACTTTCATTAATAACTTTATAAGCTCTTGATGTGAATGGAGATTGTTCAATGAAACCAGAATTTTCCACAATGGTTCTTTTACCATAATAACCAACATTGTATTTGTTTAATGAAGTGTTTTGTTCCATTGGAACATAATCATCATAAACTGCAGTGTTATTATCACCATCCAATCTACAATCAAATCTGAATGCTAATAAATGTTGATGATAAGCAGCCATGACACCTGGTCCGACAACAGTACCCCATGGAACATCAACACCATGTTCAATTGGCATGGTGGATAAGATACCAGTGGCTCTAACTTGAACAGTAATGGCACCAGCTTGGTCAAAGACGAAATTCAAGATATATTCATAATTACCAACAGTAGCAATTGTTTGAACAACAAATTCTCTTCTTCTAGTGACAACTGCATTCCCATTTCTATAATTCATATGTTTGTACAAGATACCATAATCTTGTTCATGCATACAAACAGTGTTTGTCAACAAGATTGGATTACCTTCACGATCAATTCTATAAGTATCCAAATATTTGATTAAACCGAGACAATCACAACCCAAATTCAATTGATTAGCATTGATACCAAATCCACAATCACCTAAATCAAAAGCTTGCTTTCTATGGTATGGAGCTCTTGGATCACCATATGGAACAGTCATTTCATTTAAAGAGATTCTATAAAATAATGAACGACCTTTGAAATAAACATCATAAATTGCAAAACCTTCTCTAACATTTGTAGAAACTCTAAATTCCCAACCTTGCCATTTGATTTTACTACCTTCAACAGTGAAAGAAGCACCTTCTGGTTGTTGCACAATCAATGGATTTATTGGTCTTGGGATTTCACCACTCAAATCTGAATGATATTCCACAGCTGGAACTTCTAACCATGGTTTAGTAGCTGCTGTATTTTCATCAATACCTAATGGTAAGAAATCCATTCTAACAAATTTACCAGTTAATAATTCAATAACTGGGGAAAATGCAAGTGGGATAGAATAATGGTTGGCATCTGGATGATCAACTTTCAAATAGATATAACCTTGAATTAATGGAATATCTATCTTGTCACTATCAGTACCGTACATCCAAGTATCACAACAGATCTTCATATGCTTTGGTAAGTTTAATTTGGCGATTTCAGCAACAGTAGCTGGATGTTCCAAGCAGATGGCTTCGGTATCGACCAAATCTTCTGGTAATAATGGACCGACAGCACCTTTATCAGTGACAGCTTTATTTGTGATGACATGACCATAAGATACATTAATTAAAGCCTTGTACAGTGGCATCTTGTTATTTAGGTAGTAATAGACAAAAGTCTTTCTTGGAATGTGTGGTAAAGCAGCACCTGATTTTTCAGCATCCAAGTATTTAAGAGCATCTTTCTTTGGAGGTTCTAATCTATCCATTTGGGTGAAATGAACATAATCACTTTTATTCAGATCCTTGACCAATTTGGACGTTAGTCTAATTTCAGCCTCAGTGATGGCATCGAAAGGATGTAGTGGAGCCATATTGTATAACCGTTGTAATGTTGTAATGTAAAGTAATCAGCGTTGATCTTCAATAACTAGAGTAAAAAAAGGATCAGTAACACCTTTACAAAGGGCATTCTGATTTCTTCTTATACTTCAAACTTACAAAGTATGTCAACTTATCTTTGGGCGCACATCCCCAATCATGAAGCGTAGCCGCTGTCCGCATTGGGAACCTCGACCCGGACGCTTAAAGATGGCACAAACTTATCAAATCGAGGCCGTTGAGGGTTAAAAAGTGGTTATCACTGATTTAGCCAGATCAGGACACTGGAGGCCATCCAGTGGATCTCGTTTGGGGAAAGTCCAAGGATGTAGTAGTTCTAACCTACAATGGTCAGGTTGTCGCAAACACCTTCATTTCATCTTATACTATACAGCTCACCATTACTCCTCCCACTACAGATCAGATCTCATCATGATTAATCAAAGAAATCATCATCTTCATCGTCATCTTCAGCCACTTGCTTTCTAGAAAACTAAACATGCGTTCGGTTAGTATTATCTCTCATCATAATGGTGCGCTAACTTGAATCAACTTCTTCATATGGAAGGTCAAGAATAAGAAAATCTATCACCACACAATCATCATATACTCACTACTATCTTTGTTTCATTTTGCTTTTGTTGGTCTCTAGCAATACCGTTCAAAATTTCTACAATATCATCTTCACCTAATTTTCTTCTAACTTGTCCACTTTGTGCCAATCTAATAATATATTGTTCAACAGCCTTAGCTCTATCCGGTCTCACTAGATTCACTCTGGATAGTCTTGCACGGGCTTCTGGTTCAAGAATTTGATCCAAGGCACTCGATAGTGATTGATTCTCTCTTCAAGGAAGTGTTAGTAACTCAAACACTCCAGTTCTTTCAATTCATTAATAGAAAGAAAAAAAACTTACTGCTGAGATGTTTCACTTTGTCCACCACCTTGTCCGGCATTTCTTTGTAACTCTTGAAGACGTGCAGCCCTTATAGCATTCAACTCTGCGTCATCCATCTTTCGAAAATCTTAATCTATCCAGTATAGATGGGACTCAGAAGTACAAAGGTAAATAATCTTTTGATCGTTTGACATCTTCTTTGTTGATCGCCATACAAAATTTCGAGATCATTATTGGAAAATGATGGTGTTTGGATGTAATGATAACTACAATATTTATCTTTTATAAAACATAAACCGTAAGCATTTCATTCATTAAAAAAAGGAGCAGTTAAGCTTTTCTATAAGGTTATCATTAGGAATTCATTTAGACCGAAATAACATATTCAGTATGAACGATTACTATCTATGCTTTGACGAGCCATTGCTTCTTCTCTCAATCTCTGTAATGCAGGTGAATGCGTGTAAGCTTCTGTGTCATAAATAACTGGATAGTTTTTATCCCCAAATGGGCATTCAATCTTTGCTTGTGCGAATATTTGTTCATCCTCTGCAAATTCCTTATCAATGTCTTCCCCATTTTCTTCTTCAATGGTATTATAATTATGAATAGAAGGAGCAATAATAGTTGCCTGCTCGTCAGCTTCATTTTTAGAATCAATAGTGAGAATAGAGTTTGGGTATAAGCCTCTAATTGAAGCGTGTGAAGATGTGATGGAGTTAGCTCTGTTCTTAGGTATCAATGGTGTCTTCAGATGCGGACCTGAGCTCCCAACAACGGCCCCATTTTTAGAATTGGGGAGCCAGTACTTTTGTTTACCAGAATCTGTGTATCTTAATCCCTCATTAAATCTTGCCATTCTTGAAGCTGATGTTGGGTGTGCAATCATGGCCTCTACCGAATCAAATTGTCTATAATCATATGTATCCCCGGAAAATGTTAGTTTGAAATCATGAACCAAATCACCAATACCAAATGTATCTTTAATTGCAGCCCAAACTGTTAATCTTGCACAACCTGGCAATCGTCTAGCATTGAACTCAGTGTATGAAAATGAGTACCAGTGTCCTATAGCAAACCCGATCAATTCAATACATAACAGGGCATTTTGTATGGCAAACCCAAGAGTATTATTTGAATCAGAATTTTCATTCTTCAATACACGAAACCAACTCAACAACCCTAACAACACTCCTTGCCAGTAACTTGCAAAGATGATAAGTTTCACACAAAGGAATTTACCCCAAGGATTAAAAGGTCGTAGATCACCATATAAGCATTTCCAGAACAATGCTAAATCGTATAGCGATACAGATACACTGACATTATAGATGAAATTGATAATGAAATAAGGATTGAAATATCCATTAGATTCTGAGTCGTAAAGCCCAAATGCTTCAGTTGCAGCTGTCAGAGCACATACCAATGGTTTCAACCACACATATTGTAAAATTCCTCTTTTAATGGTGAGTAACGTGAAAGGGTCAGATATATCCACAGCGGGTAGTATTAGACTGAAAGGCCATGGCTGTTTGACTGGTAATCTTCCAGAGGTCATCACCACAATCTTCCTCTCACCACCTAGCAAGTGTGTCAATAAAGAAAAGAAAGTATAAATAACAAAAGCTTCATAGATCTCCTTTATTGGCTCCACAAATTTTGAGCATTTGAACCATCTCAATGAAACGAAACAAGTGATGGCAAACAACGGTACAATCAGCTGTATCCTAACAATAAGTCTTTGTACAAATGGTTTCCTATAGTTCCTCAGTTGCAGGCATATCCCGACGATGGATATTATAATCGATACCAAACTGCTTATTCCACAGATGTTAATGATCCACCTGGATCCAATAATGTTAGTATGACATTCCGCTCCAATCACAGACACACCCGCAAAAAACCAGGGAGAACACATACAGAGGTAGCAAAGGTTTCACCATTGCATCTAATACAAAGTTTAAGATCTCACCAAGACTCCAAGATGCTTCAATTACAACAGTCAATTATTTTAACAGTAAAGCTGTAATTATAACGCTTTTGTTTTTGCTACAAGGTCATTTTCAAAAGTTCCGGATGACACCAAAAATTCCGACCAGATCAAAGCCATCAATAAGTCCTGAAGAAAGCGAAGTTCATCTTTTATGGCTCAGTTTTGGAAAGAAGAAAAACTCTGAAATAACCCATGAAAAGTCAGGTCCGCTTCCCATGATTTTAATATGGGGATTTTTCACAATAATATGGCTAGTGAGTCTCACTGGTGCGAGTGGAGTAGCGTTAGTATTCTTTGTTTATCGAAAATCTGACACATAGAATTGACCTCAACTAACATGACTCCAAATTATAGCATACATCTGACAATTGCCTCAAGAATTTTCAGTTATTTGCCAAATGATATACAAAAGTACCCTGATCATATATTGGCAGGTGCATTTTTCCCTGATGCCTTCTATAATTGTGGGAATAATCATAATGCCAGTGAGTTTGCTCACTGGCCTCCATATTTAGCACAAGCAGTTGATTATTATCACCACAAGTTTTCATTGGCAAATGAAGAGTCCAAAGAAATAGAGAAGTTGAAACTGAAGGCATTTTTGTTTGGAGTGCTAACTCACCAAGTTGCCGATTCCTCATGGCATTCTATTCGATTAGAACAAGGCCTCCTTAAAATGTTGGCAGTAATGGATTTCGATGGTGAAATTGACAGTGCACATTCATTTCTTGATACAGGAGGTGATTTCCTACATTTATTAAAGCTTACCGATTATAGTTTATATTCAATGGAATGGAACTACCCCGGACAGGATATTCTCGAGATTTACCAAAATGCTGGAATCAACATACCAGACGCAACGTTAAAATATTGCATGGTGAGTGGACAGGCTGCTATCAGAACTGAAATTGCCCTTTCCAACAGAGCTGCTGGTGCTTATGTGAAAAGATCACCACTATTAGATGATCTTCTAGAAACATACTATTTGGGAGGTCTTGAAGAAATCACAACATCAATCATAAAATGCATACCCAACCTTGATGAATGGTTTAAAAACAGCACGTATACTTCAGATCCATGGTCACTTTGTGGATCTATCATTAAAGATTCAATTAAAAAAGCTCCAGAGCTTACAATCCAAGATAGCGTGTTTCTTACACCGCTAATGCCTTTAGCGAATTTTGGATATAGTTTAGCAGTTGGGAGAAGATTATTGAACAATGAACCTGCTATGGTGATTGGCTCTCCAAATGAGGAGCAGTCAGGGTCTGTTTATGTTGTTGCATTGAAAGATTTTGAGTCCACAAATAGCATACCAACAAGACTTAGCTTGAATTCTGAGAAACGAAGATTTTTCAATACGCCTTCTAAATTTGGTTCTGCTGTTCATGTGTACAACCTATTAGGGCAAGAGTTTATATTAGTCACAGAGCCAGGAACTTCAAGTATCCATCTATTCTCAGGAAATGTCAAACTTGTCACGATTACGGATTATCAGTCAAATCCGCGTTATGGATCGAGTGGAAGGAAACAACAAGGTGTATCACTCACTGTATACGATCTTGATGGCCAAGGAATACCAGATATTATTGTTAGTGCACCTCACAGTGACGATGGGGCACCACAGAGAGGATACATAAAAATAATTTCTGGGAAAATGCTCTCTCTTATCTTGTTAAATTCGCAATATGGGGAAGTTATAGACACAAGGATCCTCACTCGGCAGTCGATAGTTCTTCCGAAGCTATATAAGACCAGTGCAGGTTATGAACAGTTTGGTGCGCAGTTGGCAGTGAATAACGAATACATCTTCACTACTGCAAACGGATTAGGAATTGTTTTCGCTCTTTCAAGATCTGGTGATATCAAACATACCATATTTTTGGATCGTGTTGATGGACTACCTATTGAAAGAATGACATCCCAAGATTCTCATAGATTCGGATCGAATTTTCTAGTTACTGGGAAATTTCATAATATAGACTATCTCTTTGTAAGTGCTCATGGCTATACAGAAGGTACATGCATTGGCTGTGGTGCTGTATTCGTTTACAAAGTGACACAAGGTAAGATTGAATTTGTTACCAAATTGACATTAGACATCTCATCAAAACATTCTTTTTCGAGGTTTGGGACAGCAATTACAATCCAAGATGACACCATGTACCTCTCAGCACCTAGGTATTTGAATACTGGGGCAATATTTAGAATACGCCTCGGTGAAATCCTCCGCCCAGGGCGTAGTCACATTGTTGTGAAAAGCATTGTTTTTAACAACAAAGGAGATCAATATGTCGGATATGGTATGTCACTAGAATCAACTCTTGGGAAGTTGATTGTCGGATGCCCTTACTACAATTTCCAAAAAGATATTGAAAGCGTTACAAAGCTCACAGGTGGGTTGATCATATACGATATCTAAGTTTCATTTTTTTTTCTATTGCATTCAGTTATATACATGATGTGAATATATTAGATTCGTTCGCTTCGTTATTCTGGATGGCACATCCTTATTGCATCTATTGTATCAAAGTACTAACTCTACTTTTTTTGGCATCTTCTTTGGCTTTCTTCTTCTCTAAACGTTGTCTTTCTTTCTCCTTTCTTTCTGCCTTTTTCTTATCTTTGGCACTCATTTCTTGCTGCACAGGAATTTCTGCTTCAGATTTATCTGTATCTTCTTCAGGTTTCTTCTCCTTCTTTTCCTCAGGACTTTTTGGTATTGGTTCGGCATTAATAGTAACACGATTACTAACAGTACCTTTGACAGAAATAGTTGCCTTATCTTGGAAAATCATCTTGACTTGTTCCAACACTTGTTCTCTTCTCTTATGCTCTAATGGGTGTAATGGCGAATCTTCAAGGAAAACATCATCATAACCATCGTCAATTTTCTCTTCTTCTTCTGCACCTTCTTCTGTTTTCTCCTTTTGACGGAATATATGTCTTTTCAATGACTTCTTTTCACCAATCACAAGAAATAATTTGTGGCCCTTCTGTAGATGGTTAATGATTTCAGTAGTCTTTTGATTATCAAGATCTTGCTGAGAAATTTCCCATGAAACTTTAACATTTTTCAAATTTGAATCCTTTCTTTTGGACTCTCTTGTTCTACCAAACTTTGCTGTGATGTCTTTTGCCTTTTCATCAGAATACTCTTGAAGCTTAATACGTCTTTCAAAAAATTTCATTAATGCAAACTTATCACCATTAGGTCTTTCTTGAATATCAACAATACCCATAACTTTACCTTCCGGAACAATATCAAAATACTTATATAAAGTACATTCGTCAAGTGTTCCATCTTCCTTTACCATGCTAATTTCACCCTCTGTATTTGTTTCATATATAGTTTTGATAAGTCTGTTCATATACTCTTTCTCCAAATCAGTCCCGTATTCCCATGTTGGAAGTTCAGGAGCTTGTTGCTCATTTCTCCTCCATGGCTTTCTCTCTCTGGATCCATTGAAAGGATCCCTCGATCCACTGTTATTAAAATCTCTAGGCCCACGGTTATTATTGTTATTGAATGAACGATCAAGGAACTGCGGTCTATCAGAAGATCGACCTTGTGGTTTACGATTATCAAAACGGATATTTGGGCCACGGTTGTTATCTCTAAAATTACCACGTTGACGGTTGTTTGGATTGAAAGAATCGCTCCCAGCTCTGTCACGATTATCATTGATCAGATCTTTCATCATAAATTTACTGCTTGATAACCTGGCATCACGACCTTGTGCAGCTTTTCTTTTCGCCTCGTCCACCAGTGATTTGAAAGCTGGTTCCCCCTTGCCAGAAAATAGTCTTCGACTAACTAGGCAACGAGCGTTGATCGATCCATGAACAACATTGGAGGGAAACATGGTATTTGAGGTTGTGGTTGGGTTTTCCTTGTGGAGTTGGGGTGATCTTAACTTGAAGATGTCAAAGTTTTCAATTTTCAAAATATATTACGGTCTCGGATTGACCAAAAAAGTTTCGGGCTGTCCTACACATTGGAAGTTCTGTCAATTCTGATCATCATATTTACAAAAAGTCTATAGTTTACATAAAGGCATTGTAGTTCCAACCTTTCAAAGTTCAAGGGTATCAATTGAGCATAAGTCTTGAGCCAATATTAGGCAATGCTGGCCCGTCGTACTGAGATGAATCTCTTACTGTAGATCCTTTTCTAGATTCCAATAATTGAACTTGAGTAATCATAGCTTCGATTATAGAATTAGCGGCATGGGTATTCAAATCACCTTGAGAAACAAGTCTTTCAATTTCTTCGGCAACAGAAGATACAATGGAAAGTTTTTTGATTTGTGAAAAATCAACATCAGCAAATGACCCTAGTGCTGTAGATGAAGTATCTTCCTCGTCAACAACTGATCCGTTGATAGCTTTTGCTAAATGATGGAAATGTAACTTTGGGAAAGGAGCATCCAAAGTAGCTGTAAAATTTTGATCAGTACTTCCAAAACCATGGTTACCTTTTGGGGATAAAGTGAATGTTGAGGTACCATTTTGAACTGATTCAACTTCGAAAACTTTTACATCATCAATCCTGATTGTGTGAGAGTAAACATGAGTGATATTAGCATCGTATGTGATATCATATTTAACGACTGGTTCCGTTAGTAAATCAATGATAACAGGGAAGACTTTAACTTTCTCTAGTTTGGCAACAACTTCATCGTCAATAATAATTTCTGAGACATAATCATTAGAATTAACAGCCGTAACAAACTGGCCATCCCCATAATTTGAATATGCTTGGAAGTTTGAAAAATGTGCTCCTGACTTTGTGTGAAGTTTAACAGGTAGCTGAGTACCGTTGAAGAAATTATAAGTTAGATTACTTTGGACCTCCGCAGTATGTTTGGAAACGACGGTTTGAAACAAACTATCTGGACCAGTACCAATATTGAAAACTTGATACTTAGTAGAGTTATCAAAGAATTCCACCTCACCAAAACTCGATTCAATCTCTGGAGATTCCCAATGTAATAAATCGACAGCAGTGATCCAATTTTGTGCAACTTTCCCACCTTCTTCACCATTTGTGATTTCGATTTCTAATTTAGCACCAGATTTCCACAGGACAGGCAAAAAAGTAGTCAAATCAATTTCCAAAGGTTTGATATCAAAAGCATTAACACCAATTATTGGCTTCCACAATGGTGGTGCTATACCCCCTGAGAATATAACCGGTTCTGGTGCAACAGAACTGATTCTCACACCATCCAAATAAACATTCACAACACGAACGGGTCCCTTGCCTAATAAAGAATGACCATGTTGAGCAAATTTTTCTTTATTTTGATCCAAGACATTTGAGTACCAAAATTCTTCAGCTGCGTTACCTGAGGTATACAAGTTTAATTTCAAATTTGTAGTATTTGATTCAATGATTGGAATTGTGAATTCTAATTTTTCACTTGGATAATATAACAATGGAGTTTTGTTAGGGAGTGATTTGAATATTTTGGAAATACGTTGAGCTGGTTGATTTGTCACTTGAAAGTATGAGGATAATTGGCTTGTATCGGTGTTTTCTTCTTCTTTATAATATTTGACAGATAAAGTTGTATTGAAAGCTCCATTCAAGTTTCCTCTAAGTAAATTATCCAGCTGGAAAGTAAGTTCAATAGTATCTTTATAAAACAACGTCAAATATTTAGAAACATCTTTGCTTGATTCTGAGAAGACCAAGTCTCTTCCAGGTTCTGCAGTAGAGGTTCTCCACACTGGAATTCCATCAATGAATATGTGTGCCAATCTATCATATTGTATACCATCCACCCAAGTTTGCAAAGTTAAAACAACACGATTGAACTCTTCAGGCTTCAATTCTGGAGCGAATGAAGCTCTAGCTGGAACACCCCATGAATTACCAAAAGTGTGTGTCAATATTTTTTGTTCAAAAACGAGATTGTCATAAATGACTGGAAGTTGAATTTCAAATGTTTCTTTATAGTCTTTTGAAAAATTTGGATCTATATCTTCCAAGTCATAAAAATGAGCAAGTCTTTCACCGCAGTTAACGAATTGAGAATATAATAATGTTATAGCGCCTATTATCAACAATAGAATGGCGAATTTTGAAGCAGAACGGTTCTCTCTGTTTGCTTTACTGTGTAAGTCTAAATCATTGACATCTTTCTCGTGTAATGGTAGTTGATCAAAGCTCATGATGACCTCCTACTACTTTGGAAACACTCAATAGTAATACACCCAGGACACACAAATCTATTAAACCTTGATAAACCCTTTCCCATTTAAGAGCGATAACTCAAGAAGTTCACGTGACATAACTGGATTGTGTGGCCCTACCAAAGACAACGTGACTGGGTTGTTCTGCCATTTATTCCGGTGCCAATTCTTGGTCCTCTGGCCAGGTTGGTAACACGGTCCCACTGAAGTCTGTGTTTACCTGCCTACAAAAGAAGCCGATCTCTCTTTCTAGAGAGAACAGCTTGGGCTCGCAGGTGGGAAATTCGGTGGTTCGCTCTGTCCAACTAGGCAGGGGCCCCTTGGGGTGTCCTGCCTAATCTCTTGAGAGACTCCTGGCGTGGAAACGCTTGGGTGTTGCCATAAGAAATCAGACTGTTAAAGGTCATGGGAGGCTTCACGGGCAGTTGGTCCATTTACTATTAAGTGATGGGCTGTTGAGTGCAATATACAGACTATGGATTCCGTCCATAGAACCCGATACCGATTATTTTAGTGGGACTTCCTCTTCTTTTTGATACATTTAAGCTTCTTTTGATCTCTTGATGGTTCAATTTTCGCGGGCTTTGCAAGAAATGGATTTTCGGATTTTTAGTTGATGTGTGTAGTTTGGTGATATTAGTGATGTTTGACAGTTGTTGAACTTCAAGTTGTCGAAAAAAGCAACAAACTTAACTCATTCAATATGAAATTGCCTAGTATCAGAAGAATCTTTCAATCTTTCAGAACTGAAGAAGAAGAGAAAGTCTACTCCAGAAAAGCAGTAAGTGTTTTTAACGGCTTTCGCTAAGATATATAACTTCTAACAAAATCTTTAGTTCTTCAACTTACTGGGGTTCCTAGGTTCATGCGTATTATTCTCCTTCGTCGCACAAAAGCTAGCCAAACAACCAAGAGAACTGGCAAGAGTTGCCAAAGCAGTCGCACTTACAAATGCAATTACAGCTTAATACTTATTCACAACTTCATTTTGTGTCAACTAAATTGTCAAGAAACATTTCCAAATAATGAGATATGATATAATTTGATGCTTGAGAAGTTTGAAGAAATGACATAACAACACGTTGCTTTCTTCCTGTATAACAATTGTTAGAAATCGTCTGGGTTCCTTCTACACTGCCTTCAACACTAAACAAGGAAGCACGTTTGAGACCTCTACAGCACCGTCTGCGTCTGATCCCAACGAGAATGCTTATTGTGTGGGACCTAAATGATTGGGGATTCAACTAGCCATAATGTTGCCACCTCATTTAAAAGAGTTCATTAAGTTTGTATACCATTATCTAAGTATTGATGAAAAGTCTATGTATTCGTGCAAAACTTGATATTTATAACAAATGTATACGAATATACTTGAGCTACACAAAATTTTGATTTCGCGTACATTTATTTCTTAAAAGTATTTTATTATCACAGCGTTAGTTAACGATCTACAGCTCAGTTCAAAGTATTGTCTGACTAGAATAACATTTATCTTATATCCAACATGGGTGTATTTACAGTTAGAATGGCGAGAATGTTATAACTGGGACACCAAAGCTCTAATTTAGGCTTTTTGTGCTTCATTTGACTCTTCACATAACTTTTGCTTTACCAAGATGATCACTGGTAAGATTAGGTCATGGAAATTGATGTCTTGTTATTTGTGGTGACTTCATAATAATCATGAATTATGAAGTAATTATCAAAAAAAAAAAAGAACTGTTGCAAATAAAAGTTGGTAATAATTGAGAGTTATAGTAAATAAATTCATTAACATGATTTATTTCTAAAAATCATATGTGACGGTTGATATTTGTGATATGAAATGTGAAATGTTATATGTGCATGATACGTGACGTGATATTCATTAATATCTTAATTGAATAAGAAATGCTTAGCCATTTCATAAGCGGTCCATGAAATAGCAGTTGATGGGACATTAGAAATGATTCTTGGTTTCAAACCTCTCCAAAATCCACCCCATCCATTGATTTGATAAATTGTTCTAGCAGCTTTCATTAAAGTATTTGAATCTCTAACATTTGGATTTTTAGATTCACCTCTGATCTGTAATAAAGTTTTAATACAATCCAAAGGAGTTGTTAATGCAGATGCAGTAGCACCTGATAACCCACCGCAGAAACTATGAATTATTGGATCATAATTGTTTTCAGGATTCAGTAATTTTGTTGAACTTTCATAAATCATAAAATTTAAGGCAGCAAATGGTATATTCATACTAATTGTGGTTGGATATGAATAATAAAAACTTTTAAAACCTTCCGTTTGATACATTACTTTAGCTAGTTGAGACATTGAATGTTTTGAGGAACCTAATTGCATTCTTTGTTTTAATGTATCAAATGGATTCATTAGGGCATCAGCTGCAACAGTAGCACAACTACCAGCTAATGCAGTTTTAATTGGATGTATTTCACCTTGTTGGCCATCAGCAATCAACGATTTTTTCACATATTCATAAGTTGCGAAATAAACAGCATGTGCAGGTCCAGCTCCTAAAATCATGGAGTTGATACCTCTCCATAGGGCCAAAGATCCCTCGGTGGAACTGATTCTCGTTATGGCATTCAAAACACCAGAGTAAACTGTTTGTGTGTTCATGGACTGCATTCTAGTCTTGATGGCATCAACTGGGAACATTATTGAATGTTCCATTATCCCAGCAAATGCACCAGCAGCAAGTTGCGCTGCTAAAGTGGCAGTTTCAGGAAGTGCTTCATAGTCAACCTCTACAGAATTGTCATGATTATGTATGGAGAAGCTCACTTGTGCTTGTTGTTGTGATGTGTTCAACTCTTGTGAAGGAGGAGTTGGTGGTGGCATTTGAAAAATTTGTGCTTCTTTTGATAATGGCATTTACAAAATATTTGGATATAATCTTGGATAGATTTTGGTTAATCTTCTTCGGTGTGCGATGGGAGATGGGTGTTAGACTTTATGAATGTGATGATGAGTAGCAGCAGCAGAAGCAGTAGTAGCAGTAGTAGTGGCAGCGACAGTCAATGTATAGCCTGGTTGGTTCAAAGTTCAAATGTCAGCACTTGACAGTGTAAACAATGAATTTAGTGATGAGTTACTTTCTTTATGTCTTTATAGCGATGCCTCACACTTTTTTTTCATACAATAAATTTTTTGGCAAACTTTTTCTTTTTCGCACTGGGCTCCGGAGAAGAAGCGAATTAGGAACTGAGCTGACACTGCTGGGTGTAAAAGGCTTGAATCTTGTCCAAACAGTGGGCAGGAAAGGAAATAGTGTGAGTCAGCTGGAGGACGTGTGTTGATAGGCTCATGGTCCCGTTGAAAGGCTAGCAGGGTGTCCTGAGTCGTGACAGGAGAGTCATCTACGTGCTGTGCGTTATCGAAACAATCAGTAGTCTATAGTATTAATGATTAAACGGTTGTTAGATACTTATGAGAAATCCACACCTTTATGCTCTGGAACCAAGGAAATGACCTTCCCAGTTTCAATGACATTGGTCACATTCTTGACGACAAATTCTTCCATCGACTTTATAGTTTCTACGGTATGTGTACCCATATGTGGTAAAGCCAAAACATTTGGCAAATTGATCAATTCTTCATTGACATTTGGCTCGTTTTCCAAGACGTCCAACCCGGCAGATCTGACCGTACCATTAGTTAGATATTTAATGAAGGCTTTTTCATCAATAACACCACCACGAGCAGTATTAACAACAACAACACCTTTCTTCATCTTGGAGAACACGTCTTCGTTGAACAAATGCTTTGTATGAGGATTCAATGGAATATTAATGGAAATGATATCTGAGATCTTGAGCAATTCATCGAATGAAACATATTCTGCACCATTTTCTTGATCTTCTGGTAATCTATTTCTATTGTAATACACATATCTTTCAAATCCAAATGGTTTCAATCTCTTCAAAATGGTACGACCAATCCCACCAAGACCAACAATACCCACTGTCTTACCCACTGGATCATGTGCCACTTCAGCACCAGCAGCAGCGGCATATTTTGGCATATCTCCAGCTAATAATCTATGATGACCATAACTGAAATTTCTTAGAGCTCCCAACAATAAGAAAACATGAGTATCGGCAGTAGCATTGTCAACTAATTCTGGAACGTTTGATAATTGGATTTTCTTAGCGGCTAAATCTGGTGCTGATACTTGATCATAACCAGCACCGTTATGAGATACTGAAATGACTGAATCCGGTAAGTGTTGGATCAATTCTTTATCAAACAATCCTGTTTGTTCAACAGAGGTGAAAGTTCTTGTGATGTATTGAACATTGGCATATTTCCCTTTCAAATCTTGGATGAATTGTTCACGATTTGGAGAGTCTGCAACAAGAACAGTAGCAATCTTTTCCAATTCTTTCCAAGCTTCTTGGGCATATCTGACTGACCCTAGTCTTAGCACTGTTGGTTTACTCATCTTTGTGATTCTATCGTGGCTATAATTTCCAATTAACAAATATTTAATTCAATTGGCAGCACAACCTGGTTAAATAAGAATTCTGCTTAAAGAAAACTTTCTCAAAGTTGAATCTAATCATTGTTAGCGTTATCAAGCTCCAACTTTCCAAAGCCGGTCCGCTCGTCGTCCGGTTTTACTCGAAAGGGGAAGCACACCGACTCTGCGCTGACTCTGGTTACTGATCTCGTGGGAGGATTCGGACTCTGCTACGATAAGTATGGGGGCTAACCAAATCTTTATCAGTTCCTGGATAATTTATAAGTATATAGTATATAGTGGATAGAGTGCGACTCGGATTATCTACTCTCAGAGTTGATGTACACAGTCTTCGCCTCAGCTTTGAACCCGTTGAAAGGTGAGGCTGCAGCTGAGGTATAAGCTCCCAAGTTTGGGAAATATAACCAATCTCCAACAGCGACGTTATGAGAAAGATAGGTATCCTTATTGATACAATCCAACCCATCACATGTAGGTCCCCAAATTGAAACGTTGAATCTGTTATTCTTATATTGGTTGAAGTCACCATATAAAAACTCTCCACGATGTGTCAAGACATGAGCTTCTGGTTGTTGATGATCAAACAAGATACAGTTCATGTTACCATAGACACCATCATTAACGTAGATCATTGTTGGATCTTGCCCATTGTTGGAATCGAAAACACCACCTCTTCTAGCCATCACATGCGTGGCTAAAGTGAAGGCGTTGGCAACAAAATAACGACCTGGTTCAGCAATGACATTAACACCATAATCAATTGGGAATTGATCATCCAAAGCATAACTTAAAGCTTTTGATGCAGTACCAAACGATTCATATGAGAATCCACCACCAACATCCAAGACATTCATATTGAATCCCAAGGATCTACCAGTTTGGAAAACATTTTTAGCGTCACAAACGGCCTTAATCAAAGAGTCATTATCACTAGCACCTGAACCAACATGGAAGGAAACACCAGCAATATCCAAGCCTAATTCCTTGGCCAAATTCAACAAATTGGAAACGTTTGACAATGGCGCACCATATTTAGTACTCAATCTACATTGAGCACTTTCATCATCTGTAATGATTCTAAGTAATAATTTACAATTTGGATGGAATTTTTTAATCTTGTAAAGTTCATCAGCATTATCAAAAGTTGTCATTTGAACGTTTTGCTTGTTAGCAAATCTTAAAAATGAACTAACTTTACATGGATGAGCATAAATGATTCTTGAAGGATCAATACCTAATGATAAAACCAATTCGATTTCTCCCTTAGAGGCACAATCAAAATTAGCACCCAATTTAGCCAATAATTTCAAAACTTCTGGATTTGGATTACATTTAACGGCATAATAAGGATGAACCCTTGGTAAAGATTGTTTCCAAATTTTGACCAATCTTTCAATTTTACCCAAGTCACAAACGAAAAAAGAATCCTCTGCGCCAGCATCACAAGTTTCATGATTAATATTGGCAATCTCTTCAGAAAGAGCATTGGCAATTAAATTTTCAGAAAATGGTGAATTCAAAGAGACCGCAGTAGATGGAGCAATGTAATCTTTTAATAATTGAAAATCAACATTCGTTGATCTAGAAGCCTGTGATAATAAAGTGATTGGTGGTTCTTCAACAATACCTGTAGATGAGGTTGTAGTTGTAGTAGTAGTAGTAGTAGTAGTAGTCGACATCTTTGCAGATTTAACAGTAACAACTTTTGAAGAAGAGGGCAATGACAATTGTGGAACACTTGACTTTCTGGCAGTATCAACCAGACGCAAGACCGATTTGTTTCCTTTAGAAGTCACTTTGAACGATCTTTTCCTTTAAACCTTGCTTAAGGTCTTTTCGATTGAACTTGAACTTATAATAACTTTGAACTAGTGCGTGAGTTTAAAGCAAGTGAAGACCAAGTGAGAATTTAAAAGGCAAGTTCAAGCAGTTTATATAACTTTTTGGCTTGTGTGAGTATTGAATTTACAAATAAATTTGTAAATTACAATCTGTTGATGTTGAGGGATATATGAAACAACAACGATGCGTTAAAACTCAGGTGGCTTTGCAATTTTTCAAAGGTGTACCTTCACTAACAATTGAATATTTCGTCACTGAGAACGTGATTGATGGTGGACCCAACGTGAGGGTATTCAATTAATTTTGATTTTGTAAGATTTGGAACTGTGTATATCTGGGAATAAACACAGTGTAAAGTTGTGGACTTTCAAGCGGCAGCTCTCGTAGTGGTTGTGTATCGGGGAAGAGGGAGCCTGATGTGGTGTCGAATGGTGAACTTTGAATATAATACTGGTATAATCTTGCGATGGGAAGAGATTATACTGTACTATATTCTATATTTCTTTCTTTATTAACCAAATTTATCTGATCAAATTCGGCCTATGGAAAAAAAAATTCAGTGTAGCAATAAACTTCTAAGATGAAAGCTTCGTGCCTGGATATCTATTGAAGAACGGGTAGAGTAGTGGTCCCTGTGACTCGATAACTTCTTAATACTCTAAAGAGCTTTATTGATCCTTTATTGATCTGAATTTGAACAAAAAGGAGGGTCCAGAATTTTTCATTTTTAATTCTTTGCGATGAGTTTGAACTTTGCTTGAAAAATACTGGCGAGTACTGCGCGGACCAGTGCTTCTTCGGCCTACTATGGGAATTTCCAACCTTCAAAAGTAAACAACGTTCAAGTTTTCGACATAGACAGCGAGAATAGATGTACAAGCTTAGGGCTATTTTCATGAGAATGCTACTGATGATGGAGGGCTAGGCCTTGATATAGCCGTGGATAATGACCCTCAGCTGTTGTTTCTTGTTTAAAAGAAGGCGTTGATTATTGATGAAACTACGTATATTATTGATGAAATTAGTATATTATTGAACTGAAAGTAAACAAACTATTATTATACAAATGATATTATAACCCCAAAAATTGTCCCCATGATACAAAAAATGCCCCCAAATTCGATACAAAGCAAACCCAATATTATTATTCATAGAATATAATCAATGATACTATTATGAAGCAAATGGAATTTACTTAGAAGGTCTTTCCTTAACTTCAACTTCACTAGCACAATGCAAACATTTGTAACCCAAATGTGATGAACCATCATCATTAATAATCTCAACTTTTCCCCTACTCTTCATGGCAGTCCACTCACCTTTAGCTGGGATTCTACCACATGCTGAATCCATACATCTTGCACCTGTCTTTTTATATCTTAGCCCACAAGAATTACAAAGTTGACCGGCACTTGTTGACCAACTTGGTCTCCAACATGGGGATTGATCAGATCCACAAGAAATACATTTTCTTTTGTGCTGGTTATGATGATGTATGGTATATGTATGGTTTGGACCTTTATGATTTTGAGTATGGATAAAATTATTGGTTTCAATCACAATATCTCTTGCTGCTTGATAATTATGATGTGCACCATGTGAATTAGCTTGGTGAGGTTGAGCATGAGCATGTGAATGAGAATGGGAAGATTGGGATGATGGGTGTAATTGAGACTGAGATTGGGAATGTGATTGAGCGGGAGGTGAAACTTTGGTATATCTGAATTGGTCTTGGTATTTATTCAATGGTTTAGCACCTGGTGTGATTGGTGGTAGTGCAATGTGCTGTGTTTGAGCGGCCGATGATGCAGTTGGAGAAGTTGGGGTGTTATCAGCAGAACTATAAGTATAATTTGACTCATATGGGAAGCTGACGTTTGTGTTGAGTTGTGATAGTAATGCAATTGGTGATGAGTTTGTATAACCAGTCAATTCATTTCTATGGTGATGTTGGAATGAAGTTTGTTGCAACTCGTCATCTGAATGATCACTATAAAATTTTCTAGCATACGCCGCTTGAGCTCTTTTCCTAGATACCATCTTCTTACTGATCTTGGATGTGAATGTTGGTCTTCTGTGTCTATGTTCTCTATCCAACTGTTCTTTCAACTCTGTTAGCAAGATCGCATCGTTTAATAGATCGAACCCTGGCTTATCAAAACGCAATAAATTCTTCAAATTACTGAATTTTTCTGGTAAGTTTTTCTCAATCCAAAGTTCCAAGTTCAATCTCCAATCATCATCATTGATACATGTATCTGGATAATCTAGAGAATGATGAGAAATACCACCGTATCTCGTGTTTTGTTTCAAATAAAGAAACTCTTGATCCATAACAGCTGGTAAAAGTATTGTTTGCTTGGAATGTTCTTTTGGTTTGCATGAGATCATTCCAGAGTCTGTCAAGGTCAATGGTGAAGTTTTTGGAGTAACAAGAATATGTTTTTGAGATGAAGAAGAAGAAGGTGTTGGTTCTGATGGTAACGATAAAGCTGGTAAAGGCTTTAATGGGGCGGAATCATTGAATGAAGATGGTGGAGTTGGTGAAACAGATCTTCTTGTGAAAACAGTAGCTAATGGAGGTGATGGTGGAGCTGTTCTCGCTCTTTTACTTTCTTCTAAAGGTTCAAGGTCTTCAAGATATCTTTTTCTTTTCAAAGTTGAATCATTGTTATGAACTAATGGATGCAGTAAGTTGGATGATGGCATATTATTCATATGAGCGGAAAGAATACTCATAGTTTAATGATTGAAAGCTTTCAAGCGAATGTGATTTGGATATGAACTCTTTGTTGATTAAACGGATGAAGAGTAAATGATTTGATAACAGTTATATTGATCTGTGAATGAGCTCAATATTTGTCCTATCGATACCGATGTTACTGTTAAATTGAAGTTGTGATTGGAAAATTTAACAACGATTGATCAATTAATACTCTAGTGATAAAGTTTGATGTGATTTTTTACTTGACTGTTTTCTGATATTTATTGTGCAACCACAGTAACGAGTAAATCTGAAGTGGATCTAAGATTTGGGGCAAGCAAGGATGTGGGATGAAAAAGAGTTGATCTTTCCCAAATTCTTGATGGTCAACAGTTGTTAAATGTGCAAAGGTTTAAACCTCCTCTTATGGATGGATTATAGAGTTGGTTTGTTAAAATGAATTTGCTTAATGAGGATTCTGAACTGTCTTAACTGGAGTTAATTCGGATCAGATCAAGATTTCTGTATTCAGAGGAATTAGATATCTCTCTCTTTTTTTTCTCAATTCGTGGATGTTGAGTAAAAATCACCTGAACAACCAAAACTTTGATAAATTTGAAAAGGGATTAAAATGAACCCGAAAAGGAAACTGGTCTTTGTGAAAATGGAAATCTGCGAAAAAGTTGAGAAAATGAATGGAATTCAAGTCTGTGAGTAATACGAGATATGTGAATCTTAAATGAGTGAATGACTTGAGTGCAGATGTAAATTAAAAAATGAATGTGAGAGTTGGGTTTGAAATGAATGACAAGTCGTAACAATGACTCAATTCGATATAGTTGTTATATAGTTGGATCAAGAATAAGAGTAAAAGAATTATAAGGAATGAAATCTAGGAGTGAAAACAGGCGCCCCCAGAGACTATATAGGAACTTCCTCAAAGAGGTGGCAAGTTGTACCTTTTAGGAAGAAGCCAGATCAGAATATTGCAAGCCCATAACTGATCTGATGGCACTACATGACATATCGCCTTTACGTTTTTTGCTTCAGGATCAATTAGTTTTGCCTGAAGAAGGCTAGCAGAGGGCTGGCGTATTACTGAATGGACCCATTTTTGATCCAGATCAAGCTATATTTTTTTTCTTCTAGGGGGCATGGTACTGTAACTTCCCTGGGGTTGAAATTTTCGTGCTGGCTCTGAGCAAAAATTATTCAAAACTTCCTTGCAGATTTCGTGCTTCCCG
The DNA here is from genome assembly GCA_030571095.1 of Hansenula sp. yHMH451. Classification (NCBI taxonomy): domain Eukaryota; kingdom Fungi; phylum Ascomycota; class Saccharomycetes; order Phaffomycetales; family Wickerhamomycetaceae; genus Hansenula; species Hansenula sp. yHMH451. The sequence continues at coordinate 623,558 of JAJLXE010000005.1, forward strand.
ATTCGGCCCAATTACTTTTCCTCTTTTGGATGCGCCTGCATATTTGGCCGAAAACGGAAGACTGCCCGATCTGGCCATAATTAGATCTTACAAAAATAAAGGGAATGCTATAATTAAAACTGGGGCCTGTTCACATACAACACAAGCAATTATTACGCATGCCCTAGGGATCAGCTTGAGATTTAAAGTGCAAGCTAAAAAAGATTGACCGGGACAATCTGTCCAAATCCACTCTGGCAGGCTGTACAGGGAAGTTGATAATTAGAGATAGCATGGAGAAATAGCGTATATATAGTATACCATGAACTTTGAAAAAATGAGACAAGACAATTTCAAAGCAATATAAATTGGAGAGCTTTCAACCTCATACATCATTGCAGAACCATACTTACAAGTCATCAATCAATTCACTTTATCAGACATATAATGATTATATATATTAGGTAACTATGGATCTCATATCTCATATCTCATGTAGAAGCAACCCTTTCTTTCTTCGCTGCTTTTTGGGACTCGATATAAGTGGGCAATCTGCTCCCCATTCTTGTATGACTAACTGTGGAAGATACCAGCTCACCATTCAGATTGGTTCCATGATCTCCAGGCGAATCAAACCTAGTATGATTATCAAGTTCAGCATCACTATCGTAGTCAAATCTTGAAACAAAGGGAGGACGTCTTGCATTCTCCAAATCTACCTCTTCCTGTGTAATCCTTGGCTTGGATCGATCTGGTTTATTGGTTTCAAACCATTTGGGTAACCAGGCAGCACCTAATACTGAAAACACAAGCAATAGCTGTAAACCAACCATGATCCATAGTAAAACGTACAATGTGTCATTGCCCAAAGATGCCCCAATTCCATACGGGACATATTCCTTCTTGAATCCTTTTACTGTTCTATCATAAATGTTTGTAGCAGAGGCAGCACCAATAATAAGGGGTATAGTAGTCATTATACTGGAAATAAAACTGAAGGCAAGAACACCATCTTGTAAATTCGGCAAAACCACCGATAGTATGTTCAAGATAGTAGATACACCAGCCAATATGACACCAACCAATACACCGATAAACACCTTATTAACTGTGGAGTTCCTATTTGTGGTTCCAAATGCAGGTATACTTTTGGGAAGTTTGATATATTCATAAGTTAAAAGTCTTAAATCATTCCTTGGGTTTCCTTTCCTTATCTCTTCACTTATCAATTTTGTAGGTTTAAAGTAATAATTTTGCTTAGCACTGGAACAATAAGTTGGAATATAACTATCACCAATTTTATCTCCTTTACAATAATGTTTCAAGCCAATTCTATAGATGGCACTCAATCCAGAATTTTCAAAAGTTAATTGATCAACAGCCCTTGCAAATCTAGAGTTTGGGATGATGGCTGAAAAATTAGCATTTGTGAAGTCTATCTCAAGGGCATAGATATTTCTATACGGTTTTTTGGTACTCCCTTGACACGTGAGAGTGATGGCACCTATTATGAGAACAGCAGTGGTGACGTTGACAGCAATAGCTGGTATTCTGATTTTCATACCGATATAGTGAATGAATGATGATTGGTAGCACAGGGCCATAAGATCGCAAGCTTTGAACTCATAATGTTATTATATATAACCAGTTTTATTATCTTTTGAACCACCAGAACGTGCTGAACCTTCAATACGTTGACAATGTTGTGAAAGGGTCATTTCCAATCATTTCAAAGTGTTTTTATTTTTTAAGCTCTATTGTCTCCCTCTTGGCAGCTTAACATTGTACTTCATGAATCCAATGGTATGTCACATCTCCAGAGCGTTGAGATTGAAATAAAGAGATAGTGTCAGATGAATGTGTCATTACTTTTTTTGAGTGACACAACTGTCTATATATTAATCGTTCCTGTGTTTTCAGCCGAGTGCTGTTGATCGATGATATTTTGTGGTTACTATAGCGAGATTCCTATCAGATCGATGGAAAGAGAATTCGGAAATGCAATGGGCAATAGTTACTATATACCCCTGTGTATAGCTATGTTTCACCAGCTGCTAAAGTCTCTATTTATCAAAGATAACAAGACAGCATGAAGTCGATTTGGATAGCTTATTGAAGGCTTTTTTCAATTGGGAATTGGGAATTAGGTTGTGTCTTTAAAAAGACGTCATAGACATATACAGAAAATCAAGAATGAACGTACCAGAATCAATGCTCTACGGTCGGCCAAAACCACAGATCAATCACTCATACCGAGCACGAGGATACCACCACTAGTAAACTCCATAAGTTTAAGCTCATGACCTCCCTCGCGTCAGATACTACCACATTATACCACTAAAGCCGAGCACCGAAATGACGTAGTAGATTCTTCTGACCGAAGTGCTGAAGATAAGAACGGTCAACAGCCGTTGTTCACTGTGTTAGTTTGTGAGGCTGACCATGTTGGTGATACTTGTAACAGATGGTAATTGGTCACGGCTCGGTACACGGTTATCAAAGCTTCAATACATTCCAGGATAGTTCTCCTTCTCCATAGTGAAGACTCAAGAGTGAGTTGTCAGCGGTTGAGCACTGTCGATCCCAAATAATAATCTGGCATGAGTTGATTCTTTAGTGGGAGGTTTTTAAATTAGTGGTGATTGTTTTAGTGGAAGGGTCTTGAAGATGAGAGAAGAGCCATGAATCGAACGCCTAAAACAGTTCATGATATCATTAGAACGTGTCGATCTCTGATGATTGAAGAATGGTATATATATAAAGATCACACACTCGCTATTCTGGATTGAATTGATCTCCCCATGATCATATTATTAACAAATAAACTATTAAAAATCAAAAATCACACTTCGATGAAAATAGGTGCCATTTTCCCAATATTCCTCAGATCATTAATCCCAATCTTTTCTATCCTCACCACAATCTTGAGTGCTTTCACTTTGGTTGGAACAACCAACAACACTCAATTTAGTAAAGATATCTATGCCATAAGGATTGATTTCAGAAATGTTTCATTCAGGAACTTCATCCAGCCCACTAGAACTTTTTGGAATATAAGTGATCATTTATCGGTCGAAGATTCAGGTCTAAGTGATATCTATACTTTTGGGTTCAGAGGTTACTGCAAAGGTTACATGATTGAAGATGTTTACAAGACAACTTATTGCTCAGGAATTCAATCCATGAATACCTTAAACCCCTCCAAAGTGTTTTATGAAGATTTGTACAATGCTGAATCAAACCCTTTGAATGAAAATAGAACTTATACTTTGGAGTACCCAAGATATGTTCCAAATTTTGAAAGCGCTTACTATAAAAGAAGCCTTAAAGTTAGTTATTATGGGATCCTTGTTGGTTGTATCTTTGCAGGAATTGCAAGCGTCATCTTTGTTATAAGATTCATTGATATTTGGTACATCCAAGGCCCATTATTGCAATTTTTCGGTTGGATTGTCTCTTTAATCTCATTAATTGCATTCTTAGCTGGTGGTGGTGTTGCAACCAAATTATTTGCAGATACAAGACTTGGTTTTAAAAGAGGCTCAGGTATTTTTAGAATTTTGGGAACTTGGGGAAACACTAAGCTTTGGTTATTTCTGTGGTTTGCAATTAGTTTTCAAGTTCTATTACTTTCGTTATGTATTGCTTATGCTTGCTGTCTTGATCCAGACGTTGACAGAAGATTGGCTGCTTTAGATGAGTTGGAAAAGACCAAAAAGCAGAAAGCCCATAATAAAAAACTCAATAAAACAGGTGGAAATGATAATTTGAAGAGCTCTTTCTTTCATGATAATGAAAAACAACCATTAGAATTTCTAAGTGGTAAAAACGCAACTTCCAATGAAAAAAAGTGGGAGAAGTCACAATCCAAAATGGCCTCATTATTCTTTAAGAAACCAAGAAGCACAAGTTTGATTCAATATAACGTCAGCAAGTGATTATTCGGGATGGGATCTCCATTAGTATCAATATTGAAACCAAGCTATATATAGCTCCATTACTATACAATTCAATTCAATCATAAGCCGTCATTCCGTATGCAGAGATAACCCCAAGTTTAAGTTCGATGGCTCATCGGTCCATCCAGCTACTAGCTCCCGTCTTTAGATCTTCAATGTGAACTAATCTACGTCCCATCATTCCATCCCACCGTTGATCTGAACTAAATTTCATCATTTGTGTATAGCTCTTAAATTAACAAAGCCTTTGACCTCTTAAGTAATCGGTAAACCCTTTGATCTACAATGCGTTGTTCGAACTCGTGGATGCTTTGTAAATGGTTCCTTGGGCATCAGCTCTGTGTCTGATTCGTTTCGGTTGATATTAATCCATCTCTAATCTATAAACAAAAGTTCTCGATAGCTGCGATGGATTCTTTGTCTGTGCTTCCATAACAGAGACACAGCATCACAGCATTGCAACTACTTGAAGACTTCTTCAACGGACTTTCAAGCCCGGTAGACACACCACGCTGCCGATATAGAAGTTTTATAGATTGAGTCTCAAGATCTTACATCAAAAGTATCAAAGTTTAAAACTTCTGGTAAATATGGGTGTGTTTATGACAGTAAGCTGTGGTGATGCTGCCCAACCACTAATTCAATCAGTGCTCGAGGGAGGAATAGCCATATCACACATCGGCACTATTTAGCCATATTATAAACATCTTTAAACGCAAGACATCTGCCTCTGATGGTTGAATAATCGGAAAACAACACGAAAAGAGTAAAGAAAGAAAAGTGATCGCTGATAGGTTACGAGCACTAAAGTACACCATTACGATAGATTTCCTCGTCTAATATTGACAAATTCACTCATATTGAACAGGCTGATTAACTATAAGGGTTCTCCGGGTTTAGACTTCAGCGTTAAAATATTGTTATAGTTGTTCATTGCCATGATGTGATGTAATAATCTCAATTTTTATATATAAGAGCCACCAATAATCACATCAACTATCAACTTTATTCCAATTCTTATCTAGCACAGTACAAGTTCAACACCAAATAGTCAAGTCAACATGAGCAGAATAGCGAACGCACTTTCATTACCGTTATTATGTTTTGCATTAATTTTAATTGTCGTTGCCCATCAAGGCTCAACAAGTGATAACTATGAGATCTTGAACCATATTTATCAACTAAAATTAGATATGTTACAAACAAACTTCAAAACTTTGGTTCCATATAAAGAATACGATAACATAACTTCTGACTTAAAGTTTGCTGATTCAGGTTTACCAGATGCATACTTCATTGGGACAAGAAACATTTGTAAACAATTCAAAACTTATGATCATGGTTTAAATCAATGTTATAAAAAAAGCTATTATTTTGATCCAGCCAAAATGATTGAAGAAGACTTAAAAAATGGTCCAACCGATTTCAGTAATGTTACTGTAAGTGGTTTTGTTAAACTTCCAAATCCAATTCAAGATTATTCAAAAGGTTCAAACCAAAGCACCATGAAGGCAATCGATATCATTATGATTATTGGGCTGGTTTTCAACGGTGTTGCTATCATCTCCCATGCAGTTGGATTCTTCAAAAATGAAGGGACTGTATTATCTAAAGGTTCCATCTGGACTGGGATTGGCTGGTTAGCTTCCTTTTGTGCATTCTTCTTTTTTGTTATTTCTGCTTCACTTTCAACAAGACTTTATAAAGGAACAGTTGTTTCAGAGTTTGGAGAAGCTGAATTCCAATTAGGAATCTTCGCTAGTGTTGCCAATTTGGCCTTTTATATCTTGGTTTGGTTAGGTGTTACTCTTTTAATAGTCCATCTATTATCGTCTATTATTATTAGTCTTGTTTCACAATCAAAACGTACAAGACAAATCAATGAAGATTTATTAGCAAGAGAAAAATTTTCATCAGCTTCAGACGATGATCTTAGCGACGCTAATGACAGACCTGATGCTAGTGATGAGGATCCATTACCTGGCTATAGAACGAAAAATGTCGTTCCAAAAGGTCCATTCTATTTAATGAGCAATAGATCTTCTGATGGTCAACCAAGAGTCAGAAACGTTGGTGTCTAATATCAGCAAGAGAAGATACAACAAAGAGATCTAACAACCGCTTCCACTCCTTATGATTGATGTTCAATAGTTTAGCTTACATATACCCTTATATCCAATACATTTGATTTTTAACTGTTCGCACTGTATCTTTATAACATTGTGGAAAGAGCACACAAGAGCCAGGACCTTGATCTTGGAATCTCACATCACTTGGAAATAGCTTATCAAGAGGCTTATATAGCAGGACATGATCAAGTTGTAAAGCTCATTCACTGAAACTTCATGGCTACTATAGTTCAATGACACTCCCTATAGTACGCTGTCATTTGGCTTCTGGCTATGTGTTGTTCGTGACCAATATTTATGTCTTGATGCATTGGCCGCTTTACAAATTTTACGTGTTGTACTACACTTAAAAATATTTTGTACACACAGTTCAACATCTACAGAATGAAACTGTTTATATAAAGGAGTTATTCAACAATAATTGATCCATACCGGAAACCATTACACCTTACCGATATATTTGAAAAGCCAATACCACAATCATGGGTAAAGAACTATCCATAGTGGCTATCATATGCTTATGTTTATCGTTAATCTTAAGTACAATAGCTCATCAGGGTTCTTCAGATTACACTCAAAAGGCATTGAGAGGAATTTATCAACTTAAACTGGATATGAGAAACGTCAATTTTACAGAAATTATACCCCCATATTATGAGCTTGAAAATATCACATCTACTTTAACATTTAATGAGTCTGGTCTTCCTGATTTTTACACTGTGGGGACTCGTTTCATATGTAAACAGTTCAACACATATGAAGAAGGCATAAGTACTTGTGTTAGACGATACTACTATTTTGACCCTCAACTAATAATTGAAGAGGATCTGAAAAATGGTCCAAGTGCGTTAAGTGAAGTGAGAAGATATTATTTTGTTAGGCTTCCAAGTCCCATTCCACATTTCATGAATGTCCCTCAAAGCACAAATGTCAAAGTTATATATCTCATCATTATTGTTGGTATAGCTTTAACTGGTGCTGCTATAATATGTTATGGGATTGCTTGTAACGAATGGGAACGTATTTGTTGGCTTTGGATGGTTTTTTTCTTTATGTGCTGCTGGTTTATTAGCTGCTGGGGCTGCTATTTCAACACAATTGTACAATGCAGTGAGAACCGATATGGGGAATTTAGAGTACGTCGTAGGTATACACGCGAGTTGGGGGAATAAAGCTTTTTACATCCTGATATGGATGAGCTTTGGCTTGATTTTATTACATCTGATAACTTCAATAGTTGTTATAACTATCATATCCATAAGAAGCAATAGAAGCTGGAAAGAACAAAGGGCCGCTCAAGAAATCGTCACCGGTGATTTGACCTATGCCAGGGCTGATGATGATCATGAAATGGAAGGATTGCCGATTTATTCTCCAAGGAAACCAGCTTCTGTACCAAATAAATCAACTGGTCGTGTCTATGGTGGTCCTTACGGTGTATTCTATACTTGATACAAAATAATCCCTGGGATGCAATTTCTTGGCTGTTTTTCCGAACGGTTTGGCTACTTAGGTTGATGACTTTACGATGTTTATTTTTATGTATTATACGTTTCAATTATTTCCAGTAATCAGACTATTCTCGTATGGCCCTCAAGCCTCATGGCGCTCGTAAATTATTAGATCTCACATACACGCGAAACAGCAAAACAATTACATGTCTAAGATTAGCGGCTTAAGGAACTCAGTGTCGTTGGCTTCCTTCAATGTGGTCATCCACTACATCATAAATGGACTTGAGTTATGAGTCAGTGGTATCGTTTACACGCAAATTGTGTCATGTTGTCAAGGGTCCATTTGTTCAAACTTCAGGGTCTGATGTTTAAACAATGCCGGTACTAAGCCTCTGGGCATGATATATTTTGCCGTTCATAAACAGAACCGATGAGCCGGCCTGGGCCGTCCATTTGGCACAGAATTGGAGTCATCGGCCTGGGGTCCTGCCCAGTCCCGCCCAGCGGCCCACGCTCTCCAGAACTTCAGGCAGAGCTACATCAACAATAAAATTCTCAAGTTTTCGTATTTAATAATGGAATTTCTCGTCGAAGACGCTGAACTTCTTTGATCAGTCAAATGGTATACAGGTCTGAAGAGTTCTGAGAAGGATTCCAGAATAAGCAAAAACACAAATGAATGAACCTACAGCTCAACATAGAGGACCCAAAATCACACCTTTAAAAGTCTTGGGTGTTATACTTCCCTTTGTCTCTTTCATACTCGCAATATTCACAAGCATTGGGTCCACATCAACTTCAGCCGCTTCCACACAGATCTATCAAATCAAGTTAGATTTCACAAATGTCAACTTCACAAGTCTTCTACCCGTGGGGAGATTTGCCTCCATTAGAGAGAATTTAACATTAGAAGACTCTGGTCTAAGTCAGATTTATACAATAGGTACAAAAAGTTTTTGCAGAGGCCATCTAAATGATGATGGGAAGACACATTTTGATTCATGTGTTAAGAATTTTGTTCCAGAACCTATCACCATGGTGCTTCGTGATATGAAGCGGTTTGGTGTTCCAGCTGTTAAGTCAGTAGGCTGGCGATCTATTTATTTTCCCTATGATACGCCTGACTTTACCGAGAATCCAGATCATGATAATGTGAAAGCTCTCTATTATTTACTTATTGTTGGTATTGCCTTCAACGGTGTGGCAATCTTGACGTTCTTAGGATCTATTACAATTCCTATACGAGCGCCATTCTTTGGGTTCGGTATATTTTTCCAGTGCGTGTCTCTCATATGTTATCTTGTTACAGCTATTTGCTCAACTGGGTTATTTGTTAGAACCAGAAATGGGATTAATAGTGAATATGAGGACTTTGGTATTAAAGCAACTCTTGGTAATGCTAGATTCCACATTATGATTTGGATTGCCACTGGTCTCCTTCTTCTCTTATTAGTGGTTTATCTGGTGAAGCTATGTGGCGGGTTTAGAAAGAAACAAAAACAGTTCACAAATACTCAACTTAATGATCTAGAAAAGAGTGATTTCACAGTAGTTCGTGAATCTGCAAAATCCCCTCATGAGATTGAGATGGAGACAAAGATGAAGGAACTCTATGAAAAATTACACACTTATCAATCAGAACAAGATAAAACTTGGGATGGGAAATCAACAAACCAGCATACAGAAAAGTCACTCTTCACTGAAAAGACACCACTGGACACTGAAGCTGATGAATCAATCCAATTAGGTAGCGGGTTTGATTATCCAGAAAGATTCCAAGAAGCTGATCATAGTCCGAAATATGCAACTGACCAAAAGCCACAAGGGCGCCATGTCGAATCTAATGGGGACTTCTTTAATCAACGTAATGAGAAGAACGATGAGAAGAACGACCTCATAAAATATAATGTTAACGGTTGATCAATTAAGTTTTTATGATGATGAAAATGAATGTTATTGCTGTAACTACTCCCAATGTATTGCACATGGGTTTTTTTTTAACCCTATAAACTATTACAACCATGCACTAAATTAATAATAAGCTTATAATAAATGATGATTCGCCACGACGAGGATTGGGGAGGAGTTGTGTTTGTTGGAAATATAAAGTCTGTATTTAAAAGCTGAGGGAAGAATGCTGAACTCAAATGAGATCTGGTTGTTCCAATACTTTTTTATCCAATAATTGACGTTCAAAAGATCTCGGCCATAAGTGCCAACCATAATAATGAGAGTATCTCTGGGCATTATTGAAAACCCTTTGAAATTTATAGTAGATCTTGATACCAACTCTGCTGTGAGACAATGAATGGATTGAAGAGCTACACATTATTGAGCCAAAGCATTTTCAATCCGCTATCCAGTCATATTGGGAGAGTGTCGAAGGCGTTTGGACCACTTTTTTGCTGACGTCAGGTTGTCAAATAAATTGGTCGGGATAAAAATATATCAACTATCAACTATCCTATTACATTTGTAGCAATTAGAAAGACCATACAGATCTATTGAAAATCAGAAAACCAGTGAAAAATGGGCTCTTATTCTCAAGTAGACGTGGCAGGACTCCTAACAGTCATGGGGGGTTTCTTTTCAATATTTTACTTCTCATCAGTCGCTGCTATTGTTAGTACAAAGAAAATTACAACCGTGAGTTTCTGGTTATTTGTCCTTTTTGGAACTTCAGCTTTTATTTGCACGTCAACAAGTTGTTTCATATCCCTCGTACAAATTATCCATTATATTAAAAATGACTGTGTGGAAACAAATGAAGTAAAATGCGAAGTTCATGAAGAACATTTCATTGTTGAGTTCTTCGGACTCCCAATTTGGTTTGGTGTTACTATTGGTTTACTTGGGGTTGTTGATGGTGTTTTTAAGAAACGCAATATCGAGACTAGTGGGATATTCCCAATAACTAGTAATCAAGCTTATATACCTGTTAACCAAGAAGCCGGTGAGTCGCATGAGCTTGAATCCCAAACTCAAGATGATGTTTCTGAAGAAGGGGGAAATATTATCGTTGATAATAAACCAATTTACTTGAATAAAAACGACCTGTGAAATATTATCGTGATAAGAAACCAATTTACTTGAATAAAAACGACCTGTTTTATTAGTGATTTTAATATGTTTATGTATAATGATGAATAAATAAAAAGCCCATGCAGTAAAGCGGTAGAAAGCTGATGTAGTATAATCAATAATCAATATTCTCTATGGTCACCAAACAAGTGCAGTAATACAGCATACAGTCATATTGGTATTCATATAGAGCTTCAGCCCGTTTTGTACCATGGACCATATGTAACTTCCTTTCAAAATAACTTATCAATCCCATATCGGATTAATAAATATAGATAACCAAAACAACCACTATTTTAAATTTCCAAATTTCAGTCCTGTCACAATTCCCGACCGTTGTTGGTAATTCCCGAAGTTTTATGAATTGCATACAAATATATGAAATCTAATATAATCGTTGTAGCAATGGGCATCTATCGAGTCATAAATTAAATATTTGAACTTTAGAAATAGATTTGTACACTTTAAAGTACTTGAAGAACCCTCATAGTAACTTACATCGGTGTTCTGTATATCGCACGAAGGATTCTAAGTCTGGGGCTTTGCTCGTTTTGTTTTACAATAAAGATATGCAGGATGATCAAAACGCAGCAGTTTCACCTTTTAGCGAAGTTTGCGAATTTGCAAAAAGTTAACTCATCGCTTTAATCTATAAGAACTTGATCAAATCCAGCTTCGTGTAAAAGTTCAATACATGTTTAGTCGATGGATTTGAGCCCTAGCCTGCTTTGCAATTTACCAAAATACCATGGGGTTGTTCAAATCTTTCTCTGGTAAAATTTTTCAATCTAGGAAAGATCAAGAGCTTCCGAGATTATCTCATGAGGAACAACGTCAACAACAGTTAGCTCTTCAAAAGGAATCACAACTACGTCAAGGTTCAAGTCTGAGTGATGACGAGTATGAGGTGGAATTTATAAGGGTCACACCTGAAAACCAACGTTACTATACCGTTACATCTTACTCACAATGTTTTAGTGGGATTAGTGGTAGATCTGATCTAGTTCCAATAGGAACAATAGTAGGACGGAGAAGAGTGAAAAGAAAACATAGAAATCCCACTCAGAAAGGTTCCGATACAGTAGCACCATCATATCAAGCTGCTAAAAATGATTTACTAGTTGCGTCTTCAGATGATGATGAAGGTCAACACTCATTGCCAACTTATGAAAATGTTTGTGAACCTCAAACATAGAAGTGACAATTGCATCCAAACTCCAACGCATGGCAAACACAAGGTGAATATCAGATATCTGTCTTTTGTGTTGCTAAACAATGAAGACATCACTCCAACGAGAAAGAAATAATTGATGGGAACTTTTGTTCAAACAAGCTCCGGTCTGACATCCTGCAATCATTGGCACACATTGAATCCCCAAGAGAGCGGACCATGACTGAAAAGTTCGTGTCACAATTCGCAATAAGTTCGTCACAATGGTGCAGAGGTACTTGAATTGTTTTCAAGTGCACTCACTCGCCAATTCTAACTTCAACATTATCACCTTCTCATTCTGCATTCATCGCTATATATAGCTTCGAAGTGAAATCTAATAATAAATAACGAATATATGACAATCTATCCAGAAAGGTTGAGTTGATAGCCAGTCGATATTGTAGGCACTATTGGATACCTTTGTGTTTCCAACAAGTGCATTTCGCATATCTAGTTTTCTGAACAGGAAAATGAGGCTCCATTTACTTGAACTGATATTCTCAAACTCCAGTTGAAATCCGAGTTCAAATATTTCGACTTTTCTTTCTCTCTTCAACCTGAAGTAATATTAAACAAGTTCAATATTTGAAATTATAGTACTATATTGAATTATGTGCCCCTACCGTGAATGTGGAACAAATTGTTCACAAAAGATTCCAAGATTAACAGCATTAAAAGAGTAGTCGAATACTATCTCTCTAGCTGATTAGTGAATCAAATTAACGATGGTAGACCAAGGCACACAACTAGAAGGCTATATCAAGGAGCTTTTTCAATCATTGGACAAGCAATTTCAACCACAACTGACCATCGAATCGTACAAATCACAATTTTTACCACAACTAAAACAACAATCACCAGTAATATTAAATGGGAATCCAATTGGTGGTAAATTAGCTTTTCAAGAAACATGGCTCAAACTCCCTATAACTCAGCATAACATCACTTCATTAGATTTCCATTCAATCCCAGGAACAGGAACGCTTGTAATAAATCTTTCAGGGAAAGTTAGATTTGATGAGACAGGAAAAACAAAATTAGGTGAAACATCTGATTTAGATGGGAATCAATCATCATTCGAAACAAGAGCAGTATGGGGCTCTTGGTTAGGATTCAATTCCAATTTGATACTTGATGAAGCTGCTTTACAAAATCCTAATAGTGAGGTTATAAATTCATTGAATTGGAAAGTTGTTTATACACCTGAAGACTCACTTGTTACTATATGAGAATGTTACATAATAAAGGCTAAATTTTAGCTGATCGATGAATTTTCTGTAGATTACAATGATTTTTCAAATAGTAAAGTATATAAACATAAGCATAAAATCTATTAAAAAACATAAAATGAAGCGAACGTAATGATCTTTAAGATCCCTGTATAATAAATGGAATAATAATCTTGTTTTTGTTGTATTGTATCATTGTCAGGTTATCAAACAACATGTCTTTCCTCATAACCCATGAATGGTTCTTTCTCAACTGGTGGAGGAGCAGATTTAGATTTCTTAGCTCTGACTCTACCACAACAGATGGCAAGAACATTGAAAATAACAGTTAATAATGCTAAAACACAAGCACCCCAAATCAAACCATAATAACGATGATTTTCTAAAGTAGCATTCCATCCATAATCTTCATAGGAGTTATTAAATTGTTTTACCACAGTACGGAAAGTAGCAGTGGAAACAGCAGCGGCAATGATATATGCAATGAGAGAAATGATGGCAAAGATACTGGCAATAAATGATATGATATGAGAACAGAATGAAAAAATTGTAAAGACAAACACCAAGAATGAAGCGACAATACCAATACAAGTTGTGATGAAAATCAATTTTGAAGCAATTTTCAATTTTTTTCTATCATTTTCAACATCTGAAGGTAATGTCAAATCATCTGAAGTGATTGAAATCTTATCATCAGTCAAATCTGTGACAAATAATTCCACTGGATCAAAAATATACATGGATTGTGGATCTGAACAGTATGTGACTTTATATTCACCATTATCATTATCACCTTTACAATAACCCCATTGACCAATTGAATAAATATCACTCAATCCTAGTTCTGTGGCAGAGATGGAGATATCAGTCAAAGAGCTAAATATCCCTAATATTGTATTAGATGCAATCAATTTCGATACATCTAATTCTGTAACGTTTAATCTCAGTTCATAGATCTGATTGACTGGACTTTTATTCTTTGTTCCCCCAGCACAGGCTAAAGCACCAATAACTAGAGCACCAAGTGAAAGAAGTAGCGGTACTATCACCACGAAGATTCTCCAACATGAGACCATTGTGAGTTATGTATATAGATGTGTTGTGATAAGCTTTAATGAGTTGAACAGTATTGGATGTAATATATGTGATTTAGTGGCAGTTTATAATTTGTTTATATAACTTTCCTGTCTTGTTGTAAATTATCAAAACTATGAAGAGGACATGGAACAAGATCAGATCAAATCAATGCGAATAACAGAGTATAAATACTCTGGATCAATTTTAAATAACATGCATTAGATCATCTGCCACTCAATTTCATAATAATCACTCCTTTTGCACTTTCAAACAGCTTGTGCTTGGTACATTAAATTCATAGTTTAGTAGATCAGCTTCTAATTTTAGAGAGCCAGCCTCAGGATTACGTAATGATGGTAGGGGTTCCGAGGCTAGAAACAAGGCAAAATCCAAGTAATGTGGGCAATGGTGTCGTACTATACTGTACTACTGTGAAGATTACTGGGCAGTATCTTGATGATAGTTTACTTGGCTTGTTACTATGTTGTTGTAATTAGCTGATGATTGAACCGTGGTGTTTCGCAGCTTTTTTGACAGACGTTTTCATAATTAATTTTGATCTTCTGTCGATGAATCGTTAGAGAGAACAAGTTGATGAGAACAAGAAGACGATATACGTAGTTGCTAGATACACAGAACTAGGAACAAGAGGTACCTGGATTACAACCGTTTAGACCCATTCGTTAACACTCTTCTATATCTATCTATTCGTCAATAGCACCCTTGGTCCCTGATATTATTAAAGACGCGTATTCCCCTGAAAAATATTTCAAATGTTTGGACACATTGCTTAACACTGAACAGCAAGGGGGCACGGTTAAAGGTCTTTTCTATATATATAGAACGCATTCCACTACTAATAAAGTGTTCAAGAGTCAGGGGCGCTCGACAAGCTCCTATTGTTCCTAATAATAGATTTTTGGTTCTTGATTTTACTCGTTGGTGAAGAATGTCAAGGGTCAAGACTTGTTGACGGGACACACCAAGAGATTTGACACAATTATCTTACGAGATTAAAGATCTTTGAGCTCCAATTGAGAAACAATGTGCATTACGGCTCTGATAATTTTCATCAATCAATATTCTCTTTAATTTGTCTATATATTCATGTGCC
Source organism: Hansenula sp. yHMH451 (assembly GCA_030571095.1). Taxonomy (NCBI): domain Eukaryota; kingdom Fungi; phylum Ascomycota; class Saccharomycetes; order Phaffomycetales; family Wickerhamomycetaceae; genus Hansenula; species Hansenula sp. yHMH451. Next base: position 638,793 of record JAJLXE010000005.1, read on the forward strand.
TCTAGCTGGTGGACCATGTTTCGAAAGATTCATGGGTGTAGGAGAGCTTAGGTCGGTTGAAAAGGATGAGAATAAGGAACCCGTTAATACATATATCACGTACTTGAGGCAATGATTAAGTTCTTATAATTAATTAATTCATATTAGTTCATTACCAGCCATATAGTCAATTATTGAATGTTCATGATCGAGACGGTGCTAATTTTTAACAGAGTTTGGATATGAGATTATAAATATCGTAAGGGAAAATTCCAAGGGGAGGTAAATAGAACCCCATAATCAGTTACAGTTCTATTATATTTCTCCCGCAAACAGCAGATCTACTGAACAAAATTACTAGCGGAACACCTGCCACCGCAATTTATGTTTATAAAACTGGAACTATTCCCACATTCAGCTCAAACTCCCGTCATGCCAACTCAAACCTAAACTTCATTTCAATGGATTGTTTCCCCGATTGATGAGCTAAGCATAGTCTGTAGACCAAAATCACATATTAATTTCATAGTCTGTAATATCAATAAAACAAAGATCAATGTTCAATGTTCAAGAATTGAGGAGCAAGTTATAGCGCTTACCCCAGATATTTTCAACTCGATCTGCCCCGGAGAAAGAAAACTCCGAGCGAGTCATGAAGAGAATTCGACAATATTATAACATCAACTTCATCACCCCGTTGAAGGATGTGGAAGGGGAAAGGAGCTCAGTAAAGATAGGTGTAGACTATTAGAATTGTGTGTTCTCCTTTATTAAAGTTTGGGCATACAATAACAGAATGTATATTGGGTAAAGAATATCAATAGACTCCTCGAAACCTAAGAAGAAATCTTAATATTGCTCTGTATGTACCACTAAACTTTATATATCAACAACATTTATAGAGAATCTGTAGACACCAGGTATAAAAAGTGTATATCAGAAATTCAATGTTTTCCCGTCCTTTAAATGCCGTACATTTGTTGTACATGACTAAGGACTATTTCTGTGGAATTTTCATTTCCCCTACTTTGTGACGTATTGCTGTAATGCTGAACCCACTTCTACTCCAGTTTACGACTCGAAACTCTATAGAATTACACTATTCATTTGGTAGTCGTGATCGACAATAGGCGTCTATTTTCAATACTAGATCATCGATTGTCCTTGTTGCTATGTGTACTACCATCTCAACTTTTAATTTCTATATATAAAAAGATTCCCCTGATCTTGTGTGGTTTTCATAATCGAACATATATTCACAAAAGTGTCACCTTTTCATCATGGGATTCACACTCTACAACACATACATCATATCTTTAATAGCTACTATTGGGGGACTTTTGTTTGGATTTGACGTCTCTTCCATTAGTGCCATTGTGGGTACTGACCAATACCTCAAATACTTCAACAACCCTAGCTCAACATTACAAGGTGGTATAACTGCTTCAATGTCCGGAGGTTCGTTGATTGGCTGTCTTTTATCTGGTACTGTTTGTGAGCATCTTGGAAGAAAGAAAACCATTCAGGCAAGTTGTGCCTTCTGGATCATTGGTTCTATCTTGGCCTGTGCTGCTCAGAATGTGGAGATGTTGATCATTGGTCGTGTTTTAAATGGATTAACTGTTGGTTTTACATCATCACAAGTACCAGTCTACCTATCCGAAGTATCTAAAAGATCCATGAGAGGGAGAGTAGTTGGTCTTCAACAGTGGGCAATTGAGTGGGGGATCTTAATCATGTTCTTTATCGGGTATGGTTGTTCATATATCAAAAGCACTGCAAGTTTTAGAGTGCCCTGGATATTACAAGTTGTTCCAGCTATCATTTTAGTGATTGGTTTGTTTTTTGTTCCAGAATCACCAAGATGGTTGGCAAGTAAAGGTAGATGGGATGAATGTAATCATATACTAGCAGGAATTCATGGGAATGGCGACTTGGAAGATCCAGAAGTTTTAACTGAAATTGCAGAAATTCGTGAGTTTGTGGAGATTGAAAACAATCAAGCTGTGGGTTATAAAGAATTATTCAATAAAAAAAACTTGTACAAGACTGGTTGTGCAATGGCATGTCAAGCCTCTCAACAATTGACTGGTGGTAATGTGGTGATGTATTATGTTGTTTATTTGTTCCAAATGGCTGGGTTAACAGGTTCGGTGAATTTGATCTCATCTTCAGTACAATATGTCATTTTCCTAGTTTTCACAATTCCAACACTGTTCTTGATGGATAAAGTAGGTCGCAGACCTTTAATGATTTGGGGGTCCGTTCTTATGGGTATATGTATGTTCATAATTGCAGCCATCTTAGCACAAAAGGGTGAATATGTCGATGAGATTGGAGGTAACAAAAACATCCATATTACACTGCAACATGCACCAGCAGCTTCAAGAGCAGTGCTGGTGTTTTCATATTTATTCACAATGTTTTACTCCTTGACTTGGGCTCCAACAGCTTGGGTATATTGTCCTGAAGTTTTTGATCAGAAAACAAGAAGTAGAGGTATGGCAGTAGCAGCTGCCTCGAACTGGTCAATGAATTTTGCATTGGCATTTTATGTCCCACCGGCATTTGATAACATTGGTTGGAAAACTTTTATAATATTTGGTGTTTTCAATGCATTCAGTGCCATTTATATATACTTTACATTCCCAGAAACAGCACAGAAAAGTTTGGAAGAAATCGAGGAACTTTTCGCAAAGAATGGACCAAAACCATGGAAGACCAAGACTGGAAGTGAGAAATTTGACCAAATTAAGGAAGAAATGAAGAATAATCCAAATGCTGCTATTGAAGCTGTACATGATAAAAGAAGACATAGTATTGCTGAGAGTAAGGCATCTGCCGAACATGTGGAACTTGCTGAAACCAAATCTGATCCTTCAGTTTAGATGGGTTAGCAATAAATAATCCTAAATGATAGCTAGTGGCTTTTATGAAATCGAAGTTATGAATATTTTTTAAAGTATATGTTCATTTGTACAATTATCCAACTCACCATCGAAAACGTACCTCTAGGCTTCGAAATGAACAATCGAGCTTTTATGAGTAATCGCCTGATATTGATACCAAACAACTCAATCAATATTCCCGTACTTGTCACAACCAACCGGTCCAAGATTCAAGCATCCAGACCGTTAATACACTGGGTCTGGGTTCTATTAATTAGCTAATACACCAACAATAACGTTAGCACCATGATGATCGGAATTTTCAATCATGCGATGTTGCTATCTACATTGTGCAGCATCCATCTTTCTTTACTGTGTATCACTTTTAATTTTACAACTCGTTCACGCAGCCACGCTTTAAAGAGTCTTAATGTGAACTTCATAGATTTTGTTTGACAGCTTCTGCTGACGTAAGGATTCTAACACTTTTCGCCGGCCGCAAAACGATAAGATTTCGTAAGGCCGATTCATCAAATCAGCTTGATTATTGAGATCAACAAGCTCCAAAGTTCCAAATATGAGAGATTGCGCTCGGCATTGGTTGATCATTGGGCTAGATTTCTGTGTCTAAAATCTCTACCTGGTCTCTTTAAGTTTCGGAGTGACAGGAGACGCAGCAAATCCTCATCGATAACTGGAAACACTTAATGCCTAGCGTCCATGGTTTTAACTAGTTGTTGATCAAATTTTGGAGTATTCTACTTGGATCGCAATTTGTGTTGTTCTGGAGAAGTGAAAAATTCCGATGCAGAAATATCAGCTTTCATAATTTATCTGCTTCACCACTGCAAATCAATCAAATCACTAGTATACAAGTTACGATAGTGTACTGATCTCTAATCTAGATTATACATCATGAATGGCGAAGCTTGAAAGTTATATTTAAGAAGACAATAAGACGTCTGTAACCATTCTTATTTGTCTTCAAGGTGAACAAGTTCTTTATCTAACCTCGCTATTTAACTGAGAGAGGAACTATTTACAACAAGATGTCAAGTAACTCAACATCAATACCCATGAGTCCAACACTGATCCCATCAAGAACTGTGGCCAGTAAAGTTACAGGGACAGTAAACTATATCAACGCCAAAGAAGCCACTAATGCTGAACAGTTACTAGCAGAGATTGGATATAAGCAAGAATTGAAAAGAACATATTCAACTTTCCAAGTCTTTGGAATTGCATTCTCCATTATGGGTTTACTACCCTCCATCGCTACCATATTGTCTCTAGGTCTAACACCTGGTCCTACCGCGTTGGTATGGGGTTGGTTCATAGCTGGGTTCTTCATTTTGGGGGTTGGTATTTCTATGGCTGAATTAGCAAGTGCTATTCCAACTTCTGGTGGTCTATATTATTGGACTTACCATTATGCACCAAAGAAATATAAGGCATTCTTATCATTCATCATTGGTGTCACAAATTCAATGTGTCTTGCTGGGGGTGTTTGCTCAATTACTTACGGTTTTGCTGAGCAATTTTTAGCTGCTATTTATATTGGTCTTGATGGATCATTTTCATTTACAGGCCCATTGGTTTATGCTGTCTTTGCCGGTGGTATTATTGGTGAGTTTATTATCACTTGTCTCAGTTCCAAGAACACTTCACATTTACAGACAGTGTCCATATCGTGCAACTTGGGGCTAATCGTGTTGTTTATGATTGCATTGCCTGTTGCAACTAAATTGAAATATACAGAACATCCTTTCAACAACGGAAAATTTATCTTCACAAGGTATGAAAATTTGAGTACTTGGGACGATGGTTGGGCTTTCTTGAAATTTGGTTTGATGCCAGCCGTTTGGACCATTGGTGCTTTTGATTCCACCGTTCACATGGCAGAGGAATCTAAGACTCCATCAAGAAGTATTCCTGTTGGTATTATAGGCTCTATCACTGCTTGCTGGCTAGGTGGGTTTGTCTTAAACATTTTGATTTGTGCATGTATGCCAGAAGACTATAAAGAAGTATTAGGAACTGTGACTGGCCAACCATTAATTCAGATCATATATAATACAATGGGAAAGAAATGGGCGGTTGCCTTTTCTGCGATGTCTGCTGTTTGTCAGTTTTTGATGGCGTCAAGTACACTTACTGCTATTTCAAGGCAAGTTTGGGCTTTTTCAAGAGATGATGGTCTGCCCTTTTCCAACTGGATTAAAATCGTTGATAAGAGAACAACTGTTCCAATTCATGCAGTTGCTGTCAGTGCTCTTGCCTCATTAATGATTGGTTTATTGATCATTGCCGGTGGTGTTGCTGCTAATGCTTTATTCTCTATTGGTGTGATCGGTACCTACGTTGCCTATTCTACACCTCAAATTTTAAGGTTCACAAGTGGAAGAGATATCTTCAGACCTGGACCATTCTATACAGGTAAGATCTTATCACCAATCATCAACTTCATCACTATATGCTGGCAATTATTTATAGTGGTTCTAGCAATGTTCCCGGACTCTAAACATGTTGATGGAGCAGACTCTATGAATTACGCCTCTGTTGTCAACTGTGGTGTGTGGATACTGGCAATAGGGTATTTTGTTATTGTAAAACGTAAGACTTACCATGGTCCAAAGTCGAATCTAAATGATGAAGAATATTATGACATTGTTAGCAGTCATGACGGTGAGCCAATTGATATAATCTCGCTAAGTAAGGTAGAAGAGAAACCAGAGTGATTGCGTTGTTATATCAAAATTCTTAATAGGTCAGTGTCTAGTATATACGTCAATGTTATGTTTTTAAAAGGATTATCGGACTTGTGTGCCTAGATTCTAGAGGACTATCTATCTGTTTGATAAGTTACCGTTGGCTTCAGTGCTAGCCTCTTCCCGATTAGGAACGGTTAAATTAACCACTATCTAGTGCATTGTACATCAATCACACCGCTTCCAAAAACTTGAGTTTGACATATTCAAGAAGCCCAATGGAAAACTCTATAGTAACAAGCGGTCACAGGTAAACCAAAGTCTTATTCTAGTAACCATTGTCCTTCTCTAAGGTGACATTGGAGATTCAGAACCATCGAAAACGGTTTAAATCTGATGAAGTTCGTTGTTGTTGAAGCAAAAACATCAGCTGTGTGTCGCGTATCGGGGTTTCCCTAATAAGCTACTCCAACAAGGACCTTAGCTTACGTCTTGATCTAACCCCCGATGGACCAATCACCACTGCATTTGAGTCTGGTTAAATAGAATAAATACTTGATCTGTTACTGGCATCTTTGGATATCCGCAAATGAATACCGAGTCATTGAATGTCCATGTGCATTAAATTGGCTAATTTATTGACAAGATCATGGTCCCTTAGTCCCGCTCTTGAGTGTTGTTTTGAAAGATCAAGCAGAACAAGTTGAGATCTCGAAATTTGTTGAAAGGTCTTCGTTGAACGGTCTATTGAATTACTCCACTAGATACCGGGTATTTAAATTTAAAACTCGCTAATCAGTATCAGTGATGACATGATAAGCTTTGAAATGTGAAACTGCTTTTCGAGATTCAACGCTTAATGGTAGTTATTTTTTAAAGTTTGCAGATATTATAATCATCGACTCCAAGATAATAGTATTCTAATTTAAAGCAACAAAACTTATATATAATCGCACGATCCACAACTTCGTTCCTCTATGAGCTATGAGTAATACTAGGTCATCACCTAGTCGGTTCTTTCTCATCTCGAAGAGGATAAGGATGGCAGCAAGAAACTTGAGCCCAGAGTTTAGTCAACTTAGGACAGTGACAAGTCCCAGAGCAGGTACTGTCAACTACATCAATGCTAGAGAGAATATTGGAGCTGATCAGCTTTTAGCTGAGATTGGTTACAAACAAGAACTAAACAGAACATATTCCACATTGGAAGTCTTTGGTATAGCTTTTGCAATCATGGGGTTGCTACCTTCGATTGCGACTACCTTAGGTATTGGGTTAACTGCTGGTCCGGTTGCCTTAGTATGGGGTTGGCTTGTTGCAGGTTTCTTCATTTTACTCATTGGTATATCTATGTCAGAGTTGGCTAGTGCTATTCCAACATCTGGTGGGTTATATTATTGGACTTATCACTATGCGCCCCCAAAATATAAAGCTGTTTTATCCTTTGTCATTGGTGTTTCAAATTCCCTTGCATTAGTTGGAGGCGTTTGCTCTATTACTTATGGGCTTGCAGAACAAATTCTTGCAGCTGCATATATTGGATCTGATGGCGGATTTACAATCACCAGTTATATTGTTTATGGAATGTTTGTTGCTGGTATAGCATGTGAACTATGTTTGACCTGTTTGAGTTCTAAAGCAACTTCGAGGCTACAAACTGTTTCTATTGTTGCCAATGTCTTTCTAATCATATTATTTATCATTGCCTTGCCTGTTGGAACTAAAAATAACGGCACTTTCAATGATGCAAAATTCATTTTCACAAATACGACAAATTTGAGTGACTGGCCCACTGGATGGGCTTTCTTTCAATTTGGGTTGATGCCAGCTGTCTGGACTATTGGTGCATTTGATTCAACTGTTCATATGGCTGAAGAATCTAAAACCCCATCCAGAAGCATTCCTATTGGAATCATTGGATCAATCACATTTTGTTGGATAGTTGGTTGGATTCTTTGTATTGTTATTTGTGCTTGTATGTCACCAGATATCTCATCAATTTTGACTGCTCCAAGTGGACAGCCTTTAATTCAAATTGTTTATATGGCTATGGGGAAAAAATGGGCTCTTGCAATTGCCTCAGTAACTTGTTTTTGCCAATTCTTAATGGCTTCTAATGCATTAACCGCTATTTCAAGACAGGTTTGGGCTTTTGCAAGAGATGATGGTATTCCATTTTCTTGGTGGGTTAAAAAAGTTAATCAAACGTTGAAAGTTCCATTAAATGCCATCATCATCAGCTCCTTCGCTATTCTCATTATGGGTCTATTAATTCTAGCTGGCGCTACTGCCGCTAATGCACTTTTTTCAATTGGTATGATTGGTAACTACGTCGCATATGGTACGCCTGCGTTACTTCGCTTCACAAGTGGGAGAGACATTTTCAAACCTGGCCCATTTTATACAGGTAAAATACTGTCACCAATCATAAACTTCACCTCGCTCATATTTCAAGGATTCATCATTGTTATGGCAATGATTCCAAATTCAAAACATTTAGAAGGAGCAAGCACTATGAATTATTCAGTAGTAGTGAACTGTGGAATATGGATTTTCTCTTTGGTCTATTTCCTAACGGTCAAGAAGAAGACATATACTGGTCCAAAGTCAAACTTGACTGACGATGAATTTTCTGATATTGTTAGCCAATATGGTCAGCCAGTTGAGCCGTTATTGTCTCTACACAAGACGATAGCCGGTAAAGTAAACGAGAACTCAGACCTGAGTACTGATTGATTTTATATTGTTATTTGGTTATTGTACACAAACAAGAGATTAATGTTAGGTGTTGGATGTAGGAGTCGTACTCAGCTATATAGAATCCTTAAAACGACTTACAACTGAAGTGGTTTTGGTATTATGTTAATATGACTATCGACGAAAGAATATGCCGCCGCTTTCTCAAGACAGGAATCATAAATATATATATATATATATATATGTGTGTTATTCACGATTTAAACTTGAGAGCGTTACCACTCATTAACAATAAAAAGGTCACAGCGTGGAGAAAGGCATAATAATAAACACCGACCAAGATATTTTATTCTTGATCTGCCTTACAATAGAAGAAACACGCCCTATACAAATTGGCAGATCCGTGCTCCGTGCTCCTACCATATTTTTCATATTAATTATTTGCAACTGATAAGATTTCTTTTCTTGCCTTTAAGCGATTAGAAGAAGATCAACTTGTTAAGACATTTGTTTGTTGCCTACTCTATTATTAAATGTCCAGTACACTCTCTCAGCTGAAGGGACTTCAAGTTTATCCAGCTTGTTTGAAAACACCTTTCATTGCTGAGTATGCATCTCTACGCTGTGGCTAGCTTTGATCAAAGTCGATTGTTGATCTGGACCTGAATAGATAAGGTGAGAAGGCTTAAACAGGAAATTAATACCCAACTATTAACCAAATCTGAATAGACTTATAATTTGTGGACCCATTGGTTAAATAATAGTTGATAAAAGCATGCCCAAAGCGGTTTTGTCACCTTACGTTCACCGGCAACCATCCTGTTAAGGTATTCTCCATACATGAACAGAAGATCGATAACAACGTATCAAATTCTTTTATCTACCAAACTCTATTCAGGAAGACGTTTTATTTTCATCTCCTTAACCCCTTGGAATTTCAATTGCTGCTGCTATATAAATACACTCAGATCCACTTCATCCTGCTCTTTAAATAACCGGTATTATTCAAAAAATCACAATAGGATCGTTTAACTTGACAAAAAACATGGCGTCTAAACCATTAAGCCCAGAGTATACTCAGTTAAGGACTGTAACGAGTCCAAGAGCAGGAACAGTCAATTACATTGATGCAAGAGAGGTCACCGATGCTGAACAGTTATTGGCTGAAATCGGTTATAAACAAGAATTAAGAAGAACTTATTCCACTTTACAAGTTTTCGGTATTGCATTTTCCATTATGGGGCTATTACCATCTATTGCTACTGTTTTAGGGATTGGTCTTACAGGTGGTCCTGTTACATTAGTCTGGGGTTGGCTCTTAGCTGGTATCTTTATTTTACTCGTTGGTGTTTCCATGGCTGAACTAGCAAGTGCAATTCCAACTTCTGGTGGGTTATACTATTGGACATACCATTATGCTCCACCAAAATACAAGGCACTATTATCTTTTGTTATCGGTGTTTCAAATTCCCTTGCATTAGTTGCTGGTGTATGTTCTGTCACATATGGTTTTGCTGAACAAGTCCTAGCTGCTGCATATATTGGAAGTGATGGGGGATTTACTATTACCAGTAATATTGTATATGGTGTTTATGTTGGAGGCATTGTTCTTGAGCTTGCATTAGCTTGTATGAGTTCACGAGCTACTTCCAAATTACAAACTGTCTCGATTGTGTCAAATATGTTTTTGATTGCTTTGTTCATCATTGCCTTACCAATTGGTACTCATAGAAACACCTCATTTAATGATGCTAAGTTCATATTTGGTAAATTTAGCAATGCAAGTGATTGGCCTGCTGGTTGGGCTTTTTTCCAATTTGGTTTAATGCCTGCTGTTTGGACCATTGGTGCTTTCGATTCTACTGTGCATATGGCTGAAGAATCCAAGACCCCATCAAAGAGTATTCCAGTTGGAATTATTGCCTCTATTACTGCCTGCTGGTTAGGTGGATTTATCTTGTGTATTGTTATCTGTGCATGTATGTCTCAAGATATTGATTCAATATTGGGCACTGAAACAGGACAACCATTGATTCAGATCATTTATACTGCTATGGGTAAGAGATGGGCAATTGTATTTTCATGCTTAGCTTGCTTTTGTCAGTTTTTGATGGCTACTAGTATTGTTACTGCTATTTCTAGACAAGTTTGGGCATTTGCTAGAGATGATGGTTTGCCATTATCTTCTTGGATTAAACAAGTCAATCAAACTTTACAAGTTCCTTTGAATGCTATTGTTGTTAGTTGCATTGCTGCGTTGATTATGGGTCTTTTAATTTTGGCAGGTGCCACGGCTGCTAATGCTCTCTTTTCTATTGGTATGATTGGTAATTATGTTGCCTATGCAACCCCTTCGTTACTTCGTTTCACAAGTGGAAGAGATATTTTCAAGCCTGGTCCTTTCTATACTGGTAAGGTCTTGTCACCAATCATCAACTTCACTGCTATTACTTATCAAGCGTTCATTATTGTCTTGGCGATGTTCCCAGACTCTAAACATCTCGAAGGTGCTTCCTCTATGAACTATTCAGTTGTTGTGAATTGTGGGATCTGGATCTTGTCTTTGGTTTATTTTGGACTGGTGAAGAGAAAGACTTATAGTGGTCCAAAATCAAACTTGTCTGATGAAGAATTCAACGATATTATCAGCCATGAAGGACATCCAGTGGAGCATTTGATTCATAAAACGATGGATAAAGCTGATCAAGTTAGTGATTAGCTTACCTTCAATCTCAACTTTCCACAAGACCAAGTTTCAACTCTATTTGATTTCTATATAAACCATTATACATATACACACTTATTTCTTGGGTTATTGTAGTCACTCAACGGAGTTTTGCAGGAGTTTTATTGTTAAGCAGACATGGGGCCTAATATCAAATATATTGGGGTTTTATCTTCGGCGCATATCAAGTGTGTGATTCTGGCGGCCTCGAGACAATCATAGAAGCTACATGCCAGTACCTCGAGGACACTGTAAGCCAAGATCCAAGACACTAAACAGTCCCCGTAAACGGCTTTCAACTTTACACAACTCGCTTGTAGTACTCTTCACCACAAAATTCAAATCATCACAACCTTCTCGAGACATTGAGACAGTTCCTGATTTGATAGGAGCTTTAGGCCCGTCACCGAGATGCCAGTATGGTGTGTCCGCAACCGGTAATCCTGTGTTTTTGTTGGTTGGCGATTTGTGATAAGATTGAGAGAGATCGAGTTTTTGGGAGGCACAGGGAAGGGAGGAAGCCGGTGTTGTCTACTGTTGAAGCTATAAGTTCTTGTAAAGCTATTCGTGGTTGAAATGTCAGGCTCTGCCGGTTGTTGAGTTGTAAAGGATTACAACGACTCCAATATTTGCTATGAGGAGAGTATAACTGGGGGCCGTTAGAAGGGAAATGCGCTGAGTGTTGCGCGACTGACCAGGAAATTGGAGTTGATCAGAGATAAGGTGCTGCTTTTTTTGCTGTAAAGCACAACTTGGACAACTGAAACGGGGAGGTCCTGCCTGGTACTATTGAATAAGTGTTAAATTATGCCTCTATTTGCATATTGAGTATTGAATCGATAAAGAAGCAACGAATGGCCCACTGTGATAGGTCCATGTTCTCCAATAGCTAGAGTGGTTTAGGTTTGTACAACGCGCATTTTTCACTCTTCTGGAAATTCTCCATATAATTAGCCATGTCGCTACAGCAAGTTTCCATAAGAAACGTCACGAATCATAACCAAATTGATAACCAATCTTGTTTCAATAATCAAATTTTTTTTTTTTATTATCCAACGGTTTACGAAGATGCCTAATCAATAATGTTCCAGAAATTCAGTTTGATCGTCTTGATTCAAGATTTATTATAAAAGAGACATTTGGCAGGAATCTGACATATAAAGAAGATACTGAAGACTTATCTCATCGTGAGGTACTCTGTGGATGGATCATCACCATATCTAAATATTCAACATCATATACAACACAATATGTCTTCAAGACCTATGAGCCCACAGATAAGTACAAGGCCAATGAGCCCACAGATAAGTACAAGGCCAATGAGCCCACAGATGAGTACTCTACGAACCGTCACAAGTCCAACGGCTGGTACGGTCAATTATATCAATGCAAGAGAAGTTAGCGATCCAGAACAATTATTAGCAGAAATCGGTTATAAACAAGAATTGAAGAGAACTTATTCAACTTTACAAGTTTTCGGTATTGCATTCTCCATTATGGGTTTATTACCATCTATTGCTACTGTTTTAAGTATTGGGTTAACAGGTGGCCCGGTCACATTAGTTTGGGGTTGGTTCTTAGCTGGTATCTTTATCTTATTGGTAGGTGTTGCCATGGCTGAACTAGCAAGTGCAATTCCAACTTCTGGTGGGTTATACTATTGGACATATCATTATGCCCCACCTGGTTGGAAGGCCATTTTATCGTTTGTTATTGGTGTTTCAAATTCAATGGCCTTAGTTGGTAGTGTTTGTTCAGTTACTTATGGGTTTTCAGAACAAGTCTTAGCAGCTGTTTACGTTGCATATGATGGTAGTTTCACCATCAATAGTAATATCATTTATGGTGTTTATGCTGCAGGTGTTGTTTTACAATGTTTTTTAGCATGTATGAGTTCTGCAGCCACTTCAAAATTACAAACCATTTCCATTGTTTCTAATATGTTTTTAATTGCTTTATTTGTCATTGCCTTACCAATTGGTACTGCCAAAAATGCTTCATTTAACGATGCTGATTTCATCTTTGCAAATTTTACAAATTTTAGTGATTGGCCTGCAGGTTGGGCCTTTTTCCAATTTGGTCTAATGCCTGGTGTGTGGACCATTGCTGCTTTTGATTCAACTGTTCATATGGCTGAAGAATCCAAGACCCCATCAAGAAGTATCCCAATTGGTATCATTGGTTCTATTGCTGCATGTTGGATTGGTGGTTTCTTATTATGTATTGTCATTTGTGCTTGTATGTCCTCCGATATTGAAGCTGTTTTAAACACTGAAAGTGGTCAGCCATTAATCCAAATTATTTATACCTCATTAGGGAAAAGATGGGCTATTGCGTTCTCTGCCTTGACCTGTTTCTGTCAATTTTTGATGTCAACTAGTATCTTGGTTGCAATTTCAAGACAAGTCTGGGCTTTTGCAAGAGATGAAGGTCTTCCATTCTCAACTTGGATCAAAACTGTTAACAAAAGATTACAAGTGCCATTAAACTCTATAATCGTTTGTGCGCTTGCCTCATTGGTCATGGGCCTTTTAATCTTGGCTGGGGATACTGCCGCTAACGCTCTTTTCTCCATCAGTATTATTGGTAACAATGTTGCATATGCTACACCATCATTATTACGTTTCACTACCGGTAAAGATGTTTTCAAACCAGGTGTTTTCTACACTGGTAAATTTTGGTCACCAATTTTAAATTATGCTGCTATCATCTACCAAGTATTCATTATTATCTTATCAATGTTCCCAGATTCTAAACATGTTGATGGTGCTGCATCGATGAACTACTCAGTTGTTGTCAATTGTGGTATATGGATCTTATCATTGTTATACTTCGTCTTGTATAAGAAGAAGACATATACTGGTCCAAAGTCAAACTTGACTGATGATGAGTTCAGTGATATCATCAGTCATAATGGTCAATCCATTGAGGCACTTTTAATAAGTAACGCCGTTGACCATGATAAGGTGAACAAGTCTGATTTTTCTGAAGCTAGTAATAACTTTTAGATTTTAATACTAATGTACAATTTGAATTTGAAATCCTATCCGTAGTTGGTGTGATCTACGGACATTATCCTATAATGCAATAAATAACGTAAAATTAGAACTTCTTTCTTCTAAGTCCATTTGCTAAGTATATTATTAGAATGAAAATCATGACTTGAAACATGAAGGAACTCCAAAGAAGGATAAATCCAGTAGATCTATTCACATTGGCAATACCAACATTCTGACCAACCTCTGAAAGTCGCAACACATATTCAAATGTTAATGAACAAATTAAAAACCCATTCAACATCAAGAAGAATGCAAAGGACACCAAGGTTACCATCAACCATTTTTTAACTTTATCGATAGTCATAAGACCCATGTTGGTTCCAATCCAACGATATTTCACAAATATTTGTATTACAACACCCAAAAATAGAGCTGCAGTCAAAGTAAATTGGCTCACAGTTAGAAATCCCAACCCTTTACTGAACTTTTGCAACAAAATGGCATAATTTACATACTCGACAGATTCATGTTGTTCTTTGCTTGAGAATTCATTGAATCCAGCAATTGCTAATTCATAAGCAATAGCAAAACTATCCCCCATTATATCAACATTTGTTTTCGTTAGTTCAGCAAGTTGAACCCCTGCATCTCGTACAAATACAGATAACAAATCCAATCCATAACTTTTCATGCAAAAATTCCGAGAGTTTCGAATTCCAACACGACAATAACCCAAAAAGTTTAGTTGAAAGACTGTATTTACGCTGAATGTATCGATAACTTTATTTTGATAATATGTGTCAAGCCTAGTACTTATCATGTCCAATTCACTCGTATTATCACCAAAATCAATTGCCAAATATGTCAACACTTTTAAAGCTTCCCTAACAGTAATCAATGCATTCTTAGCTGCTGGTGACTTATCAGTGAGTTGTATTGTTAATTGTGGGTAGCAAAGACTTCCTGTATGATGGCAGGTGAAAAATGGAAAACTATTAAGCACTAAACATATAGAGAGACAGCCTAAAAGAGCTCCCAAGCAAAACAGAAACTTGATTCTGGTGAGCTTTGGTACAAAAGTTGTATTAAAGGACTTCTCTTCCACTACATGACCATCAAAAGAATCATTATCCCCATTTGCGCTCTGTATCTTTTCTTCTTTAGCCTCTGTTAGAAACACTTCACTATCATGTTGTTCATCAGCTTTAACATCAAAATATATTTGGGAAACTGCTTCATCTAAATTAGCATCTGGTATTTCTGGCTCATCAAAAAAAAAATTCTTTTCAATCTTGGAAGGTGACTGTGATACCTCCTCCCGAGCAGAAAGGAAATTGTCATTCTGTTGAGGGGAATGGGTTAAGTATGCCACCTTTTCTTCAAAGAGATAAGGTTGTGAAATTGCAGTATTCGGTAAAAGCGTTGGATCATTGGGTTGAGGCCGCGGTAGTCTATATTGTATAACAGAAGCTACTTTTGGTGAGCCTCTCTCTCTTGTGGTACAGCTTCTTTGGAGTCTCGAGCTTTTGATACTCTCAGTTATTGTCCTTGGGGCATCCGGACACACCGATGACTTCTTATGATCCAGATGAGAAAAAATTGATACAACATTATCACCTTGTGTAAAGCTTCTTTGAGACGATTTCACACCACCTGATCTGGTTTTTGAAATATTCGGGCTTGGGGCTGTCACAGGTGGCATGGTTGGGTTTTCATTGAAAAGGGGAAATGAACTCCCAAAATTATTATTAGCGCCCCATAATGGATTTTGATCTTGATATTTACCACTCGACATTTGTTCTGGTCTGTGAGTATGGTATTCTCTATCTCCAAGAGCCAGATATTATTGCCAAGATGGATTTTAAGCGAGTGTCTTGGGATAATAACTGTAAAGATGGATATGAAAAAATGCTCCGGAATCTGACACAAAACCAAATTTGAACCGTTTGAAGGTTGAAAGAAAAAGATTCTCACTGGGCGTCAAAAATTCTGTATCCAACAAGTGTTGCCCCAGTTGCCTTTTCAATATCTAAAAGTACCAGAACGGAAGATTTTATCATTGGACTTTAGGATGACTTCCTCTTCATTTGTCAAAAAATTATTTGGAGGAGAAGGAGATCTATCAGTATCGAGATTTCGGAGCTCCAGAGTGGTCTGTTTGAATCTGCTGAGCTTGGATTTCTTTGTAGAGCTTCTAGTAGGCTTTGAAGTCAAATCACTACTATCATTTTCAGCATCATTCTCTAAAAATGCCATTTGACTCTCCTCTTCGTCAAGTTCAACTGGTGAAGGTGGAGCACACCAAAATGGCCCGCCCCAGGAAGCCATAGACAAGAACACAAGGACGAAAACAATCCATAGTATGGTAAAGAATGCAGTACCGAGGTGCAGGTTTAGCCCATATGGGGCCAATTCCTGGTGGATGTCTGTTTTAAACTGAAGATATAAGACAGTCATCGCAATACACGCGACTGCACAAGAAATGAAAGACACCAGAGAAATACTCGAACTGAGATGTGCAATCAATTTGGAAATATCAGTTGAATCGTTCTCAAATCTATAGTATGCAAGTAATAATAGTAACAGAGAGACTTGTGATACTGCGGTAAAGATCAGGAGATTCGGTACTGCATAAGCAAGCTTCTCTCTCTTTTGGATATATTTCAGATACTGTTCATTGTTCCCAGTGTTTCCATATGCATATTCCAAGATAATCTCAAAATGAGATTGCGATAGAAGACTTCTATAATCAAAAAAGTATTCCTTGGTCGATCTGGAACAGATTGTAGATGAATTAGAAATCTTGAAGGTAAAATCATTACTTGTCAAATAGTTCCCCTTGATCACATAATCATGGCTTGTATGACACCACGAGTACAATGAAGAGGTGATATAATCAGGGGCATCTTTGACTTGAGCTTCAGCGTAATCTGACAAAGCTAGGATTTCTGATGATGTTAAACCAGCACCAAAGCTTCCATCCAGCACCTCACTATTGGAAAGATCTGCCCTTAGCGCAGTGAATAGACCCTTGGATACATCTAATTTGGAGGTATCCAGTCTCACCGTGTATATGATTTGAGGTGTTTTGTGAGCTCCAGCTAGTAATGTTATTATGAGAACCACACTGATAAAGGCCGTCACCATTCTTATACCCTGGGTCACCCTCGATCTGGTATCCATGATCTCAAACGCGGTTTTGACCTTTGTCCTCAGCCTGTTGGCCTCACCTTTGACGTCCCATCTGGTGATCATTTGCCTGAATCTTGACGGTTCTTTCATCTCTAAATACTCTCAACTGAGCTCCACAAACGGTTTTAAAACAAAGGATCCTAGATATAGATTCTAATGTTCCTGATAAATATAAATTTAGCACTATACTAAAAAAGCAGTGGCCTTCCCAAACTCGGCCTTTTTTTGGCAACTCTTAAAAAACACACACGGTTTACGGGGGTGATGAGTTAAGTAAACAGAATCAAAACAGAAACAACGCGTACGACTCTCCATAAACTAGGAATTGAACACCAAAAATCGATTTTTTAGGATTTGATACGATAAACGGGTTCAATGGCTACAACAAAACCAAAGTTTGCCGGATGGAGTTTCTCATTCGATGAGGAGGAATCCAGTAAGACCTCAAGAAGATCACGAAGAACAATATCTGGTGGTGACCCCAGATTGATCTTGAAAAGAGAAGTAGATGGGTTGGAAATCAAGGGTGGTGAATCCGTATTGGTCAATGACCCTGAGGGTGGTCTGCCTTTGGTATGTTTGATTAGAGATGCGCAAATTGGTAATGATGATTATATTGTGCTAAGAGGATTGTACTATCTAAGAAAGAATGAAGTAGAAAACCTGCCAACTGGAACCAAAGATCAGGAATTATTTTTAACAAGTGTTCAAGATCAGCTTTATGTGGAAGATATCATTGATAAAGCTAATGTTTTGAATGAGGAAGAGTTTGAAAGTATTGTTGTCGATGACTCTAATCAAGACACGACATTCTTGTGCCGGAAAGGTTACGACGCATACTACAAGATATACAGTGATACCGTTGACATAGAGACAATCAAAAAAGGTATGGCATCAGATCCAGATGAAGAGGTTGAGCTCCTAATGAACTCTTTTGTGAAATCCGTATACAGTGAGCGTAAATCGATCTCACCAAGGAAAGAGAAGAAGGATGCACCAACTCCAAAATCAAGATCAAAAAAGGAGGAACAAACAAGTTCTCAGGCTAACAAAAGACAAAGGACATCGTTGAAACCTGAACCTGCTCATTCTTCAAGTGCAAACAGAGGTAAGCTTCGTGAACACGTTGTTTCTGATTTTGATGATGACAGTGATAAAGACGAATATTATTCCACGAAGAGTTCCAGTGTTGAAGAAAACAAACTTGAGAATGCCCAGCTAATAGATATTTCTTCAGGTAGTGATGATGAGGATGAGAGTGAAAGCGAAAGTGAGAGTGAGAGTGAAGAAGATTTGTTTTCGGATGATGATGAATTTAGACCAATCCCAGCGTCAACTTCTAAAAAATCTAGAAAGGTAAGAGGGCCTTATAATAAATCACCAAGAAAAGTCCAAGATACAAGACAGCCCAGAAAGGCAAAAGGTGCCGCTTCGACAGCGAGATTACCGTTCCTATATAAAAGTAATGAAAAGCGTGATAAGGATGGATCTAAAGACGAACCTGCTTTAAAGAAAATGAAAACTACTTTCAATAGTTCTGCTGATTCTTCAATTGCCTCATTACCATGTCGTGAGGACCAATTTAGTCAATTGTACATGAAGTTGGAATCCAATATTGCCTCAGAAACTGGTGCTTGTATTTATATCAGTGGTACCCCTGGTACCGGTAAAACTGCTACTGTTAGAGAAGTTATTAGACAGTTATTTAAACAGCATGAAGAGACTGGTGAAAATAAGTTCAATTATGTGGAGATCAATGGTATGAAACTTTTGTCTCCTCAATCGTCATTTGAAATCTTATGGAATAAAGTGGACGGAAGTAAAGTTGCCAACTCAATAGTGCAAAATAAATTAGAATCCTATTTCAACCAAGGGAAATCTGGAAGACCACTAGTTGTCTTGCTTGATGAATTGGATCAAATTGCTACTAAAAATCAAAACGTTATGTACAATTTTTTTAACTGGCCAACATATCCAAAATCAAAATTGATTGTTATTGCAGTTGCCAATACAATGGATTTACCTGAACGTATCTTAACAAATAAAGTTGCCTCAAGAGTCGGTCTAGATAGAATTCAATTTCCAGGTTATTCACATGAAGACTTGAAAAAAATTATAAGTGCAAGACTAGAAGTTCTTGATGCAAATCAGGTTGTTCTAACAAAAGATGCTATTGAATTTGCTGCTAGAAAAGTTGCAAGTGTTAGTGGTGATGCTAGACGTGTTTTGAAAATATGTCGTCGTGCTGTCGAATTAGCAGCTGCTGATTACGAAGCTGCTGGTAAAATACATGATCGTTTGCATGTTCAGATTCTACACATTAACAAAGCTGTTAATGAAATCACCAATTCTCCAATCTCACACTACATCTCTGGTTTATCATTTGTTGGTAAACTAGTATTGATTGCTATTTTGACAAGAAAAAGAAGGTCTGGTCTAGCTGAAAACTCTCTTGGTGATGTTATTGATGAGGTCAAGCAAATCGTTACATTGAATCCTGCTAAAGATCCTTCTATGTTCGTTATTGAAAACAAGACAATTTTAGACATCTTGTATGAGGATTTCATCATTAGACCAAGGGGTTTCGCTTATGTTTTGAATGAGCTAATAGAAACGGGTATTGTTCTTCAACAAAATTTGAAATCAGAAAGAACTTCATTGATTAAATTGGCAATTGCAGATGAAGAAATCACTTCTGTTTTCAAAAAAGAGAAATCTTTAAGATATTTTATTGATTTAATTAGCCATGAATAACTCCAAAAGAAATTATTTATTAATATTGCTTCTTGGTATGCATCTATACATACGGTTTTCCACGTCCCAGTTGCCTTCAATGTTTGATTTCCTGTTGCTTTTTCTGTTGGTTCAAGTATTTTTCTTTGTTATGCCAAATTGTTGCTCGCTGTAATATATGTTGATGTTTTTTTGCATAACCCTCTTTGACGTACAAAACTATTATAGTTAATTCAATGATTGATCGTTATAGATAAGGATTGGTTCACCAACATTCTTTAATTCTGGTATATTTAGTTGCAAATCAAATGATTTTGACATCAATACCTTGAACACTTTTTGTATGTTGACGGAATCACTTGATGATGTGAATATCACACTCGATTTCATGGCCTTAGCATATTTGAAACTTTGCTCAGTCAATTCTTGTTGATAGTCTTTTGGCATCTCCAAGAAGAGATCATATTTAGTACCCACCAACATGGGTATAGCTGTTTTATTTTGAGCTCTAACAAGCTTATACCAATCTTTTATACTTGCCAGCGATTGCTTCTTACATAGATCAAACACAAATATCACAGCAACTGCACCTTCTGTGGTCAATGGCAGCATATTTTCAAATTCCTCTGCTCCACCAAGGTCCCATATTGTGAATTTGATATCAGTTGATCCTAATTCGATATTCTTCTCCATAAAATTAACACCCAATGTTTTCTTGTAGTCCTTTTCAAATGTGTTATTGGTATATTTGACCATCAGAGATGTCTTACCTATTTGAGAATCACCTATAAGTGCCACTTTCACAGCAACTCTTTCCGTCTGTTGTTAGTTTCTGCCTAGTCAAGAAAGAGCCTAACCTGATGAGATATACTCACGAGTTTCTGATTTGGTGCTCATGTAGAGGTGGTACTGGAGGGTTTACCATCGTCCTCGAATAGCGCTATCGTCTTCTACAACGAGTCTAGTGGCCACCACTTTCGAAAGATTGTTTATGGATCAGGCCCTTAATCTTGATGTTATGGTCTACTATTTGTTTACTTTTCTTACGTAACCCAGGTCCCATCCTCAATTACTTCTGCATCGGGTACATTCCGACCAGCGGCCCCGGTATTGATAAGAAGGTGTCCCGATGTGTGAATAACTGTGACTGCTCGCTCTCTTAACACCCACACATCTTATCCGGTCCGCGCACTCTCACCCAGGACCACTCAAAAAAATTCCACCGCACAAACTAACATTTCGGTACTGGGCAACACCGTAGTTAACATTCGCACCGTACAAAAATTTTGTTTGGGTTTGGGCAGACGGTTTGGGAGTCCTGTCCAGTCTCTCTTAAAAATTTCAACACTCTTTTCATCAAAAGTTGTTAATATACTGGTTTAATAGAAGAACAACACACTTATAATAACAACACTAGATCAAGATGGCTGTTGGTAAAAATAAGAGACTTTCCAAAGGTAAAAAGGGTCTTAAGAAGAGAGTTGTCGACCCATTCACCAGAAAAGAATGGTTTGATATCAAAGCTCCATCAACCTTTGAAAACAGAAACGTTGGTAAAACTTTAGTCAACAAATCAACTGGTTTGAAAAACGCTGCCGATGCTTTGAAAGGTCGTGTTGTTGAAATCTCATTAGCTGATTTACAAGGTTCTGAAGATTACTCTTTCAGAAACGTTAGATTAAGAGTTGATGAAGTTCAAGGTAAAAACTTGTTGACCAACTTCCACGGTATCAACTTTACTTCAGATAAATTAAGATCATTAGTTAGAAAATGGCAAACTTTGATTGAAGCTAACGTTACTGTCAAGACCGCTGATGACTATGTTATCAGAGTTTTCGGTATTGCTTTCACCAAACGTCAAGCTAACCAAATCAAAAAAACCACTTACGCTCAATCATCTCACATCAGAGCTGTTAGAAAAGTTATCAACGATATCATTACCAGAGAAGTTCAAAACTCAACTTTAGCTCAATTAACTGCTAAATTGATTCCAGAAGTTATTGGCCGTGAAATTGAAAAAGCTACCAAAAACATTTTCCCATTACAAAACGTTCACATCAGAAAAGTTAAAATCTTAAAACAACCAAAATTCGATTTAGGTTCATTATTAGCTTTACACGGTGAAGCTTCATCTGAAGACAAAGGTAAAAAAGCTACCTCTGGTTTCAAAGATGACATCTTAGAAACTGTTTAAGGGAACTTTGATGGATATATAACTCAAAAAAATTATTTGTAATTCATAGATCAAAATTGTAGTGCAATGTTGTAGATAAGACTCAATCATAAAAGACTTCAAATAAATGGGATATGGAATGTAAGATTATCCAGATAAGCAGTTGACTATGAGCTAGGTTACTACTATTTGACTTCAATTAGTGAATGGTTTCAAGCGCGACTTTGATGAAAAATTGAGCTCCTTAACTTTGAACCTTTATGCATTAGAGAATGGACCGTACTTTCCCTACTATTCACTACATTTCAATTCAAAATCACCCAAACTCTATATTATAGTCTATAATTACAATACAATTAAGAAAAACTACTAAAAACACCAAATCAAATAATATGTATAAGTCATTAAAAAAGTCATCATTTTTTATAAATAAGTAACTTTATAACTTTCTCAAACAATAACAACAAACAATTTTTTATATAGTTATAACAAATGCTAATATAATCAATTAACAAGACTCAAAAGAACCCCGCTTATTTGAATAAACGTTTTTCATAAGAATGCAATGAATGAACACCACCTTCCAATTGAGATGAAGGAGATCTATATTCAAATCTAACATCACCTTCATTAGTTTTAGTTTTCAAATCTTCAACAGATCTAACACCAATATCTTGACAAGAGTGTTGTAAACCATTGTATAAATATGGAATATATTTCTTGATTGAACCTTTATCAACAACTGAACCGGAAACACCTTGAGCAACAAAGACGGCATCAGATTCTGAGAAGTATCTTGAAGTTGAAGCATTACCTTGAACATCAGTTTGTTGCATGGCTTCAATAGAACCCATACCTCTATAAGATTTTAAACGTTTACCATCACGGTAAAAGTAGTCACCTGGGGATTCAGTAGTACCAGCCAACATACCACCCATCATAACACATGAGGCACCTAGGGCAATGGCCTTGGTAATATGACCAATGTTACCAACACCACCATCAGCAATACATGGAACACCGAATTGGTTGGCAAATTGACTAACATTGTAGACAGCAGTACCTTGTGGTCTACCACAAGCCATAACTTCTTGAGTAATACAAATAGAACCTGAACCCATACCGATTCTTAAACCATCAGCACCAGCTTGGATCAATTGAGCAGCTTGTTCTCTGGTAACAACATTACCAGCAATGACTTGTAATTCTGCGTAAGTGGCCTTGATGTGTTTGATCATATTCAATTGGAAAATAGAGTTACCTTGAGAAGAATCCAAAACAACAACATCTAAACCGGATTCAACCAATTTCTGTAAACGTTCTCTATCAGACTCTAAAGTACCAATAGCAGCACCACATAACAATTGCTTTGAGGTGGCTGATTTAGAAGCATTTGGATAGTTCAAATTTTTTTGTAAATCGGTTCTTGATAATAAAGAAACCAAGTTACCATCTTCATCAATGATTGGTAATTTACCTTTCTTTGATTTTCTCAAGATTTCATTAGCATCAGCTAAAGAAACACCTTTCTTAGCTGTAACTAAATCAGTACTCATAACTTCAGAAACTTTTGAGTCTAAATCTTCATGGAATTGAATATCACGAGAAGTTATAATACCAACTAATTTACCTGGGAATTTACCAGTTTCTAATGATTTCATTGTTAGTTGATGGTCTTTAAAGATATACTGGGCCTCCAATTCATTACTATTCAACTAGTGTTTTCTTTGGATTCATTATAAATCAGAATATTATTTTCTCCCCAAGATCGTTTGATCGCAATCGGTAGAACGAAAGTTATAAATTAAGAAAAATCATCATTGAAAAAAGTGTAAAACGGAAAATCACAAGGAAAAAGTAGTTTTGAAAGTAAAAAATTGGAGTCCTAAAAGAGTTTAGTTAAGAAGGGGAAACTTACCAGTAACTGGGAAACCAGCAAAGCCTAATTGTTGTTTCAAAGCTTTAACTTCACCGATGGTATGGTTTGGACTGATCAAAACTGGGCTGTTGATGAACCCATTTTCGTATCTTTTGACAGCTTTAACCATTTCAGCTTGTTCCTCAGCAGAACAGTTATGATGAATAATACCAATACCACCTAATAAAGCCATATGGATGGCCATTTCAGCTTCAGTAACAGTATCCATAGGAGATGAAACAAATGGAGTTTTCAAAGAGATATTCTTGGTCAACTTGGTGTCTAAGGAAACACCACTGGCTGGGAAATCAATCTTACCAGGCAAGACCAAGATATCGTTATAAGTTAACCCACCTCTAACTTGAGAGTCCATCAATTCATGAACACTTAAACCATCTTTACGGTCAAAAGTTTTCAAGTATTCCAAAGCGGTAGAGGCGTCTCTGATTGACATTGTTTCTGGGGGTGTACGTGACGGTTTGTGTTTGTTTGCTTGTTGATGAAAGCTATAAGTGTTGGGGCAGTTGCCAGATTGCCAGGAAAAGAGGAAGGTTAAAGCTTGTGGAAGGGATTATTGGTGATGTTTACCTCTTTATATACAGGAAAATTTTTTTTGATGCGGATGTTGCGCGTAACGGTCGAAAAAAGATGTAGTGCGATGAGATTTTGAATTTCTCTTACTACAGCTGTTTTATTTGAGGGAATATGAGCTTTTGATGAAGGGGAAAAGGGTCATTTAGTGTGTGGATTGGTTCTTTAGGGGGTTCCTTGGTGGTGATTGCTGGAAAGAGAGTTCTTAATCCTGTTAGTGAGGCCTCAGATGTGTCCTCGGTCCTGTTCCTAGGCCCGTCAGCATGGATCTTCATGCACAGCTTATTAATAATACTGACAATAATTTGACACTATCAGAGTCAAATCTTTTGGATGCGAAGACACCGAGAAAGCTTCAGTGTGGAGATGTCTATTAGGAGTATAGCTCCACTGTTATTGGCCTATCATCCGTTTCTGAACCATGTCAAGCGTGGTATCTGCTTGTCTATCGAGCTTGTTGCGGTGGTTCGTCGCAACTCGCCGGTGTGAATTGATTGTCTGGGTGGGCCTTCAGGTACGTTCACCGTATACCGCGGTTTGCCTTTGGAAGATTTCGAAGATTTCGAAGAAAGAGATAAGTGGGTGTTGTCATCCGTCTTCATTGGACAGCCTGAATCTTATGAGTGGGATGAGTGGGATCTAGATGAGATGTTGGTAGCATCCATTGCAGTGAATTGAGTCTTGCTGACTGCAGCCCTAAGTGTACAATTGGAGATTCAAAGAGTTTCACCAAAATAGTACGGAGAACGTATAGACTCATCTACTCAGCACAGAAAAAGGTTAATTTATTTTACTTTTTGAAGAATCCCTTTCCAATTCTTATGATCCATAATTCTATTGAAGGGCTGTCTAATTACCTTCATCGTAAGAAAGAAGTCCAGACTCAATAGTTCACCAGTCTGCTCCAGCACCAAAGCGTATTTTCTCGAAGTCAGAACCTGGGTGACCACAATGAAGGTCGTAATGATGGTATGTATAATTTCAGTTAATCTCTACAAAGCAAATCATATATAATGAAGTAATGAATTAAAAACACTGGCGTAAAATGAAATTATTCCTTGCTCATGAGACATTGGGAGAATGTCCCTTATTTTAGCGTTTTAAAGAATCTACGTAACCACTACTAACTATCAACAGTATAAATCCAAATACTTTTCGACTCGTTAGCTATAAAAAAGACCTTTATCAACCAAATTGCCCAAAATCAAGCGATTTCCTCTGCCATCACCACAAGTGTCACACACCGCCCACATAAAATTGTAAACAAAAAAAACACCAAACAGCGTCAAAGTGTCAACAAAGATCAAGAACGATCCCACTTCACTTGTTAGTATTCATACCTCTTCAAAATAGGATTTATCAGCAGTCATTGAAGAATAAGGGATAAATAGCAAAGGGAATTGACGCTGCGCAAGACCGGAGTTCCACAAACGGGAATTTTTTGAAGGATGAATTTTCAGAGATCAAATAATTATAATTATGACAATCAAGAATACCCTGGCCAACAGGGCCAACCACAAAGGGCACCTTATCCAGATACAGACCTAGCCTGGGATCCGGTAGAATCGTTAGAGGAGTTCAACAAATCTACTTACTCTACATATATCCAAAACTTGGACTCATTACCGTCAATGGCTTCAGATATGTCTCTTCCGCCTGGTGCACTATCAACTGGTCAGGGTCCACCATTGCCCAGTAGACCTCCTCAGCACATTATCGACCAACACATGAGTTCAGTCAAACAGCAAAGAGGACCTCAGCTACAGACAGCACAGTTCCCCTCGATGGTGAATACTTCAATTGATCCAGTTGCAAGTCCTTTAAGATCATCCCCATCGACAAGCCGAGTACGAGGCCCACGTCAACTTCCTCATAAATTTTCAAATTCAAATCTAGCTTCACCAACAGCTTTCAGTGGTGATAACAATGGTGGCATTCCTCCATATATTGACTCATCCCCTCCATCAAGAACTAATTTATCCTTCAAACAAGAGTCGCCATTCACAAGCAATACACAGCCTGCTCCTGAGCTAAATACTTTCTATTCACCAAGTCAAAATGTCTTCATACCCAATTCTTCACCATTTAATAGAGATTCAAACTTTTTCAACTCGTCGCCAACCCCATTACCACAGTCACAGCCTCTATATAATGATTATCCACCTTCACCCACGGCTCAAAGACGACCATTATCAAGGCTAGATACTCAACCATACACGAACCCATTTGAAAATCAAAATGAAATAAATTATATGGATAGTGCTACATCATCACATTATAAACAGACCTTGCCAGACATACCAACATTAACTCCCTCCTCTGTTCAAGATCCATCTCCTCAATTGACCCACGATCAAAAAGTCGCAATCACAAGAAATTCACCATCACCAACAAGAAATAATGGAATTCAAGGACCACGGCTGATGCCATCTTCATCATCTTTGAACGCAAACTTGGCAGCTCTAAGAATATCACCCTCATCATCACCTACAAAAGTGGATTACTATGAACATCGAACAAGTTGGAACTCTGCATATTCAGTGAACGTCATCCCTGCAGATGAATTAGATGATTTGGAAAATGCTTCTGTTTCTCATAGCGCAGTGGAGGAATTGAAACCAACTCTACCAGAAGTACCGAGTATTCCACCTATTCCACAAACTAGATCATTCTTTGACCCGGGTTCTATTGAAATTCCTGATGAACCACCTACTGTTACTAGAGCCTCCACAAGATCTCCGACAAGAACTAATACCATCGCCGGTAGTAAAAGTGAAAAAGATCTACCTGCACTTCCTGAAGGGTTGAATCTACCATCATTACCATTCTCCTCGTATTCGTTAGTTGCATCACATTTTAAAAAATGTGAAAATGTTCATTTGTTATCGGAAATTCTCCAATGGTCAGTACAGCTAGTTGATGATTGGTCTGAGGGTTTAATTATTTCCAAAAATGAATACAAGAGATCTCTCAAATTAATGATATCTAATAATTGTCCCAAACTGAACAGCTACCTGATTGATAATCAAATTGAAGCAATAATCAACTCTTTTGAAAAGCAAAATGCAATTTATTTTGACCATAATGAAAATGTGCACTTTATGGATAATGTTAAAGTTAGTGGTGTTTTCCCACAATTAGTTGGATGTTATTCAAAAACACATTCACAACCATCCATATACCAATGTTATTCACCTCGTTGTTCCTATACAATATATAAACCGCCAGTGCCAACTGTTCCTGCTGAAGAATCTGGTGCAAACAAATTAGGTGAATGGACATCTTATTGGAACTTGGATGAGCATGCCTTGTTTGAGATGGATTCGAATGAAGTGAAGAAACAAAGTCATATTTTCGAATTGATTAGACAACAGCAAAATATAATCAATCTTGGTGAGATTCAAATTAGGGAATATGGGCAATCTTTCAAAGCAACTAATCCTCAATTACTACCAGATGTGAACAAGTTTTATAATGATGCCTTTAATTCTGTCAAACCATTGATTGATATTCATAGGAAGCATCTGTTAGAACCATTACTTAACAAGATCAATACTCAGGGGAAATTCATAACCAACATTGGGGAATTATTCTTGAATTGGGCAACTGCTGCTACTGTTCCATATTTAAAATATACTGAAAAACTTGCAACGGTTCGTGAATTGATTAAATTTGAAAAGAAACGAGGTTCAAGATTTGCTGAATGGTTATATAAAATTGATCAAAATCCAAAAGTCTCGAAATCTTCATTGGATCACAATAGAATATTCTTTAGTGGATTCATTGGGCATACACAACTATTATCACTGGCATTAGGTTCCGTTCACAAAAAGACGAAAGAAACTGATCTTGACCATGTAATGTTGAAAAATGCTATTGATGAAATCAATAAGTTAAATAGAAAGATTGATGAAATGCAAGACTCTGCTTTACAAAATCGTCATCTAAGATTATTAGCAAGTCGCTTAACTTGGAAGACAAGTGTGCTAGCTAATGATATGAGATTAACAGAACCAAACAGAAGATTAATCAAAGAAGGGGCAGTAACAAGAAAGAGAGAGAAATGGATAACTTCGACATATTATTTGATCTTACTAGACAATTATCTTTTGATCACTGAACCTCAGAAGGATGAACATTATAAGATATCTGAGAGACCAATCCCGATAGAATTCTTACAAATTGAGACTAAGGATTTCAACTCAAATTCAAATGTTAATGTTACTGTTCAAGAAAACGAAACATATCCATTCAAGGTGAGATATGCTGGCCAAAATGTTTCCTTTACATTTTATACGGAAACTTTACCTGATAGAGATTCCTGGTTCAAGGCTATAAATCAAGTACAATCAAAGAAAGTTAAGAACTCCATCTTTGAACCTTTCAAAATCTCCATTTTGGCTGATCAGTTCGCATATGAAGAAGGTGATCAACCACAAAAATTGCCAATATTAGCTGCTGGCTCAAATATTGATACTGCATTAAAATCTTTTGAGTCGAATGAAAATGCAACGAAACTTTCAAGACCTTTGATGTTTAGTGAAGTATTATGCTCTACAACGTTCCAATTCCAGGACAGGGTATATTATGCTCTTGGGTTAAGTTATGGATTATTTATCACAGAGGTTGGCGATTTACAAGGTTGGAAAAGAGTTTTGGATCTATCGAAGATTACACAATTGGAACAGTTAGACTCATTATTAATCATATTATCTGATAAGGCATTATTTTATTTTAATATCGTATCATTATTGATCAACTATTATAACCAAAATTATGATGGCCAAACAGTTGGTGAAAAATTGAGTAAAAGAGATGTTGTTTTTTTCAAAATTGGTACTTATTACAATACAAAATTATTATTCTCAATGAAATCATCGGCAATTTCATCAGTTGGTTCAAGATTCAAAGTCTTCACACCAATATTTGATACATTTGGACAATTCCAATATTTCCAACTTTACAAAAAATTTCAATATCAATATGATTGTTATGGTATTTCAATTTTTAACAGTATGTTTGTATTACATTCTTCTAAAAGTTTTGAAATTTTATCATTTCAAATTTTAAATGAATCACAACCAATTCCAAAATTTATTGAATCATTAAAGAAACCCAAAACGGAATTAGATTTAATTAAAAAAAAATTAAACTCTTCAACTTCTATTAAACCATTATCAATGATTAAAGTTTTCCAAAAACCTCAATTTTATTTAATTTATGATTCATTTGCCATAGTGATTGATACAATTGGTCAATTAATCTCTGATAAATTCATTTTTCCTTTCAAATTCAAATGTTCAAAGATTTGTTTAAAGGAAAATTTCTTAATTTGTATTGGTGAAGATATTGTGGAAATTTTTGATTTAAGTTATGATGATGTTCAAGGTTTTACGAAATTTGATCCCGTGCAAATCATCAGAGGTAAAGATATTAAACTAATTGATGGAGTAAATGCCAAAATAGTTATGGCACATCCAAAGATCCCAGGAAGACAATTGATCTTTATTTTGGATATTATTATATAGACATTGTATGTGTTATGTTAATGAATGAAACGGACAATATATAAACTCTACATTAGTAGCATGATGGTATCGTTATGTATTTTGCATTATTATTCTTCCAATTATAATGATGCAGATGAATATTAAAATCAGGAAGGTGTATTATTATTCTTGAAGAATGGACTTTCATTTATATTTGAAAAAGAATTTTGACGACTATTTATGTGAATTGAATTTCTTGATGTGAATGATTGTCTTGAATTAATAGGAGTTAATTGATTTGGTGAGTTGAAATTTGAACTTATTGATTCATGTCTTGGACTTGCCAAACTTGCATTATTGTTTGAAGCTCTTGAATCAATTGTATTCAAAGTATTAACACTTGAAGCACTATTCAATCTAAACCGTTTCATCAGATTATTAACATCCACTAATGGTCTTTCCACAATGGGTTTTTTAATCCTAAACAATTTTATGGTAGTTCCATTCCATATTTTTAATTGTAAGATTGTATGATCAAATTGGAAATTAAATGATTGCTGTTGTTGTTGTGGATTTGTAGAGGAATTTGAATTATTCCCCGTTGAGGAAGAAGAAGATTTACTCCACGAAAATCCCCAATTCGATGCAACTTCTTTCAAATTGGATAATCCTGAGTTTCTCTTATTGAACCCCCAATTATATAGTAAATTATTGGATCCGCCTAAATTATCCTTCATTTGATTATTTTGATAAAAAATATCACCCCATAATATACTTTCATACCAACCTAATGAGATTGTTGACCAAATGAATTTTAAACTTTCAAATTTTGTCTTTGATAAAAATTCACTCGATGAAATTTTCCCAACTTTGGATTCATATTCTTTAATACTTTCAATTTTAATTAAATTTTCCACAATTTCAGTCTTGGTAGATTCTTGAATATTTGGCACCTCAGATTTAATAATTTCAATTAATTTCAACAATATTATAAGACTTTTATAACCAGCCCAAGTCTTTGTTAATGGGGCATCCAAGGGTAATTTGGATTTGGCCTTTGAAGACATACCAGTAGGTGGTTTTGGTCTTAAACTTGTTTCAAATTCATCTTTATTCTTGTTTCTTCTTTTCGGAGCTTCATTTTGTCCATCCTCATCCAATGTATTTTGATCATTTCTATCGTTATCTTCATTTGTATCTTCTTCATCGTCTTCATCGTCATTATCATGATGACCATCGTCACTATAATTGTCTTCACTTTCATAATTATCACCATTGATAGTACCATCCTCTTCTGCAATATCATTCAGTTCATGTTGAGGGAATTGGTCATGTTGGAATTCTTCAATCTTGCTCAATAATCCTGTAAAGACTTGTTCATGTTTAGTCAGTACATATAGTAAAGTTCTTGATTCCTTTTGAAATCGACAACAAGAATGAACAATAGCTCTAATTAATAAAGCCAATAGATCTAATTTTAGATTATTTTTCAAAAACCCATCAGATGAAATAAATTTTGAAATGACATTGACTAAGGATAAACTTGAATAATATGATAAAATGTTTTTAGATTTATAATGAACAGTTGGAGGTGGATCATCTGGAGATTGTTGAACTAATGGATTTTGTAAAGGGATTAAATTGTATAGATATTCAAATAGATTTGGTGTGATTAAAACATCAAATTCATCATTTGATAAGACTTGGGATATTTGAATAATTATGAAATCTCTATAGGTCAAATTATTTATTGTTTGCATTGAATTCAATGAGTTATTGATTTTATAAAAATTTGGTAATTGATTATGATAATAATTCTGATTTATTGGAATGATTAATTTTGAAACGAAAACTTCATCTGATGTTAAATAAAGAACAAAAAAACAAATTATTCTAATGATATTTGGTTTATAAAGTTCCAAATGTTTATAATATTTTATTAAATAAAATAACGATATTATTAATTCATGAGCTTTTTTAGAATATATGAAATTTCTAAAATTTTTATTACATTGAATTAATTCCCATAGGAAAACAACCAATTCAGTGGTCCAAGGTGATAACAATGGTATTGTTCCACCACTTCCAACTTGTGAACTATTACCACCACTAGCTGATGAGCCGGCACCACCACCACTACCGCTACCAGTTAAAGTACCTGAACCTGATGATAAAGAGGATGTTGAAGAATTTGGGAAATTTGATTTAATCATATTGAAAGGATTTAATTCATTTTCCACAGCTTGTTCCATTGGTTTTTTCAAGAAATTTATAAATGAATTAACTAAGAAATTTAATTCATTTTCTTTATGTAATCTTCCGAAATATGATCTAACAAGGTTATGAATTTTTTCATTTGAATTTAAAATATTCAATTTATAAAGAAATTGCGTATCATTAGTTGGGATTGGATAAACAATCATGGAAGTTAATAGGTTTAATGAATAAGTTATCAATGATTTTCTTAAAACGACAAATTTATTCCCTGAGAATTGAGTCTCTTTATATGTTAGTCCATTCTTTTCATTATCTGGATTAAAAGAACGACAAATTAAATTCAATAATGAACAAATAAAAGTTAAGAATTGTAATCTACCCACTGATGATACCAAAACAGTCATGAATCTCGAGCCTGATGGAACAATTTGCTTTGGTAATGAATACATGCCTTGAGATGTTAAAGTTAAGATCAAACGAACGATTTCTAATCTATTTGAGTCTAATCTTGGGTTCGGATTCGAATATTTCCCATTTGAACCGATACCAACTTCCCAAGTCTTGAAATCAACTCCGGGGACATCTCTACCTTGGCCTAATTCAGTAGTGACCAATTCTAAAGTAAATCCTCTCAAGAATAATAAATCTAAAAGAGTATGAATCAATTGTTCACCTAAAGGTTTGATTTTTTTCGCAAGCCCACCAACATGAACATTTGTAGAATTTACACCAGTACTATCAAGATTTTGGTGATGGATAGGATTATTGATTTGGACTTTTGTTGAAGAATTTGTAAATTGAGAACTATTTGAATCAGTTTCAAATGACCCCACAGTGGCATCATTTGATAGGGCAGAATTTGGATTTGAAAAATCAATTGAATTATAACTTAGATTCCAAAAAAGATTATTGATATCTATATTGAAATCGGATTGCTTTTCGTAAAGAAATGGTAATAATCTTGTCAAAGTTCTAACACAATTTAATAAATGTTTATGTCTTTGTTGAATAGATTTAGAATTGACATCATTTTTTTTCCTTTTCAGTGATTCTGTAAATTCAATCAATTTTATAGTGATGATTCTAATCCAATTGAGAAAATTTGATTTATTGCTATCTCTTATTGTTTTCAAGTCATTAAATGTTAAAATATTGAAAATATCTTCGGCTAATTCAGGTTCTTCCCAAAACATTTGCCAATAAGGGTCATCGGATTGTAAAGGAGGTTCATCAATGGATCCAGCCAACTTGAACACACGGTTCTTGAAGTTGAGTTTTGCCTCGGCGCTTGACATCGACATGTTTCTATGTATTGATTAAATGGGGGATGAAAGGCATGGAACAGGTGAAGATTAGTTTATTGTTGGTTGTTGATAAGAACAATGGGACAAATATAAGGCAACGTATTCGAATGGCACCAAACTCAATTAAAACCAGCAGCGACAAAAAATTCACACAACAGACAGCAACAGATCAAAGTAGTGATTGATTGAACAGAGCTTCCAACTTCTCAACTATCCAAATTTTGAAACAATTGTTAACCAATTCTTAACCGATTTTAATCAAACTTTCTCAAATTTTCTCGAATAATTAAAAATCCATTTTTTTTATCAGGGAAAGTGTCCAAATCACAAAAACCGATAAAGACGAATATTAAAAGATTGGAAAGTTGATTAAAATGAGTTTAATCGAGTTTGGAAAAGTGTTGAAATCGAAGCTGTAAGGCTTTTCAATGAATTCTACAGGCTCGAATTGTGCTTTAATAAATATATATATTTTGTCTAAAGAGTCATAAAGAAGTGGAATGTCGTAGTCACGTAATGGTAAAACAGAATCAATGGATAAAAAGATAAATAACTGGAAAAAGATGGAATGAATTGAAATGAAATGAAATGGAACAATCTGATCATTATTCACCAATCATTATCAACGCATTCGAATCTTCTTTTACTCAACGATTCCTTTTGAGTAGTTAGGTGTTCCCCGATATTGTTTAATCTTGTGTCCAAGTTATTTTCCCATTCTTCAAAACTTGAACCAAAAGTTGTTGAATTAGTGTTTGATAAAAGGGGAGGAGTCACGATGTTTGCAGGCAGTGGGACTCTTTGGAAAGTTGTTGGTTGTTGTTGTTGTTGTTGAGCGTATGGGAAAGTGTTGTTGCTCGTTTGATAACCATCACTAACGGCTTTTCTGATCCTCATTCCAATAGTTTGGAGATCAAACTGGTGACGATAAGCCTCTGCCTGTTGGATGTTGTGGTTGAGTTGTCTCTTGACCTGTGACATTGCTATAATAATATTGTCTTTTGATGCTCAGTAAAAGTTGTTTAAATGGGTTTTAATTGTTTTAATGGTTCGAGTTAAGAGTTTTTAAGGAACATTTTCATTTTCTATTTGATTCTTTCCCGATTGGGTAGTGTAATTGTCACGTGACACTGCAACAAGCATAATGTTGAATAAGAGGGAAATCAATATTAGCTTGTGGTTATTAGATTACGACTAGCTATTGGATAGTGTGACTGTAATTGTATAACTTGAATATATTATCATAAATTAAATTTATTTATCTAAACTTGTTTTTTGAGTTATTTTACAATCTCATTAAATATTCTGTAAATTGAAAATTGAATAAAATTATACAAGGATATTTTAAAAAATTGTTAATAAGCTTAACAATGGTATTATATATAATAATACAACAAATCTGACTATGAAATACATACTAGTTGCTACTTTAACATACGTTCCCGCTTAATTCTATTAAATTTCCATATTTCAAGTATATGGTTACATAATCTATACTATATCCATTACATAATCAGTATAACTAATTAACCATTTTAATCAATTTTAATCAATATTAGCCAATTTGAATCGTTTCCAATGAGTAAAACCACCTTTTGAACAAGCTAATAACTACACTTTCACTCAATAAACAACTTATCCTGGCTAGTTCCTATCTATAAAAGTAGACTATTAAGCCCTCGAACACTCCCCCAGCTAAACAATCTAATCAGATCATCACTAATTAAGAATTAATCCTCAAATTCCCTTCAATTTAACCCAGTTTTCCTCGAAATGACTACAAAACAAACGCCGGTTGAACAACATGGCATACACAAATTCCAAATCATATTGGAAAAAAGCCTTACAATTAATTTGATCACCAATTAATTTTGAAATTGCAGCAAATTCGCTTTATTTATCACTTAGGGAAAAATTCCATATCGAAATTTCCACTATGCACACTTTATAGCGATTTAATGAAAAAAATCATCAAGACTTTCCCAATTAAATTGACAAGTGTCTTAAAGAATATATAAAGTGTCGAATCCTGTTTTATTCAATTATATATACTTTCATTCAATTTATTGTAATCAAAAACACAAGTTGAAAAATGTCAATCAATCTATCTTCAAAGCAAACTGTCGAATTAGAACAAGAATATTCGGCCCATAATTATCATCCTTTACCAGTTGTCTTTCAAAAGGCTAAAGGTGCTCATGTTTGGGATCCTGAAGGGAAGGAATATTTGGATTTCTTGAGTGCTTATTCTGCAGTTAATCAAGGTCATTGTCATCCAAAAATCATCGAAGCCTTAGTGGATCAAGCTTCAAAATTAACTTTATCTTCAAGAGCTTTTTCAAATGATGTATTTAGTGCTTATGCCAAATTTATAACTGAATTTTTCAACTATGAAATGGTTTTACCAATGAATACAGGTGCTGAAGCTGTAGAGACAGCTTTAAAATTGGCAAGAAGATGGGGGTATGTGGAAAAGGGTATTGCACCAAATGAAGCTATTATTCTTGCTGCGGAAAATAATTTCCATGGTAGAACCTTGGGTATTATTTCAATGTCAACTGATGATGATGCTACAAATCAATTTGGTCCATTTTTACCTAAAACTGGTCCTTTAATCCCAGGAACAAATAAAGTATTAAGATATGGTAATATTGAAGATTTAGAATTGGCTTTTAATAATGCTGGTGATAAAATTGCTGCAGTTTTATTAGAATCTTTACAAGGTGAAGCTGGTATTGTTGTTCCTCCATTAGATTATTTCACTCAGGTTCAAAAATTATGTAAAAAGCATAACATTCTATTAATAATGGATGAAATTCAATCTGGTATTGCAAGAACTGGGAAATTATTATGTTATGAACATTATCCAGAAGTTAAACCTGATATTGTCTTGTTAGGTAAGGCTCTTTCAGGTGGTGTTTTACCAGTTAGTGCAGTTTTATCATCCAAAAAAATCATGTTAACTTTAGAACCAGGTTCTCATGGTTCAACTTATGGTGGGAATCCATTGGCTTCAAGAGTTGCCATTGCTGCTTTAGAAGTTATTCGTGATGAAAAATTAGTTGAAAGATCAAAAGAACTTGGTGATTTTTTCAAAAATGAATTAATTAATTTACAATCTGAATTTCCTGAAATTATTAGTGAAGTTCGTGGATTAGGTTTATTAACTGCAATTGTTATTGATCCAAAAGGTGCAAATGGCCGTACAGCTTGGGATTTATGTCTATTGATGAAAGATCAAGGTGTCCTTGCTAAACCTACCCATGATCACATCATTAGATTGGCCCCTCCTTTAGTCATTTCAAAAGAAGATTTAATCAAAGGTGTTGAATCAATTAGAGCATCTTTGAAACAATTACCAAATGCTCCAAAAGCTCATCATTAAACAAACTTTAAGAACAACCATTTCATTTCAGTATATAGCAATTTATTCTTCTTTTTTACTAATACTGGTATACACTATTGTAGATTTTCCATATCCGTTCATTCCATTGTTCATCCGATTCCTTTTAACCTTTTTCAATCGCTTCGCTCTGTTCCTCTTCGAGGAATTGCTTGATACGTTGGGTATATGCCAATTGAACAATCATGGTCTACCCGACCGTAACCTTTCAAGTAGCCAATCTCGATGGAATCTGATAGACGATCACCACACCACGACATTAATACCCATAACATTAATACCCACCATCCATAACAACAGTAGATTAATAGATTATTCATCAGCCTTCACCAGATAACTGCATCGGAATTACATGACTTTCCTTATTAATCTGGTGTCGTTGATGAGTGTCACCAGTGTCACCTGGATGAGTAATAGCACCACCAGACAACCATAACCGACAAGAACACCACCAATCCAACACCAACATCACCAATTCTTGTGCTAAAAACTCCTAAAGACCACCATGATGATCCTCTCACTCACCCCTACACCTGGCCACACCATTGACCCAACACATTCCTTGCCCTCCAGGGGAAACCACACCTCCACCGACAACCTTTTGTCGTCCATCATCAGATGGTTCATCACCTGTTTCCAAAAACGGGCCCCTACCACCAACACCAACTGACCACCGAAACAAATGAAAATTTTGATATAAATAAAGGGATTTCCCATCAAAGTATTTAATTCAATTCAATTATTTCAATTCATCAGTAATTCAATTACAGAATAACAAACACAAACAATCAAAAACATTTCAAAAATGGCTATTACAGTTGGTATTAACGGGTTCGGTCGTATTGGTCGTCTTGTCTTAAGAATCGCCTTGTCAAGAAAAGACATTAAGGTTGTTGCCATCAATGATCCATTCATTGCTCCAGAATATGCTTCATACATGTTTAAATATGATTCTACTCATGGTCGTTACACTGGTGAAGTTAGCCACGATGGTGACAACATTGTCATTGATGGTCAAAACATCAGAGTTTACCAAGAAAGAGACCCAGTCAACATTCCATGGGGTAAAGATGGTGTCGACTATGTTATCGACTCCACTGGTGTCTTTAAAGAATTGGACACTGCTCAAAAACATATCGATGCCGGTGCTAAGAAAGTTGTCATCACTGCTCCATCATCAACCGCCCCAATGTTTGTTGTTGGTGTCAATGAAGACAAATATACTCCAGACTTGAACATTATCTCAAATGCTTCATGTACCACTAACTGTTTGGCTCCATTAGCTAAAATCATCAATGATAAATTTGGTATTGAAGAAGGTTTGATGACTACTGTCCACTCCATCACCGCTACCCAAAAAACCGTTGATGGTCCATCCCACAAGGACTGGAGAGGTGGTCGTACTGCTTCTGGTAACATTATCCCATCTTCCACTGGTGCTGCTAAAGCTGTCGGTAAAGTTATCCCAGAATTGGCTGGTAAATTGACCGGTATGTCTTTACGTGTTCCAACTGTTGATGTTTCAGTTGTTGATTTAACTGTCAAATTATTAAAAGATGCCACTTATGATGAAATCAAAGCTGCCGTTAAAGAAGCTGCTGAAGGTCCATTAAAAGGTGTTGTTGGTTACACTGAAGATGCCGTTGTCTCTTCAGATTTCTTAACCGATAGCAGATCATCAATCTTTGATGCCACTGCCGGTATCTGGTTGTCACCAAAATTCGTCAAATTGATCTCATGGTACGATAACGAATACGGTTACTCCACCAGAGTTGTCGATTTGTTGGAATACGTTGCCAACAAGGCTTAAATTTAAAACCTGTTTATTAGTTTATAAATTTTTGGCTTTTATAGCTTGATGAAATAGTATACAATTATGATAATGATTGAAATAGCTGTAGTGTCCACTGATTAAATCCGACTTCTTTTTTCTTTCTTCTTGCTCCAGGTGACATGCCAGTTGCTTCAGTTGCTTTAGTTGACGTTGAGGGTGGCTTCACGTGGGCTCACACACCTTCAAACTGATCTTGTTGAGTTTTAAAGGTGAGAATTTGCGCTATCGAACTGGGGAAACTTGTAGAAGAATCCTACAAACTCGAGCTCCTCATTGATAAAAACTATACACTTATCAACCCACAGAGAACATCATCTAATCGCTCTTATCCATCCATTTCTAATACAATTTTCTTATCATTTCATTTTTTTTTTGGTGCCAACTGCC